>CM034157.1:222137608-223337608 GCA_019776745.2 Taxus chinensis
AAAATGTCATGAAAGCATACGTTATGGTCTAGGAAGTGCCAAAATGCTCACTAGCGTACCCTAGAGCAGAATCCTAAACACAAAGGTACATGTTTAATATTCCATGTCAACAATAAAGTAATAATAAAATAATGTGTTAATTTAAATTTGGGTTTAATTTTCACACACCAAAACAAAATAGTGATGAACATTTAGTGTCATGATCATAGCAAAAGGAGGTCCAACTGTAGTAGCTACATTATTATGCTTTGTTGCATGAATAAAAGAAGTTCTTCTCTGATTAGTCCTCTGCTCTAAATAACATAATACCCCAAAGTGGAATGCCATGGTCATATGCAATCACTTCATATAGCTGAAATATATTGGCAAACATGATGCATGCTAGCTAACGTAATTGTGTAACATCCATAAATATTCAAACCTTTGTAGGTGATATCAAATGTACACGAGCATATGTAACACACTACATGCCTAACTGTTGCTATTATAAGGATCACTAGTACCGCATCTCTGAAAGAACTATCCTACAAAATCATAACAGATAAGTTGGGTCTCATGAGAAATGCTCTCAATACCCTCTATCACATCCTCATGGGCACTCAGAATCATATGTACAACAAAATCTTGAAATGCAAGTAGGAAAGGTCGTGGCCTCTCTTCAAGTTGTCTCATGTCAACACTAGGAGGAAATCCTATCTATCAATATGTAGACTTGTGACTAATGCAGCAACACCCCTACC
The DNA here is from genome assembly GCA_019776745.2 of Taxus chinensis. Classification (NCBI taxonomy): domain Eukaryota; kingdom Viridiplantae; phylum Streptophyta; class Pinopsida; order Cupressales; family Taxaceae; genus Taxus; species Taxus chinensis. Next base: position 222,138,349 of record CM034157.1, read on the forward strand.
TGAAATAATCTAGGATTTTTTAAATAGTTCACCTTTAGGTTTAGGTGAACCTCAACATGTAGCATCATAATGAAGAATAATAGTAATTGGTTATTGTTAGGAAATTGGCCTTGAGAAACCACAAATCTAGGATAAATCAAACATGCACAAAGGATACATGTATATTTATTTACATAATATCCATTGATTTTTTGTTTTCATGCATGAATCATCCAACACAAGATCTCAACGACTTCCTTATCCATAAGTCTACCAACCACTTCGTTATACCCCACATCACTAGTCACACTAGGTTTGAGTTTATATATAATTGTTTTAGTGACTCAACATGGAAGGGGTTGAATATTTTCAAGTTTGATTGTATTTGTTAAAGGTATTTTAATATATTTTCACAATGTATTTTGTAGTGGATAATTGTAGTGGGTTGTTGATGAATGGATGAGAGTTTGGCTATCTCTAATTTAGTTATCTCATGCAAATTAACAGAAGAAGACGTCATAGCTGTAAAAAATTTAAAGTAAAATTCATTTTAGAATACATTTTTCGCTAGAATACACCTATTTTTGCTACATTTTCACATTTTAAACATTATTTAAAAAAAGCATCCCCATATTTTTCAATTTATAGAAAAAAAATGAATAAAATAAAAAAGAGAGATATACTTGATTTGCAATCGTTTTGAGTTTGTTATGGTGAATTGGGGGTTGGTTGAAGGTCTCCAATGCATCAAGAGGTGGAAAATTTGTGGCCTTAGTGCTGCCACCGTTATATATAGAGGGGGTTTTTCCGAAGGGGGTTTGCGTGAAACCCTTGAATCGGGAAAACATGGTGTTTGCTTAAACACCATTTTGGTGCTTATGTGGAAGTTCACACAAAAGGGGATCAAGTGAAGGGGGTGTTCACCCTAACCCCCTAAAATATAAACCCTCCCAATCTATCACTTGTGTTTTTTAGAATAATCAGTGGGACACACTATTGTGCTTTCACCCAAGAACTCCTATTAACATGTATTGATTTGTATATCCTGCATCGATCTCAATATACCTTGTGAACACATTTGTGTAAAGAGTAAAGACATATGATATTTATCAAACCAATGTGATAAAAAACATGTATAATGTAAAATGTGAACAATGTAAGCTAAGTGCAGATGTGCCAATTTTGGATTTTCACAAATATATGATTTTTTTTGTATTTTGACATTATGTTAATGTTTTCGTATTTTAAAATTTGTATTTATGTTAAAAGAGAGGGGTATCATAATATCTACCCAATGATAACATCATGAATAGGTGAAGAAACTATCAAAGAGGATAGAAGCATGGACCTCAATGGTTCCAAAGAATGTGACTTAAGTGTAAGTGGTATCGTAGTAATAATTTTTGCCAAAGAAGTCCCAAGAGAATAACTAGGTGAAGTAACTATATGGGTAGTGTGTGAATTATAAGATCCAAGTGGAGGAATAGATGAGTAAGTAATCCTAGACTTACAATTTTCATTATAATATCTATGATAAATTATATAAAGAGCACGTGCACTAAATGAATGAGGCATTATCCTATGAAAATGCAAGCGACTAGAGACAATGTGTGAAACTAAAATCTAGTCAGGATACCTTGATGGGATATAACCACTAGAGATAGTCTTTAGAACCAAGGGCCTATGATGAAATATAAGAGGAATAAAACTGCTAGAGATAATATATGCAACCAAAGGTCTATTAGAAGACCTAAGAGAGATAGAACTACTAGATGTAGTATGTGCAATCAATATCCTATCAGGAGACCTAAAAGGGCTTAAATTGCTAGAGATGGTATGTGCAATCAGAGGCCCAATAAAATACCTATGAGTGGTAGATTTGTGAGAGATAGTATGTGTAACCAAAGGCCTATGTAGAGACCTAGGAGGGATAGAATTACAAGAGATAGTATGTGCAACCAAATTCCTATTAAGAGACCTAGGAGGGTTAGAATAACTAGACATTATCTAAAACCAAATACATATTTGTAGATGCACTATGAGTATAGATTGAAATTGTAGAAGAATGACTAGGAAAGTTAGTAGAAAAAGAATCTAAGGGAATATATTGAATGGTGATAACTAGTTGATTGGAATAAACTAAAAAAATTGGTGAATAACGTATGGAATGGTCCTAAGAGCACGTGTTATCTAATTTCCTCCACCGTGCACTAAAATTAGATAATAGGAAGATTCTTGCTGAAATTGAACAAGCAATATTTGAGGTTCCTGCAGATTCGAAATCCACTAGGGGCTAAGCCTTCGGAAACATGGAAGAAATACTTAGTCAAATCAACGATGAAAAACTAAGTTGGGACAAGACAATTCAAAAGAGAGTAGAAATCTTGCGGACAAGGCCAAGTGTCAACCTGGAGCAAGTTCCAGAAAGCAAAAGGGGAAGAAATTCTCAAAATCCTGTGAGGCTTACACGTGGAGTCAACTAGGAATGTCCATCCCAAGAAAAATTATTCTCATTAATATGTGATAGACCCATTACTTACTCAAAGGAGAGCAGTAGGCTCGCAGACGATGCCAAGTGTTAGCCCGGTGCACTTCTAAGAGCTACAAAGAAAGTTGAGATCCTAGAGAAGCACTTGGCATCCACGTAGATCTCACAATAAATGGGCTCCAAGTTCGAGGCAGGTTGTAAAGGATTGATGAGAAGACAAATACCACGTATGGGAAATTATGAAGCCTATCTAAAAGTTTTAAATGCTCAAGATCTTTTCAAAAGATCAAAGACAAAGGGTCATTTGGCTGGTCTTTTCAGTAACAAAGTTAATGCATAGTTCCGTGTGAAGAGGGAAAACCTATAAATACTTAATTTGTTCAACTACACTCGATGGGTCATTTTTAACATAATAGTATAAAAATAGGGCCCGCCAGAATCATGATCCCAGAGCCCGATGCATAAAATTTAGATATGTAATAAAGATTTGAAAGAATAAGTCTACTCCAAGGGATTTGGTTGCAAAATAGTTAAGACATGTATTAAATGAGTATGGCTCTCACTCCTTAAAAATAAACCATGGGGAAGAGTGAGATAGATCTCGTAGTCTACTTCTATCACTTCACACCATTTACCATCATGAAAAATCAGTTGGAAAATAGTTTGGGAATGATATTATTATCTTCTTCCCATCCTATATATTGTAAATGAAAGGTTAAAAACAAATATATGGAGTTATCCAATTCTTATTTTTTTGTCTCAGTTCCTGTTCTGTAAAAAGCAAGGGGTTTGGAGCTCTAGCCTTCTCTCTAATATTTGTAATAACACTTTTCTTGCCTCTTATCTATCGTTTTACTATGCACATATTTTGGAGTAATATAATATGCCATGTGGTGCATTTTGTCCATCATTTGCATAATATGTATTGTCTCTGATAGCCTTTATTTCAATGTTGGTATATTGTATGCTTATAATGTTATTATTGTTCTCCAAAGTTGTGCTTAAGTAGTTTGAAGCAGGACTCTATGTGAATCGTTTATGGGCTATGGTGAATTTCATCCACCCTTCTTATTTATCACCTCTTCCCAATTCAAGAAGTCATATTTGTGACTAACTTCTCCCCTTTTCGGTGCATTGCCTTGGTTATTTTTATGTTTCTTTTCAATTTTCTCCTAACCCTCATCTCACACTACAGAGAAGAGCCAACTTCTTTAAAATCTGGAGGTTACCTTAGGGAACATGTCCCACCAACCTAAGGTATCCAACGACTCTAGCGGTTCATCTGCAAGGATAATCGTCAACAATGTGCAATCAAGGGAGATGTAAGTGTAATTAACTAGATATAAGATTAATAGATATAAAGAATGAGACCAATGTAGAAAGAGATCCAACAATAATATGGAGATAAATTCATCAATAGTGAGGATTAGAATTGAATGCAGGCTTCTTTTCATAAATTCTAAGAGAGAGAAGTAATGGTAGAGAGTATACATTATTATTTTAATGTGGATCAACTAGCACATTTTGTATAGGTACTTGATGAATAGAGACATGAGCATGAATGGTATTCTAAATAAACATTTCATCTATATTAGAGTCTTCAAAAGTGATAATTAGTTGAGGAGATGACATGTGAGCAGTAGTTATAATCACTGCATCTAAAGGTGATCATAAGAGGGAGATGGTGGTACCACATAATGAGTATTATATGCCTCAGAAGTATATTTTTAATTGTTGTTCTTAGGAAGTCGATCATTGAAGATTTTTCAATTTTGGATTATCATTGGCTAGATTAGAAGATTTAGTGGGTGCGTCCCATTCAATGGAATTTGAATAAATAAGATCTTGGATAACATTACTTATCTTGAAGCACCGGTTAATGGAGTGACTAATGAAAATATGATAATTGAAGGAAGAATTTGTATAAAAAATATTAATTTGCATGGAAATGGGGGACCAAAAGGGGGTCAAAAGTGAACACATTTTTCCTAAAATCAGCAAAACTTGAACTTCATCTAATAATTTGGCATGCATATGCTCAAAATTTGACAATGTGATAAGAATAAGTATCATAGTGCTCGGAATCTAGTTTCTAAACGACTATGCTTTTTTTATAAGGTGGAGATTAAGAAGGTTAAATGTGGTGCACACACAAAGTATGTCTATTTTTGTGTCAAAAAGATAACAACCTATTGTGTGTGCACCCTACCATTTTTTAGTTCTATAAATTATTTATAAAATTTCTTTAGTATAAATTTAGTTAATACCATGTACAATGTCTCACTAATTTTTCATAATTTTTGGATGAATATATAATTATTTAGTAATTTTCAAAGTGCACACATCTTGAAAATAAAATATTTGTGTGTACACCCCCGTAACTTTGAGAAAAATGACTTTTTTGTTTTTTTAATGCATGTGTAGAATGGAATTTAGAAAACCACTTTTTTTTTTAAAAATTTGGATGAAAAATTCATAAATTGTGTACAAAAACGTATGCATACGTTTTGGCAAGAAAAGAAGGCACTAGTAAAAGAAATTAAGGATGAAAGCCTTAAACTAATCAGATTTTAGAAAGAAGTATATCATCACCAAGGTAAAACTGAGCTTGATGTCGTAGTATAATTTTTTTTTGGAATATTATGTTATAACGCATGAGATATTGGGGTGTACACATGAGATTTTGATGTTTTTTGTAAAACACAGATTTATTCACAGATTACATAGTCCAAACCTTAGGTTTGGATATCTAAGGAAAATCCAATCCTATGGATTGGGAATTTCAAACCCAAAGAATATGAAATGTGCTCACGTTATAACATGAACGTTCTATAACACACTATCATTATAACGTGAGTGTGTTATAACACACTCACTTTCCTATTTTTAATGTTGTATATGTGCATTTGGGAGGGATATATTAACTAAAATAAATTTAAAGTTTCTTATAATTTAAATTTATTTTAGTAAATATAAGAAATTAGGGTCACTCTGCACCTTATGGAACTAGTCTCACAGCTCCATTAGTCACGGTTTAGAAGATAATTTTTCATATTCTAATCTGGTCAATACATAGGTATTTTTCAGGATTTCAGCATTCAGCCTAAAGCTTTTAGGGTTTAAATTCTACAATCGATGTCTATTTTGGGAAAGAATATAGTCATTGTTTATGTTTTGGGGCCTTTTGGATTGTTTACTGACATTTGTAGGAGTGTTAGATGTGTCAAAATTAGAATTTACAAACCTCACAACTCCCAAAGGTAGCGACAATTGATCGAATATATGGACTCATGAATTTTCCCATGAGCATGGATTTGAATCCCTAATTTCATCTTAGAATATGGTAGAATCATATTATGGATGAGTACCTACTTTACAAGCTTAGGGCATGCATCTTTAAGAGGACCACTCGAGTGATCCTCACAATCAACAATGTAAGGGAGTGACCTTGGTTCCCATGTTGGCATGTATATAATCCTTTGATCCTTATAATATAGATTAATAATAGTAAGGTGTGGGAAAGAAGATGATCTATCTAAGGACCCCATAATATCTTCATTTGTTTAATAGAATAATAAGACGTAACTTGAAGAGTTAGAAGCTAAAAGAGTGCATCACATCGATATATTTATAACACTCAACAAAAGTTAGGGTAGGAGTAGGTGAAAATGTGCAAAATCTTCCACACATTCATTTAACTTTTCTATAGAGAAAGAAACATAGGAATTTCATCAATATTTATGCTAAGTAAATTAGTTACATTCTCACCCTAGTGTAGGATTAGGAAGGTTGATTCAAGTGCCACATACTTCATAAGCAATCAAATCTACATCAACATTAAGAGAAATGATTTTTAGATATCCTTTTGTGTTTTTGCCAAGAAACCCTGAAATAATTTCATATATGGACAAGACACCAATGAAATAATTTCATGCATTACAAAAAAGGAATTTGGTGAAAGTGGTAAGAGGGTGTTGTCATGCAAAATGTATGGCATGAAAAATTGAAACTTTGAGCATGACAACTAAGCCCACAGTTGAATCTTTCACTTCCCGGTCACTGGTGTGTCCTTCCTCTAGCCAGCCTGCCTCAGTACCACTCTCAAACTGGCTCAAAATAAATTATTAACAAGGTTTTTAAGTTTGTTTCAATGTGTAGGATGATTGAATATGATGATTGATGACTTCAGTGTGACTTGATGGAAGATAACTTCCTCTGGTGGCCTAAAAAGGCCATTATGAGCTAATCAAACACCCTCTAGGAGAGTTCAAGAAATATATTAAGCATCTGGAGGTGATGTTGGGGAATCTTGGAAGTGTTGGAGGAAATTTAGGAATATTTAGGTAATTTTTTCTCATTCAAGGACAATATGCTCAACAACGGGTTTTCTAGGTGCAGGGAACAAACACTCTAATGGTGAAATCTGACTTCTCTAGATGATTTTGGGAGCTTTGTAAGGATTTAGGAGGAAAACAAATAGGCACTAGAAATATATGTGAATCCTATACATGTTGGTAACATCCATTTTTCTCTAATACTTGAAGGTTTCATGAATAATTTCAAAATAGTGCATTTTCCCCTTTCAATTCCATATAAAAAATGACCCTAAATTTGCAAGCTCTAGAGAGATGGTTACCACATAGTGATAGGTGAATATTTGTAAATGTTGATAAGTACCTCTTGGAATGGGTACTTTCATAAATAGACTATTGTTTACCATGGGTGAGGATCTCATGAGGATGGGGCCAAATTTTGTGAGTTGAAAACACCTTCCTAACACCCCAGGTTGTTTTTTTGAGTGACGAAACTTCTAACATGAAAAAGTGGTAAAAAAATGAGTTACCATGAGTTGAAATCATGTTTCTAAAACCTCAAGTGATGAATTAAGTGTTTAGAAACATTGTTATGAGATCTTCATTGTGATGGTAATAGGATGTTATTTTCTAATTACAAGGAAAGAGAGAGGATCACTCTCTTAATTTTCTAGGCCTCCACAATTAACCCTAGTGATAAAAAATAAAATTTATGATGCTCAAAAACATTTCTGATTGTTTATCACTTATTGAAATAAGTATTCACCATGTATATGGAAGGATTTATCAATGAATGGGATTATTTTCATGTGGCCACCTATTTGACTAAAATGAGGTGGCTGCAATGTCCTTCCTCCTTTGAAGTGTGATCATACTGCAAGGTTCAAATTAGTTTTCTAGAACACTACCACGTGAGTGACATCCAGTGAAACTCAAATAATTTTTCATTCTTACATACATGGTGCTTTATATGAAGATCATCCTCTTATCCCCATTGGCACAAGAATTCTCCTTGGACGGAATCAAATTCAAGATACTCATACACCCATTTTCTCATATGCCTCTCATGGAGATGCATGTTGTCTTAATCCTTCACACATGATGGTCTTGAATGCCTCGATATCTTGACTAGCTCATCTTGGCTTGTTCCTTGAAGAGTTTTGAACATGATAAAAAGTCAAGATATGATGATCCTCAACTTACCATGAGCTTCCCATTTCACCTTTGAGAATGATGACACCCTTTTTAAGTTCACTATTCACTTACCCTGACCAAGATGTCACATGAGTGGAAACATGCTTATAGAATCTAGACACATCTTCGCTCGATTTCTCCTCATGGAAATAGGTTTAATCCTCTATATGGAAGTATTTATACCTAAATGAGACTATAAGGAATGTTTTAGGGTGAGCTCCATCTTCTTGAACTATAAGTACATTGAATCATTGTGAAATCCACACCCTAAATTACAATATGTGAGCACATTGCCAAGTATTGATTAAGTGTTTAAATATAATCTCAAGAGATATGCATAATTTTTGAGCTTGAGATGAATACCATTACCACTCATGGTTATCCTTTCTCATCATGCTCATGATGATCATTCCCTTGATGAATTGAACTTAAATAAGGTTCTTGATGTTTTAGATCCTTCATAGACCTCATGATTCTCCTTATTGCACCTGTTGTCCAAGTGACTATTTATTAGACATTTAAATGCATATTTTTTCCTCTTAACTCATTCTAGAACTTCTAGAATCTTCCATAGGATACAACATTCATAGTTGAAGCTATCATTCCCTACACCCTGAATACCTATTGTTGAACAGACAGATCCTAAATGATATTTTCTTTCCTTAATTTTCCTAAATTAATTTAGACACCTTAAACTCTATCCAAAATCACCCTAATATGATTTATAATTTCCTTGAACATTCCCATAGTTTGTTCACATTTGTTCTTAAGAAAACAATTAGATCATCAAAATAGATCACTATACATTTTTTTCTTGAGATCACCAAAGGCCAAGTTTATTTCCCTATGGAATGTTGCACCGGTGTTAATGAGACAAAATGACATCCTTATGTAGGAAAATGTGCCACAAGGAGTTTTAATTTTTTTTTTATGTTAATCATGTACATCCACTTCAATTTGATTATAGCCCGAGAATCAATCGAGCATGGAAAACATATCCAATACAGTGACAACCTAAACTATCTGGTCCATCATAGGGTGTGGATAGTTATACTTGAGAGAGGCCTGATTTAGGTTTCAAAAATCAACACAAATCTGAATTTCTCCATTTTTATTTCTCACTGGAACAATGTTAACAACCCAGGTTGAATGATGAATGGGAAAAAATTATTCTAGTGTTCAACAATTTTTGTGTCTCCTGGTGAATCATTTCTACAATCTTTGGATTGTATTGACTTTGTTTTTGGAAAAATGGTTGAATACCTAGCTTCAAGGTAATGTAACGTTGCATCTCCCTTGGTTTTAAATTTTTTAGATCATCATATGAGTAAGCCATAACATCTATGTACTTCTTCAACAATTCAACCATTTTCTTTCTCTCTTCAACAAAACAACATTTGCCAATGTTGATAAATTTGGGATCCTCATCACTTCCTATGTAAAAATTTTCAAATTAAAAAGATTGGTGAAATTATTGTTTTCTTTGATATACCTGTCATGTTTGTCAAACAAATCCTTCAGACTCACAAGGCCTTTAGGTATCTTATTTCCCTTGAGCTTAATACAACCATCTTGGTCAGATTCTTCCTTAACTCCTTCTTCAGAGATAGAAGATGATGTGGATTCATGATAACCAGCTTCGCTTCCCTAAAAAAATTGGCTGAAGTTATCTTTTAATTCATGGAAGGAAATCAGGTGATGGACATCATTTAAGACTTGTCAATTATCTGCATTGTCTGGGATGTCGGGTCTGAAAATCATCTCCACTGCAAATTTATCTTGAGTAAAATCTAGATGTGGGATGAGAAAGGATCCAGAAAATGTTAGAGCATCTGCCTTAGTGTTACTTTCCCTTGGCACAACATTAATTTAAAATATAACAAAAAAATCAACAAAATACCATACCCAATTCATGTAGTGTTTTATTCTTAAGTTCTTTACTTGAAAAAATCCTCAAACGTTTTTAACAATCAGTTCCACATATCCTTGAGCACAAAGCTTCTTTATTCCTAGTTCTCTTGTTACTGCTAGGCCAAGGAGAAGTTCCTAATACTTAGAAGTATTATTAGTGTTAGCAAGTTGAATATTATAAGAGAAAGGATGGAGTTTACCATAAGGAAAAACCAATTCAAACCTTGTTCTAGAATTAGCAGTGGAAAAAATTCTACCAAACTCAAGAATTCAAATACCATTAGGGTCATCTTGAACCACCTTAGGAACTTTGGCCTTAGTATCAGACATTACCATGTACTTTCCATTACTATTACCTTCATAAATAATCTAAGCCTTAGGGTCATCTATCTTTTGAACAATATATTGATCCTATCTCTCTAGAAAAAAAATAAATTCATTTGTTCATTGACTTGAATAAGAGCATGAGACCATTCTATCTATATTTTACCTCCAACTTCCTTATAGAATTTCTTACTCAATAGCATACCATTAGATCGAGGTATGTTTGCGACCAAAATTGTGGCCTTGATTCATTTATCTGGGAACACAAAAAAAGCTACCTGAGCGTATTTTATCCTCCCAACTAGGGGAACCTCCTTAGTCTCCATGGAATAACATGATTCATAGGTTCAGGTTAAGGTGAGGCCAAGGGAATGGGAAAATGTTTCTAGCATTCGATTGTCTGATGCTCCAGAGTCAATGAAACAATTAGTGAGCTTATGGCCGGTTATTAATAGTGTAACATTAAACGGTTAAATATTCTCATAATTGGAGGGTGAAGAGGCCATCAAATTATGTGGGTAAGGAGAATGAGGGGTAGGTAAAAGGCCTTTAGAATTTATAGGTTTTGACTAGGCTTAGATTTAACAAATTTGATCACTTGAGCAAAGGCTTTTGGGTAAGTTTGGTAAAATTTAACTTCTGAAATATGAATTTTTGTCTTCTTGATGTGATCAATGATATCAAAATACTCTATGGTAGATGGGGTTTCTTGATTAGAAGTAGTAGGGGATTAGGTTTATAAGGCTTTAGGGTTGACGGTGTTTTGGATGAAAAATTGGGAGGTACAGTTGCTTTAGGAAAATGGGAAGAAGAAGAAGCACTAGATGTGGAAGTGGTACTTATTTTCTTATAAGTAGTAGTGGGAATAGGTGCCCCTCTTCTCACAACTTCCAAAATGGTAACCGAAATTCTTTGGACTTCTCCTTATTTACAGTCTACACAACTTCATTCTTCTTCTTCAGTTGTTCTCTAGTCATGATAACATAAGATTCACTGTTCATAACTGCAACTACTTCATCATAATCATCATATTCATCATTCACTCCTTTAGTAGTGAGAAAATTGATTTGAGAATCATCTGCATCCTCTTGCATCTCTTCATATTATTCTTCAGTATCTTCCATCTCCTCTTCTTCTTCATCATCAGGCTCCTAGAATTTGCATGTTATTGGTTGCATTTACCGAGACTTTAACAGGAGGAGATTCTATTGCCAGATTCAGTTGAGCAGGAGGTAGGTAGTTCTTTGGCTGAAAATTCCTTTGTGGAATATATTTATATGGCATGTTATGAGCAAGTTGTTTGTTGATTGCAAGCATAATAATTTCTAGCTTTTGGACTAATTGTTCAAAATTTATTGTTCCTCAAGTAGAGGACTTGGCCTTGGGAAGTTCTTTTCTCAACTTTCCTGACATTATCAAATCATTCTCTATGCTTATTGTTAACTCTTGATCATCATCCAAAGTAGCAAGACCGACCCTCCTTAGAGCATAACTCACCTCTGACAACTAAGCATTAAGGAAGAAACATTTCAGAATTTGGTCAACAGGGTGAGTAACAACTGAAATTTTACTAACTAATTTATTGAATTTAGTAAAACATTCCCACATAGGTCTATAGGGCTTGTTCTTTATCTAATAAACTTGCACTAACAGGGCATGAAAATCTTCAATAGGTTTTAACCTATTATTAAATTGAGTCTTCATAGTATTCCAACTTGTAATAGTACTAACTGGAAGATGGTAGAACTAGTCTGTTGCATTATTTTGCAAGGTTTCGAAAAAAAGTATGACTAAAAAATCCTCGTGCTCCATTACAAGGAATCCACATGCAAAATAAAAGGCTGCAATTATTTTGCAAGGTTTCAAAAAAAAGTATGACTGAAACATCCTCATGCTCCATTACAAGGAATCCACATGCAAAATAAAAGGCTGCAATATGATCATCTGGATGTAATTTTACATCACCTCTAAACTTAAGGAAGATATTTCTATTTCCATTAGGAAAATCATGCAATGGTTGTGGAAGGGCTAAAGGTGCAACTCATTTACCCCATGGAAAAGGTGCAACCATTATAGGGAAAATAGTTTGCAAAGGAATAACAACACATGTTGACACTAAAGCCTGAGAACTAGGACTTATATGTGGCTGGGTGTCAACATCTTCTTGAGAGGATGAACCAGATCTATCCTTTGTAGGAGGCGTTCTCGAAGAACTTCTACTTCTAGCTCTTCTTTCTGGAGTTAATTAAAAACCTTGCTGCTCCAACAACTAAAACTTGGGATCCTCAAAACCTTGGGTTCTTTTTCCTCAAGTGTACCTTCATTCCACCAGTGTGTTGTGATTGTTGATTTACTATGAATATTTTCTAGTGGGGAATCACAACACGTGCCCCATGGTGGGTGCCAAAAAAAATTTGGTTGGAAATTTGTTCTTTAGACACAAGCAACAGTTCATGGGACAACATTCCCTCCTTTTTATTAAAGAGGTTCCCTTATTCACAAAAACTTTGGAATCTACTTATTTACAAATATACAACTAATTGTAATTAAATGAGGATTTTGGCATATAGGATCTCTCTATATTCTAATAATATTAATATAGAAGATGAAAATAGAGAAGGATTTTAGAGGAGGAAAACACCAACTTATATGACTAAGACATATGAAATAGGGACACCAAGTTCAAGCTAATACATCAATAAAAAATACAAGTATTCTTCTTGGTCATACAATATTATTTACTATTGTAAGAAAAGAAGTGAGGAAGGCAAAACTTTTAGATATAAAGATTGCAAAATAATATCCTAGTGATGCATGCATGGAACTTTAAGAACATATGAATAAGGTATATTTGAAAATCCAAAAAACATAGGTGCAAAAAACAAAAAGTTCTCCGCACTATACAAATAGATTGAAAAGAAATTTTCAATATTCAAATATACTCAATTCACATTTGCAATGTCAAGAGATAGAAACAGAAAGAACACAGAGATTAGGAGGGATAATCTTCTTCTATATTGATTTCAAAAGTTTTGTATCATTACATTCTTATGGAACAAAATTCCAACCCATTTATAATGGAAAAGAAATTTTATATAGTAGAGGGGTGGTTGTAACCAACTTCCTTAGAAAATTTAATTCAATTAAGTGCCAACACTTAATTATTTGATTACATATGTTAGCTTTATTTAAAACTTTATATTTTCAAAAATATAAAGCTAACTGCAAAACATAACAATTAGAGAGAAAACCTTAAGAGCTAGAAGAAGGAATGTTTGTGAGAGATGTAGTAGGGATCTTCACTTTGAGTATATGATGCTTGAATTTTTCTAAGGAACCAACAATCTCCATGACCTTTGGGATTGTTGTGTTTTCCATAGGATTCAACCAGCTGCCCAAAGAGTCTTCCATTTCCTTTCCAATGCCTGCATTTTGTAACAAACCTTTAGTGGCCTCTATGACAATGTTGTAAAACTTTGTAATCTCCTCCATATTTTCTTTAGTAATAGTATCAGCCTTGAATAATATTTTTTGATGAATGCACTGAAATTTTCCTTGACATCATCCACATGATACCTTTATGTTGAATTATCCTTGTAAACTTGGCACTTAAGAGCTTGCAAATAAGCCAAAATCTCATATTTGGAATCTTTTCCCTTTTGGAACATACTCTTAAGTTCATTGATTTCCTCCTAAATTAAAGTACCTTAAACTTCCATTCAACACCAAATACCCATTTCTTAGAAAGATTATTCTTTGAATCATCAAAAATTTGTGAGAGAGGAGGATTTTCTAATATGTTGTATTCATGATCCTCAGGTCCTGAATACATTCTAACAAAATTTTGAGCTCCTTCTAAAATCTTTTAATCATTGCATGAAAGTAAATTTGGGCCAAGGAAATGTTGTCATACACTTTGTAGGCCTCATCTATGAAATTCAAACAAGAAACCAACAATCCTTCTACCAATTCCTCAACAGCTCTCCCATATGAAGCATACTTATGAATATCCTTGATGGCTTTGACATCTTATTAAAAAATAATAGTGGGAGGAGGAATTGAGGAGAGAGGATTAGGATCAAGAATTTTGTCACTAGAAAGAAAAGATTTAATAAAGATGGAAAGAACTTGAAATTTTTCTTCCACTTGTTATATGTTTTTTTATCTTTTTCCACTCTCTCAATTTCCCTAGAGACTATCTCCTTCAATTTCTAAACCTCTCCTTTAGGATTAGATTCACCAAGTGGAATCCTAGTCAATTCTAGGTCTACAATAGTTATGTATTTTTCATATTTTATCCTCTTGGCTTTGCAATCTCCAATAATTGTTTACCTTTTAAATCAGATACTAACCTTGAAGTTGTCTTGGCTATTTTTGGTAGAGGAGTTGGAGTTGTACCAAGAAAGGGAGATACAACATCAAAACCAAGAGCCACTATCTTGGGAGTAAATTTTCTCTTTCTACTATCAATCATGGGCCAGACCCATGTGAAGGAATCATTAGTGGGTGGAAGAGAAGGTGACATCAATGCCAAACTAGGAGAACCAAGAGGAGTAGAGGGAACATCAAGGGAAAGTAACTATTATCACCAAATCACAACACCTTATTGTTTGCACAAGTGTGTGTTCTTGAGCGCATAGTTTGATTGGATAACATGGGTAATATCTCTAAGTTGTGGGACTTGCTACTTGAGATAGACCTCTAGAGAAAGTTAGTTCTTGCTCTTAAACTACATGCCACAATCTATTCTAATGCAGGCAAAACTATCTATCCTAATATAAATTTCCAAGGGACCAAGGAGAGAGAGTTCAATTAAAAAAATCCTACACTAAAGCAGTGATACACTAGAAAATAAGGGGATGAGGATAGCCTTCCAATGTGTGAAAAGTGGAAGTAAAATGCATGCCAGAAGAGGTGATCAAAGTTCTCCATAGTCTAGAAAAATGCATTGACAACAACATTTCATACACATAGTTATAATGAATCCCTGCAAGAGCATAAGATAGACACAATATATATGCAATGAGATTGAAGGGGCAAGAGGAATGAAAACAAACACAACATGGGAAGATACATCCACAAACTTGCATCTATTGCTTCATTGATATTCACAGTTTAATCTATTATAAAATAAAGGCCTAGATTACCATGAAAGGAGTCCACTACAAGGGCTTACAACACATTGGCTTCACAAAACAAATTTGATAGAGTTTTTCTACTCAAAACTATCTCCCTTTACAATGATCCCAACACTCCAATTTATAGAAATATGAGAAGAGAGAGGGGGGGGGAAATGAAAATCCTGAAATCTCTCCTTCAACCACTTGCAAAGGGTAATAAATGGAGTGAAATGATGTTTTGTTTCTTGCAGAAGGCTCCCCATACTGTCCCATAACTTGTTGCAGTGAAATATGTCAGCTCATGCTCCATTGAATACACCCCAACTACCAAATAAAACACTATTTTGAACCTAGGAATGTTTTTTGAAAAATAACCATTGATTCTTCATCAAATAATGTATTTCTCAATTTTTGTGTGGTGGGATTGGAACCATGAGTCCAACGGTACCAATTTTGTGCATTTTTGTTGATAAATGCAAAATTTATGGCCTTTTGAGTGCGGGTAGCTATTTTGGGTCTGTCAGGCATTTATGTCATTTGACGGGAGTGAGCATTTACTTCATTGAAGCTGAATATTTTTCTTTCATTTTTATATAAATACCCTCATAAAAATTAGTAAATCTAGTTTTTTTGGTGTAGAGGACATCGTGCTTGTTCCAGAAAGTCAAATTTTGTGAAAATCAAAGCTCAGGGTCAAACGTTATGGCCGTTTGAAGTTTGGGGTCTGATTTGCACTATGTTCCATTGCATGTGGCTAGATCGGGTATTTCGGGTCTTGGTGTCCCTGATATCCCTTGTGCAGCTTGGAATAAAAACCTCCACTTCATCCGCATAACACTTGATCCACTTTACAAATTGGACGAGTCAAATTTTCAGGGAACTTCATGTCTCGCATGTACTGCCGTTGATCGGGCCGTGAGGGTGTTGACTCCCGCATTTACCGCATCTCCTTTGTAGTCAACTGTCTCGCCATTTTAGAGCCCATGTGTTTGAGTGTCCCAACTATCCCGCAGACCATGTGGGACACTTCAACCTGACTTCACTGATTTACTCTTGGTGCAGATATTTTGGCCCTGTGGCAAACTCATGTCCTGACGTCTTGCGGACTGTGCGGGACAAAAATGTCCAATTTCACCGATCCCCTTTGACTATGGATTTTTCAATTTTTCAGATCCCAGATGTCCCACATGTACCTATGGGGCTTGGCCTAAAAAAACCCGACGTTGCTGCAATACACTCTATTTGCGGTGATTTCGGTGATGCGTGTCCCGACTATCCTAGTGTCCTGCGTGCAGTTTGGGACGAAAATATCTGATTTTGCCACATTACACTCAAACAGGACAATTTTTTGGATTTTGTCAATTTTTTCTAACTCCTTGAATTTTGCCTTGGATGGGGGGCTAGAAAAGAGCCAAAAGGAGCTCCAAAACCTAAATTTTTCCCTCGAGCCATTTCTACTTGCTCAACTTGACGAAATTATGTAGGTTATCCAAATTTACCTTGAGGGATGAATTTGGGATAATAGTACCTCAACAGTAGAAGAAGACACTTCTTTGATTTGTGATTGGAGGTTAGGAACACTAACTTTCCCAGTGTCTGGTTCTATGATTTTTACTTCATATTATTACTCATCTTTACTCTCTTCTTCCTCATCATTATTCTCTTACTTATCTTTCTATTTCTCTGTGAAGGATTTCTCTGTATCTTCTTTTTAGTGATTTCAGCTAAAATTGAGATAACCAGAGATTTTTTTTGACAAAATCCCCTAAAAATTCCCTTTGAAGGAGATTTTCAGGTTTTCGGGTTCCCATCACATGGAAACATGTCTTTTACATGCTTCATGTCTATTGTCTTCCGAAACCTGAAACCCGATTACATTCCAGTGTGTCGGGTTTTCAGAACTCAGGAGCATCGGAACATACCTTTCAAAAAGCATGCTTCATGTTGCTTGTTTCCTGAAACCTGAAACCCGAACCTTTCCTTTGTATCGGGTTTTCGGAACTTGATAACATCCAAACATGTCTTTTGCATGCTTCATGTCAGTTGGTTCCCGAAACCTGATTTGATAAGAAAACCTTTGTATCAGGTTTTCGGATGTGCTAAGCATGATGACATGGCATTAATGTCGAGTTGTCAGTTAGTTGGCACACGTGTCAGAGGAGGTGTAATAAATGCTAGGGCTTTATAAATAGTTCAATTTTACACGTCATTTTTACCTGACATATTTTCGTTGCGTGGATTTTTCGTACATGCTCCTTTGACCTCCAAACCCGACCGAACCTCTTGATGATTTGTGATCGTCTTTGACCATTTTTCAAATTTATTGAAGGTATTTTTCTCTTCTTATCATTTTGTGGTCCTTTGGGGTTGTTTTTGAAGTATTCATTCGGTGTTTTTCCTCTTTCTTTTTCTTCCCTCCGGGTTTAGGGTTTAGGGTTGTTTTCTTCATTTTCTGTTGTATTCCCATGAAACCTCTTGTTTAAAATTCATCCTTTAGGTGTTTTCTTATTTTTCCCATGGATATACTCTTTAGATTGTTGAGAAGAATCTAAAAACCTAACTTACAACTTGGTGGAAATTTTACCTGTTCTGACATCCCAGAAACCCGACGCCTTTGTTTCAGGTTTTACAGGGTGTCTGACATCTTCCAACTCCCACTTGTGTCAGGTTTTACAGAGTGCATAACATCGTCCTTTCTCTGCTTGTATCAGGTTTCTCCAAGTGTCTTATGACATCTGACTCCAACTTCTGCTTGTGTCAGGTTTTGTAGAGTGTTCAACACCACCTGATTTCCACCTTTGTGTTGGGTTTCACGAAGTGTCTGACATGACCTAGTTTCCGATATACACTACAGTGTGTCGGGTTTCACGAAGTGCTTGACAGGTCTCAAATTCCTGGTTAGTGTGGCGGGTCTGTAGGGTTGCTCAGCAAGCTTCCAAGCCCGATTGTTCAACCAGAAGTTATCTAGGCATTCTTTCTTCAGGACTTCTCATGTCGGATCCTGGATCATCTAAGGATAAGTCAGACAGGTCAGGAAAGATGAAGTACAAGTACCAGAAGATGGAGTCCCCTTCCTACATAGATTGCAATTATGACATCTGAGACACGGAGCTTGGTAACATAGACATGGAGGACTTTTGGAACAGAACCAAGGATTCTTCTCAGAGTCCCTGGATGAAGTCAATAACCAGTAGTGGCCTCCCTCTTGCAGCAGGATTCCCAATGTCTGCTCAATGCCCCGAGTTCATTCTGGCCTGTGCTTCCAATTATGACTCAGATTCTCGCTCAGTGAAAAATCAAGCAGGAGAAATCATAGTGAAGTTGGACGGGGGTTACTTTGATGACCTCTTAAGATTTCCCAACTTTGAGGAATATGTTAATGTAGATCTTAAGTCAGCACAGAAATCCTGGGACAAAGATCAAGAAGACTGCATCAGGCATGTGAATAAAAAGTTCTTGATCAAGGCCAAGCCAGCCATCTCTAGGTTTCCCAAGTTTGTCCCCAGGAGTGATTTCATCCTTGAAATCAGTGATATTATCACCCTGCTGAGTCGAGTATTTGGACTCCCTGAGTCAAGAGACTTCCAAGGGTGGATGTATCAATTCATGGTCATTATAAAGAAGAATGAACAAGGGATCGATTGGAGCAGTCTTATAAATGATGAGATTGATTCCCAGATGAAGACAGTCTTGACTACTGCAAGTTCTATATGTCATCATATGTCACCTATGCAGCAGCCGGCATGAGAAATTATCCAGGTTAGATGCAAAGGGAAATAAGGTCAATAGAACACATATATCGGTACTTCCCTCAGCTGACAATGAAGGGTTCCGAGGATCAATTCAGAAGAGTGAATGATGCCTTCTTTTATGAAAATATCTGCAGGATGAACCCTGATCTAAGGAAAAGAAGAGTCTCTGATGAAGCATGGGCCGAAGTATCAAAATGGGGTTGTATCTTCTTGCAATTCAAGAAGTTCACATACCTTTGGGTGGTCATGTACCTGGGTGATCCTTTCTGATTACCTAGGTTCCCAGGTGATAAGCTGATCCTGATGGAGTTGGTTAGACAATTGTTGGATTTTCACAAATTC
This sequence comes from Taxus chinensis, assembly GCA_019776745.2. Taxonomy (NCBI): domain Eukaryota; kingdom Viridiplantae; phylum Streptophyta; class Pinopsida; order Cupressales; family Taxaceae; genus Taxus; species Taxus chinensis. The sequence continues at coordinate 222,157,772 of CM034157.1, forward strand.
CAACAGAGTAAGCACAAGGCCGCCGTCTCCTTCCCTATTTCAATCGGAAGGTACACATGCTCAATAGTGGTTAAAGCCAAGAATGTGGTGCATGAGCTGCAGGACAAGTTGAAAAAGCACATGAAGCACAGAGATGGGTTTGATTTCTGAGGAGTCCTTAAGTCATATGGGACCTTATATCTACATGTGCCCAATGTAGAAGACATTTGGGTTGATCTTCAGGATGAAGTTTCCATCTGAAGAAAGGACAATAGCAGGTTGACACTTGAAGATATTTAGATGTTAGATCTATCTGACATCCCAGAATGCACTATGAACAATGAGAGTGTCCTTGATGCCTCGTATGATGGGTTGAATGAAGACCAATATGTATTCCCAGCCATTGATTGGTCCATTGCTGAGAAAGCTTCTATCACAGGAAGAGCTGCTCAAATTCTTGCCCGTACTAAGGTGTGGCTCATTTCTTGGGGAATGAGTTATAAAGAAGGGGTTTTTTCAAAGCTAGCTACTTTGGAGGTGAGACCCTCCAAGGGAAAAAAGGAAAAGGATAAGAACCCTTCCAAGAGGCCAATAAAGGTTAAGTTTGTCAGAAAGGGAGAAGAGCAAGGGAACACATCAGTGGCCACTCTCCCACAAATGGTTGAGGTTCTTGATTCACCTCCACCACCAGAACTAGGAAATCTTCCTTCAGGAGAAGAGGTTGGTCAACCTTTCATTCCCCTTTTGGTTGACAGTTCATCAGAGGTAAGTCTTCCTCTTATCTCTCAAGCTCTAATTTCAGAATCATTACCTCCCCCCATTCAACCTCCTTTGCTTCAGGTTTCTTCACCAAGTTCCTCAGCCATGGCCAACATCTTCTTCTGGCCTCTCACCTCTCCCCACTGGACCCAAGTTAACCATGGATATGCCTCCTCCTTCTGTGCCTTCATTCCCTGAGTCCATTTCCATGGACACTACACTTGCAGTGACCACCACTCCACAAGAAAACCTTCCTCCACCTGAAGATGTGACCGTAACACCTACAATGGGAGAAACTTCTTCCAGTATGCCTCAATGGTTAATAGATCAGACCCCAAGGAAGAGGAAGGTGGTAGTTCCCCTACCAGCCTTTGATTTCAGTTCCCTCAAGGTCACTCCTACCAAGTCTGCCAAGAAACCCAAAACAGTTTCAAGGATTTCAGTGGATGCCTCAGGGCATAAGTTTGCGGAAATTTCCACTCCCGCAGTTGACAAAACCAAGGATGATATAATGGTCACCGATTATCAGATCACAAGGGTTGATCTAGGAAAAGTAACAATGGAGGGAGCACAACAAGATGCACAAGATGCCATGAATGTGTTGTGCCAGAAGCTGAAGGAAACAAAGGCAAACAGAGATGAGCTAAAAGAGAAAGTAGAGCAGCTGACAGAAGTACTACTCAAGCTCTCAAAGCCTCCTGAGTCAACACCATCATCCTCTACTCCTATCAGGTTTGATTTCTCATCGGTACCCATGATTGAGAAGATTAATGAGAAGGGGAGAATGGTCGATGAATGGATCCAGAGGCTGCTCCTACAAGGAAAAGAGGTCATTGATGACACCATGGAAGTCTACAAATCCTTGGAGGATATAAAGAAGGATGGAGAGAAAATGGATGATGAATTTTCAGCAGAATTCAGGAACCTAGAGTTAACTTTTGAAGCTCTCAATACGCTGAAATAGGTTCTGTCCCACATCTTGGTCGAAGAAGGCATCATTCCACATGGGGACAAGCATTTTCAACTGACCAAAGCCATTAGATTCAGAATAAAGATTCTCAATGAAGCTTGCAGTAAATTGAGGGAATCAAGAGATCAATTGGTTGATGGCACAAATGACATAGAAGAAGAGCTAATCAAGATCTACGCTAAAGTGTTGAATGAAAGCTCGAGTATTCTACCCATTGATGATCTTTACAAGTAGATCCAAGAATCAATTCAGCACGAACCAACTAATGGCTTTAGCCTGGAAATCATTGATAGGTTCGTGAAGATTGAACATTCTTTGGAAACACTGAGGAAACTCAACAAGAGACTGAAGAAACTTCCTGGTAACGTGAGCGATACTCAGGAAACGTGTGAAGTCCTGAGTGATCATTCCACCATGCCTGATGAAGATGAGATGCAGGGCATAATCTGAAAGTTCCAAGAATTTCAGGACAAGCAGGCTTTGCTGGAGGAAGACAAAGATGATGAAACAGAATAGGCATAATGTTTCATGTCATTTCAATCCTGAAATTGACATGTCTTTTTCATTTTCGTTTTGTCATGTAGGAAGCAAATTTTGACTTGGTCTCCTGCGTGAGAGTCAAGCAAAATAGGACTCTCATTAAAAAGACTATTTTCTAGGATTTATCCTATTTTCTCTCAACTCCTTTTATTATAAATAAGGGATGCTTATGCATTCCAAAGGGTTGAGATTTTTGGAATATTGAGAACTATTGTGAAGAAGAAAAACTTTGTGTTTTCTTTTAATCATTTGAGGAATAGAAACTGATGCTATTTTTGCAAACTTTGTGTTGTGAGATGTATCTTTCTTAAGATATTGTTCTTATGTTCATAATCTTAAGCTATTCTTTGTTTAGCATCTTGATTGTTCTAATCATTTCAAACATTACATTTGTTATCTAAAACTCGTATGATTATTTCGTGATCTGCGTTTTCTCGAAAGAAAATACGTTCCTCTCATTTCCTTTCCATTGTGTTTCTTCCATAATAATAATTTCCTTTCTAATCCTTTCCATTTATAAAAACAACAACATCTTCACCTAGTGTGGATATGGATTTCGGGATTCTATCCCAACCCCAATGGTTAGATTAGTGTGAATACTGTATATATTATTTCTGTTGTGTTTTAGATTAGTAATAAATAGGCAGCCTCACCTGTCTTTGAGGAGGGATTTAATCCCATGTACTGTGGTTGAACCTCATATTTTGGCTTGACAAAATATCCAACCAACAGTTTTTGGTGACTCCACTGGGGAATACGGATTGATAAGACTAAGCTTATCCTATTGGTGTCTGGCGACTCCTGTATTTTCCTTATTTTCAACAAGATCTATTTTCAAGTTCAAGCTGCCAGAAAGATCTTCACTCGGTCAAGCCAAGCCTGGGGTGAAACTGATCCGTTCTTTGATTTGCTTCAACAACATAATTTCAGGCTTTCACCCAATAGTGTTGCATCTAGCCGAGCAAGAAGTTCTTCGCCCATCCGAAGAACTCAGATTCCTCAAGAACAAGAAGTTTCTGCAACTTGTCGTGCATTATTCTTGTCAGATATTCAGATTCCTGTACACACTTCATTTAGAAGAATGATAGCACAACCTGTGCCTTGGGGTGTGGCTATTGGTCCTCTTTCCCTTACTCCACCATTGCATGACCTACCTCATGGATCATGGAAGAATATTCCTAAGTTCAACGGTGATGGAAAACAACATCCTGATGAACACATCGCTTCATTCTTTGTTGCATGTGGCATTCTTGGGGTTGCTCATGAAGAAGTCTCTGTTTGACTCTTCATTGAAACATTGCATGGTGTAGTAGTAGAATGGTTTTACCATCTTCCAAATGCATGCATTACCAACTGGGCTACCATGAGATATGTATTTGAAGCAAGGTTCAAACCAGCTGAAGATTCTCATGCCTTGTTAGCACAACTTACACACATGAAGAAGGAGTCTTATAAACCCATGTGGGATTTCATAGCCAAATTCAACACGCTGATTCATAAGATTCCAGACCTAGTTGTTCCCACTCTTGAAAATCAAAAGTGTTTCTTCATCAATGCTCAACCTCCTGATGTAAGCTTCTTGTTGAGAAGATCTTTTCTTCCTGATTTGGCCACCACCCAAGCTACAACCACTGAAATTTAAGAGTATCTTATTCTGGCCGGAAAGATAAAAAAAGAGTCATCTAAGCCTAAAAATCAGAGTTCTTCTCAGAGTACCACTGATCCTATGATTCAGAAGATGGCCAATGACTTGATTGGTTTAAAGAAGCAAATGTCTCAACAAGCAACCAACATTCCTTATCAGGATATTCCTAGATGGAATTTCAACAATGCTAATAGCGCTCCCGCAAGAGATAGGAATTGGTTGATTGCTACTCCCACCAGGCTGGCTATTGAAGCTCCTCCTGTCAACACAGTAGTTGAAGTAGTTGAGGAAGATGAAGAACCAGAAAATCAAGATTCCCATGAAGCTTTTGAAGCTTCAGGATATGCTGATGAGTCTTTTGATGATTCAGCTGGCGACTCCAGCATTGGGTATTTGGAGTACGAGGAAGATGAAGATGAGCATGATGGAAAATCATTTGTAGTCCTCACTTGATCCCAATCTCAGAATCCTAGAAAGCCAGTTGAAATCTCTAAGGATAAAAGTAAGGAAGCTCCCGTGGTTATGGCTAAAAGAGGCTCTCCTATCTCAGCACAAACTGAAAAGGAGATAACTAAAAAGGTAACTTCACCTTCCAACTCTCTTTCTCCTGCTTTCAAGGCCAGTACCTCAACTCAGACCAATGTAACTAGAACTGAGCCCTCCATCATTCCTTCATATACCACTTTTGACATCATTGATCATGCAAAGAAAACCAAAATCCAAATGTCGGAAGCCGAATACCTTCAGTCCAACCCTGAGCAATTTGAGAAACTTTCCAAATTCATTAGAAGCAAGGCTGTTATTCCTCCATCTTCGAAAGGCATTTTTCCTAGCCCCACTCAGCCTTTACCTCAGAGTAATATGACCTCTGCTGCTTCTTCAGGAAAGATTGAACCATTTTATTTGTCTTTACTTATAAATGGTTTTAAACTCAGCAATTGCATAATTGACTCAGGAGCCTCTGATAACGTAATGCCCACAAAAGTAGCTCATGCCCTTGGACTCACACTGACTAAATCTTATGGGTGGTGTTACTCCATGGAAACTAAACAAGTCCCCTTGATTGGCCAAATCAAGGATGCGCAGTTTACATTTGTTGCATTTATGAAAAAGAGAGTAAAAATGACTATCCTAGTTGCTGATATCCCAGCTGCTTATGGGATTATTTTGGGAAGAGGTTTTTACAAAGATGTTGGAGGAGAAATCAACATGGATTGGACCAAAGCTAAAATTCCAGTAAATGGAGTTCCTCGTGTCCTTCACCCCGAAGCACAAGCTAAGTACCTGGTTACTAAATCAGATGATCCTAAGGCTCAAATTCTCTTTGAAGATGTAGGCTTGGGTAATTATTTCCTGACATCTGAGGTGCCCTCTGTAGAAGTCAAAGAAGAAGATCCTAACACTGTTTTGGACCCTTGAGTTTGATGGGAGCTGTTCAACTACTGGTTCAGGTGCTGGCATGGTTCTTATATCTCCAGATTTCAAGATCTTTCCCTTTGCTTTCAAGTTGCAGTTTGATAATACTAACAACACAGCCGAATATGAAGCTTTGTTATTAGGATTAGAAATGGCAAGACAAAAAGGAATCCGAAATCTCAAAGTACAGGGAGATGCCGAGTTGATTGTGAATCAAGTAAGGGGGATTTATCAGGTAAAAAATGATTGCCTAAGACATTACAGAAACAAGGTTTGGGACAACATAGAATGCTTTGATGCTTTTTCCATTAAGGTAGTCTTAAGAGATTACAATGATAAAGCTGATTCCTTAGCTGTTTCTGCATCTCTTCTTCTCCCCCACCCATAGTTCAAATAGGACACGTATACCATTGAGATTGTGTATCGTCCAAGCGTTCCAGATAACTCAACACATTGGCAAGTGTTTAATGATGATCAACAGGTATTGTCTTTTCTTGAGAAAGCTGACAATTTTAGTGAGCTTTATTTTGAAGGATCAGAATCAGATTTCCATGAGTCTGTCTCTAATTCATATCAAGAAATTGATGGTGAATTCATCCAGCTCAAAGGCAATAAGATTCTGAAGGGATTAGTTTCTCTGGAAGGTCTGTTTGACAAGCATGACCATTTCATTCAAGATAAAAGGCAAGCTGAAGGTGCTTCCTTGTCAGAGGTAGATCAAGTTAACCTGGGCTCCGCTGATCAACCACAGATGGTAAACATCGGTAAATGTTGTTCTCTGGAGGAAAAAGAAAGATTCTCTTCACTCCTGAAGAGATATATGGACGTCCTAGCATGGTCATATGCAGATCTAAAGTCTTTCAAGCCCAAGGATGTGCAACATAGCATTCCTTTGAAGCCTGAGGTTAAACCCTATAGGTAGAAGTAGAGGCATTACAACCCAAATATCTCAGGGACTATTCTTGCAGAAATTCAGAAGATGTTAGATGCAAGGATTATCTTTCCAATCCATCATTCCACCTGGGTTGCAAACATTGTCCATGTCAGAAAGAAGAACGGTGAAATCCAGATTTGTGTTGACTTCCGGAACCTCAACCAGTCTTCATTGAAAGACAATTATCCATTTCCCATCATGGACCAGGTATTACAGACTGTCACTGGATCAGAAATGTTATCCATGCTTGATGGATTTTCAGGATAAATCAGGTTTAGGTAGCTACTAAAGATCAACATAAAACAACATTCACCACTCCATGGGGAACCTTTGCTTACAGGAGAATGCCTTTTGGTTTGATTAACTCCAGAGCCACATTTCAAAGGGCTATGGACTTAGCTTTCAGAGATTTAATGGGCAAGGTCATAGTTGTGTATTTGGATGACTTGACAGTCTTCTCTAAAAAGCGAAGTGATCATTATGATCACCTTGAGCAGGTACTCTTAAGGTGCAGGTGTCATGGGATTTCATTAAATCCTAAAAAGTCCATGTTCGGAGTGACAGAAGGAAAGTTTCTGGGTCATATTGTGACTAAAGAAGGAACCAAGATTGATCCAGAGAGGGTGAAGGCCATCCAAAGCCTTACCCTACCCACAAGCAAAACTGGGGTGCACTCCTTTTTCGGGAAGGTCAATTTCCTAAGAAGATTTGTACCTGACTTTGCCGATAAAACCAAGGATATCCTTGGAATGATGAAGGATAAAAATCCATTTCAATGGAGCACTGAAGGGAAGCTTGCTTTTGAAGAATTCAAATGGGAAACTGCTCACGCCCCTATTCTGGTATGCCCATATTTCAAGAAAGATTTCATCATGTATAGCTACGCTTCCGCAATTACAGTATCGGCCATCTTGATTTAGAAAAATGAAGAAGGAATTGAAGCTCCCATTACTTTTATGAGCTACCCACTAACATAACACGAATTGAAAATGTCACAGATTGAAAAGCATGCTTATGCAGTGGTGAGAGTGGTGAAACATTTCAGGTATTATGTCTTGAGTTCCCACACTCTCGTTCTAGTTCCTGATACCACAGTTAAATCCATTCTGACCCAACAAGAGTTGGGTAGTCAATGGGGTAACTAGATAGCCAAAGTCTAGGAGTATGACTTGGACATCAAACCTACCGGGTTGGTACGAGGAAGAGGCATATGCCAATTGATAGTAGAAAACAATGCTGAGACAGAATGTGAAGAAACTGAAGGTACTTCTTCAGAATTACCCAAAGTTCTTTTCGTAAGCATGATTGATGAATGGTACACCTATATTGATTTATTTTTAACCTATGGTGAGTGTCCCCCACATTTAACCCAAAAATAAAATAGGATAGTTAAACTAAGGTCCGCAAGATACATTCTGTGGGACAATGGTATATATAAGAAAGGTATCGATGGTGTACTCTGCACTGTGTTGATAAGTCTTAGCAGGTAAGGTTGCGAGAGTCCTTCCACAATATAGCATGCAGAGGACATTTCTCTTCTTGCATGACAACTTACAAGATCTTACGGGCCAGGTAATATTGGCCTACTCTCCTTCGAGATTCAACTGAATGGGTGGCAAAGTGTGAAGCTTTTCAACATTTCATTGGTCGTCCTAAGCTGGAAGCTCTTCCCTTGAAGCCTATGGTGATTGAAGAACCTTTTCACCAATGGGGAATTGATTTCATTGGAGTACTAAACCCTACCTCCAGTACCGTTCATAATTATGTGCTCACCACCATTGATTATTTCACCAAGTGGGTGGAAGTTGCGCCAATCAAGCAGGTAACCTCCGAAGCTGTGTGCAATTTTCTTAAGGAAAATATAATTGTCAGATTCAGAATTCCTCACAAGATTGTTGCTGAAAACAATTCCAATTTATCATCACATGAGTTGACTAAATTTTTTTATGGATTTGGGATTACATTGGCTCACTAATCTGACTATTAACCCCAAGGAAATGGTTAGAATGAATCCAGCAATAAGAACCTGGTGACCATAATCAGAAAGATGGTTGATGAGAATGAGAGGACATGGCGCAAAGCATTGTATGATGCATTGTGGGAAGATCAGATTACTCCTAAGTGAGATATTAGAATGTCCCCATTCTAGGTGTTGTATGCAATTGATGCTGAAATTACTATCTCTGTAGAATTACCAGCCTTACGGTTAGCTAAAGCAATTGAGGATGAAACTTTTCAAAGTTACATTGAGAAAAGGATAATGAACCTAGCCAGGCTAGAAGAAGAATGGAGTAAGGTGGTGGATCGTATTGCAGACCATATGATCAAATTCAAAAGGATATTTGACAAAAAATCAAAGCAACGTGATTTCCAAGTTGGAGATCTAGTACTTCTCTGGGACAAGAGAAGGGAGCAGAAAGGGATGCATGGCAAGTTTGACTCCTTATGGAAAGGTCCTTTCAAAATACATCAGCTGAATGTGAAAATAGATTTTTTCTATCATATCTAGATGGAGAGTTGCTCCCTATACCTTTCAGTGGCCAACATTTGAAGATGTTCCACCAGTAATGCAAGATTCTCTCGTGTGCTATATTATAATTTATTTTCTATTGTGTGTCTGCTTTCTTTTCTTTCTTTCTTTCTTTCTTTCCAATTTTTCTTCTTCAGACTCTGTAGCCTAATGGATAAAGCTTTTGATATGTTAGTTCTCTTCCTTTGATGTTTCAAAGAAAGTCCCCAACTGGAGCCAGCTGTTATCTTGTTTTTAGTGATTTCAGCTAAAATTGAGATAACCAGAGAATTTTTTTTGACAAAATCCCCTAAAAATGCCCTTTGAAGGAGATTTTTGGGTTTTCAGGTTTCCATCGCATGGAAACATGTCTTTTACATGCTTCATGTCTATTGTCTTCTGAAACCCAAAACCTGATTACATTCCAGTGTGTCAGGTTTTTGGAACTCAAGAGCATCGGAACATACCTTTCAAAAAGCATGCTTCATGTTGCTTGTTTCCCGAAACCCAAAACCTGAACCTTTCCTTTGTATTGGGTTTTCGGAACTTGATAACATCCAAACATGTCTTTTGCATGCTTCATGTCAGTTGGTTCCCAAAACCCAATTTGATAAGAAAACCTTTGTATCGGGTTTTCAGACGTGCTAAGCATGATGACATGGCATTAATGTCGAGTTTTCGGTTAGTTGGCACACGTGTCGGAGGAGGTGTAATAAATGCTAGGGCTTTATAAATAGGTCGATTTTACATGTCATTTTTACCTAGCATATTTTCGCTGTGTAGATTTTTTGTATATGCTCCTTCGACCTCCAAACCCGACTAAACCTCTTGATTCATTTCATGATCCGTCTTCGACCATTTTTCAAATTTATTGAAGGTATTTTTCTCTTCTTATCATTTTGTGGCCTTTGGGGTTGTTTTTGAAGTATTCATTTGGTGTTTTTCCTCTTTCCTTCTTCTTCCCTCTAGGTTTAGGGTTTATGGTTGTTTTCTTCATTTTCTGAGGTATTCCCATGAAACCTCTAGTTTAAAATTCTTCCTTTGGATGTTTTCTTATTTTTCCCATGGGGTATACTCTTTAGATTGTTGATAAGAATCTAAAAAAAAAAACTTAACTTACCAACTTGGTGGAAATTTATTTGTTCTGACATCCCAGAAATTCGATGTCTTTGTTTTGGGTTTTATAGGGTGTCTGACATCCTTTGGTTTCGGCAGAGTATCGGGTTTCTCCAAGTTCTCAGCACCTCCCAACTTCCTCTTGTGTCGGGTTTCACAAATTGTCTGACATCCTCTGACTTCCGCTTGTGTCAGGTTCTACAGAGTGTTTGACACCACCTGATTTCCGCCTTTGTGTCGGGTTTCATGAAGTGTCTGACACGACCTAGTTTCTGATATACACTACAGTGTGTCAGGTTTCACAAAGTGCTTGACAAGTCTTAAATTTTGGTTAGTGTGGCGGGTCTGTAGGGTTGCTCAGCAAGCTTCCAAGCCCGATTGTTCAACCAGAAGTTATCTAGGCATTCTTTCTTCAGGACTTCTCATGTCAGATCCTGGATCATCTAAGGATAAGTCAGATAGGTCAGGAAAGATGAAGTATAAGTACCAGAAGATGGAGTCCCCTTCCTACATAGATTGCAATTATGACATCTGAGACACAGAGCTTGGTAACATAGACATGGAGGACTTTTGGAACAAAACCAAGGATTCTTCTCAGAGTCCCTGGATGAAGTCAATAACCAGCAGTGGCCTCCCTCTTGCAGTAGGATTCCCAATGTCTACTCAATGCCCTGAGTTCATTCTAACATGTGCTTCTAATTATGACTCAGATTCCCACTCAGTGAAAAATCAAGCAAGAGAAACCATAGTGAAGTTAGACGGGAGTAACTTTGATGACCTCTTAAGATTACCCAACTTCAAGGAATATGTTAATGTAGATCTTAAGTCGGCATAGAAAGCCTGGGAAAAAGATCAAGAAGACTGCATCAGACATGTGAATAAAAAGTTCTTGATCAAGGCCAATTCAGTCATCTCTAGGTTTCCCAAATTTGTCCCCAGGAGTGATTTCATCCTTGAAATCAGTGATATTATCACCCTGCTGAGTCGAGTATTTGGACTCCCTGAGTCAAGAGACTTCCAAGGGTGGATGTATCAATTCATGGTCATTATAAAGAAGAATGAACAAGGGATCGATTGGAGCAGTCTTATAAGTGATGAGATTGATTCCCAAATGAAGACAGTCTTGACTACTGGCAAGTTCTATATGTCGTCATACGTTACCTATGCAGCAGCTGGAATGAGAAATTACCCAGGATTAGATGCAAAGGGAAGTAGGTCAATAGAACATATATATCGGTATTTCCCTCAGCTGATAATGAAGGGGCCTGAGGATTAATTCAGAAGAGTGAATAACGCCTTCTTTTAGGAAAACATCTATATGTTGAACCTCAGTTTAAGGAAAATAAGAGTCTCTGATGAGGCATGGGCCGAAGTATCAAAATGGGGTTGTATCTTCTTACAATTCAATAATTTCACATACCTTCAGGTGGTTATGTACTAGGGTGATCCTTTTTGTTTACCCAGGTTCCCAGGTGATAAGTTGATCCTAATGGAGTTGGCTAGATAATTGTTGGATTTTCACAAATTCCAATAGAGTAAGCACAAGGCCTCCGTCTCCTTCCCTATTTCCATCAAAAGGTACACATGCTAAACAATGGTTAAAGCCAAGAATGTGCTGCATGAGCTTCATGACAAGGTAAAGAAGCACATGAAGCACAGAGATGGGTTTGATTTCCAAGGAGTCCTTAAGTCATATGGGACCTTATATCTACATATGCCCAACGTAGCAGACATTTGGGTTGATCTTTGGGATGAATTTACCATCCAAATAAAGGACAATAACAGGTTGACACTTGAGGAGATTCAGATGTTAGACCTATCTGATATCCCCGGGCATGGTACAACAAGATTGATGAGCATCTCGTACAACATGGATTTGTCAGAAATCCATACGATCCCAATCTCTACCTCAAAAAGCAAGGGGGGGAGATGGTGATTGTTGTTGTTTATGTCGATGATCTAGTCATCACTGGCAGTTCAGTGAAGATGATTGATGAAACAAAGAAAGATCTTAAGTGATCATTCGACATGACAGATCTCGGGCTTATGCATTATTGTCTTGGACTGGAAGTATGGCAGAAAGAGAATCACATATTTGTTTCTCAGATGAAATATACCAAGACAACGCTCGAGAAGTTTAGGATGATGGATTGCACACCAATTGCTACACCTATGGAGAACAGATTACAGTTATCTCGTTCAGATCCATCTCCTGAGGTAAGTGCCACTCTCTATCGGCAGCTGATTGGGAGTCTCATTTACCTGACCTACACTAGACCAGATATCAGCTTTGCAGTGAGCTATCTATCCAGGTTCATGCAAGAACCCAAAATTTGTCATTGGAAAGCAGCAAAACGCATTTTAAGATATCTCAAAGGATCAGTGGATCTTGGTCTAGAATACAAGAAGAACGAAAACTTCTTCTTGACTGGATATTCGGATTCAGATCATGCAGGTAACATTGATGATAGAAAATCCACTTCTGGATTTGTATTCTTTATGGGATCTGGACCAATATCATGGGGAAGTAAGAAACAACACTTTGTTTCTCGCTCTTCCACAGAAGCCGAGTATTGTTCTGCAAGAGAAGCTGTCTGTGAAGCAATTTGGCTACGTCGCATACTGGAAGGACTTGGAATACCACAGGACAAACCGACCACCATGTATGTTGACAACGAAGGTGTTCTCAAACTTGTTCGCAATCCAGTTTTTCACGAGAGAACAAAGCACATTGAAGTTCAGGTTCATTTCATACGCGAACATGTATTGAAGCACAACATCCAGCTTCAATTTTGTCCAACAGCTGAACAACGAGCAGATATTTTCACAAAGTCACTTGCACGTGACAAGTTCGAGTTGTTCAGAGCATTTCTCTCCTCATCTCTTCAGACAATGCACAATTAAGGGGGGGAATGTTAGGATAAATTTTATTATCCTATTATTAATTATGCATAGTTAGATTATTTAATTAATTTTATTAATTAAATAATAAATATACTGTTGTATGGTTAATCAACCATATTTGTTTGTATTCAGATTGTTATATTGTTTTAAACAATATATTTGTCTTTTTCTAATTCCTGCTTCCCGGATGTTATTGGAAGCTTATTCATTTTGGCATTTGGTTGCACCTGTGCAACTTATTCTCCTGTGTGTATTTGGCTGTGCAATATCTATAAATATTGCAGCTCATTCTCTGTAATTGTTTACTGATTGAGATTAATAAAATATCACAGGCTTCCGTCCCTGTTTCTCAATCTACACTCCTGTGTGAGAGTCAAGAAAAATAGGACTCTCATTAAAAATACTATTTTCTAGGATTTATCCTATTTTCTCTCAACTCCTTTTATTATAAATAAGGGATGCTTATGCATTCCAAAGGGTTGATATTTTTGGAATATTGAAAACTATTGTGAAGAAGAAAAATTTTGTGTTTTCTTTTAATCATTTGAGGAATAGAAACCAATGCTATTTTCGCAAAATTTGTGTTGTGAGATGTATATTTCTTAAGATATTGTTCTTGTGTTCATAATCTTAAGCTATTCTTTGATTAACATCTTGAATTTTCTAATCATTTCAAACATTACTTTTGTTATCTAAAAATCTTATGATTATTTCGTGATCTGTGTTTTCTTGGAAGAAAATATGTTCCTCTCATTTCCTTTCCATTATGTTTCTTCCATAATAATAATTTCCTTTCTAATCCTTTTAATTTATAAAAACAACATCTTCACCTAGTGTGGATATGGATTTCGGGATTCTATCCCAACCCCAATGGTTAGATTAGTGTGAATACTGTACATATTATTTCTACTGTGTTTTAGATTAGTAATAAATAGGCAGCCTCACTTGTCTTTGAGGAGGGATTTAATCCCATGTACTGTGGTTGAACCTCATATTTTGGCTTGACAAAATATCCAACCAACAAGCCTCTGGAACAAAAACCCCTTTCTGTGATGAAGAAGCTTTTTGGGAAGAATATTGTGCCACATTCTGATGGTATTCCTTAATTTTATTACCAAACCAAAGCTTGGTTCTTACCAGTACAGGGTTAATTATTTCATAGAGGTCATCTCTCTCCTTTTGAGACCAATCAATAGTAAGAAGAGGCATGTGCTAGATAGTCTTCATTTATTCCATTGAGTACATGTCCTCATTATCATCTTGCAAGTATTATGGAACCTTATGTACTTTGAAGTCTCTTACCTGTTGCAAAGGTAGTCTTGAAAAGTATCTTCTTCTCACTTCATACTCATCTAAACTATCTTCCTAATAGTATTCCAGAGAAAACAAATGATAATAACTCATTTTTAGGTCTTTAGAAATAAATTTATTTATATAAAAGAAAGGTATTTTATAATAGGAATGGAATTTGAAATCAGTAATAGTCCTCTCTACATTCAGGGAATCCAAATCAGTTCTGAAAGTATAATTCCTCAGAGAGATAGGAAACTGAATGCTAGTGATATTTTTATCTCTATATCCTCTATGCAAAAATCCCAGTTGCCTATAGACTTCTACCAAAACCAGTTTGTCATTGTAATAACTAGGTAGCTTTTCTGGTGAACCCTCAAACCCAGCTAACCTAACATAAGAGAATATTTTGAATTGGGTAAAGAGGTTGCCATATGTGGAGATCAACTATTTTTCCTATGAAGAAAACTTTTCAGCTTTGTTTCCCTCCAAAAATCTTACTACATACATGGTGAAAACAACATTTCCCCTTCTGAAATGAGGTTTTTTATTTTCCAAGGTGAGTTGAGGTAATATTAATAAACTGAATGATTCTTCTGATCTTCTTAAGGGGACAATCCTACCCATACCCTATATGTTGCAATTGTGTACATTAGGTAGGAGGTCATGTAGAATGTCTTTTTTTTATGCACATTGACTAGTTTTTTTTAATATTGGTAAATAGTTTTTTGAAAGGGACTATACCCTTGTATGCAAAAGGAGGCCTAAAAGCCAGAATAAGAGAGAGGAGCAGAGAAGCTATAGCAAAGCACAAAAGTTACAGCAAAGGACAACGAAGCCCGGAAACAGCTACACAAACGAGACTTAACAGCAAAACAACGGCAAAAAAACAGCAAGCCTACAGCCAAGAAGCAGTAAAAAAACAATAAGGACCAGCAAAAGTAGTCAGGACTACTTCTTGGCCGCTTGATCAATACTCATTTTTACTTTTTTCCAAGCATGATACATGCCCAGCGTGGTCATATGAGCAGCATCCGTCTTATCGAGCTCCTCTCTGGTTCTTTTGCTCTCTTTCTCATTGCCCCAAAGAGTAACCGGGACACCGCTAAGATGCGAAACACTTCTTGCATGACCTTCGATGAACTCCTCGATGGCCCTGAATGCTGCAATATTATACTCATGCCTAGTCTTCATCTTCCCTAGGCGGGAGTCAAGGGAGGTCAGCTTTTTGTATATGTCCTCAATCTGGCTATTGCCAATGCTCCCTTCCCCCTCAATGCTTTTTTTGCCTTTTTGCTTAGCAAGGTTTTTGACCTCATCCTTCAGCAAATTAAGCTCAGCCTCTAAGGCCTCCAATCTCCTAGAAGGGTTATCCGTTGGTGCCACCTGGGGACTGGCACTACTAATGTTCAGCAGATCACGAGCAATGTCTTCTAAAGGTTCATCCCCCTCAGCAGTAGACTCAAGGTTGAGTCTCCTAGAAGCCCTGGTGACACGTTTAGAGGTAGAGACAGGGTGGGTGGCAGGGGCAGCAACAGGAGGAAAAGAAGGAGAAGCATGAGCAGCCGGCATGGGGGTAGCAGCACCGAAGGCGGGGGCAGTAGCAGGGACAGCAGGGGAGACAGGACTGGCAGCAGCGGAAGCCAGGCCGGGAGAGGAAGGGAGACCGGGGAATTTCATAAGGCAGTGCTTGTGAATAAGCAAAATAAGCCCTTGGTGTAAGGGAACCGCCCGGGTATGCTTCTGGAACTCCAAAATGGAGCGCTCAAGAGAGTTTAACAGATAGTGAGGGAAGCAAACCAACCTACTCCTACGAAAGTGATTCAAAAAGACAAGGTGCTTGGCAGGGACAGTAACAAACCTGCCTTCCAAGGATATGAAACGAATCATCATGCGGGTGACTTCATCATACGGAGATGGAATTGAGTTAACAAGCAGACCCGCAGTGTTGAATATAAGCTTCTCCTCCTCCTCCACAAATCTTCTCTCTTCAACCTCTTTGATAACCCTCTTGTTGAAGAAGCGGTATCCTTCCAAGCTGAGGCCAGTCGCTTCGGCTATGAGTTCCTCATTAATAAGAATTTTCTGCCCTCCATAGTCGACCGTCCTCTCATTCCACTCCTTGGAAAAGCGAACAGAGATGCTTTGATCATGTCCTTGCACTCTTTCCACAAAGTTGGTGAATCCGCCGATGCTAAGAATGTTCCAGAGCTCAGTGTTTTCTTTCCAGTCAGGGTCTGCGCACGGTTCAATCTGGCAGGGAGGCCCTCCCATCTTCACAATGATGTGCTGGTTACAACAATTTTCAGAATACCTTTGGGCGTTGAGAGTGTTTCGTTTCTCACTGTTGCGGGTCGCATAAAAATGGGAACTGTAGCCGTTGGTCCTCCCACGAACGGCTGTATGATTGCCGATCTGAGCCTGCGTGGAGTCGCGCGTGAAAACCCTTACCCTGTCAGCTCTCACCTTGTAGTTATCTTCGGTTTTCGTGGAGCTTGGCATCTGAATATCAACAGCTATTGTACCTCCCGCGTGCGCTGTTTTTAAATTTAGACCACTCCACTTGAAGTTCCTAAACAAAATCTTGCTATCATTTGAAGTAGATATCATTTGCCATGCCAAATAAATTAAAACAGCACATGTGGAAGAATTTTTGGATTTCCTCCAAAGATTAAGGCATATCTCTAGAGATTGTTTGCGTGTGAAGGTCCGCATGTATGCTGTTGTGAAGCTGATTAGGGATACTATCATTATCCCAAATAGTGAAATTTATATTAATGCCATAATTGGCCAATGCATCGGCCAGCTTGTTTCCCTCCCTGTAAGTATGTATGATTCTGATGCTGTTGAAGGTATGACTGATGCTTATGGATTCAGAGATAAAATATTTGATATTCCAGCTAGGAGAAGAGGACTGATTAAGTAGTTTAATAATATTAAGGGAGTCCCCTTCAACAATGAGGTTCTGGATATTTTTGGCCCGTGCAACTCTCAATCCCCAGAGAGCAGATAAAGCTTCTGCAAAATGATTGGTTTGGATTCCCATTTTTCCAGCATATGCAGCAGTCAAATTACCTTTATGGTCCCGTATTGCTCCTCCTCCAGCTGCTGTTCCAGGGTTCCCCTTAGAGGCTCCATCAAAGTTCAGCTTGAACCAATTGGATTCAGGGGGATGCCATTTAACCAAAGATCTATCCACACTATTCCCGGGGTTGCTCCAATATCCGATCTGCCAATTTGATAAGATGTGCTTTTCATTTTCAGGGTAACAATTGTTCTTGGGAGGTTTAAATCTGGCCATATCCTCTTTGATGCCTTGGGAGATCTTGCCAGTAGTGAATTTAAAATTCTGCTTCTTATTTCTAAAAACGATATTATTTCTATCCTTCCAGATCCTCCAAATTAAATGCGGGATGGCTAATTTCCAGATTCTTTTGATAGCACAATGTCTGAATGGTGGGTTCCATTGATTCCATAGCTGAATAAGATCCTCCGGCATCACCCAGAGAGCTTCAAATTTGGAAAGGACAAAGTTCCAAGCTCTAAAGGCATAATCACAATGTATGAACAAATGGCTAATGTCTTCATAGTTATTCCTGCAAAGGTGGCACCAATTGGGAATGATAAATCCTTTTTTCATCAAATTGTCAGTGGTGAGAATTTTGCCTCTGATGGCCAGCCAAAGAAAAAAATTTATTTTGGGGGTTAACTCAGGCATCCAGATCAAGTTCCAGTTAAAATCTGATTGGTTACTGTGGAAAAGACTGGTATAACCAGATTTAACTGAGTATTTACCATCGTGTGAATTGCTCCAGATTAGCTCATCCTTGGAATCCAACTGACACAAAGGGAATAAGATCTAACTGATCTTGAAGGGAGGATATAATTTGTTTCAGATCAATCTCTCTCCACTAGAAAGTTTTTTCCATTTCTTGTCTATTGCCATTTCCCTCAATATAATCCTTGATTTTAATGCCATACTTGTCTTACAAGATTGTCCTTAACTATCCCAAATCTGTCCATAGAAATTGCCATTAAACTAGTTATCATCCCAGAAATTTATATCCCAACCATCACCCGACTTTCCATTTACTGCCCTGCTTAATGAAATTTTCTGACTCTTAACCAGATTATTCCAAAAAATGGAACCATTGGGGAGTTGCTCATCATGCAGATAGGAGTAAACAGCTTGCTGATTCAAGTATTTTCATGAATTATCTCTCCCCAATTCAATATTTTCTCCCCCTCACAGATGATGTTTATGTAAACACACATCCAAAACTGAAATTCATTGGTGGAAGGGAGGTCCATTAACCTATCCAATAGGTTGATCATGTTAGATAGTTCTTCTTTAAAATCATATATGTACAAGACTTTGGGAAACTCAGAGGATCCCCTCTTTTGTGAATTAAGCCATGACTTGGCTATCATTCCCTATACCTTTCTTTATCTTCCTAAAAATGATTTAAGGTTAGACCGTGGTTAGAGTATTGGAGTTTTCATTGATTGGAATTCTCAATATAACATTTATGCAGTTGACATCAAGTTTGGAAATAACCTGGCCTTGGGGATCTCTAATCTCTTTTGTATCTAAATAAAAATAGGAGGCACAAGATAGAACAATATATCTACATTGCACATAGATAGGGAAACCGATTTCATGGGAAATTCCACTATATTTGATGCATTGGGCCACAGGAGTAGGGGTAACTTTAGGGATACGGGCCCAATAATCATTAAGGTCAATGTGGTGGATATCACTATCCTTGATATTAGGTACTAAGGTTTCTAAAGAGGAAATCTGTTCATAACCCCCATACTTAAACTTCATTATGATAAGATAAGAAAGATACTTAGGAAGATAGGAATTCAACAATGGATTCTATAGATAACAGTTAAGTAGGGCACTAAACTCAAGTTGACATTAAATAAACTAGGAGGCTCTTATATTACTTACCTTTATCTCAGGAAGAATGATAGTCTCTTCAAGATTGCAAATTAGTGAGATACAGTTATAAACGTCCTTGAGGGCATGAGAATGGAAAGGACACAGTGCACTATTGAAATCCTCAACTTGCAATGGTAAAAATGAGTTTCTTTACCCCATTTTATGATTTTCCATTCAAAAAATGATTGGGTAAAAGATTAATTAAGTGTTCACAATGTTTTTTGAAGAACAGAAAGGTTCATGGAAGAATTTAATCATTTTCCCCTTTATATTGTGGATATGGTAGAGATGTGGGGAAATGAGGGCTCGAGGGAAAAAGGAACATGAGGTGCTTAGACTTCTGAAATACCCGCAATACATATAGAGGCTCACAAGTGTAGGAAAAGTGGGTTTGCAGGGAACAAAGTGCCAAGAGGAACATGGGTCGCAAGTTCCTCAAACATCTGAAAACTCCACAATACAAATGGACTAAAGAAGTGTGGGTCAATTGGGCTTATGAAGAACAAAATCCCCATGGGAATGAAGGGTTACGGGGTTGCAAGGTATCCGCATCTCTGCAATGCAAAGAAACACTTATTAAACTTAGGGAAAAGGCTTGCAGGTCGGGAACAAATGCAACAAACAAGAGGATGCAAGAAACAAAGGATCGAGAGGAACAAGGGTCTTGAGTTCCCAAAAAATTCAAAATATCTGAAATCTCCGTAATACATAGGACTTATAGAGAAGATCCCCAAAACATGGAAAAAATTTCATAAAGAAGAATGAGAGCATTACATGTAGAGTGGTGATGCGTGGAATAAGAGACTTGAAGAAATGTGTTTCACTCATTCCTCGAAAAGATGAGATTACCACAATACAAAGGATCCTGACCTAAAACATTCAAAATGACTAACTATTTGAAATATTTCACTCTTTTGGACCTTCAAAAAGGAAAACAATTTTGACAAAGGAGTCACTTAACCAAAAATTTCAAAAACATTGAAAAATTACAACTGGCTCTTTCTGGGGATTGGACTAACTTAACACATAATGAAAACAAGACTGGACAAAGGACCACAAAATCTCTAGTTACAAGACAATTTCTTTATCCATTGGGAAAACTATACGGAACAAAACCATCCAGAATAACACATAGACATAAAGACACAACATAGACCAAAAATAAAGACTGTATAAGACTATTTACATAACTACATACAAAGGATTGTTTTTTACTTAAAGACTAGAACAAATTCAAGTATTGGCCACTATATGGAAATGGAAGTGAATTTCCATCCATATAGCTTAGATAATAAGAATTTTCACTAGCAAAATGATGAATTTTGAAAGGACCAAGCCAAAGTGAATCAAACTTACCATGACTTCCTCATGGTTCACGCCTTTTATCCCAAAGTAGGACAACATCTCCAACCTTGGAAGTCTATGGGCCTGGATTTCTTATCAAAAAATTGGTTTACCTTCTGTTGATGTGTAGTGATTCTTTCAACAACCTGCAATATTTCTTCATCTAATTTCTATAGGTACATTACTCTTTTCTCCATGACACTTGAGAACTCTTCATCTTCAATATCTTTTTGGAAGATGAAGTGTAGGAAACTCTACTTTTACTTGAAATTGTGCTTCCACCCCATACACCAGCTGGAATGGAGACATCCTGATGGCTCTCTTTGGTGTGATCCTATCTCCCCAGAGAGCATCATACAAGCTTCTTATGCCTAGTTTCTTTTTGATTCATCTATAAGCTTCCTGATAATTATTACCATATTTTTGTTGGTCAATTCAGCTTACCCATTCCCTTTAGGATAGTAATTAGATGAGCGTGCAAGGTAAATACCATATCCATATAAAAAATCAACAAAATCATGGGAAGAAAAGTTTGGGGCATTATCTGTGACAATCTTGTTTGGAATTCCAACCCTTAATAATATGTTTTCTTTGATGAAATCACATACTACCTCATAAGTGGTCCTCTTGATTGGGATTAATTAAACCCACTTCATGAAATATGTATTAGTTGTTAGGACATGCGTGTGTCCTACACTTGAGGTTAGATTAAGAGTTCCAATGAAATCTATGCCCCATTGTTGAAAGGGCTCTTCAATAACCACTAGATTAAGAGGAAAAGTGGCCAACTTTGGTATTCCCACAAAGGTTTGACATGATTCACACTTTAAAACCCACTTAGTTGCATCTTTAAAAAGTGTTGGCCAATAATACCCTACACGGAGAATTTTATGAGCTATTAATGAGGAAGAAAAGTGACCTCTGCAGGCTTGATCATGGAATGCCCTTAGTAATATCTTTTGTTTCTCCTTATCAACACACCTAAGGAATCGACCATCAATTCCTCTCTTGAACAATGAATTATCCCAGAGAACATACTGTGCAAATCAAAGCTTAACAACTCTCTTTTCTTTGGCACTTAGATGTGTCGAAAATTCTCCATAAGTGATAAAATGAGTGATGTTTACATACCACTCATTAGTAGAACTAAGAAAGAGTACATTTGGAACACTGGTAGTTCTTTCTCAATTATCTCACTCTTCAAACCATTAGCAAGAAATTCACAAAGACCTTTACCTTGAACAAGCTTGGTTGGCTTGATATCAAGGTCATACTCTTGGAATTTTGCTACCCAGTTGCCTCATTTCGATCCAAATTCCTGTTGTGTGAGAATTGAACTTTACTTTTGTATCTGGCACAAACATAGTGGAATGAGAATTCAGGATATAAAAATGGAAACTGTTTTATTGCTTTCACCACAGTGAAGGCATGTTTCTCCATTTGAGAGTACTTCATTTCATGAGCTTTCAAAACATAGGTCATGAATGTTATAGGCACTTCGCATCCCTCAAAATTATTTTTTACTAGAATTGTTGCCAAGGTGTGCTTAGATGCATAAAAATAGATTATATAATCTTTATCAAAATCCAGAAAAACAAGAATAGGAGTATTGAAAATATCCCTTTTAATATTTTCAAAGGCATTCTTCCCCTCAGTAGTCCAACAAAAATATTACTTCTCTTTCATCATATGGGCTATATTCCTAGTTAGCTCTGCAAAATTAGGAATAAATCTTCTAAGGAAATTAATCTTTCCAAAGAAGGAATGCACACCTTTTTTACTTGTCGGTAATGGAATATTTTGTATTATTTGGACATGTTCAGGATTGATTTTGATTCCATCCTTTGAGACAATATGCCCAATCAACTTTCCTTTTGTCACACAAAAGATAGATTTCTTTGGATTCAAATAAATTCCATGGTCTCTACATCTTTGAAGCACTAATTTAAGGTGTTGAAAGTGATCTTCTCTTTTCTTTGAGAAAAAAGTCAGATCATCAAGATAGATCACTATACATTTGTTCTTGAGATCACCAAAGGCCAAGTCCATTTCCCTCTGGAATGTTGCACTTATGTTAATGAGACCAAATGGCATCCCTTTATAGGAAAATGTGCCCCAGGGAGTTGTAAAAGTAGTTTTATGTTGGTCCTATACATCCACTTCAATTTGGTTGTAGCTTGAGAATCCATTGAGCATGGACAACATCTCCAAACCAGTGACATCTTGTAGAATTTGGTCCATCATACGGAGTGAATAGTTATCCTTAAGAGAGGCCTGATTCAAGTTTCAAAAATAAACACAAATCCATATTTCTCCATTTTTTTCTCACCAGCATAATGTTGGCAACCCAAGTTGAATGATGAATGCGAAAAATTATTTTAGCATTCAACAATTTATGTATCTCCTGTGAATCGTGTCTATGATATTTGGATTATATTTCCTCTGTTTCTAGTGAAATGATTTGAATACCTAGCTTAAGGGAATGTAATGTTACATATCCCTTGGTTTAAAAGTTTTTAAATCATCATATGAGTAAGCCAAAACATCTATGTACTTCTTCAACAATTCAACCATTTTCTTTCTCTCTTCACCAGAACAACATTTTCCAATATTGAAAAATTTGGGCTCCTCATCACTTCCTATGTTAACCTTTTCAAATTCAGTTGATTGGAAAACTTCTTGTGATACCTTTTCTTTGATATACATGTCATGTTTTTCAAACAAATCCTCCAGACTCACAAGGCCCTTAGGTATCTTATTTCCCTTGAGCTTAATACAACCATCTTGGTTAGATTCTTCCTCAACTCCTTAAGACATAGAAGATGATGTGGATTCACAATAACCAGCTTCACTTTCCTCAAAAAATAATTGGTTAAAGTTATATTTTAATTCAAGGAAGGAAATCAGGTGTTGGTCAACATTGAACACTTGCCAATAATCTACATTGTCTAGGACACTGGGTCTGAAAATAATCTCCACTGTAAATTTATCTTGAGTAAAATCTAGATATGGGATGAGAAAGGACCTAGAAACTACTAGAACATCTTCCCTAGTGTTTCTTTCCCTTCGCACAATATTAATTGAAAATGCATCCAAAAACTCAATAGAATCCCATACCAAATTCCTGTAGTGTTTCAACCTTTGGTTCTTTACCTGAAAAAATCCTCAAAGTTGTTTAACATTTAGTTCTACATCTCATTGAGCATAAAGGTTATTTATTCCCATTTCTCTTGCTATTACTAGGCCAAGGAGAAGAGCCTCATACTCAAGCAAGTATTATTAGTGTTAGAAAATTGAATCTTATAAGAGAAAGGATGGAGTTTACCATCAGGTGAAACCAATACAACTCCTACTCTAGAACCATGTGGAACAACTTCTGTCAAACTCAAGAATCCAAATACCATTAGGATCATCCTAAACCACCTTGGGAACTTTGGCCTCAGTATCAGACATTACCATGTAATTTCCATGACCAATATCTTCATAAAGAATCTGAGCCTTAGGGTCATCTATCTTTTAAACAATATATTCAGCCTGTCTCTTAGGAAACAACTTTTTCATTTGTCCATTGACTGGAATAAGAGCATGATACCATTCCATTTGTATTTAGCCTCCAACTTCCCTACAAAAGTTCCTACTCAATAACATACCATAAGATGGAGGTATGTCTACAACCAAAATTTTGGCCTTGACTCTTTTCTCTGGGAATGCAACAAAAGCTACCTGAGCATCTTTTATTCTCCTGACTAGGGGAACCTCCTTAGTCTCCATGTAATAACATGAGCCAAAGGTTTGGGTTAAGGTGAGGCCAAGGGCATGGGAAATTTTTTTGGAATTACATTTTATGATGCTCCAAATTAAATGACACAATTACTAAGCTTGTGGCTAGCTATTAATAGCGTAACATATAATGGTTCAATCTTCTCAGAAGTGGAGGGTATATAGGCCATCATATTATGTAGGGAAGGAGAGTTAGGGGTAGGAAAAAGGCCTTTAGAAGTTGTAGGGATTGACCAGGCTTAGATTTAACAAATCTGATCACTTGAGCAAAGGATTTTGGGTGAGTCTGGTAAAATTCAGCTTTTGAAATCTGAATTTTGGTCTTCTTGATGTGATCAATGATATCAAAATACCCTAAGGTAGATGGGGTTTCTTGACTAGAATTAGCATAGGCTTTAGGTTTATCATCCTTTGGGGTTGAGGGTGCTTTGGATGCAGAATTAGAAGGTGCAGTTGCTTTAGGAAAATAAGGGAAGAAGAAGAAGCATTATATATGAGAAGTGGTACTTACTTTCTTGGTAACAGTAGTGGGAATAGGTGCTCCTCTTTTTGCAACTACTAAAATGGTGACCAAAACTTCCTTGGACTTCTCCTTCTTTATAGGTTGCACAACTTCTTCTTCTTGTTTAGTTTTTCTCTAGTCATGACATAGCATAATACTCTTTGTTCATGTCTACAACTACTTCATCATAATCATCATCTTCATCATGCACTCCTTCAGTAGTGAGAAAATTGATTTGAGAATCATCTACATCCTCTTGTATCTCTTTAAATTCTTCTTCAGGTTCTTCCATCTCCTCTGCTTCTTCTTCATCATCAGGCTCCTAGACTTCACATGTTGCATTTATCGGGACTTTAATAGGAGGAGCTTCTATTGCTAGCTTTGGTTGAGCAGGAGGGAGGTGGTTCTTTGGCTTAAATTTCCTTCATGGAATATCTTATATGACATGTTCTGAGTGAGTTGTTTCTTGATTGCAAGCATATCATTTGTTAGCTTTTGGACCAATTGGTCAGAATTTGTTGTTCCTGAAGTAGAGGCCTTAGCCTTAGGTGGTTCTTTCCTCAACTTTCCCCACATTATCAAGTCATCCTCTATGCTTATTGCTAACCATTGATCATCATCCAGAGTAGCAAGGCTGGCTCTCCTTAGGGCATAACTCACCTCTAGAAATTGAGTGTTAAGGAAGAAACATTTCATAATTTGATCAACAGGGTGAGTAACAGCTAGAATTTTATCAACCAATTTATTGAATTTAGCAACAAATTCCCACATAGGTTCATAAGGTTCCTTCTTTATTTGAGAAATTTGACACTAAGAGGGCATGAACATCCTTAGCAGGTTTGAACCTATTATCAAATTGAGTCTTCATAGTATTCCAACTAGTAATAGTACCAATTTGGAAGATGGTAGAAACAATATGTGGCATTTTCTTGCAAGGTTTTGATAAAAAGTATGAATGAAACATCCTCATGCTCCACTCCAAGGACTCCACATGCAATAATAAAGGTTGTAATATGGTCATCTAGATGTACTTTTCCATTACCTCTGAACTTAGGGAAGTTCTTTATATTTCCTTTAGGAAGATCATGCAATGGTTGTGGAAAAGCTAAAGGACCAACTCGTTAGCCCCAGGGAAAAGGTGCAACCATTGTAGGAAAAATAGTTTGTAAAGGAACACCGACACTTGCTAAAACTAAATCCTGAACATTATGACTTACTTTTGGCTGGGTGTCAGTGTCTACTTGAGAGGATGGACCAGCTCTTTCTTTTAGTAGGAGTGCTCAAAGACCATTTTACTTCTACCTCTTCTTTCTAGAGTTAATTAAAAACCTTGTTGTTCCAGCAACTAAAAATCAGGATCCTCAAAACCTTGGGCTCTTTTTCCTCATGTGTATCTTCTTTCTGCCAGTGTGTTGTGATTACTAATTTACTTTGAATATTTTCTAGTTGGAATCATAACACATACCCCACGGTGGGTGCCAAAAAATTGTTGGCTAGAAATTTGGTCTTTAGCCACAAGCAACAGTTCAGGGGACAACATTCCCTCCTCTTTATGGGAGAGGTTCCCTTATTCACCAAAACTTGGGAATCTACTTATTTACAAATATACAACTAATTATCATTAAATGAGGATTTTGGCATGTAAAATGTCTCCATATTCTAATAATCTCAATACAAAAGATGAAAATAGAGAAGGATTTTAGAGGAGGAAAACAAAAACTTATATGAGTAAGACAGATGAAATAGGGACACCAAGTTCAAGCGAATACATCAATCAAGAATACAAGTATTCTTCTTGGTCGTATACAAGATTACTCACTATTGGAAGTCCAAAAAAGTGAGGAAGGCAACACTTTTAGATATAGAGATTACAGAATAATATCCTACTGATGCATGCATGAAACTTAAGAACATATGAAATTGTATATTTGAAAATCCAAAAAACATAGATGCAGTAGACAAAAATTTCTGCACACTACACAAATAGATTGAACATAGAGTTTCAATATTCAAATATACTCGATTCACATTTGCAATGTCAAGAGATAGAAACAAAAAGAACAAAAAGAGTATGAGGGAAAATGTTCTTCTATATTGATTTCAAAATTTCTATATTATTACATTCTTATGGCACCAAAATCCAACCCCTTTATAATAGAAAAGAAAATTTATATAGCTGAGGGGTGGTTGTAACCAACTTCCTTAACTATTTTTCATTCAATTAAGTGATAACACTTAATTAATGAATTACATAAGTTAGCTTTATTTACAATTTATATTTTCAAAATGATAAAGCTAACTCCAAAAATACAATTTAGAAAGAAAATTTAAGAACTAGAAGAAGGAGCACTTGTGATGAAATGTAGTTGGAGTCTTCACTTTGAGTATATGATGCCTAAAATTTTCCAAGGCACAACAATCTCCATGACCCTTGGGATAGTTTTTTTCCATAGCATTCAACCAACTACCCAAAGAGTATTCCATTTCCTTTCCAATGCCTGCATTTTGTAACAAACCTTTGGTGGCCTCTATGACAACATTGTGCAACTCTATTCTCTCCTCCATATTTTCCTTGGTAACAGTATCGGCCTTGAATAAATATTCTTTGATGAGTGCACTAAACTTTTCCTTGATGTCATCCACATGATACCTTTCTGTTGAATTATCCTTATAAACTTGGCACTTAAGAGCTTGCAAATCAACCAAAATATCATATTTGAAAGCTTCTCCCTTTTGGAACATGCTCTTAAGTTCAGTGATTACCTCCTCAAGTACCTTAATCTTCCATTCAACACCAAATACCCACTTCCTAGAAAGATTATTCTTTGAATCATCAAAAAAATTGTGAGAGAGGAGGATTTTCTCATCTGTTGTATTCATGATCCTCGGGTCTTGAATACATTCTAGCCAAAGCTTGAGCTCCTTCTCAGATCCTGTAATCACTATATCAAAGTGACTTTGGGCCAAGGAAATGTTGTCATACACTTTGTAGGCCTCATCTATGAAATTCAAACCAGAAACCAACATTCCTTCTACCAATGCCTCAACAACTCTCCCATATGAAACATGCTTATGAATATCCTTGATGGATTTGACATATTCTTCAGAAAGAATAGTGGGAGGAGGCATTGAGGAGAGAGGAGTAGGATCAAGAACCTTGTCACTAGAAAGAAAAGATTTGATAAAGTTGGAAAGAACTTGAACTTGTTCTTACAGTTGCTCCTATGTTTGTTTATCTTTTTCCACTCTCTCAATTACCCTGGAAAATATCTCCTTCAAGTTCTGAACCTCTCCTTCAGGAGTAGATTCACCAAGTGGGATCCTAGTCAGTTCCAGGTCTGCAATAGTTATGTATTTTTCATTTTTTTCTCCTCTTGGATTTGCAATCTCTAAGAATTGTTGACCTTTTGAATCAAAGACTAGCCTTGAAGTTGTCTTGGTTCTTTTTGGTGGAGGAGTTGGAGTTGTACCAAGCAAGGAAACTACAACATCAAAACCAGGAGCCACTATCTTAGGAGTAAATTTTCTCTTTTTGTTATCAATCATGGGTTGGACCCATGTGAAAGAATCACTTGTGGATGGAAGAGGAGGTGGTGCCAATGCCAAACTAGGAGAACCAAGAGACTGAGTAGAGGGAACATCAAGGGAAAGTACCTCAATAGTAGAAGAAGACACTTCTTTGATTGGTGATTGGAGCTTGGGAACACTCACTTTCCCAGTGTTGGTTCTATGATTTTTACTTCATATTCTTCCTCTTCACTTTCTCCACTCTCTTCTTCATCATCATTATTCTCTTGATCATCTTTTTGTTTCTTTGTGGTGCCTTTCACTGTATCATCCTTTTCTTCTTCAACTATTTTCATTTCTTGTTCTAGAGGTCGTGTCACTTTTTTAGGAGTGGAGGTGGCTTCTCCTGATAAAATTTGAACATTCTCCTCTCCTACCTCTTTTTCAAGAGTCTTTTCAATTTCTTCGGCTTCCTTTGTCTTGTCTTTCTTTGTATACACTTTGGTTGCAGAGTTCAAAGGTGAGGAGGAAGGATTTGATTGAGTCTGAGCCTCTGGAATAAAAACCCCTTTCTGTGATGAAGAAGATTCTTGGGAAGAATATTGTGCCACATTTTGATGGTATGCCTTCATTTTCTTACCAAACCAAACCTTGGTTCTTACCAGTACAAGGTTAATTATTTCAGAGAGGTCATCTCTCTCCTTCTGTGACCAATCAATAGTAAGAAGGGGCATGTGTTGGATAGTCTTCATGTATTCCACTAAGTACAGGTCCTCATCATCATCTTGCAAGTCTTCTGGAACCTTGTGTACTTTGAAATCTCTGACCTGATACAAAGAAAGTCTACCAAAGTATCTTCTTCTCACTTCATACTCATCTGAGCAGTCTTCCCAATAGTCTCTTGGAGAAGGTAAATGATAATAACTCATTTTGATATGTTTATAAATAAATTTATTTATATCAAAGAAGGATATTTTATGATAGGAATAGAATTTGAAATCAGTAATAGTCATTTCCACATTTAGGCATCTAAAGCAGTCCTACAGATGTAGTTCCCCAGGGAGATAGGGAATTGAATGCCAGTGATCTTTTTATCTCTACATGCTCTATGTAACATGTCCAATTGCCTACAGACTTCTACCAAAACTAGTTTGTCATTGCAATACATAGGTAGCTTGTTTGGTGAACCCTCAAACCCAGCTAACCTAATGTAAGAGAATCTTCTGAATTGGATAAAGAGGTTACCATATGTGGAGATCAATTATTTTTCCTCTACAGATGCTCTCTCAGTTGTGTTTCCCTCCAAAAATATCACTATGTACATGGTGAAAACATCATTCACCCTTCTGAAATGATGTTTGCTATTTTCCAAGGTGAGTTGAGGGTAATACTCATAAACTGGTTGATTCTTCTTATCTTCTTGAGGAGATAATCCTACCCATACCCTATATGTTTTAATTGTGTACATTAGGTAGGAGGTCATGTAGAATGTCTTTTTTGTTGCACATTGACCAGTTGTTCACTGAGATTCTCACAAATTATCTCTCCCCAATTCAAGCTTTGTTTCCCCTCACAAATGATGTTTATGTAAACACACATCCAAAACTGAAATTCATTGGTGGAAGGGAGGCCCATTAACCTAGCCAACAGGGTGATCATGTCAGATAGTTCTTCTTTGAAATATGATTTGTACAAGACTTTGGGAAATTTGGAGGCTCCCCTCTTTTGAGACCTAAGCCATGACTTGGCTATCATTCCCTTGTACCTTTCTTTGTCTTTCTCAAAAAGGATTTGAGCTTGGACCCTGGTTAGAGTATTGGAATCTTCAATGATGGGAATTCTCAAGGAAACATTTATGCAGTTGACATCAAGTTTGGCAATAACCTAGCCTTAGGGGTCTCTAATCTCTTTTGTATCATGATCAAAATAGGAGGCACAAGCTAGAAAAATATCTCTACATTGCACAGAGATAGGGAAACTGATGGCATGGGAAATTCCACTATCTTTGATGCATTGGGCCATGGGAGTAGGGGTAGCTTCAGAGATACGGGCCCAAAAATCATTAAGGTCAATGTGGTGGATATCACTATCCTCGATATTAGGTATTGAGGTTTCTACAAAGGAAATGTGTTCATACCCCCTGTACTAGAACTTCATTGTGACAAGATAAGAAAGACACTCAGGAAGATAGGACTTCAACAATGGCTTCCAAGGATAACAAAATAGTAGGGCACTAAACTCAATTTGACATTAAATAAACTAGGAGGCTCTTGAATGGCTTACCTTTATCACAAGAAGAATGACAGTCTCTTCAGGATCACAATGTAACTCAAATTTTTGAAAATGGCTGGAAAATGAGTGAGCTACGGCTAGAAAATGTACTTGAGGGCACAAGAACGGAAAGGAGCAGTGCACAGTTGAAATCCTCGACATGTAATGGTAAAAATGAGTTACTCTACCCTTTTTTATTTTTTTATTTTCAAAAAATGACTGGGTAAAAGATCAATTAAGGGTTTACAGTGTTTTGCAGAGAATGGAAAGGTTCATGGAAAAATTTACTCATTTTCCCCTTTGTATTGTGGATATGATGGAGATGCGGGGAAATGAGGGCCCAAGGGAACAAGGGACATGAGGAGCTCAAACTTTTGAAATACCCACAATACATATAGAGGCTCACGACTATGATAAGACGGAATGATGAAAAATCTGAAATATCAAAGTAAATTATAATATTAACATGAAATTGTTACAATCTCACCCATGAGGTACTTCAAGTGTTATTGACTTCACTTGCCTTTCACCAAGACTATGGGAGAAACTTTACAATTACACCGCCTAATGGCTTCTTCAACACACCTTTAAACTCATGGCTTCCTACGCACACTTCCTACAATATTTCTCACTACTTCCTTCTATGCTAAATGAGGGGGGTGGCCTCTCTATTTATAGAACTTCTAGGCTTATCCATCTTATCTCTAAGATAGGATAATAAATCCACTCTGACGAATCATATTCCATACTTTAACTCTTATCTGTACATGTAAGCTTATCTTTTAAGATAAGATAAACCTTATCATTTTACATGGGTTCCACATTTTTAGACTTTTTACAAATAAAATATACAAAATATTTATGACCTCACTCCTTTTCCTTATTACCAATATAATATTTCTAATTCCTAATCATGTAGACCCTACTTCTCTAATTACCCAAACTTTGACATTTTAACATTACCGGACCACTTACGACAAATATTTACTTTTTACAACATTCCTACTGTACTTTGACTGTTACCGTACTCCACATTATTGGCAGCACCATACTGACGGTGCCGTTATCTTCTATCAGACGCTACTACTAATTATACTTAACAACATCCTATTCCTAATACATACATTAATGAAATAGAAATTATGGAGGAAAATTTTAGTGTCAACATCTTCCCCCTTCCTAGCTTCTACTCCATCCTCGGAGTAGACTATTCTGGTGCTTGGAAAATCTTCAACTTGTCGTGGTTGACCCATTTCGTAATGGGAGTGCCATCTAATTCCTCTAGTCAATACGTACCATTTTCTTGCACAGCTACTATTTTGTAGGGCCCCATCCATTTTGGAAGAAATTTTCTCTGTCTTCTTTTTTTGTATCTGGAATCATATACTAGAACCAAGTCATTCACATGAAATGGAGACCACCGGATCTTTTGATCAAAGTATTCCTTCCGCTTCATTTTCTTCTTATGGCTTGTATCCTTTGCTATTTCCCTCATTTCCTCTAGAAAATGAAGATGTACCAACCTTTCTTTTACTGAATCACTTTCATCCATCCTTTCATTTTTCATAACTCTCACAGTGGGAATATCAAACTCAATAGGAAGAACTGGATCAATGCCATAGGCCAACTGAAATGGGGAGTATCCTGTTGCTGACTTTGATGTTTCCCTATATGCCCACAATGCTACATGAATCCTTTTATCCCACTTATGTACCTGCAAGGCTGCATCTTTTGCTAGAATTTGACACAACACAAAATTTGTTCGTTCCACTTGTCCATTTGTGCTTGGCTTGTATGTTGTTGTCTTCCTGTGCTTAATAGAAAACTTATTGACTAGAGCTTCTACCACCTCATTAATGAAGTGGCTTCCTTGATCTGTTACAATTTCTAATGGACAACCAAATCTGGTGACAATGCGTTCATATATGAACCTTGCCACTTCATCCATGGAAGCTGTTTTCAATGGCCTAGCTTCAACCCACTTGGTTAAATAATCTGTGGCAACTACAATATACTTATTTTAGCGTGAGGTAGTTGGAAGTGGACCTACAATGTCTATTCCCCACTTTTCAAAGAGACCAAGTGGAAGAATAGGGCATAATGGAGATGATGAAGTCTTACGGTTACCATGTGTTTGACAAATATCACATGTCTTACAATAATTATAAGAATCTTTAAAAAGAGTGGGCCAGTGATAACCTGCATCCAAGATCCTTCTTGTTGTAAGTTGTCCAGAGAAGTGCCCTCCACATGTACCATTGTGGAATTCTTCTAGCAATTCCTTCCCTTGATCACGTCCAACTGCCCTCTTGTACTGTCCATCAGGTCCTATTTGAAATAATACTCCATGCATAATAGAATATGGACAACTGGCTTGAGTAATCTTTCTCTTAGTCTTTGCATTGGCACCATCAGGAAACTTGAATTCATTCAGATAATTCCAAATATCTATGTATTCACTAGGGATTGTGTCAAGGGATAACAATGCTGCATCGGGGAAATCATCATCATCACAAGATGATCCTAAACCATCATAGGCTCGAGAGATTGCATCTGCATTGACATGCTTCTTTCCTAGCCTATCTATAATATCAAATTCAAATTCTTGTAGAAAAATTATCCATCTTGCTATCTTCCCTGATGGGTTAGGCTTATTTACAATATATTTTAGAGCCTGATGATCTATTACAACTAGAAATTTTTTCCCTAGCAAGTAATTTCTAAACTTCTTTACAACAAAAATGATAGCGAGAGCCTCTTTTTCAGTTACAGTATAATTTACCTCAACATTTCTCATTTGTCTGCTCCCAAAGTAAATTGGATGTTCATTCCCATTTTCATCCTTTTGGCTCAAAGTACTTCCTAGTGTTGCATCTGAGGCATCAATGTACACAATGAATGGCTTGCTCCAATCTGGATTCTTCAAAACACGTGAAGACACCAGCGCTTCCTTCAGTTGTCCAAAAGCTTCATGCGCCTTATTTCCTGGTTCATAAGTAACATCCTTCTTCAAGAACTGGGTTAGTGGCTGTGCAATCTTTGAGAAATTCTTGATGAACCTTCTATAGTAACCCACATGGCTTAAAAATGATTTCAACTTACTTTTTATTCATAGGAGAATGGTAGCTCTTTGATTTTTTGAAACTTTATCAGGATCAGTACCAATACTATCTCTGAATACAACATTGCCCTAAACAAAATGCCTTTATAACATCCAAAGACACACTTTTTATGGTTTAGTGAGGTTTGTGCTTCATCTAACCTTTGAAATGATGTCTCCATCTGGTGTAGGTGGTCCATTTTACTCCTATAGATGCAAAAATCATCTAGGAATACTCTGATAAAGTTCCCAATGTAGGGTTCAAACAGCCTATTCATCAAACGTGCTGGAACGTTGCTAGAGCATTACACAACCCAAAAGGCATAACTTTATAAGCAAACGTTCCCCAATGCAGTGGTGAACGTGGTCTTCAGCTTATCTTTCTCTACTATAAAAACTTGGTTGTATCCACTGTATCCATCAGCAAAACTATAGCACTCCTGGCCAGCTACTTCGTCCAAAATCTGATCTAAGAATGGAAGAGGGGTAATGATCCTTCTTTGTTGCCTTATTGAGCTTCCTATAATAAACACAAATGCGTAGCTTCCCATTATTTTTTATTGAGATCACAATGGGAGAAACCCATTCTGAATTCTCCACAGCAAATATGAATCTTACATCAAACAACTTATCTATTTCTTCTTTTACAGTCTTGGAAAAATTAGGATTCATTCTATATGGCATTTGCTTTATGGGCTTAGCACCATCTACCAGCTCAATAGAATATTCTACCCAACTTACTTGTCGGAGTTCCTTGTAATCAAAAGTGAATAGGTGTATGTACCTTCAAAAGAGCTGGAGGTAGGATTCCTTCTCACTCTCCATCACAGCATCACCAATCTTTATTTGTTGGAGATGATCATCAATTTCTTCTTCAGATAATTTTATGGGTTCATGAGTCGGTGTGACTGGAAGGATATCCATGACTGAAACATCAACCTCACTTTCTTCATCTTCAGTGTCCACTTCACTGGTACTAAAGTAATCAGAGGATGTCCAATCATCAGTTTCATCACTTGAATCCACAGGTTCTACCTTATGATGTCGAGGGATCATGTTTATCTTCACCCTCTCTCTACCACGTCCAAGTGTCATGAAGCCTTCATTCCAGTAGTTTCTTGCATGAACTCTCCTTAGCCATGGTCTTCCTAACAACATTGGGTATGCAACAGTACCATTTTTCATCACCTGAAAGTCTACCACACATACAACACCCATAACAGATATTGCCACATTTGAAACTACACCTTTTGGTTTAGTTTTTCCCTTATTTAATGACCTTAACATAAGTGTTGAGGGCGATCAATTTTTAAACCCAACATATTCATTACAGACTCGGTCATTACATTAACTGCAGCACCTCCATCAACTAAGACATCATGAATTGAAATACCATTACATAATACCTCAGCTTGTGGAGCATAGAGATCCGCCTCTGCCTCCAAAACAGGGACCTCAACCTCCTTCCTTCGTCGAGCATTGAGTCCACTTCGCAGCTCCCGCCTCTTCTCAGAAGACATAGCCAAGAGTTGACCATATGTAATATTTGCAGGCCTTTTGGACAGATCTTCTAAGATGGAGTATGGTCCTTGTCTCTGTGAAATCAGAAAATTCTGCACACCCAACTTTCTTCTCCTATGTTTCTTACTAGTTTCTCCTTTCATCTTCTTAGGATCATTTCCATCTTGGTTATCTTTTTCTTTCTTTCTTTTTGTTACAAACACATCTACTTCATTATTTATGCTCTTATCTACTACATCAAAAGAATTCACAGGTGCTTTTCCTTTATCATTATCTCTTGTACCAGATGTAGAAGCTCTATCTGGACAATTATACTTATAATGACCCTTTTTATAACAACCATAACATACAACTTCAGAAATATTTCTTTTTGGACCTCTATCTCCTCCCTGAGAACTAAATTCTTTTCCTTGAAGAAGATTAATAGTTAACTGTCCCATCTTCTTGAGCAGATCTTCATACTCAGTAGATGTACTAGGAGAAATATTTGTGCTCACCGATAGTGGTTGTGGATTCTGGACCAAAGGTATTGGTGTAGGCTCTACCTTAGCAACAATTTCTTTGGGCTCCTCTTCCATGCTTTCTTCTTGCCTTCTTGTAATCTCCTTTGCTTGTTCAATGGTAGCTGGGTGGTCATACTTCACTCGTTGTCTAATCTCTGGCTTCATCCCAAGAATGAAGTGCTTATAGAGGAGATTATCCACACCATTCATCAACCCATCCGCTAATCCTTCCTTCCAGATCTGGGCATCGAGCTTCCTCCTTAGCTCTAGAACAAGAGCATGATAATCCCTTATCTTCTCCTTCTCTCCTTGGGATAGCTTTGTGATATCGATCATGAGATCTGCATATTTCTGTTGTTCACCAAATTCTTCAAGAAAACTTTCAGTTAATAAATCCCATGAGTTTTTCACATTATCACCTAGTGTTTCAAACCACCTAAGGGATGAACCATCCAAAAAGGTAGGAAAAAATTCAGTCCATTGTTCCCTTCTTATGAGGCCATTACAAATGACAAGATCATTTAAACTCTTGAATGAAAGAAGAAGCATCTTCATTAGATTGAGCTGAAAAAACAGGAATCTTCCCCATTTTCAAAAGTAACCACAGTGAAATACCAACCCACAAGTACAATCAACAAGACTTATGTGCACAAATAATTGGAATCACTATACTAGAAAGTGACTTTACACCTTTCTATAGTAAAATAGAAATGACCATGGTAAACTATGGTAAAACTTGACTTACTGCGGTAAAAACTGACTTTACTGTGGTAAACACTATTCACGGTAAAAAGTGAAG
The DNA here is from genome assembly GCA_019776745.2 of Taxus chinensis. Taxonomy (NCBI): domain Eukaryota; kingdom Viridiplantae; phylum Streptophyta; class Pinopsida; order Cupressales; family Taxaceae; genus Taxus; species Taxus chinensis. Next base: position 222,194,109 of record CM034157.1, read on the forward strand.
TTACTGCGGTAAATACTATTCACGGTAAAAAGTGACTTTACTGCGGTAAATACTATTCACGGTAAAAAGTGACTTTACCATGGTAACTACTATGCACAGTAAAAACAAGGTTACCCTCCAAATGATTTCTGACTAAGTGGGAATATCTCTCCAGAAAATCCACCAACGAGGAATGGTCCTGGCAATGGAACCAAAATGTCATCACCAATCTGGCACTATGATAATTCTTCACCGGGAACTCCTCGTGCTATGATTATTTAATAATGCACAGCCTTTAGTTTGGTGGATGTAATCTGGAAACACAACAACAAACATAACACAAGAATACCATAGACTATGATAAGAAGGAATGATGACAAATCTGAAATATCAAAGTAAATTATAATATCAACATGAAATTGTTACAATCTCACCCATGAGGTACTTCAAGTGTTACCAACTTCACTTGCCTTCACCAATAACTATGGGAGAAACTTCACAATTACACCTCTTAATGGCTTCTTTAACACACCTTCTAAATGATGGCTTCCTTCACACACTTACTCATACAATATTTCTCACTACTTCTTTCTATGCTAAATGAGGGGGGTGGCCTCTCTATTTATAGAACTTCCAGGCTTATCCATCTTATCTCTAAGATAGGATAATAAATCTACTCTAACGAATCATATTCCATACCTTAACTCTTATCTTTACATGTAAGCTTATCTTTTAAGATAAGATAAACCTTATCATTTCACATGGGTTCCACATTTTTAGACTTTTTACAAATAAAATACACAAAATATTTATGACCTCACTCCTTGTCCTTATTACCAATATAATATTTCTAATTCCTAATCATGTAGACCCTACTTCTCTACTTACCCTAACTTTGACATTTTAACATTACCGGACCACTTACGACAAATATTTACTTTTTACAACATTCCTATTGTACTTTGACTATTACCATACTATACATTATTGGCAGCACCATACTGATGGCGCCGTTATCTTCTATTGGACACTACTACTAATTATACTTAACAACATCCTATTCCTAATACATACATTAATGAAATAGAAATTACGGAGGAAAATTTTAGTGTTGATAGGTCCAGTCAAACTTGAATGATTTCATCTCTCAATGAAGGATCCCCTATCCATTATGTAACACTCTAGTAAGGTATGCCTAACCTAAAAGGACCAGGAGGAAAGTCAGAGATTAGAATATCAAATCATCACTTGAAATGAGAGGGGACATTCATCATCATTAACTATCAGAATCATTGCAATTCTAAAAGGGAGGAACAAGAGAGTATAGGATCCAAATGAGTGAAAGGCTCAACAAGATCATCGTCAAAATATTCTAAATTAGAGTAAGAGAGGGGTAGAAGGAACTCAAAGGTCAGAAGTTGGAAGTAGAAGATGAATCATCAAACTTAAAACTTCTCTCGATATGAAAATGATTTGGGTTTAATAATTTCGGTATCCCACATTAGGATACCTTCAAAAATACCTATACAAGGTTTGGATTGTATTTAAAGGCACTTGCAATTTATTATTGGGAATCTAAGCCATAATAATTATTATGAAGTGACATGAAACTTCTCAAAATCAGGTCTTTTACTCCACTACCAAGCCTCAAAGGGTGTCATACCTTTTGCAAACTTCTAGGAATGTCGAATTGGGTTCCTTTAAATGTAAAAAACACAATTCATGAAATTTGGCCCAATACCGTGGAGGAAGGTATTTAGAATGAACTATGAGTTGACATATCTTTAAGTGTTATGTATTTCTTTCTGAAACTTCATTTTGTGAAGCTACAATGTAAGCAACTATACATTATAAAGAAATCCCTTTATGCAGGATGTAGAAATAATCGAACCATATTTCTCACATGCTTGCACTCCATTTTCATATCCCTCGATGAAAGAACCATGATAGACCTTTTAACTTGATACTTCTCACCAAGATCCTTTGAGTTCAAAAGTGATCGAACTCATCCGGTTCAAAATTATATTTGAGAAAGTCACCCAAGTATAATGTGAAAATTCATCAATGAAGGTAAGTATATAAGGATATATATTGAATGAAGGAAATGAAAAGGGGCTAGACATTTCACCTATGAACAAGATCCAAGAGATGAGAAGCTCTCCAGGATTTTCCCTTGCCTAAATATTTCATTCGAGGTGCTTCTTGATGTAGCACAAACCTCACTTAAGACCCTTATGAAGATATTTAACTCAAGTTCAACCCATTAAACGATATCATATTGCCTCAAATTTTCGAGGTAATGATAGTTTAAATGGCCAACAACATATCGATGCCACTTAGATTACTAACCTCCCCATGAAGCATGAGTGAAGCAAGACTGGGAAGTGATACTATGGCACCTTAGTGCAGTCTCCATTTAAAAGGTGTACAACCGGGAGCCTAGAGATTAACCTTTCCCTTAGCCATTGATGCCAGAGTCAGTTATCAAGCTCTCCAATGATCACTTAAAGATTTTAGGATTAAGCTTTTCGACTCATATTACTTCACCAATCAACTGAGTGATTTGGTGAAAAAATGATATTCAGAGACCAAGAAATGTTTTTATAAAGTGGTTTAGATCCTGGTATAACCTCAAATGGATAGCCGGATTTTATTCAGGCAGTTGAAAGGTGCATTATGTATTGATATCATGTTTTAGGAGGAATTCACAATAGAATGGAAGTATTCAAGGAATTTTTGCCTCCTCTTGGTCTTGAAGGGTTTAGAATCTGATTATCAAGTCCAAAAAAAACCTCGGCAAATGGCCCCACAAACCATGCAAAAATGATAAAAAATTGGTACTAAATTTTTGGGTGTCTTGACTAATACCTCCGTGACCCATTGGCAGAGTTCAAGGTAAAAATTGGTAGAAAAAACTCAAAGCATATTTACCAGTGAAAAATTTGAAAACCTTTGTTGAAAGTGTCCAGGGGCTTAAGGAGCTAAAAAGAGCTCACCAAGTTCACATAAGTGCGTTGGTATGATGGGTTGGGTCTAAGATTTTTCAGTAGTGCCCACATTTTTATAGCTCAGTTACTTGTTGCTCATTACTCATAGACATGTTTTGACAGAGATTTGTTATATTTTGGACATTACATTAGGAGATTTGATCTGATTAGGCATGTATGGACATTTAGGCGTATAGCGCCGATTTAGCTTGATTACTATGTTGTTTGCATTATCTTATGATGTCATGGATACTAATTGATATGATGTTGTTTTGGAACGTAGTTATATTGATGGATACTCAGTTTGTTGCATGTTGGGATTCTATGGATACATGTCATTTTATCATTGTGACTAACTTATGGTGAATTATGTATAGTTGTGCACGTTGTCACACTTTCGATTCCAGAAAGATGAAATGTTAGTCTAGAATTCATTGATATCTTATTTAGTAGTTGATTTATATTTTATCGGACAGGTGCGTTTAATGTGTGCAATGAGTGTGCAGGTGACAGGTCACAGGAGAACGTGGGACTCAGGCCAGCTACGCAACTTTGCACAAGCAAGCCCACGGGCTAAGCCCTAGCCATGTTTATTGCTTGAGGCCTTAGCATTAGAATTATTGTTTTGGGAACCATGGGTGACCCTCATTTGTAATGTAATATGTCTTGTAATTATCAATTTTGCTTAGGGTGTTTAGTTTGTGTTGTAAACTTGTTTTGGGGAATTAATGACCCCACTTGCATTAAGTTTTGAATTAGATTAATGATGTACTTAATCTAGAGGGTTTAGGGTCACATGTGAACCCTTGGGTGGTCCCCACACCCTCTACCCTTGTGCCAAATTTTTCCAAACCCGAAATTGGGTTATTTTGGGCATTTTTAGGGACCCCTTTTTAGTTTGGGAGTTCCCTTAACATAAAAATGAGCCCTTGGACCCTACCTAATAGGTAGGGGGGCTTATTTCCAAGGCTAGAGGGAGTTTTCCCTCCCTTTTTGCCTCTTGTTTGGTCACATCCATGTAAGGGGTATGGATTAGTGTGCTTGTTAAAAGTTGCACAAGAATTGTTTTGTTATCATTTAGAGTAATTTGGGAGAAGAGGGCTAAAAGGCATTTTACCCTTTCTCTCTTTTGTTTTGGCATCTTTGACCTTGAAGGAGGAGAGGGGTGACACATGTCACCCCCTCATTTGTGAGGATTTTTTCTTGCTCCTCTTCAAATTCCCCCTTCATGGGAAAAGAAGAGAACTTTTTTTTTGGAGATTTTGCTTGGATGCTTGTGTGATTTGGAGCTAGAGTTTGTTTGGGTCAAGAAGTGGAGAAGATTGAAGTTGGAAAGCTTTTTGGAGAGTTTTCTTTGAGGTAGGCTCTTAAGCTTATTGTATGTGTATATTCATGCTAGTTGTTAGATTGTTTACTTGGAAATGTGGTTGTTGCATGAGGATTTTTATTTATTGTTACTTGTTTTTGCTCCCTCCATCATATGGCATGATGGAGTTGTGGGGGAAGAGAGAGGGATTTTTCCCTCTCAATCCTCATAGGCTTGATGGGCAAGCCTTGTAGGATTTAGTTATTCCCCTCAAATGGTTTGAGGTGGGGAAGTTGGTTCATTTGGCTTGAACCTCCTTCCCCATTCTTGGTAAGGAAACCCCTTTGGGGTTTGAAAATCCTTCCAAGAAGGATTTGGTGAAAGGGAGGAGGAATAAGGAGGGCTTGAATGAATTAGGAGAAATAAGGAGGGCATGGAGATCTTGTTTTAATGCAACTATTGTTGGTTACAATTTTGGAGAACTTCTCTCCTCTCTTCCCCATTTGTTTTAGAGGTAGAATTTGGGTTCTCCTCTTTTTCATCTTGTAAAATTTGGAGTCTTGTTTATACTTGTCTTGTGTTTCATGTGGATGTATCATTGTTTGTTCACCCTCATTCTTGTGCAAGTTGTGGTTAGTTGTCCTCTTTCCCATGGGCTTGGGGGAGGCTAGCATGCATCCCAACCTTGGGAAAGGCATGTAATGATGCCTATGGTTGGGTGGTAAACAAGCTTCTTCTCCTTGTTGGATTTCTTGAAGGCATGTGCATTTGGATCTCAAGATGGAAGTTGGTTGTTGGTTGGAGCTCTTTATCTGTCTTCTTCTATTTGTGAAACATTACTTTACCTCTTATCTCTTGAAAAGAATGGCTTTGTGGAAGCTTCATTGTTGAAAAATTCCTCTTTTTTTGTATTTGTAAATCACTTGTAAGACTTGTAGGTTTTCTTGTATTTGAAAACTTCTCTTCAACTTGGGAAGGAGTTTGTTAATTTTTCTTCTTATGTAGTTATGTATTTGTGTATGGTTGTATATGTGAACTTCAAATCTTGGAAAAAAATGAAATATTGTAAAAGTTGGTTTTCTTTAAAAATATTGAAAATTTGATTGTATTCTTTAATAAGCATTTTTGAAAATAAAAATGTAAGATTTTTAATGAAAATATGTGGAATATTTTTTTATCAAAGAAATATATATTACATTTTGTTGAATATTTTTCTTGTTTAAAAATCTGAAATGTTTATTTAGTTGTGCATTTGAAAAGAAAAAAATATCTCTTCCTCTTGTTTTTGAAAGGTTTTATTTTTAAATGGAATGTGATTTTTTGAAATGGTCTTTTCCTTGCAAAATTTAATAAAAAAGTCTTAGTATCTCATTTGAAAATACTTGTTTTTCTTGTAACAAAATTGAATATATGAATAGTTGAAAATTTGTAGTTTCTTTTTGCATCATTGAGTAATAACTTTTAAAAAATATAAAATTAAAATCATCCTTTTATATTTTAAAAAAAGTTGAAATATTTATTATTTATCAATAAAAAAGTAATCTTATTGTTATTTTTAAAAATAAAATATAGTCTTAGTTTAAATTGTTTTATTAATATAGGTTTTAATTTACAAATTACAAAAAAAAACAATATATATGTGATAAATATATAATATATATATATATTACATATACATATTATTTGTATATAGTACATATGTATATATATATATATATATATATATATATATATATATATAATATTATATATAAAATAAATATATATATATATATATATATATATATATATATATATATATATATATATATATATATATATAATATTATATATATAATATATATATATATATATATATTAATAGTATAATTGTTTTATTAATAAAAAAAAAAATGAAAAAAAAAAATTTTTTTTTTTTTTTTGTGTTGGGGGAGGGTCAAACCCCCCCCCCCCCTGACTCCCCGGCCATGGCCCTGCTGCCAGCACCCTGCTCCCCCCTCCCTCCCCCCTGCTTCCCCTCCATCCCACAGCCCCCTGTCCCCCCTCGTCGCCCTTGCACCCTGCCCCTACCCCTGCCGCCCTCCCTGCACCCCATCCCCTGTCCCCCCCCCCTCCACCTCCCCCTCCGCCCCCCCTTCCTCTCTAGCCCACACCTCCCTTATACTGCCCCTCCCCCCCTCTGCCCACCCTCCCCCACTCTTTACAAAAAAAAAAAATATATATACACATATATAAATATAATATAATATTATATAAAAAAATGTGCCATTCAAAAAACAAATAATAAATATATTTATTTATTTGTATATATATAAATGCACAAAACCAAAAAAATACAAGGGAAACTTGAGATCTTCTTGAACATTCATGGCTTCTTTCTTAACCTGCACATTCAAATGAAAAACAAAATAAAATGAGAAAAGGAAAAGAAAGGAGAAGAGAAAACAAAGAGATAATTAGGGAAAACTTTAGGGCATTTTCAATCAAGGGTCAAGATCAGATTTGATCCAAGGGCTCACAAATAACCTGTTCACTTTTAAGTCATGGGTATTTTTAAATTTAAGTGGGAAATAAAAAGGGTATGTGCATGTAAAGAAAATAAATTAAAAGGGGAGTGTGGAAATGTTTTAAGGGGAAAACAAATAAATTTTAAAAGATGTGTGTATTTATTTGGTAACTTTAGTAAGTCTAATTGAATTAGGTAATTAATTTTTTTTGGGGCTAATAATACATTTGATTTTTGAACATGATTAAATTATTATAATTAAATAACGTGGGGAAAGGGATTAAGCAAATACATTGTAGTAGTTTTAGTTCACCTTTTTAAAAAATTTACCAAATTTACCTAAAATATTAGTTGCACATTTGTATGGTTTTTCGTGTCCCGAGGTGGGGCATTACATTTGGTATCAGAGTAGAGGTTCACACACGCGGACACTCTGGGTAATAAATCAACTAGTTAACAACATTGGTAATAACATTAAAATAAAATAAATAAATAAAATAATTAAACATTTTCCGCAACCATTTAATAACTTCTTCGCTCACCTCGTGCACAGGATGGCACCCAAGAGGGGATGATCAGCTAGAGGCTTGGGGCATAGTGCACCTACGCGGGAGCCACCGGCACCCAAATTTGGGCCTCAGATATTAGAGGTCCTGCAGCAGCTGATAGGCATTGTGCAGCAGCGTCTTCCACCACCGCAGGAGGTGAGAGAGGAGATTCCATTGGGAGATGAGGAGCCGATAGGTGAGGATGCGCATTCAGAGCTGCCAGAGCATGATACACCGAGGTGGGAGAGGTCACGTAGCCCTTCCGTTCATCATGAGAGGGTAGCCTCGTACCGTCGTAGCCACTCACACAGTCTCGAGGGACCATTTGGGGATAGGTGACCCCTTTCACCTATTGGACTACATCGCCAGGATGAGAGATACAGGTAGTGTGATTAGAGATCTCCTTCACTTGCAGCCACCCACCTACACCGGCTCTATAGATGGCTTTGGGGCTGAGTCATGGCTCCTTAGCTTGGATAGTTGCTTTGGCTTGCACTCTTACGAGAGAAATGTCAAGGCAAGGTTCGCCATACACCTCCTCCGAGATGCAGCAGGCATTTGGTGGAGGAATGAGGAGTGGAAGCTCCATCTGACTCGAGAGACAGTGACCTGGGAGATGTTCGAGGAGTGATTCAGGGCTCGTTATATGTCAGAGCATTTCATGCAGAAGAGGATTGATGAGTTTCATGACTTACGACAGGGATCTGGCACATAGTAGCGCAGTATGAGAGCAGGTTCCTGGATCTTCTGCAGTATGTGGACTACCTGCAAGATGAGAAATTATAGGTTAACAGGTTTATTTGAGGCCTTAATGTAGATATAGCAGGAGCAGTTAGGATGTTATCTCCTCCCACACTTGAGAAGGCTGTTGAGAAGGCCTACTTAGCTGAGGAGAACAGGACCAAGGCACAGGAGCACCGAGATAGAAACAAGAGCAAGTTTCAGGAGAGGATACAGGCCTTTCAGAGTTCAGAGGTCATGGGGTACAACACCACCCCCTAGAGGAGGATTCTGGCCTCCACCAGCAGCCACGAGGGCTCCACCACACCCACAGTGACAGACACAGCAGCAGGGCCACCCGCAGCAGGGGGCTAGACAGACACAGGGTTTTCAGAGAGGTGGTTCTAGAGGTAGTTTTGGTGGAGCCAGGGATAGGAGGTAGGGTACTCAGCAGGTACAACCAGCTCACACGCAGCAGTCTGCTAGGGTTGGACCGGTAGGATCAGTACACCAGAGTACAGGAGGGACCCCATCTCATAGGGGTACAGGAGGATGTTTCATTTGTGGATCTCCTGATCACTATGTGTGTATGTGCCCGCACAAACCCAATACCATGGATGCACAGAGAGCTGCTAGATCTGAGCAGATGGTGGGTGATGTGGGATGCGCCCATCGTGTATATGCAGTGGTTGACAACCGCCAGGCCGAGCATCAGGCCACAGTCATTGAGATGACAGGTACTATCAGGGGTATTTCTGTCTCAGTACTTTTTGATTCAGGTGCTTCAGATTCTTTTATATCACCTTCTATAGTGGACCAGTGTGGGCTAGTGGTGGCTAGGCAACCAGATAGTTGGCAGGTTGAGTTGGCCTCTGGGGCCAAACTCACCGTGGACTCGTATGTGGAGAGTTACGTACTTGATTTAGGAGCCTTCTCCACTACACTTGACCTCCGAGTTATTCCTCTAGGATCCTATCAGGTAGTATTGGGTATGGATTGGCTCGAGGCTCATCGAGCTAAGGTGGATTGCAGAAACAAGGTCATTGAGTGTCAGGATGATCTTGGGAGTGCAGTTGTGATTTCAGGGATGAAGAGGCCTATCTCCTTGCACATGATCTCGGCTAAGCAACTCAAGCGGAGCATGCGTAAGGGATGTCAGTTGTTTGCTATCACCATCAGTGATCGATCAGAGAGCACTCCAGAGCACTCACCCTTAGATGATCATGCAGTTTTGAGGGAGTATGCAGATGTGTTTCCAGGTGAGCTTCCAGGGTTACCACCCCGCAGAGAGGTGGATTTCACCATTGATTTAGTACCTGGATCTGCACCAGTTTCTAGGGCACCCTATCGGATGATGACTCCAGAGCTTCATGAGCTCAAGATTCAGTTAGAGGAGTTGTTAGATAAGGGTCTCATTCACCCTAGTGTATCTCCTTGGGGAGTGCCAGTCATATTTGTGAAGAAGAAGGATGGTTCTCTCAGGCTTTGTGTTGACTTCAGGCAGCTCAACAAAGTCACAATAAAGAACCGTTATCCACTCCCTAGGATTGATGACTTGTTTGATCAGATGCGGGGAGTGAGAGTATTCTCCAAAATTGATCTCAAGTCAGGGTACCATCAGTTGCGCATATCAGATGCAGACATTCATAAGACAATGTTTCGCACACGTTATGGGCATTATGAGTTCACAGTTGTTCCATTTGGTTTGACTAATGCCCCAGCTGTCTTCATGAGCCTCATGAATGGAGTATTCAGGACATTTCTGGATCACTTTGTCTTAGTGTTCCTTGATGACATATTGATTTATTCTCATTCGAGGAGGAACACGAGGAGCATTTGAGACAGGTACTTCAGGTTTTGAGAGAGCAGAAGTTGTATGGGAACTTGGAAAAATGTAGCTTCTTTCAGACAGAGATTCAGTACTTGGGTCATATCATATCAGGTGAGGGTATCTCAGTAGATCCCTCTAAGATACAGGCTATCATGGACTGGCCAGCACCCACATCAGTTACTGAGGTGAGGAGTTTCATGGGTTTAGCAGGGTATTACCGCAGGTTTGTACAGGAATTTTCTAGGATTGCTCACCCTATCACTTCTCTTCAGAGAAAAGGGAAGAAGTTTGATTGGTCAGAAAAGTGTGAGCAGGCCTTTCAGTTGCTTAAGGAAAGGTTAACCATGGCACCCATCTTAGCAGTTCCAGACCTGACAGAGGATTTTGTTGTTTGTACTGATGCATCACTAGAGGGTTTGGGAGTAGTTCTTATGCAGGAGTGTCGGGTTATTGCCTTTGAGTCTCGTAAGCTCAAGGACTACGAGCTTAATTACCCTACTCATGACTTGGAGCTTGCAGCAGTTGTCCATGCACTTGTGCGTTGGTGACATTTCCTTTTGGGTAGACCTTTCATTTTGAGGACAGATCATCGTAGCTTACAGCATATCTTCTCACAGCCGAACCTCAACGCTCGTCAACGGCGTTGGATGGAGTTCCTATGTGAGTATGACATGGAGGTGCAGTATATCAAAGGAAAGGAAAATGTTGTTGCAGATGCACTTAGTAGACGATGACATGTGCTTGCTTCTTTGACACTTCAGTCAGATTTGAGAGGCAGGATTCTTGAGCACCTTCCAGAGGACAGATTTTATGAGGGAGCTAGACAGATGTTGGAGTCACAGGGTTCATTAGAGGGTAGATATTCTGGGTGTGTTTTAGAGACAGATGGTTTACTTCGGTTCCATAGGTGCATCTACGTGCCTAAGGCCGGTGATCTACGTAGCTTCATCCTCACAGAGGCTCATCGAGCCCCATATGCAGCACATCCAGGAGTGAAGAAAATGCACGCTGATCTGAGGGAGTTATATTATTGGCCAGGTCTTCGACGGGACATAGCAGATTTTGTTGCACGTTGCCTTGAGTGTCAGAGGGTCAAGGCAGAGCATTCTCATCCCGCAGGACTCTTACATCCTCATGATATTCCCGAGTGGAAATGGGATGTGATCTCCATGGATTTCATAGTCAGACTTCCTATGTCTTCTTATCATCATGATGCCATTATGGTCACCGTGGATAAGTTGACCAAGGTTGTGCACTTTTCACCAACCAAGGTCACCTATAATGCACAGGCCATCGCCAAAGTATTTATGGAGGACATTGTTAGGTTGCATGGGATTCCGAAGACCATCATCAATGACAGGGATACCATCTACACTTCAGTTTTCTAGACTTCCTTTCAGACCTCTCTGGGTACTCAGATTAATTTCAGTTCAGCTTATCATCCAGAGACAGATGGACAGACAGAGAGAGTTAATCAGGTACTGGAGGACATGTTGAGGATGTATGTGATGGACCAGCAGAAGAAATGGGAAGATTATTTGCATTTAGTTGAGTTTTCTTACAACAACAACTATCATAGTTCCATTGGTATGGCTCCTTACCAGGCTTTGTATGGACGACCTTGTAGGACACCTTTGAGTTGGGACAGACTAGATGACAGGATTATTCTGGGACCAGCTTATCTACAGGATTTAGAGCAGCAGGTTGTTCTGATTAGACAACGTCTTGAGTAGGCTAGAGCACCAGAAGGCGTATGCAGACACCGAGAGGATTGATCGTCACTTCTCAGTGGGTGACAAGGTCTTCTTGAGAGTTCACCCGCATAAGAGCCCAATCCGCTATGGAAAGGGTTCTAAGCTATCACCTCATTTTGTGGGTCCTTTTGATATTTTAGAGGTCATCGGTCTAGTTGCCTACCGCCTAGCTTTGCCACCATGCCTTGCATGGGCCCACGATGTATTTCATGTTTCTGTACTACGTAGATATGTACCAGATGTTTCTCATGTTTTGGATTGGTCGGCATTACAGGTAGAGGATGGAGGACAGTGGAGACTGGAGCCCGTACACATACTGGAGCACAGGAGGTTGGCCCTTCGGGGTCGAGACTTGGACCAGGTTAGAGTGCAGTGGGACCGATATGATGAGACAACAGCTACCTGGGAGGATGCGACACCTTTGAGGGCTAGATATCCCTATCTCTTTCAGTGACTTCCAGGAGGAAGTCTAATTTTAGTAGAGGGGGATGTAGTGCCCACATTTTTATAGCTTAGTTACTTGTTGCTCATTTACTCATAGACATGTTTTGACAGAGATTTGTTATATTTTGGACATTACATTAGGAGATTTGATGTAATTAGGCATGAATGGACATTTAGGTGTATACACCGATTTAGCTTGATTACTATGTTGTTTGCATTATCTTATGATGTCATGGATACTAATTGATATGATGTTGTTTTGGAACGTAGTTATATTGATGGATACTCAGTTTGTTGCATGTTGGGATTCTATGGATACATGTCATTTTATCATTGTGACTAACTTATGGTGAATTATGTATAGTTGTGCACGTTGTCACACTTTCGATTCCAGAAAGATGAAATGTTAGTCTAGAATTCATTGATATCTTATTTAGTAGTTGATTTATATTTTATCGGACAGGTGCGTTTAATGTGTGCAATGAGTGTGCAGGTGACAGGTCACAGGAGAACGTGGGACTCAGGCCAGCTACACAACTTTGCACAAGCAGCCCACGGGCTAAGCCCTAGCCATGTTTATTGCTTGAGGCCTTAGCGTTAGAATTATTGTTTTGGGCACCATGGGTGACCCTCATTTGTAATGTAATATGTCTTGTAATTATTAATTCTGCTTAGGGTGTTTAGTTTGTGTTGTAAACTTGTTTTGGGGAAATAACGACCCCACTTGCTGTAAGTTTTGAATTAGATTAATGATGTATTTAATCTAGAGGGTTTAGGGTCACATGTGAACCCTTGGATGGTCCCCACACCCTCTACCTTGTGCCGAATTTTTCCAAACCCGAAATTGGGTTATTTTGGGCATTTTTAGGGACCCCTTTTTAGTTTGGGAGTTCCCTTAACATAAAAATGAGCCCTTGGACCCTACCTAATAGGTAGGGGGGCTTATTTCCAAGGATAGAGGGAGTTTTCCCTCCCTTTTTGCCTTTTGTTTGGTCACATCCATGTAAGGGGTATGGATTAGTGTGCTTGTTAAAAGTTGCACAAGAATTGTCTTGTTATCATTTAGAGTAATTTGGGAGAAGAGGGCTAAAAGGCATTTTACCCTTTCTCTCTTTTGTTTTGGCATCTTTGACCTTGAAGGAGGAGAGGGGTGACACATGTCACCCCCTCATTTGTGAGGATTTTTGCTTGCTCCTCTTCAAATTCCCCTTCATGGGAAAAGAAGAGAACTTTTTTTTTTGGAGCTTTTGCTTGGATGCTTGTGTGATTTGGAGCTAGAGTTTGCTTGGGTCAAGAAGTGGAGAAGATTGAAGTTGGAAAGATTTTTGGAGAGCTTTTCTGGAGGTAGACTCTTAAGCTTTATTGTGTGTGTTATATTCATGCTAGTTGTTAGATTGTTTTCTTGGAAATGTGGTTGTTGCATGTGGATTTTTATTTATTGTTACTTGTTTTACTCCCTCCATCATATGGCATGATGGAGTTTTGGAGTTGTGGGGGATTAGAGAGGGATTTCTCCCTCTCAATTATCATAGGCTTGATTGGCAAGCCTTGTAGGATTTAGTTTTTCCCCTCAAATGGTTTGAGGTGGAGAAGTTGATTCATTTGGCTTGAATCTCATTCCCCATTCTTGGTAAGGAAACCTCTTTGGGGTTTGAAAATCCTTCCAAGAAGGATTTGGTGAAAGGGAGGAGAAATAAGGAGGGCTTGAATGAATTAGGAGAAATAAGGAGGGTATGGAGATCTTGTTTTAATGCAACTATTGTTGGTTACAATTTTGGAGAACTTCTCTCCTCTCTTCCCCATTTGTTTTAGAGGTAGAACTTGGGTTCTCCTCTTTTTCATCTTGTAAAATTTGGAGTCTTGTTTATACTTGTCTTGTTTTTCATGTGGATGTATCATTGTTTGGTCACCCTCATTCTTGTGCAAGTTGTGGTTAGTTGTCCTCTTTCCCATGGGCTTGGGGGAGGCTAGCATGCATCCCAACCTTGGGAAAGGCATGTAATGATGTTGGGTGACAAACAATCCTCTTCTCCTTGTTGGTTTTCTTGAAGGCATGTGCATTGGATCTCAAGTGGAAGTGGGTTGTTGGTTGGAGCTCTTTATCTTCTTCACTCTATTGTGGACATTACCTCATTGTCTCTTGAAAAGAATGGTTTAGTGGAAGCTTCTTGTTGTAAAACCTCCTTTTTGTATTTGTAAATTTCTTGTAAACTAGTGTAGGTTATTTTGAGCAAACTCTCTCTTCAATCTTGTAAGAAGTCTTGTAATAAACTTGAGTAGTTATGTATTTGTGTATGTTTTATATATGAACTTCAAATCTTGTGCAAAATGAAATATTGTATTAGTTGTTTTTCTTCTTAATATGAAAATTTGATTTTGAAATTCTTTATTTTGAAAAGAAATCCTTGTAGAAAGATTGGGAATATAAAATAAAGTATTTCTTTGGAACATTATATACATTTTTGTTGAAATAACCCTCTTAAAAATTTCATGGATTTAAAAATGAAATGAAACTTGTTTTTTATATTAGATTGTTACATTTGAAAAGAAATATTATTTTTTAGTTTGAACATCTTGAATGTCTTATCAAAATTTAGAAAAAAAAAAAAGTTTTAAAAATATTGCTACCACCATATTTTGCAAAATTTATTAAATCTTGTTATTCTTTTTTTCATTTGAAATACTTGTTTTTCCTTTTTACCACAAATATTAGAAATGAAAATATTGAAATATATTTTTTTGAAATTTTGCATCAAATTATAAAATTAAAAGTATATTAATTTTATAAGTTGAAATCCTTTATTCATTTTATCAATGTAGTATAGAAATAATTTTTCTTTTTAGTAATTTTTAAAATATAATTCTTACAACAAATGTTTTATTAATATAGGTTTTTAATTTATATTTTATATATATATTGAATATATATATATATTATATATATTATATTTTTTTGTTATTATATATTATAATATATATAAATATATTATGTGTGTATGTATGAAATAATATATATATATATATATATATATATATATATATATATATATATATATATATATATATAATATATATATATATATAATATATATATATATATATATAAATATTTTTGTTATTAAAAAATTAAAACAAAAAAAAAAAAAATTTTTTGTTTTGTTGTTTTGTTTTGTGAAATGTTTGTGTGGGGGAGGGCCGAACCCTCCCCCCACCCCATTGTCCGCCTCCCAGGCCTGCCCTGCTCCCCCACTGCGCCCATTGTCCCCGTTCCCCCTCCACCCACCCTGCCGTGGCCTTTCCTGCCCCCCTCCACTCCCCACCCCGCTCCCCTCCCGCGGCACCCCTGCCTCCGTCCCCCTATCCCCCCCCTTCCCCCCTGCCCCCCCTCCACCATCCACAAAATTCTGCCACCCTCCCCCTCCCCTCCTCTCCCCCACCCTCCCTTATTTCTGCCCACTCCCCCCTCCTCTCCCCCTCCAAACAAACATACATATATATATATATAAATATATATATATTTCAAAAAAAAAAAAATATGTATATTGTATATATATATAATATAAAATATTATATATATTATATATAAATCTTCAAAACTAAACCAAGAAAAAATTTGGGAAACTTGAGATCTCCTCTTGAACATTCATGGCTTCTTTCTTAACCTGCACATTCAAATGAAAAACAAAACAAAATGAGAAGATAGAAAAAGAAAAGAAGAGAAAACAAAGAGATAATTAGGGCAACTTTAGGGCATTTTCAAAAATCAAGGGTCAAGATCAGATTTGATCCAAGGGCTCACAAATAACCTACACACTTTTAAGTCATGGGTAATTTTTAATGGGAAGTGAGAAATAAATTTAGTGTATGTGGGTAAAAAAATAAATTAAAAGGGAGACTAAATTAATTATAACAAATGTTTTAAAGGGTAGACTAAATTTTAAAAGATTGTGTATTTATTTGGAAACTTTAGTAAGTCTAATTGAATTAGGTAATTAATTTGTTTGGGCTAATAATTTTGAAATTTTTGAAATGATTAAATTATTATAATTAAATAACATGGGGGAAGAGGGATTAAGCAAATACAAGTAGCATTAGTACTTATTAGTTCACCTTTAAAAAAAAAATTACCCAAAATTTAGTTGCACATTTGTATGGTTTTCCGGTGTCCCGAGGCGGGGAGGATTATAGATTATAATGTGTAGACATTAACCAGATGTTTACATATGCATATAATAGTTAACAGATTCATGAATGAAAGTAAATAACAATAGTTGAAAGTAAATGAGACAAGAGACACCTATTTAAGTGGAGAAACCCAAAGGAAAAAAACTCCACTGAAAAAATATTGTCTTATATTAAGAATTTACTATACTTTCACCCATCACTTCCACTTCACTCCTCGATCTCACAGTAAACAACAAAAGACTTATGTCTCGTTGTATAAAAACTCGCATAATTAGCTAAGCTTAGATCAATTTGTCTATATGCTTCATTAGCTAAATAGTAAGATCACCAAGTAGTTCCAATCCCATGAGGGATCATCCTATTTATATAGGATGGGTGAGCGGTTATACCACTTCACTCTTTTCAAAGCTGTGAAGACCGACTAAGATTATTAAAAATAATCTTTAAGACAAGGGGTTGTCTAAGTGGTGGTCCACCAAATGGTATCCCCACTTGACATTAACACCCCAACACTCCCCCTTAATGTTAAGTGGGGAAAAAAAATTAGACATGCCAAATTTACCTTTTTCTACAAAAGGATTTACAGATCCTTGAATCAACAACAGTGATTCAGGATAGCATGCAAACAAGGGAAATCAACAGATCTTCCCATACAAAAATTCTTAAGACAAGTGCTTTACATATGAAGACTTACATCAGATTATGGAGCCTTTTATAAACTAAGGCATACCCATAACTAAAGCTTCGTTGGGATTTACAAGTAACTTCACATAGAGTGACACATTTACTTATTACAAAATGGAGGAAGTATTGGAAGTTTACAACAACTGTTAAGAGGTGGCATTTTCATGCACACTCCCCCTCAATGGAAACTCTGATAGGCCCAACAAGGCACAAAACTTGCAAAACTTCACAACACACAATGGCTTGGTGAAGATATCTGCAACTTGATCTTCAGTAGAACAGAACTTGAGATCAATATCACCATTCAGGACTTTCTCTGAATAAAGTGCATATGAACTTCAATATGCTTGGTCCTTTGATGTTGAACTGGATTCTTTGCAAGAGAAATGCAACTCTGGCTGTCACATAGAAGAGTAGTGCTCCCTTTGATGCCCATGTGCAGTTCATCCAACAGTCTTTTCAGCCACATAGCTTCTTTTGCAGCTTCCATAACACTTCTATACTCTGCTTCAGTAGAAGAGATAGACATTGTTGGTTGCTTCTTGCTACTCCAAGTGATGGCACCTGCACCCAACTTGAAAAGATATCCAGAAGTAGACTTTCTATCTGCAGCATCACCAACATGATCAGAATCACAATAACCAAATAATTGTGCATCATTACAAGAAGAATAAAAAAATACCATAATTGATTGTTCCTTTAATATATTTCAAAATTATTTTTTCCATTTTCCAATGATCCTCATAAGGTTCTTGCATAAATCTTGAAACTACTCCTACTGCATAAGAAATATCAGGTCTAGTAATAGTCAAATAAATTAGACTACCAACTAGCTGCCTATACAGAGTAGGATCAAATTTAGCACAAGTTGGTTTAGGGTCTAACTTAACACCAACTTCAATAGGAATGGACAACAGGCTTACAGTCAATCATGTTAAATATTCTAAGAAAATTCATAGCATACTGAGATTGAGATGCAACAATAGACTTATGATCTTGAAATATAATCATGCCAAGAAAATGATTTAATAAACCTAAATCAGTCATTTCAAAATGTTGTTTTAACCTTTCTTTGATTCTAACAATTAAATTTCTATCACTGCTAGTAATCAAAAGATCATCAACATAAAGAACAATAATGATAATATGATTTATTTATCAAACTTAACAAATAAATCATTATCAGAACAACAGTTAGAAAAACCAAGCTCCTGAAAGAAACTATTAATTTTAGCATACCAAGCTCTAGGAGCTTGCTTAAGACCATACAAAGACTTTTTAAGCTTACAGACATAAAGTTCTTTACCAGGTTCTTCAAAACCTTTAGGATGACTCATATAGATTTCTTCTTTTAAGTCACCATTTAAAAAAGCATTTTTAACATCCATTTGGTGAATCTCCCAACCATATTGGGCAGCTAATGCAAGAAGAACTCTTACAGTGCTCATCTTAGCAACAGGAGAAAAAGTCTCAACATAGTCAATACCTAGTTTCTGAGTGAAACCATGAGCTACCAGCCTTGCCTTGAACTTTTCAATCTCTCCTAGAGAGTTATATTTGATTTTGAACAACCACCTAGATCCTACAATGCTTCTTTTAGAAGGAGGAGGGACTAGTTCCCAAGTGTCATTTTTTATTAAAGCATTGTATTCATCCTTCATAGCCTGAATCCATCTATCATCTTGAGATGATTCTTCAAAGGATTGTGGTTCTACCTCATAGAGGGTCATCAAGGCATGATAAGTATGTTGACTTCTAGTTAGCTTTCTAAGATTATCAGGCTGAGAGTTTTGAACAAGATTTTGAGCCCATTTAGGAATCTTAATTTGCAAGACATTTTAAGATGACTCCCCCTCAATCTCCATCATATCTAGATCAGAATGATCAAGCCTCTTGAACTTTTGTTTCCATAATGTCATTAGAAGAATTATCGGGATCTATCTCCAGAGAAGTAGAGGAGGGTTCATGAGAATCATCAGAGAAAGTTTTCTCTAAGACTTGAACATTTATGTTTTCAATAATGTCATGCTTGAATGGATCATAAACTCTCAATCCTTTAGTTTTACAACCATAGCCAACAAAAATACAAGAAAAAGAGGTTGGATCAAGCTTCTTCCTTTTGTCTTTTGGAATGAAGATAGAAGCAGGACTACCAAATATTCTTAAGTTATCAATATATGGTTTTTGCTTTGTTCATACCTCATGAGGAGCATCTTGATGAAGAGTTTTAGTAGGTACTCTATTAATAATATAGACAAAAGTGTTCATAGCTTCAGCCCATAATAACTTAGGCACATTAGAAGCATGAATCATAGTCCTAGCCATTTCTAAGACAGTCCTATTCTTTCTTTCTGCAATGCCATTTTGCTGAGGGGAATAGGGAGTAGTCAACTCTCTTTGAATCCCACATGACACACAAAACTCATCAAAAATTTTGCTGACATATTCACCTCCATTATCAGTCCTAATTCTCTTAATTTTCATATTAGAAGCATTTTCAACTAGAGCTTTAAATTCCTGAAATTTAGATAAGACATCAGACTTCTTCTTAATGAAATAAGACCAAGTCATTCTAGAGTAATCATCAATAAAAAAACAACATACAAAGCACCACTGAGAGAAGGAACCTCAAGTGGACCTCTCACATCACTATGAATCAGTTCTAATAATTGAGAAGAATTTGGATCATGATGTTTGTGAAATTATTGAGCATGTTGCTTACCACGTAGGAAACTTTCACAAGTTTCATGACCTGAATTTATCTTTGGAAGACCAACAACAAGATTCAGTCTAGACATATCATACAAGATTTTGAAATTTACATGACCAAGTCTTTCATGCCAAAGTTGAATATCATTCCTAGAAGAGGAAGAAAAACAAGACTCAGACACAAAACCATCAAAGATATACAAGCCATTTTTCTGAATACCAGAAGCAATAACATTTTAAACTTATCTTTTACATACCACTTATCTTGCAGAAAAAACTTTACAAGTTTTCTTTAGTTAGCTGAGAGCAAGAAAAAATATTCTTTTTCAATTGAGGAACATACAAGACATTCCTAATTACACCATTTGATAGCTTAACATTGCCACAACCTTCAGATCTAATGATTGAGTTATCTCCTAGATAGATATTCTCTTCACATTTAACTACATCTGAGAGGATACCAGGAGTACAAGTCATGTGCCTAGAGGCACCACTGTCAAGAATCCATTCATTGTCATTTGAAGCTGAAAGGGCAGTATACATGGCAATAGACTGCTCAGCCACATTTTCTTGATTTTGCTTCTGATTTTTCTTATGATTATTAGGCTTGTTGTTCTTAGCATTCTTAGCTGATTTGTTAGTCTTTACTCTACAATCAGACTCTTTATGCCCAAATTTTCCACACTTATTACAAGTTCCATTAAATTTGACTTTAAAGTTCTGATTGTTCTTAGCAGAATTAGTCTTAGGATTTGATTTAAATCTAGATCTGATATTAGACTTCTGATTATGATTGTTATTATTTTATTATGAGAAGACTTATGATTCTATGAGAACAGAGCTTGAGAAGTAGTCTCTTTTGAATCAAATTTCTCCATGACTCTCTCTTCTTGAATCAACAAAGAAGACAAAGTGTCTAGATCAGGAAGATCATTCTCATTCTGATACTTAGAATTAAGAATTGAGATGTAATTTCTAAATTTTTCATGAATATTTATCTGAATTATGAAGTACAAAATCTTATCTTGAAATAATTCACAGTTACAACCATCTAATTGAGCTTTAATGTTCTTAATTTTAGCTAAATAATTGACAATTTTCTCATCCCCCTTCATGGGTGTTGTAAACAACTCTAAAACTAGTTTAATTATCTTAGACAACCTACTGCCTTCATGCATGGTTTCTAATTGCTTCCATGCATCTGCAGGCGAGTCCATATGACCTATATGTATTAAGAATTCATCTCTAATGCTTTGCAATAGGATGGACAGAGCTTCCTGAGATCTCTGAGAAAAAGAACTAAGGTTTTCAGGGGTAGCTTGTCTCCCTGTGGGACATTTTTCTATACCAGTCACAAGATCCCAGAGCTTTCTAGCCATAAAACAAGCTTTTAATCAAACTCTCCAAATGCTATAATTTGTCCCATTTAAAGCTGAGACTTATCCAAAAAAAACTAGCAGAACTAGCCATTTTAATGCTCAGATGGACAATGGAAACAAATACAGCTAAAAAATGAGTCAAGGAAGCCAAACAGAGCAAAAAACTAGCTACAGATCTTTTAATTTAGCTATATGAATGCAAACAACTCTAAATTAATAAAAAAAATACTTGATTTGATTGAGATTAAGATTGATTTAACAGAGCTTAGTTAGGGAGTTCAAGCTACAGGAGCTCGACGAGTTATTTAGCAACTCGAAGGAAATTTAAAAAAATGAGCTACTTAACAAATAAAAACAAGAGAGGCATGTGTCGGCTTTAAAATAGATCCTCAGGTGGATGTGAAATCTTTAAAAATTAAAGTTAATGCCTTTTTGGGTCTGAGACAACAAACAAAATAAACACATGTCAAAAACTATAACAATAATGACAACAACGAAACATAAATATACATGTGTCACTTTTTCAATTAGCTTGCATTTCACAATGCAACTAATAAGTCAGAAGACAATTAATTAAAAAAAAAAGGAACCGTATACACGTGTCTTAAATTAATTGGATCACTTTTTCACACTCTGACACAATGTGAAATCAAATTCTGAAAAAAAGTCAAACAAAAGAGCCACTTGTCAAAAATTTAATGGCTAAAGAATTGACACTTGGTGGCTTTCCACCAAACTTTAAATAGATTGCTTTGAGAAGACTTAATTTCCTTGAAATAAACCAAAAATATAATAAAGTTCGGGTCTGAAAAAGGTAAAAAAGACAGGTGTCACAATTTAAGGGGCTAAGTCAAGGTAAAAAAATGACACCCTGACACTTGTGAAGGCTGACACAATTAAAAGATTAATATACATGTCAAAAAATAATTGGTTCACACTTCACAAATCTGACAAAGACTAAGCCAAAAAAAAGATATGTGGAGCCTTTTAAATGGCTCACACTTTGCAAATGACAGAGGCTAAAAAATGTGAAAAAAAGATGTACGTGTCCAAATGCTATTGGTTCACACTTCGCAGTGTAACCAAAATGACTAAAGAAAACTGAAGACACATGGAGCCTTTTAAATGGCTCACTTTTTGCAAGACTGACAAACACTAAAAAATATAAAAAGGTGGCTAATTCTTATTGGATAACTACTTCCACAAATGAATGACTGAAAAATATGAAATATTTTTCAATTCTATTGGCTCGGATTTTACAAATCTGAAAAATAAAAATAAAAAGATACTTGGAAATCTTATTGGCTCCCTTCGCACAAATGACACAGAAGCAAGCTAAAAGAAGACTAACAATGTGAAATATGGAGCTACTTGGAGCAATCTTATTGGATCCTAATCCAAGTCTGACAATGCGAAGACATGCATAAAGCTCTTATTGGCTCATGTTTCACAAATTGACAAAAAGTCTAATTTAAAACTGACAACATGAAGCTAAGATGGAGAAAAATGATTGGCTCAAGCTTCACAAAAGTCAAAAGAACTTCAAAAATGAAAAAAGTCTAAAAAAACTGACATCAAAAGAAGCAAAGCTAGATGGCACAAAATGATTGGCCCAAGCTTCGCAAAGACAAAACTTTGTATAAAATTAAAGATCTAATCAGAAAGATGTCAGATTGAAGCCACTTGGCACTCTAAGAGTGGATATGGCTTTGCAAACATGAAAAAAGGACAACGAAGCTATTTGGAGCAATTTTATTGGTCCAAGCTTCACAAAACCGATAGGATCTTAATATAAAATGAAAAAATGAAGCCAGATGGCATAAAATGATTGGATCGGGCTTCACAAAAAGCATATCTAGCAAAAAATAAATATTTTAAAAAAAGGGTGGATTTAAATGCACTTGAACTAACTAGATCTAAGGAAATCTTTCAGATCCACAGTCAAAACATGACCCAAATGGCTATAAATGGTGCAAAAACTTAAAATAAGCTCGCAGATGATGGATTTAAACCATAAATGACTGAAACAAGATGCAGAAGCAAATATCTAAGCATACAAAATCTCAAACATGATCTAAACAACCATTTAGCCAATATTTCACCAATATTTCAAAAAATATTTAGGTGGGAATTGGAAATTTAAACCTGGTTAGCTTGAAGATGTCAGCTGAATTTTTAGGGTTTCACAGATCAAAATAAACTTCAAGCTTCTTCACCTCTTCAAATTAAAAGCATCCAGATCTATCTGCACACACATAATCACCAGCTCTGATACCATGTTAGAATAAATAATGGGAAGATATAATTAACAAATTATAGATCCACAAATAAAAGTTGAAGATTATAGATTATAATGTGCAGTTACATTAAGACACATGTTTAGCTTATAATATAACAGTTAACAGATTATGAAAGAAATAAAATAAATAATAAGAAAGTAAATGAGACAAGAGACCAAATTTAAGTGGAGAAACCCAAAGGAAAAAACTCCACTGAAAAAACATTGTCTTATATTAAGAATTCAATAATTTAACCCAACACTTCCACTTCACTCCTCGGTCTCACAGTAAACAATAACAGACTTTTGTCTCATTGTATAACAATTCGCATAAGTAGCTAAACTTAGATCAATTGGTCTATTAGCTTATTAGCAAAAGTAAGATGACCAAGTCGTCTAATCCCGTGAGGGATTGTCCTATTTATATAGGATGAGTGGTCGGTCATACCACTTCCACTCTTTTAGCTGTGAAGACTGACTAAGATTATTAAAAATAATATTTAAGACAAGGGGTTGTTTAAGTGGTGGTCCACCAAATGGTATCCCCAGAGTTTTAAGATTTTTATGTAGAAGGTGTATTGATTTATTAAAGTTCCAAGATGAAGAATGAGTCATGACCTCAGTGGAATTAGTGTAGGATAGATTAGGATGCTTTAATTTTAGTCAATAAATAGGTAAATACGAAAATGTTAGGATAAATGTCAAAGTATTATCACAAAGTGCCACTAGACCAAATTTCAAGTACTATAATTTACCCCCTTTAAATCTAGTAATGAAATTATTGGATTAAAAGTACAAGGCATAAGTGAATGAAAATATCTCACCCTAATCAAATGATGGTGATATATAATATTGAAGAGTATCACCCCCACACCAATCCCATGTGAATATCAATAGTCACATGGAAAATACATGTATTAAAGATTTGAATAGAAATAAAATCAACATATATAGAAATTAAAGTGTGTAAATACCATAAAAGCATGAAATGATTACACTAATATATAAACAACTTTGAAAATTAATACTTGAAACCGATGTACTAAACAAGATAAAAACTTGAAAACACAAGGAAATGAGTGCACTTATTTGATTACAAATGGATTTGGGGAATTTTGAGTATGCAGTCTGTTGGAACATAGAGAGATGTGACTAATGGTGCTTTGTCTATGGAAATGTAACTGGAAACAACCCTGGTGTGAATTTTTATAGTTCTACCAGGACCGTATTGTATGGTCTTGACTCTTTATATGTTCTTAGAACTACTTGGATTCAAACTCTGTAACTTCCTGAGATGGTATCCTACATGTAAATATTTTTTGTTGTCAAACCCTAATTTGTGATCATGTTGTGAATCTCTTTAAAAAAAAATCATGAGGTATCAAGCCCTAACCATGGGTGGGAGACCCTATAAAATAAACATTATTTGAGTTATGGGAACCCTCGTGCATTGCTGATGTTGGCACTACTCCAAAGAGGCCTCAAACTGCACATATTTCTCCACCTAGCATGTGATATCTTAATAAGTGAAACTGTATTTAACAACCCTTTGAGTTGAGTTGGATCTTGATAAAATAATTGGAGAAGGGATGTTTGAGTTCCTGTAGATGAGATGTGTTGAATATTTGACTTGGTAAGAAGCATAAAACCTATAATGATTGTTTCCCTAATGACTGCATGTGTACTATTGTGATATTTAGGGATCCTTGAGTGTCTTTTTCAAGTGTTGAAAGTGAGTCTATCAATGTAGTGCCATATAATTTCCAGGTTAATAAATGAGGTAGTGTTTACTCACTTACATAGGGTTGTATAGGTGATTTATTGAAGAAAGTCCTACCTAAATACATTAGAAGACCCAACAAAGAATATGAAATTGAAAGAAAAGCTGGAGAAAATGTCAATCTAAGACCATAACAGTAGGCCAAGAACAAATATAATCTCTTTTCCAAATTATAAGACCTTGCATAGGGATGGGAAACATGCAATTTGAATTTTGCAAATTGTCAATTGAAGTTTTTATATGGATTTTATGCATTTTACTCTTATAAATTAACAACATATCAATGTGTAAGGATAAACAAGTGAAACAACAGACCTCATAATCTTCTAAGAGGGAATGGGAAGGTTTAATTTATCTTAGCAAGAGTGCATTGTAAAAAATGGTAGTATCAAAGAGTAAATTACCAAATTTCAGTGTATTATATATTGTAAAGGCCCATATGCTAAAATTTCAGAAAAAGGCATAATATTATACATATGAAAATGCTTCAAATTTATCGAGTGTTAAGAACCTGAAATGTTGGGGAGGATTCGTTAGCCAAAAATCTATAATAAAAATTCTTGCGGTTGATATTTGTTGTTTCTAGAGTAAAAGTGGAGAATGACCTAAGATAATGGTCTATAGTGATGGTGCAAAATTTTCTGAACAACCATGTTTTATGGTTATCGAATTCAAAACTAGATTATCTCAACATGGGATGTTGAATGCCCTTAACATGTCCCTAAAATATAAAGTTTCCCTGAGAAAATTCTCGTAAAATTATCGTGTGTTTTAACTACCCAAAAAATACTAGGGTTAACATTGCAAAAAAAAACTAATGACATTTGGAGTATTGATTGACAAGGACTTAATTTCTTGGATATCTCCAAAGTATGTTGCCTCAATTATTTGTGCACTATATCATTTTTTTCCTTCAAGTAATTTTCAAAAATATGACGTGGTGCATATGTGTCTTTTTTGTAAGAAATAAGAGACTCAAATACATACTCTCCAACAATTTCCCCACCACTGGACTTCTCCTCCCTCAATACCCATCTTTATTTCCCCTCTTCCTCCTATAATGTTTCACTCCTTCAAGTTTAACTTCTTTAACGCATACTTTTTGGCATCTTCATTATGTCACTCGCTTGCAATTGTTAGTACATATAAAGTACCATGATAAGATAGAATCCTCAACTTACACTAGATATACCTTCTTGTTTGAAAATAATAAAAATAATAAATATAGAAAATAAAAATAAATATCAACCTTACGTAACAAAAAAATAATGCCTAAACATCACATGTATTTACATGATCAATTTTTTACTGTAAAGTCAAAATTTCAAAAATAAATCAATTTTTTTAACACAGTAGCAGGTTGTGAAAATTGCAAGCCACATGGTCCATGTTCTCTTCATCATTATAAGATAATTCATGATGTCTGGTGATGACATCATGTTGCCATGTGGCACAATATTCTTCCTCTTGAGGGTTTCCAACTTAAATATGGTGTTCTTATGCTCGTGTGTTCTCATTTGTACATATTTGATTATGTTATTGTGGATGCATTCTTAATGGTTAATTGAATGGTTAATGGATGAAATTTCTTAACTGAATGAAAAATTTCATTGCTCACTGATTCACCCCCAGTGATTTTACTTCCAACAATTGATATCAAAGCAGGGCCTTTGAAGTAAGCTTAACAAATTGAGGTGATCCCCGAAGCAGACATGATTTGGTACATTGATAGTGGATGTTTCAGGTCACATGACAGGAAATAAAAGTAAATTCATCTCATTAAAGGAGAATTTAGCAGGATCAGTAAGGTTTGGTGACAATACATCTGCCAAGATAGTTGGAAAAGGTTCCTTGAGTTTAGATAATGGAAATACCTTGAAACAAATGTGTTATATGTAGAAGGATTGAAACATAATTCACTTAGTGTGAGTCAGATGTGTAGTCAAGGGCACCCATTAACATTTCATAGTAAAGGGATGTGACATAAAAAATTCAAGACACGAGAGTTGGTTACTAAGTCTAAAAGGACTGAAAACAACATGTACATTTTGAATGAGATCAAGAAGGAAAATTGCTTCATGAGCAAGGGTGATGAAGGATGGCTATGGCATAGAAGGATGGGGCATCTAAATTTTGAAAATTTGGTCAAGATCAATACCAAGAAGTGTGTAAGGAACACACCCAAAATCATAAAAAACCAACAAATATTTTGTGCAAAGCATGTCAACATGGAAAAAAAACTAGGAGGAAGTTTAAGTCCAAGGAATATTCTACCTCAGGACCTCTAGAGTTAATACATACTGATCTATGTGGACCTACCAGGGTTCAAAGTATTCAAGGAGAGAGTTATTTCATGTTGCTTATTGATGACTACACAAGAATGACTTGGGTGGCCTTCTTGAAGGAAAAATCAGAGGCTCTTGACAAGTTCAAAGGATTCAAAGCACTAGTTAAGAATGAGAAGAAAGTGAAGATCAAATGGCTAAGGTATGATAGAGGAGGTGAGTTTTGGTCTAATGCATTTGATAATTATTGTGAAGAACATGGCATTAGAAGGAAATTTTTAACTGCTAGGACACCCTAGAAAAATGGGGTAGTTGAAAGGAAAAAAAAGACTATCCAAGAGATGACAAGGACTATGCTAGATGAATCAAAACTACTTGATAGTTTTTGGAGAGAAACAACAAGAAAACATTTATATATCTTAAATAGAGGTCAAATCATGGTTAATAGTAATCATACTCCCTATGAGCTATGGAAAGGAAGATCTGCCAATGTAGAACACTTTAGGGTATTTGGAAGTAAGTGTTTTATCAAGAGAGATGAAGAAGATCTAGGAAAATTTGACTCAAGAGCTGATGAAGGATATTTTTGGGTTATTCATGTGTAAGCTCAGCTTATAGGTGTTATAACAAGAGATGACAAAAATAGTAGAAAGCACAAATGTGAAAATTGATGAGACATGCTCAAGAAACATTAAAGGATGCCCCACAAAATATGAAACCCAACAATAAGGAAGAATTCATAGAATCAGATGGAGAAGAAGAGGAGGCTGAGGAGAGACAAGACTCAAAAGGTCCTTCAAGATAAATTCAAAAGGATCATCCTGAAACTCAAATTTTTGCAACAAGGAAGCATGTGTGCAAACAAGAAGAAGATTGGTAAATAACTTGAATCATGGAAATATTGCTTTATTATCTAAATTTAAACCTAAAAGCATTCAAGAAGCTAGTAGAGATGATTTTTGGGTGAGTGTCATGAATGAATAATTAGATCAAATAGAGAAAAATGAGACTTGGGAACTAGTTCCTAGACCCAAAAACAAAAATATCATTGGTACTAAATGGGTGTTTAGAAACAAGTTGAATGAAAATGGATAAGTCACTAGAAATAAAGATAGATTGGTATGTAAAGGTTATGCACAAGTAGAGGGAATAGACTTTGAAGATACATTTTCTCCTGTAGCAAGAATGGAGGCTATAAGACTATTTTTGGCATATGCATGTTTCAAGGGATTCAAAGTATACCAGATGGATGTAAAGTCAACTTTTTTGAATGGAAATTTGGAAGAGGAAGTATATATAGAGAAACCTGAAGGGTTTCTATTGACAGACGATCAAGACTATGTTTGCAAAATGAAAAAGGATCTCTATGGTCTAAAATAGGCCCCTAGGGCTTGGTATGCTAGACTGGATAGATATCTATTAGACCAAGGTTTCAAAAGAGGAGAAGTAGATAACAATAAAGATAGAAGGATACCATCAATTGATAGTAGTGGTGTATGTAGATGACATTATATTTGGAGGAAACAATGAAGACATGACAAAGGATATTTCTAATGTAATGAAGGAGTTTGAGATGTCCATGTTAGGAGATTTGTCATTTTTTCTTGGTTTATAGATCATTCAATCAGATAAAGGTATTTTCATTTCACAATCAAAGTATATAAGATATACGTTGAAATTTTTTGGAATGGAGGACAATAGGCCTATTAGTACACCTATGGCTAGAGGGTGTAAGCTAAGCAAAGAAGATGAATCACCAAAAGTGGATCAGACAGTATATAGGTCTATGATTGGAAGATTGTTGTACTCTACTACTTCTAGGCCTGATATTATGCAAGTAGTAGGACTTGTAGGGAGATTTCAATATGATCCAAAGGATAGTCACTTGTAAGTCATCAAGAGGATTTTTAGATATCTCAAAGGGACTATGGAATATGGAATTTGGTATCCAAGAAGAATTTTTTTTTATTTGATAACCTATACTGATGCTGACTGGGAAGGAAGTCAAGATGATAGGAAAAGTACTAGTGGTGGGGATTTCTTCCTAGGGGACTACCTAGTTTCATGGTCAAGCAAGAAGCAAGGATACGTAGCTTTTTCTACTTGTGAAGCTGAGTATGTTGTTGTTGTTTCATGTTGTACTCAAGTTCTTTGGATGAAACTGACCCTAAAATACTACAAGGTAATGTATGACAATCCCATTCCTATTTTTTGTGATAACACAAGTGCAATAATTGTGTTAAAGAAATATGTCATGCACTCGAGAACCAAACACATTCCTATTAGATATCATTTTCTAAGAGAGAAAGTGAATGAACAAAGTGTCAAGCTTGAATATGTATCAACTAAGGATCAAATTGTTGATATTTTAACCAAGCCACTACTAAAGGAATCTTTTGAACACCTTAGGAAAGAATTGGGTGTGATTCCTATACCCAATAGTCATTAATGGAAGTTAAGGTCTTAGGGGAGCTAAGAAAGTCATATTTTAGCTCCAAGTGCAAGAAAAATAGGTGGTGAGAAGGCTTAGCTGATAAAAGTCATGTTTGATGCATGTTTGAGCTTGCTGATAATGATACATACATGTATGGGCAGTGAGGTGTGATTAGAGACATTGTCTAATTGTATAAGAAGTATATAAAGACTTAAATGAATCTCAAGGAATTCCTTGAAGGTGAGTATAATGTTGAAAAATAGCATAGTTTCATGACAAAAGACAAAGAAATTTTGGGCATAAACAATTGTCATATGAAAAGAGAAATTTGGGTATGCATGATTTGAACTTGAGACTGTATCTTAAAGTTTTGTATTAAGCATTATCATGAAGGTTTGAGCTTCAAATAGAAGAATGAATACCTAATATGAAGGTAAAAATGTTTATGGTTAAACATGTTTTAGCTAGAAAGTGTTGATTACCTTATTTAGATGTCTTGTGAAGTTGCAAGAGTAAATCTATGGGCAGAATGCTCTTAGGTATAAGAGTGTGTTTTCATCAAAGGTAGATGTATGTATAGGTATAAGTATCAATTGAAAAATCAAATCATAATTATGTTGAGAAGAATGGTCTGATGATTTTAGGAAGTAATTTTGGGTTAGGTACCATGTTTGATCATGATCTATGAAGCATTTTACAATGAAGCTAATGAGTGTACTTAATGAGTTCAGGAAGAATTCTTGGAAAAGGTAGGATAGAGGTTTGAATCTTATTGTTAGCTATTCAAGGTAATATAGGATTGGTTCTTATTTGATAAGGACATTTGTTTAAGTGTTGTATGATTATTCACAATGAAGATGATTTTATTTCATAATGATAGGCAAAGGAACAAAGAGTATATTTAAATTTAATAGTGTGAGGTTTATATGTTTGAGGTGTTGTTGATGCTTGAGTGAATTGAGAATTGGTTATATAAATTAATAGGTTTCCTATATATGAATGAAAAAGGATGTGTTTCTTGAAGAAAGTATAGAGTGTGATGGGTTGAGGTTTATGAAGTGAAAATATCTAAAACCTATGTTTGAGATTTGGGCTCTGGCAGGTAGACAAAAGAAGAACAGAGATATCATTGAATTCCTTTTCTTGAAAATTTTTTATTGAGGCTATGTGAATGTGAATAAAGTTGTATAGTTATGAAGGAATTGAATTCAACTATACCTGACAATGAAATTTCTTAGGATTGAAGACAGGATGATCAAGGATTTAGTGATGCTTACCAAAGGTGCATATGTTATGTTCTCATGTTTGAAGAATTTACATATTTCAAAAAATAATGTATGAAGGTAATTTCAAGAAGCTTGATTAGGTGAAAGTTCTCAAAAAGGTATGCTTCAATTTAAGGGGATCATTTGATTTTTATACATGATTTGATAAGTTTTAGGAAGAAGCTTGTAAGTTTTTTTGTGTCTAGAAGAGAAAATATGAGACTCTTAAGATCAGTTTGAGAAAGGTATGGTGCAGAGATTGTTTTAGAGAGTAGTTGTATTTAAATAGTTATTGTTGCTTCAAGCATTTGAAGGTCATGAAGGTGAGATTGTTTCATTTGGATTTTGGTCAAGAGAAAGTAGTTGGTAACAGAATGAAGTAGTGTATGTGATGAAATTAGGGGGGCTAGGTATAAAGTTTCTTTTTTAGTTATAAGATTGTCAAGTCAAGTTTTTTGACATACTGAAGACAATGTATGGTGTAAGTCAAAGGTGTCTTGAGTTGAGTCATTTGAGAATCATGATAAGTAACAAGTATTTGAAGATCATATGATTAGTTTTTGGATGATTAAGTGTAACAAGGTTGATAGGAATTTGGTTGCATTGGTTTAGCAATAATGAGAAGATTTTATTTGCATTAATATCAAGGGAGTAGAATCAAGAATGATGTTCTTAGTTGATTTGAAGGTACATGCATTTTCACAAGGGGAGAACCATGTTGCTCCATTGTTGCTTAAGATTTAAAATAGAGATAAATAAGGTCAAATGGACCTTGTTTGATTTGGTTGATTTTTCCAACCAATTGGTGAGCCTATTGTGATTGTGAAGAGAAACCAAGTTGTTGTAGGTATGTTGTTTTTTCATTAATGTCAAAGGGGGAGAATGAGTTGATGGCATGTGAATACCTTAGGGGGAGATTGAGTTTTGTGTGTTTTTCCATCAATGGGTTTTCCATCAATGACAAAGGGGAGATTTTTGGCATTTGTTGTCATTGATGTCAAAAAAAGAGTGATTTTCATTTATTTCTGAAGTATCATTGATGTCAAAAGGAGGTAGGAAACATGAAGGTTGATTGGTAGTGTTAGTTGAGTTGTTTGGTCCTAGTGATGGTTCATGATGTTTTGAGTAGGTATGATGACTTGTAGTGGCTTGCAAAGGTATGAAAATTATTGATGATGAATGAGGTGTCATGAAGTGTTGTTGAAGGTTCATGGTAGGCGTGAAAGTGTGGAAAAGTGATGAGGAGGTCATTTTTGGTGAAGCAAGCATGTTCAAGTGGCCTAATTAGGAGGCCTAGTCAGTAGAATGAGGTATTTCATGATGGTTCATGGTTTGTATGTAGATGGTTATGAATTTTTAGAGCATGGAGAGAATTATCATGAGGTGTAGGGACAGTCACAAGTGTCTTATAGTGTAGGTTTAGGTGTTAGACATGTTTTTAGGTCTATTCCTAGACCTAGTTCTTGAGAAAACATGCCCTAATGAAGTGGATTCATCATTTATGAGTGTATTTTAGAAAATGTGAGCATTGGAGATGTGTTTTCATGTTTATTCAGAGGTGTGGTCCAAATTTCAGGTCCTAATGTTGAATATTTTGCAAGATATGTCATTTTTTCTCCTACCGAGTTTGTGCAAGTGAGAAACCAAACTCGAAAGTTGACTTTTTGATGCTGTTGGCATGTGAATCCTTTACATGGGAGTCTTATATCTTCAGGACAAGTTGGGGAAGGGTTTTAGCTTGAGTTTTGTGGCATTAGTTTGAATAATGAGTCCCAAACTTTAATGAACAATCGTTAAGAAGGTAAAGTGGTTTTAAACCCTCTTAAAACCCTAGTTCAAAAGCTATGGAAGAGATATTGTTAAATGGCCCTAGAATGGATTTTTTACCTAATTTTTATGATTGGAGGTTGTAGAGGACTCCTCCATCTTTCTTCAGGTGTAATTTTTAGGTGTCATTGAGAAAAATGTATGTGGACCCCACTCAAAAATCGGTAAGTTTTACATGAAGATTTTTCATGATGAATTTGCATCTATATATAAAGTTATGCATATATATATATTGACTAAATTAACATTTAGGACATTATATATATATATACATGTCCATGGTGGTTTCAAATCATGTTTGATGTTTTATAGGTCTAACCAAGTCTATTTTGCAAGACTATTTTTTGGGAAGTTTCAAGTGACCTGGTTGCAGAGGTGTTTTGGAGTGCTTCAGTCTGATTTGTGGCATTTTTTGAGAATTTGGTGATGAACCTGAGGTCATGATATTTCCATTGGTATATCACACTTTCATATTTGGGTTGATTTGATGAGGTTTTGGCTTCAATATCTGAAGACTAGTTTTGTAGGTCTTAGACCTAGTGAAGAAGGTTGCTCTAAATGGAGGTGTTCTTTCATGTTGAGATGGTGAGTTGTGAAAAAATATTTTATGAGGTTTTATTGGTCTTATAAAACATGTATAAGTGGTCATTGAATTTTTAGTGCTGATGATTTTTCTCAAGAACATTCTATTTTGGCAAGAAGGTGTTTTTGGTGTAATTAGGGCGTTTTGTGTCCTAATGAAGGATTTGAGTATGAAGATGGTATTGCCGACCTATATGGTCCCTTTCATGATGTTTATAGGATGTTATTATGATGTTTTAAGTGAATTTTTTCTATGATGGCCAACCTAGATGAGTTATAATCATAATTCATGTATAAAATCAAGTTATAAGGCTCATTAGAACCAGTTGATAGAGTAAGGAAAAGTTAGAGCTAGAGGGGTGTTTCTAGAGGTGAAAGAGGTATTTGTGACCATCAAGAGATGGAAAAGAGTGTGTAGAAGTAATAGTGTGTGTGCATGTGTTGAAGAGATAGGTCATTGATCCTAATCAGCTTGGTGAAGAATCCCATGAGCGAGTTGACCTAGACAACAGATTTGAAGAAGGAAGGAAAGAGAGCTTAATTATGTCATCAGCAGTTGTTGGTGCAAAATTTTAGAGGTGAAGGATCTGGTCTTTTCTTTGTGGGAGGAGGTTCATTGTTAGTTCATTTATTTTTACATTGGCTTCACTCTTTTGATCATGTCAAATGTACATGTAACCTGTAAGAAAGAAGTTCACCTACACATACCTACAAACCACATCAAACATAAAAAGTAAAATGTAAAATGGGGAGTCATACTGACCCCATCGGTCATCAAAAGAGTGAACTTACAACCGAGCGGTGCACTACATATCAGAATCCATGTAGTTCTATATGTTTGTGTGTGTAATGATGCCCTTGTGCAAGTTACACCAATGATAGCGGGATAGATCTAAAATTTAGAATATGTATAGAATGTGTGGATGAAATAAATTAAATTCCCCTTCCTATGCAATGTATTTAGAAATATGCAACCCTTGTCCCTTCAATGGATGTGCTAGATGATTATTTTGAAATTCTCTTGTGCCTTTAAATGCAAGCTTAGGTGATAATAGGTAATGTGAGTACTTGGCCCCTTACTTTGAAAGCATAAATATGTATTTATATGATTCCCTTATTTGAATTTCATAATTGAAAACTGGAAGGCCAACCCAAAGTAGTAAAAAGTAATCAAGAAGTGAAAGGGGACCAAAGATGATAAGAAAAAGGTAAAGACAGAGAGGATCGCCCAGGAGGACAAGAGTGTTTGGCGCTATTTTCCAAATTGTGAGCTAGTGTCCGAGGCCATAGAAAATAAAATAGTCAAATGTTGGTAGTAGTGAGGGATGTATAAAGTTGATTAAAGTGTAGAAGATAAAACAAAAGACCAAAGGGAGTTGTCAATTACTATTTTCCTCGGTTAGGAATCATGTAAATGCTAGCATACTTTTAGGACCTATAAATGTACCCAAGTGCATAGATTTTGTGTCTAAATTTTCCCCCAACTTTATGTTGTTGAGTAAATACTCTATAGCATAAAGTAGATAGAATATGTGTACCTTATGATCATGTAGAGAAATGTGTAGCCGATAGCATACCGAGTGGACAAGTGAAGACTAAAGTGACCGTAATGTGAAGTATGGAGACTAAGAAAGGGAAGGTAAGCTCTAGGGATGAAGCATATGCGTAATATGCTTTTGTAATCTTTGTTTAATGATGTAAGATGCTCCTTGTTTCCTATTAAGGACAGAACTGTAAAATAAGATCGAAAGTGTAGTCAAAGTCTTGTAAGGAAAATCTAAGTAAAGTATGTGAAAGTGTGCACCTGATGTATAAGAGTGTAAAAGGATAGAAATATGTCTTGAAATGCTATGAACGACAATTTTTTTTGGTGATCTCAAGCAAAGAGTGAGTTTTTTGGGTAGTCTCACGCCAAGTGCAAGGTTTTTGGGCGATCTCATGCCACGAGAGAAGAGTGTTGGGGAGAGAGGTCTATCTTTTCCCTCCTTCCAAGACTGCTTCCAAAAGTGCCACCATAGATGACACGTTTCGATTTGTTCCAATTTTTTCAATTAGTTCCAATTAGTTCCAATCATAACCTATTGTAACTGATAAACTAAATTTTTTACATGGAGGAAAGTGTCTGCTACTAGAGAACTCATGTGAATTGTGTTGATATAAGAAATTGAATTTAATTTCCCCTAAGACATTAGTGCCAAGGGGGGACAAAAGTACCCACTGCTACTATCAAGTACTAGGTGCTAGTGTTTGCTCTAATTTTTTATCCAAGTTTTATTCTAGACCATTTCTTTGATAGAAGACTATGATAATGTTGCATTGTTTTATGTTTTTACAGAGAGTTGTGCTACTGTAAGGGTGATTTTTTCACCCAATAGATGCCCCCTCATTTGGGGTGCATGTGAAAAATGTAGGAGAAGGAATCCAAAACAAGAGGACCTAAAACTGATCTGAAATAGATATTTGTAGGGGATAGAGGATGTGCATGGTAGAAACCAAGGCACATGCAAACAAAGAAGGCTAGAAATATGTATTAGTATAAGAGTTAGCATGTAAGAGAAAGAAATGTATAAATCACTTAGGAAGAAAATGTGGACCACAAATATTAGGTTTCATACATGAGACATCGCTTACAATGTCACAAGACAAGCAAGGCCAAAGCAACCATAGGAAAGAAATCAACAATCATGCAAGACATAAGGCATAGCCTGAAAACAATAGAAAATAATAGTAATCTAGAACAAGCAAAAATGTGTCAGATAACCATGAATGTATATAATCCAACAAGGAAAATGCTACACAATGACGCACTCATTAGTATGTTATAAAGATAGATAGTATGTGAAAGTGTGTATAAATCAACAAAAATTAAAGTGATAGTAGTGAGAAGTAGTGAAGAGTGTAGCAATAGAGCCTTTGTAATATGTGATAGTAGTAAAAGTAGATGCCCCTAGGAGCCTCAGTGGGACTAGTAAATGATACAGTGTCGAGCATCATTGCATCATGGAACAATCTATAAGAGATCTGCATTCACCTAAACATACCAAGTGAACGTGCATGTGTGTATATAAAGCAATAATGAAATTCTGAGTATCTAACTAGCATAACAAGTAAAGGGCAACATGTACGTAGTATAAGAAAGGAAGAGTAAATACAACCAAGATATGAAAACATGGTGTATGAGTGTGATGGTATGATATGAAAATTGTGAAGATGGTAGGATCATCATTTCCCCCCAACGTATGTGTGTGAGAGATGAGGTTCATTTATAGAAACCCTCAACAATCAAGAATGAACCATAGAACAAGAGTGTGTCATCAGGGAATGAAGTATGGTATGGGAGCCAATGATGTGGTGATGCTCAAAGAGATAGGTATGAAGCAGAGAGTGAAAGAGAGTAATAGGTACTAAGAAAGATGTATCATGGAGCATAAAGTGATAATTGTATAGGATACAAGGTTCATGGATGAAGTATGCCCTCAACATTCAAGCGTGAATTGTAGCACAAGAGTGCATCATCAGGAAATGATGGTAAAATGTGTGTACAAGAGGTGTGGGAATGCTAAAGAGACTAATCATGAAGAAAAAAGTGTGAAGTGTAATAGTAGACATACATAATTGATAATAATGGAGGGGGGAGAAAGCGTGATTCCCCCAAGGTGTGCTAGTGATAAAAATCTATGTGATGATTCCAATGAGATATTGTGATGGTGATAGGGTTTGAAATGTATCATAAGAAATAATATTGTTGTCACAATGAGGGGTAGAAGTAAGAGTAGGACCAGTGAAGAGGTTATCTATCACATGGTGAATTGGTAATGTTGTAGAGGACTGGATAGGAGGAAGTGATGGGGTATGGATTTTGAAATGTGGTTGCTTAGTTGGAATTGGTAATTCCGTATAAGACTTGATAGGATGAGGGGATGGAGGAAAAATTTTGAGAGGTGATTTTTCTTAGTTAGAATGGGTTGAATAGGAAGATCTTGAATTATTGAAGACGAAACATTAGTAACTAGGGAATGATGCTCATTAGACATAGTGGGATTGGATTTGGGAGCCCATTGGGATTTAGCAATTGAAGATGAGCATGAATGTTGTGTAGAAAATGAAATAAAACCTTGATGCTCAAGGTACTTAATTCTTCATTTTAAAGCATAACAATCATTGTCATGATGTCCATTAAGTCTATGATGATTTAAAAATGGGAGAACTATGTATTTGGCAAGCCGATAAGGAGGGTAGCAATGAGTAGTTGGAAAGTTGATCAATTGGTGATGGAGGATCTCAAGAAGAATATCATGTTGCTTACCATTTAGATAAAACTTTAGAGGTGTTGGTAGCGGTAAAACTTGAGGTTCACTCATATGAGCACATGTAAAAGACATAGGATTAGGATGAGGTGGAGAAGAATATGAGAAGTATCCTTAAGATATTGGATTTAAAATTTGAGAGATGTAATCATGGTTTCCATAGCTTTAAATTTTTCCTGAAAAGCATGGTGTAAATATTGAATTGACGCTAAGATGGGATGATTAGATGGAGTATTAGGACCGATATGGTCATAAGATACACAATATAAAATGGCACTTACTTGTGCAGATGGTGTATTGCAAGGGAGCTACATAGTATAAAGGGTTTTTTTTTAGAAGATCTTTGTAAGGTGGGTGCTTTTGAAGTAAGTCATACAAGGATATTTGAGGAATTTTAGGATCCATGAAAGAAGATACGATAAAATAGAAAATATAAAGATCCTAGTGTTTGATCACGAGTGGGGTTGACCAAAAAAATTAATATAAATATAATTAAATCTTAATTACAAAGTAACTACTGTAATACATGTTGCAAAAATAATACAATACAGTAAATGGACAAGCTATAAGCATGCATTAATATTGAAACCCTAAGCAAGAAAGAGAGAAAGAACATCTTAGCTAATTTCACACGATCTAGAAGTGCTATGGGAAGATGAATAGATGGAACAAAATGGAAAAAATGCTATCAAGGCTCGTTGGAGGTTTTGCGGCATGAAACTGTGTAGTACAAAAATGTTCATAGGCAAGCAGGAGCACCTGGGTGCTAGTGATAGTGTCTTGGCGTTAGCATCTATGTGAATAGTCTGGATCTGGTATGTTATGTACATGAGGAATTTCACTGTTGGTCACTGATTGTTACACTCGTTTCACTTCTTGATCACCGAATGTACTTGTAACCTATAAGAAATAATTTCACCTGCACATACCTACAAACCACATCAAACCTAAATAGGAAAATGTAGAATGGGGAGTTAGACTGACCTTGAGGGTCACCCAAAGAGTGAACTTACAACTAAGCGTTGCACTATATCTTAGACTCCATGTATTTCATTGTGCTTGTGTGTGTAATGATGCACTAGGATGCCCTTGTGAATGTTGCACCAATGATAATGGGATAGATATAGAATGTAGAAGATGTATAGAGTGTGTGGATGAAATAGAATAAAATTCCCCTTCTTATGGAATGTATGTATAAAAATTTAGCCCTTGTCCCTTGAAAGGATGTGCTAGATGAGTAATTTGAAATGATCTTGTTCCTTTGAATGTAAGATTAGGTGATAATTGGTAATGCTACTACTTGGCCCCTCATTTTGAAAGCATAACTATGTATTTATATGATTCCCTTGTTTGAATTTCATAATTGACAACTGGAAGGCCAACCCAAAGTAGTAAAAATTAATCAATAAGCAAAGGGAACCAAAGACGATAAGAAAAAGGTAACGAAAGAGAGGAGCGCCCATAAGGACAGGATTTCCTGATGCTTTTGTCCGAATTAGGCGTTGGTGTCTGAGGCCATAGAAAGATAAAAAAAATTAAATTTCAAAAATACTGCAAGATGTATGAAGCCAATAAAAGTGCAGAAGGAAAAGAAAAATTCTAAAGGGAGTTGTCAATTACTATTTTTCTTTCTTAGGAATCATGTAAATTGTAGCATGATTTTAGGACCTTATAGGGTTGGTGCTCTACTAAATCTAGGGGTTGGTGCTCGTTGTGGGGTTGGTGCCTCACTAAACCTAGGGGTTGGTTCTCCTTATTGATTTGGTGTTAAACTAAACTTGATTCATTTCTCTAACAAATATGTGTTTCGGTGGGTTTTCTTGCCCTTGAGGGTTTCCCACTTATATCTAGTGTTCTCATGCTCTTGTGTTCTCATTTGTACATCTTTGATTATGTTCTTGTGGATGTAGGCTTGGTGGTTAATTGAATGGTTAATGGATGAAATTTCTTAAGTGAATGAAAAAATGGATTGCTCACTGATTCAACCCCCCTCTCAGTGATTGTGCTTCCAATTTGAAAAAGTATCGTAAGATGTGTAATCAATGAAAGCCATATGAAATGAGTGAATATATTCTGCTGGATAGCCTTTTCCATCATAGATAGGAATTTTATGAGCAACAAAACTAAGAGGCATAGGATAAGAAGGCAATTCAGGTGAAATTAGGTTGTGAAGAATTGTGTAGAATCCATAACATGAGAATAGGCGGATGCACCTTGTTGTAATTGTAATATTAGAACTTGTAATGTGTGAACAAGGGTTTCAAGATCTTGTGTACTAGATGAATAAGCATGTGAAACATTATGATTGCATATAGGATGTGTAATAATAGTAGTGGTTGCATCCATAAGAAGAGGTAAATTTGAAATATTCGGTTCCCCAAAGTATGTAGGTGCATAGATGTAGGAATAGTATATGTCTTGGTATGAGTTAATAAAACATGTTTATGTTGGTCTCTTGCAACATATAGAATAATATCAATATTTGTGGGATTATCTTGTCATAAATGCATAAGTTGTTGTGCTTCTTCCCCAGGAATTTCATGGTCATGATTCTCACAGTGAATATTAGAGCCCTCACCTTTGGAAAATTGATCAACAATGCCTTGATTTCTGAGATATCTCCAAAGTATGTTTCCTCAATTATTTGATCACTATATTGTGTTTCTCCTTTAAGAAATTGTCAAAAATGCAAAGTGGTTTATATGTGTCTTGTTGTAAGAAATAAGAGTTTCACATATGTACTCCCCAACAATTACCCCAGCACTGGACTTCTCTTCCCTCAATACATGTCTTCATTGCCCCTCTTCCTCCTACAATGTTTCACTCCTTCAAGTTTAAATTCTTTAATGCATACTTTTTGGCATCTTCATTATGTCGG
Source organism: Taxus chinensis (assembly GCA_019776745.2). Lineage (NCBI taxonomy): Eukaryota > Viridiplantae > Streptophyta > Pinopsida > Cupressales > Taxaceae > Taxus > Taxus chinensis. The sequence continues at coordinate 222,234,777 of CM034157.1, forward strand.
TCGCATGCAATTATTAATACATAGAAAGAACCATAATAAAATATAATCCTAAACTTATACTAAACATACCTTCTTGTTTGAAAATAATAACAATAAGAAATATTGAAAATAAAACTAAATATCAACCTTATGATACAAAATAATTGTGCCTAAACATCACATATATTCACATTATCAAAATTTTAATATAAAATTAAAATATCAAAAAATTGTTAACATAGTAGTAGATTGTGTTACTTACAAGCCACAGGGACCATCTTTTCTTCATTATTACGCTGAAGGCGTATACACAATCAGAACGCATAGCATGTCAGAAAATCAATGGTGTATATATGGGTTTGTACATATGCATTGAAATCTGTTGATTCAAACTGCTCCACGTCGTTTTCGAAGCTCTGCCAAACAATCTCCGAGTCATTCTCATCTCCCAACAGTAATAGGTTATCAGTTTCTAATAACACGGTCCGGGAAGCTTTCTTGGTCACATTGGTTGACCAAACAGACGTACCTTCTGATCGGGACAGACTTAGAACGCCGGTTGTGTTTCTCACCAGAGTCTCTCTGTTAGCCACCCTAACTATTCCCTTGTCTGTTATCTGGGCATACCAGATGCCAATATACAAGTTGCTCGTTCCTGTGGGGTTGAAGAATCCCAATTCAAATGTATCATTCTTTGAGATTATTGTCTGATTTACAATGAGCAAGTCACCCAACGAAAGAGTAAACATTGTAATCGTACAGAGCAGGCGTAAGAAGAATGTTTCCCTGTTTTCTCCATAAGCTAATTTTCTACGGGAACAAATTGTGCTCTGCACTTAAAACGTTCATGAACATCTAAGCATCAAGGAAATGGCGGTTCTGAGCTCAAACTGTCAAAAGATATTTTCTCTACCTACTTCGTTTACGTGTCAAAGGGAGTTCATTTGCAAAGTTAGTCGTCGTTGGTAATTGATAACGAATAAAGGTGTGGGTTTTTGCTACCCATGGTGGCGATGTTATATATTCCATCTCATTGACGGTATGTTTACAGGTGATTAGACACTGATTTCGAATTTTCATGTTGGGATCTGCACTGCACATCAGACCTGCAAATTTTTATGGCCGCCACTTGACTATGCATCCTTTTTCATGCTTCAAGTCATTCTCCAAAACTCTACAACAGTGTGCACAAAATTTTCGTTTAGTAGGTTTTATATTATATTTGGTAAACATAGAAGGCATATTATATAGATTTTTAATAGGTCTATTAATTGTTTTTTCTTGTTTAATCATAACTTCTCTAGTGTCATTATTTCGTTTAGCATTTAGTTTTACAAAAATAAATGTTTATTTTATTTTTACAAAAATCTTATTCTAATTTGTTGATTGAGTGAGATATTTTTAATCCGAAGGTGTATAAACAATTATAATGCATAGCATGCCAGAAAATAAAGGGTGTATATATGGGTTTGTATATGTGTTGACATCTAACTGTTGGTTAAAACTACTCCGCGTGGACAAGGATTGTTATCTCCGCTCTCAGACACATCATACCGCAGAAGAATCCTTGCACCTCCGTTAATTAGTCACTGAAATGTCAACATAGTCTTCTTCGTAGATATTTTTTCTGTGTTGATGCTCATGATGTAAAACTCAAATTTATTTTGGTGAATGTGTCTTTACCATACCAGGGGCTCTAACTTATTGCATAACTCTAACTTATTACATTTATGTATTAGTCGACAAAACTAACTTGTATTAATGTGGAAATATATACTCAAAGCAGTGTTCTTTTATTTGTTTTATGTCGTTCTGTTGAATTATATATGTGATTAAAAATAATTATTTAATTCTTGAAATAATATTTTTTAATATAATTTTTCAATTATATTTATGTTGAAATATTTATACATTTTTAATATTTTTTATCACTTAATAGTATATAATATTAAATTAAATATTTTGATTAAAAAATTTTGAAAACAATTTCTATTACTTTTTATCATGCATTGTCATCAAATTTATTAATTAATTTAGACCATTCACACTTCAACGACTATTCATCTCCATGGAAACATTGAAAGAGACATGTATTCGGATTTAATTTAGGATTCAATTTATTAAAATAAATATTTTAAATTGTAATGTATATATTATTTATTGAGATGTATATTTGCCCCTCTTTATGAAATCCTTAGAATATTAAAATAGGGTAGATTGTTATTAGTACTGTCGAATATTAAAATAGGAAGGTTAACTATAGGTTTCACATTCACTTAACTAGTTGTTAATTTTTGTACTTTTTAACCAATTAAGAAGTGTTATTATTTTCATAAAACAAATATACAATTCCATATTAATAATTTTTAGTAAAGCTGCACATTTTTTAACCAAATAATTACAAAAAAAATATTTATCTTCAATCTAATTGGCCTAAAAATCAAGATGTTATTCTTGGCTTTAGCGTTTTCAAGAAAATAATGATGTCATCACATTTATTATACTTACTGACAAGGCATGAAGATTTAATGTCATCACATTTATTACCCTTTTGTTTCTTCAGATTTTGGCTCGGCTTGGTAGGGGAGAGACACCAATAGTTGAGCGGGGTCTAATTGTGGATATAGTGTCTAAAATAATTAAAAAGGGAAGTCATAGCCTATTGTAAATGGAGTAGTACTATTAGAAATCCATATTGTATATGACTTAATTAATAAAGATGATGTTACTGTTATCAATTGAACATGTTATGGATGTCAATCAGTATGTTGGTTATAATTTAATATGTTGTTATTCACCCATAATCAATATGGCAAATGTTCTTTTGATAATGAATTTCATTATAAGATGATATTTAGGTTCTATAGTATGACAGGAGAATAAAATAAATGCATCTACAGTACATAAATAATGTGAGTACATTTAATTAGTATATGGGAATATGAGACAATTTTATAAGCAACATACTATAAGTGTCATAGGTGACTACATAGTAAGTAAATTTTAATGATAATTCAAGTAACCAAGGGTACTATATGGTTGCTTGTTATAATTTTCAAAGACTATTAAGAGACTATCTTCTAAGAACTGATTCAGTGGATTTACTTAAAGTTATACCATTCATTAAGTGGTTCTAAAGTGAATTTTTATACAAATGGATGGGTCATGGACTTTGTGCATCAATTGGTAATTTAAATTACAAAAATAACTAATTCAAAATCCAAATAACTAATTAAAGTGAACCCTGAGAGGATCCTGCAGTCAAAATTGACAAGTTTTTTGTAGCATAGTCATGAGACTAGGCATGCAATGCATGTCTCTAGATACTTTAGCCAAAGTAGTGTAAGTTGTTGATCACATTGTCAAGACACAAGTTCCTGATTAAAGTGTGAGATTCCAAATGGAATCTAACTTACTAAACGTTGATAGACACTGGAACTGCACTTGAATATCAAATCTTGTTTTAGGCTTAACCAATATATACTTTATATAAACGCTCTTAAAAGAGTACTATGGGGGTCGAGGAGATTTGATTGACCCATATAGTTGAACATGGTTAATATTGATGTTATCCATGGATTGAATGTTAATTAAATTCTAGATTTAAAGTTGTGTATTTAAATTATGGAAGGCATAAAGTTAATATGGGAAGGATATTTAAAAAATAGTCCCATTTAGAATCCACTATTGAATTAGCATTTCCTGTTAAACTTAATCCCACTAGAAAATGTGCTTCTCCATAATCAAAATAACAAAAAATGACACTAATTTGACCAGCGGTTATTGTACCTGTCGATCAGTGCGATTTCACTTATTTCAACATCACGGGCAGCAAGAAACATTCACTTTACACAAATCTTAAAATTTTCCCTCTATCCATTTGTATTTCTATTTAGGCTCATGTGTAATGTAGTAGAATTCTAACTGAGATAACTGGTAGCTAATTTTTTAGGGAATTCGCACCGAAAATTTTCGTGAATATCTTCATAAATATGGTTTTGATGAATCTTTTTAGCAAGGACTCCCTGTCGAATTCTCTTCAAATTCCTTGAATTGTTTCATCTTTTATTACAGCCAAATTTCCACATTTCTTTTCCCTATGGTGCATCCACAAGCATTTTATTCTTGACAATGGAACCATTTTTAGTAGAGGTTCCTAGATCATGGATTTAGAAAATGCAACATTGACAAAATTCTAAGATTATCCATAAGTGTCTCAGAAATAAACAAATTCTTAAAATTCACAATATTTTTAGAAATCAACAAGGTGGGATCGAAAATGGGAAAACATAAATCAATTAAAGCTACTTTTGATTTCAATCTGAACACATAAAATCGGAAAAACCTCAAATATCTTACTATTTCAATCAGATCAAAATCTAATTACGTAATGCACTTCTTCTCGTATATCAAGAGGCTTCTCCTCTTCTTTATCTATCATTGTCTATAACTTATGACTATTTTTGTTATTTGAAGTATACGTATACAATGAGGTTTACACAAACTGTATCTATGTTGGCTATCTAAGTCATTTTTCACTCCAACATACATTAGTATCTTCATAATTATGCAGTTAAACTAGGAGTAATCATCCATACATTGAGGGATAAATGAATTACGACATGGAAATAACTCTTGTTTGCTATAAAAAATTAGATCTATCTAAGAGAAGAAATATTAACCCTAAATGCCACAATGCACAAAATGTGGGTTACTGTCAAATAGAATATTGAAAGTATTTTACATTATACACTAATTTAACCATGTCACAAATGCAATTAAAATATAAACATGTATAGTTAATAAATTTATTTCTAACTATCTTAAATTATTTAACATAGAACATAAGAAAAATATTGTAAATATTTTTCAGAGATATTGTTGTTATTAGGCGAAAAATCCAGAAATCACTATTTGGATATAGTCACTAAGGGCAAATAGGCCGTCGAAAAATCAATGCCTTCCATATAATCAAGGCAAAAAATGCGATGTTTTCATAGAAAACTAAACTTTTGTCCTAGGGTTCCACGAACCATACGGTAATTAATACAATCACAACCAATAAGTATATGGTTATTTAGCCTAATAAAACTACTAAAAATAACTTAAAAATATTAAAGAGGATATAGTTGAGGTGGAGATGGTTTCTTTCCCACATATATAGATATGGCCCTATATCGTTGATGATGTGTGGGGAGTTTTAATGCACTCCATTTAATGGAACAATCAGTCTGAGAATGTCTAAGCACCTTCAACCTGGAGTGGGAGTGTTGGTGCTGAAGGGATCCAATTCAAATACGACCATGAGCAAGATGATGATTTTGATGAGGTAGACATTATTGCCTTTCTTGGAAGAGGTTACCTTTCAATGGTTTCTCAGTTGGGTGACACCATTAACAACAAAGTTATCTTATTGCTTACAATCCTAGGTTTTTCCTCTAGAAAGAAGACCCCTTTATTGCTTGGAGATAAATGTTCTACATGGCTTTCGTCCAAATTCAGTTCTACTCACTTTTTCAAAATTATTTTGATTATCAAAATATTACTATCGTTCCTTTCCAAGGAATCTATGTTAAGTATTGGCATAACACCTCCATAAACCAACTAAAAATCGTCGAATGAATTTGAGGACTCAAGGATGTTGTCAATACTAGCACACCTTTGACTATATAGTATTGTATGTATTTTGTATTTTTTCAAATATATTCAATCCATAATAAAAATTATAGATTTCAAATGATTACAAGTATGTTAAAATTTAAGATAAGGTTCTTTGAAATTATTTTAACATTTTTTATCAAAAAAAATAGATTTATATTTAATTTGGCATTCATTCATATTTATGTTCCTAAATGTGTTCCCATGAACATTAGCTCGAGCTTTGAGTCTTCAAAAATTGCAGGCCCAAATTGTTGGTATGTAAGTCACCTAATTGTCCAAATAAAACCAAATTATTTTCCAACATAATTTCTAGAGTCAAAGAAAAATGATAAAAAAAAATTGAGGGCAAAAATCCATTGGAACCCTTAGTGCTATGAAATGACATAACAACAAAGTTTGATTTTGATAAATAAAATAAGTATTATTATCAATATTAAAAACCTTGATGCTTTAAATAAAAATATACCATAGCTTGATTACAAGATTTAATTTAATTTAAAATTGCGCTTTTTGACATATAAGTAGTAAATCAATGTTGGACGATATTAAATTAAAAATTGTTCCCCTTTTCCATTTTTGCCACCCTATAGAATAGTATGTTGACAAGTGAGTGAAAGATTTAGATATATGTTTCTTTTTATCCTCAAAACTGAATTTGGAAAAATCATTAATAATTAATATAAATGACAGACTTGAAGAACATGTATACAAGATTAGTTTCAGACTCAAAAAGCCAAAAAAATGTGATTGTGCAACACATGTGATCACCTCTCAAGCTATGGGACTTGGGCTCGAGGTGAACCTCTGGAGAAGGATGGATTCCTCTTCCTAAACTAAACACAACACTACTTCTAATGCAAGAAAAAGGCTAACTAGTCCTATGCTAACATTTCATGGGATTAGGGAAAGAGATTTGCAAGGAAATAAAACCTATACTAGAAGTGGTGATGCACCAAGAAAGGGTGTTGCTAGAAAAATGGGAGGGATGCTTCATCAGCTTTCCGATGAAGAGAGATGATCATGAGAAAGAGACATGCATTAAAAACCCACATTTACATACAGTACTTCACTCCTTGATAAGCACAATGACCTCCAAAACTTGCAAGAGAAACCCTGGTTACACAGTTCACCTGAAAACATGAGAGAGGCAAATAGAAGCAACAAAATCATGAAAGGACATATAAATGATCACAAAGCATAATTCTCATTACTTCAAACACTTGCACAGTGCATCATTACATCAGTGAAAAGGCATAGGCTGCCATTACAATTTGAGAAGAAAGGCTTGAAAGCCTACAAATCACAACATCTCAGCTTGTGAAGAGAGGGGAAGCTTGGAAAGTGTCTAACTTGTCCAACTTGTATGACCTATTGGAACCTACTTGTTGGAACCTACTTGTTCTATTGGACCCCTTGAATGAACTTCCAATTTACATTTATAGAAGAAATTGAGAGAGAGGAGAGAAGGAGTCATAAATTTCCTTCCTAAATGGAAGGCACATGATGTATCATTTATTACATTTTGTTGAACCACTGAGCAGGTTCCATCATGCATCATAATGCTTGTTGACATAGTCTTCTTAATTAATTAAAATAATATTTAAATAATAATAATAAATATTATTATTTAAAATATTTAAATAAAAATATTAAATTAATAAAAATAATTGGTGGGCCCCATGTTGACCGGTTTGAAGAAAAGACTAAAAAAAGCCCAACTTAGTGGTTGGCTCAAGCCGAGCCAACTCACCGAGTTAAGTTGAGCTCCATCATCCTTACTCTCCACTCCTGCACCGAGCTGAGAACTGATTTCCATCACCAAGCTCCCACAACTTTTTACTCGAGTTGAGCTCGACCCATGACTTTCTACCATCATTGACCAAGCTCCCATGATTCATTGATCCACCTTGAGTTTATTTGAAATGAGCTCCTTCATTTATGATGCATCCAACTGAAGCTCACACTTTGATCTAATTTGAGCTTATTTGATTGCATCCTTTATCCTTCATTTGATGCCATTAACCGAGCTCACCCCATGGGGAATATTGGCCGAGTAACTCCACTTTGATCTGATTCTCCTTGAATTAGAGTTTCCAAGACTTTCCCAACTTTCTGACTCTCATGGCAATTCCTTCATATCATAAAACTAACAGCTTTGACCTGATCTTTGTTTTGATCGAGCTCAAAAAACTAGTTCCTCCAACCCCATTGACGAGCTAAATCTTCAAATGTCATCCCAGTTACATGAGCTCCTTACCTTGATGAGAACCTTCCAATATTCACTCTCGAGATCCTTGAGCTTCACTAAGTTCCCCAATTGACTTCCCTTTATGAATTCCATTAATTCCTTCCTCATTAAGTAGGTCATGCCATGTCCTCACCATCAAATGAATCACTCCGTGGACCAAACTTCACTCAACTCACCCCAATTGAGGTTTCAGAGTGAACCTAATTTTCAACCTTTTTGCCATTGCCTCACCTCCAAACTCAAGATTCTTCAATTGTTGTACCAAGCCAAGCTCCTCACATTGAGCTCAAATCACTGACTTTTCCTTGCTACATTCCAAATGATGAGCTTAACCCTAATCTTGAGAAACTCGACCATAGCTCTCATGAATGAGCATCCCTCTTAAACAGACCTCTTCTTTGATTTGAGTCCTGAATTTTCACTCCCTACTGGTTGATTTCATACTTCCATGGCACCTTAACATGACTCCTTTTCAAGAAATCTCAATCATTTCTTCCATGTTAATGAGCTCCTTCGACTTTAGCTCAACTTGGTCTACATCATGAGCTCCACATCTGACAATGTTCAATTACAAGCTCCTACATTGTAAAATTTAGCCCCCTTTCATTTTCATTTGTGTGAGCTCAAACCTGAAAACATATGGCAACTCAAATAAATAAGTAGAGCTAATTCTTTGAAATCCTGCATGAACCTGAAACTCGTTTAAGTTTTGATTTTTGTGTATTGGTTTGCTTAGAAACTTGTCGAGTTTTCACATCTCTGACCATTGAGCTAACCTGAAACTCACTTGACACAGCTACATTGAAAGTCTCCAAGCTTGAAGGACTTTGAACTCTTGGCTGAGCCCAAAGCTAAAGTTCTACGGGACTGTTTACCAGTTAACCTCCATTCTAAATTCTGAGAACAACCATGATTTTCTATGAATCATCGAATTCTCACCATTAGGATTTTGTCATTCAAAGGCTCGATGGAATTAAACATATCGATCACTTAAAGGGTTCAATGATTCTCTTCTTTTCCCACTCGGCCAAGCTATAGATCATCCACACTCCTTCTGAACTGTGACACACTTGATCCCTCACAACTGCACTTTGAATCCGAGGCTCTTCACCTTGACCATGCGCCTCCAAACACTTGAAGATTCACTCCAAACTCCATGATTCATGCAGATCTGTCATCCAAAATCTGAAACTTGATCTGACTCAACTTCACTCTAATCCCATGATGTTTCAACCAGTTCTTGAGACTTTACCTAGTTCTTCCTCATGAAGTCTTTGATGTCTCCCAAAAATACTCCATGTTGTGAGATATCTAAATGCTAAAGAATTGTCGGTCAAAAAGCATACCAAGCTCAAACTTCAGAAACTTACATCCTTGGCTCTACACAAATCCCTGGTTCATTCTATCTTTTCACGATGTCCACATTGGGAATTTTTCCTTGCTTGCGATATGTATTTAACCAAACATGTCTAATTCATCTTACATCATGTTCATGGCTTGTATCGAGCCTATACTATATTGAGGATCTTATATCAATGACATGAGCTCATGCTAAGTTGAGCTCATTGAGCCAATGCTGAACTGAGCATGCCTGAGAGCTATTTTCAACCTAAGCAGCTCACCTGATGACTTTCAAACATGAGCTTTATCTTGACTGGTGACCGAATCCCGGTATGCAATCTAAGCCATTCATGAGTGGCTTCAATTTCCATATGTGACTCCCATTCTGCAGTCATGATTTACAATCCCCTATGCATTGAGATCTTCTTAACTCCTTCATGAGATTGACAAACCTCATTCCTGACCAACTCCATTCTGATGCACTCATTCTAACCTAACTAAAATGAGCTTTCATGAGCTCAAGACACTAAGATATGCTCAGTCATTGCCACTGATTCACCAAAATTTTCTATGGCTCACCATGCCAAAATTTTATCCATTTGAGCTCGATGTTGAGCCTTTGTCCTAATGATGAGACTAGACCATTCCATGCTATCTCTCTTATTTAACTGATAATGAGTCGACCACTCATTATTCTCCATCATGCGAATGAGCTTTTCATGGATTGAGTATCTATTAGGCCACATGTAAATTCTGAAGTCTTCAATGAGTTGTTAATTTCAATTCATCCGTGACTACCGAGACTAATTCCTGCAATATTTCCAGTGAGCTCATATGAATCTTAGCTCTGAACTCCCCCTAATTCTGACCTTCTTTGAGGGTCTTAAGATGGATGAGCTCTGAACTGTCTTACAATGCATCGAGTAGATCCTTGCTCTTCCTTAACTGAACTCTAATATGAGTTTTCATTTTATATTGCCTCTTAGTTTGAATCTCCTTCAAGCTTCTTGAACCAAAAATACCTCTGATCATTCGAGTTCATTTATGGTTACTTCAACAACTTATGTTTAGATCTGACTCCGAGTTTTCTGGAGCTAAGCACCGAGTTGATGACCTTGAGTCTCTTTCATGAGGGCCCGAGCTAACTCCCCACCCCTGTCAAACACCATGTTCCAATGTTCGAGCTCGAGAGATTAATTCAAACATAAGATTAATAAAATGATTTTAATTTGTATTAATGCACTTATATGTTGATTTAGGCTCAACTGAGCTATGTTTGAAGTTCCTTCTTCTTATGTGCTTTGAAGATCCATCTGAAAGGCATCATGAGGTATAGAAGACCTCTGGAAATTTTATTACCAACTTTGACAATTTTAGCCTGTAGACCCTCGTTGTTCATTTTTTTCTTTCCTTGATCTATGGTATTGACTAGATCCTTGATGTCTAGTTCTCTCCTAAATCTATGGTCTTGACTAGTTCTTTGATGACTAGTTATTTCCTTGATTTATGGCTTGATCTACGACCTTGACTGGTTCTTAGATTGTTATTCCTTGCCTATTTAAGCAAGGCCCATTCTCAATGTATTGCATTGAGTTCCATAATAATATATGATATTGTTGCTCATTTGTTTGCAAAGGTTTTATGTAAAGTTATTCTGGCGAATTGCTTTCATCTTATTGATCGTGGTGTTTGATTAGCATCTGTGTTCTTGGCTTGGTACGATCTGAATTTCCTGGGAGGTCAACCATCCCAAAACTACTCTGGGGGCGGCGCGCTTAACTACCTAGTATCATAACAGTTTTAGGATGGGTGACCTCCCCAAGCAAATCATACCAGATCATATATTATAACCATATCGTACCAAGCCAAGAACACAAATGCTAATTGAACACCCACGATCAATAAGATGGAAGCAATTCACCATAATAGCTTTACATAAACCTTTGCAAACAAATGAGTAGCAATATCATATATTATCATGGAACTCAATACAATACATTGAGAATGGGCCTTGCTTAAATAGGCAAGGAATAACAATATAAGAACCATTCAAGGTCATAGATCAAGCCATAAATCAAGGAAATAACTAGTCATAAAAGAACTAGTCAAGACCATAGATTTAGGAGAGAACTAGAAATCAAGGATTTAGTCAATACCATAGATCAAGGAAAGAAATATACCTAACAACTAGATAATATTTCCTAATATCTAAATAAGATAAAAGAAATATCCACACACATAAGTGGGTGAGGATAAATACAATAAAGGTAAATAAAGTACCTAGGTGAACATGAGCTAAAGTAAATACCTACTCTAACACCCCCCCTCAAGTGAAGCTACGGGCCAAAATAGAAGTGGCATGTCCACAGTATGAGTCCCGACAACTAGGCTTGATGAGGTACTCATGTACAATAACTGGGAAAAAGGGACACCGCAAGGTACCCAAAACCAGTAACAACAAAGTAAAGAGAGTAAAGACCTGCTCCAAGGCATCCCAAGAATCTCGGCTCAAAAAATCGTATAATGTTGAAGAATTTTTGTGTGCACTTTGTCTGAATCCACTGCTCGATCACAAAACTCAAAAAACAACTGACACTGGGCTCCACCAGAATAGCCCCATACAAGGATACTGTTAACAAAGTGATGTCGAAAGTGTAAAAAAACATCAAACATAATTTGATCAACTGTTGCAAATAGATGTGCCACGATCCAAGAACAATAACCAAAGCAATAAGGAAAGGACACAAACTCTAGAGTGTCACGATCCTAAGAAAAGCCAAGATAACAAGGTAAGGACACGAAACCTCAAAGAAGCAGGATCAACCCCACACCATCCCATACTGTTGAATGGGTGGAGTGACGCTGCAAATCTGTATGAGTTGTCAAAACAACTACTCGAACAACTGAAAAACTAACACTGGGCTCCACCAGAATAGCGCCCCCACAAGAGAGACTGTCAACATGTCAAAAGTGTCAAAAATACAGATACAAAATCTCTCAACAAACAAGAGAGATACACTACACCTATCTAAAGAAAAAATGCTCAAAACAAGAAGCATTACAATGCATAAGGTATAGAAAGTGGAGAAAGAGGTCAAATGGTGGAGGAGCCACGCCTATAGAGTCCTCTAAATGAATGCCTATGTCATCTCTATGAGTGATCTGATATCCACCCCAAATCAACACGTATGGATGAGGAAGATTCCTGCATATGACTTGGTGTAAAATGTACAATGGGTACATGCAAAAGAACATCATAATGTGTGTCAGATTGATCATGTCTGATAGCTGAACATCTCAGGTTTCCTCAATCCTGAGTGAAGGTGCATAACTCATGTGTTGCTCATGATCCTCAGAAAGAGTCAAGTGAACAAAAAAAGGAGCTCTATCAATGTGTGATCCCAATGAAGTATCTGCTCAAAAACCAATGTCATGATGAGAATTCCACTTAACATGTGGAATAGAGGAAACAATACCCTGTGAATGTCTACCAATGACTCCTCTAGTGAAACCCATAGAATGGAGCATGTGAGAATTGAATGTAGTGGTATGCTTCTGTAAAAAGGACATGCAACTAATGCAAGAAGTAGGATAACTGTGTATTGTAATAAGCACATATGTGGAAGAGCATTCAACAACAAGCATCATAGGTGTAGGAGCATCAAGAGTAGGAAAAGACTCAAAGATTGACAGATCAATGTCAGTGGGTTCAAGTAGCAATAGCTACAAGTGGACTAGGAGCATGAATATGGTTGTCCACAATATGATGGTGATCTTGTAGGCTAGCAAGTTTGTTCTGTAGGGAGTGTATTAATGTATCATTATCGTGAATGAGTGATTGTAGAAGAAAATTTCACTTCTTGAGTGATCTATTTTATTCCACAAATTTTACAATATCCTCTTGAAGTCCACATACCTCAGAGAAAAGCATATCATTCTCATAATCCATGATAGGTACAAACTGCAACTCCCAAAAAATTAGGACGTCGGGTTCAGCCAAAATTACATCCACAATTGATTACAACACTCTTCCATATTTGGCACTTTATGATTATAGTGAAAGTCTCAAAATAAATAACTCCAATGGAAAGATAATAAAAAAAAAGCACTTTTGCAAAAAAACGGCACTTAAAACCGAAGTTACCGATCAAAAGATACAAGTTTTTCCGTCATATTTTGCTCTGTTATTTATTTTAGATTGTTTGTCACTGCAAAAACAAAATAACAATGGACCTTGCCTTCACACACAAATAAAATGTACATTGGGGGGATACTGAGTTAAACACCTACTAGTAGGAATCACAAGATTTAAGTGCTCATGTGACCATTACCATATGACCATTGGGCTAATGGATTGGAATAGGTGTGTAGCCTTTGGACTATTATGCGGTGCATTCGCTTGTTGTTAAGTTGCTCACATTTCACCAAATCTATGACAAAGTCCTCTGGTAAAAATTACTATTTTTGGACTGCTCCAGAAAAAACATTTCCAAAAAGCTTTTAAGCACGTTAGCAATGAGCAATGTCGGTGCCAGATCACAATATCACCTTACGCACATGTGTCAATTAGGCTTCTTCTCACATGCCATTTGTTATGATCACTTTATTACGTGGATCTGTACAACCTGCATATAAAATAGAAACTATAATATATTTTTATTAAAAAAAACTAGGGGTGACCCAGATAAGGGTTTTCAGTGGAATCTTTTCATAGCTTCCCAGTCAGGATCTGTGCCCATCACCCACTTTACAAAATGCAAGACAACTTCAAATCTGCCTATTGTCGCCGAAGTGGTCAAAGGGTATAGTCACTTTATGGGTTTTGGCACATTCCAACATCCAATGGACAGCTCTCATTTTGCATAAAAATGCATGCCATTAAAAAAATTCTGATCAAATCCCAAATATATGAATACCTCACTAGAACCCTTAGCTTGCAGAAAGAACAACTTACAGTACCGGATGTCTACATCAATCTAACAACTCTAATACCATGAAAGGAACGATATACCAAATCGTATTAAGCCATAATGACGCAGATGCTAATCAAAAATTACGATCTAAGTTTTAAAATATAAAGAGTAACTTTAGTTAAAACATTTGCAAAGAAATGAGAAAAAATTTGATTATTAATTATTTGTTGGTGTCAATGTTTAATGATGAATAAATAAATTGAAAGTTAATTATTTTATTATTAATAATATTATATACAAATTTTAAAATTTTAATTTTAATTAATAAAATCTATGGTCTTGACTAGTAAATTGATGAATAGTTAATTTCCCTGATTTATGAAAAGATCTTACGATTGATTGGTTAATGCAATAAGATACCTTGCTATTTAAGCAAAAAGGCGGGCATTCTCAATGTATTTGCATTGAGTACCATAATAATATATGATATTGCCGAGCCTCATTTATTTGCAAATGGTTTTATGTAAAAGCTATTCTGGCGAATTGGTTTCATCTTATTCATCATGGTGTTTGATTAGCAATTGTGTTCATTGGCTTGGTATGATCTGGTTATCGTTCCTTTCACAAACATGCTTCGAGGCAGGATCAGATCCTAATCATTTGGCCACCCCAAACTAGGTACAGATATTTGCCAACGTCTGGAAGTCTCCCAGCCAAGCAGTAAGTTCTTCCTTTGGGTCTACTTCCCCGTGCGTAGGAATGGTGAGGTTGAGGTGAGGGAATTTGGTTAGATGAATAGTTGGGGTGGCGGTGGGTGCCAAACAACCTGGTGTGAAGGCAGCGATAGGTCACAAAAGGAAAGTCCCAACCCTGTTGTACAGTAGCCGACGAATGCGGCGGATAACCCCACCCATGCTGCCATGAGGTGGCGAGCCCCATCCCTGCTGGCGAGCCGATGATTTTGGAGGCAGAGCACTTGACCACAGCAGTGAGACAGTGCAAATGACTATGCCGATGTATCGGCCCTGGAGAGCAGTGGGTCACTGACTAAAACAACATTACATGGGGCTTCCCCCCAGTGCGCATACAGGGTCTGGAGGTGGTCCACCTCCAGTGCAACCTTGTTGGCCTGAACTTGTATCTGCAGAAGCACATTGGAGATCACCATAGATTTATTTTAAATGAAGAAAGATTGATCAACTACAGAATTAGCAAAGAAAAAATCATTTCTTTCTTTCCATATACAAAAAAAAATTTCCCCTTCAAAAACATGCCAAATTTGGGTGAACATAAGAAGAAGCTTGGGATTATCTCCCAAAAGGATATGTTGCCAAGTAAAGCAATGAGGCCGTAAAGGAAAGAAAAATGAATGGATCCAATTCTAGGTCATTTTGAGCTTTGGGACAAAACCAGAAAACATGCAAGATTGTTTCCAGATGACCACAAAAGGGACATTTGGGAGCTAGGATCCCAATTTGAACAAGACGAGCCCCAATAGGAAGGCCTTGGTGAAGAATACACCAAAGGAAATGAGAAATCTTGGGCTCCACACATAGAGTCCAAATAGTTTCAAATCACCTACTCCAGGTAGACAATTTGGAATGAATTCCCCAACGTGTATTAAGTTTATCCACCATGGGTAAATGAGGTGAGAGCCAACGATAGCCTTTGTTGGCTTTGTAATTACAGAATGGGGTATCTGCATACCACTTCCAGTCCATCCACCATGGGCGAGAGGAATGCACAACAATCTTATGCAACATGTGGTCAGGAACCAAATTGATCATAGTAGTAAAAGTATCATGGTCCTGGTTGGAAAGCTTAAATAGAGTTTTGAAAATCCAGCCAAGAGAACCAGGATTGAGCAGTTTTGCAGAAGAAGTCCTCGATGGTGCGAATTTCGTATTTGAATAATTTGAGTGCAGAGATTCCTGGGACCTTTGCTAAACACTTATCTTGAGATTGAGAAATTGGCAACCACCAGAGAGATTGTTGGTTGACAGAAATCCCATTTTGAAAGCCATCCCCCTTCCACAAAAGCTAGGGCTTAATACATTCCCAAGCTTTCCAAATTATTTTAAGCACAAAAGTGTCAATAATTTTGACAGGCACTGGGGTAATGAGAAATTGACAAACCCCAATCCTTTCCATGTAGGGTGGTCATAAAGGGAACCTTTAGTAATATCGTGTCGTATAAGAACTTTCCAAGCTTCTTGGCTAGTAATGCTTCTGATAATCCATTTGGTGCAAAGAGCTTGCCCTTGGCATTGAATGTGAATAAGGCCGAGACCCCTAGAATTTTGAGGCAAAAAAAAATGTCCCAGACTACCCGATGAAAACCTTTTCCTGTAGAAGCATTAGCCCACTAAGAAATCTTTGAAAATTTTTCTAGCTTCTGGATGGAAGCTTTGGAAGGAACCCAACACGATGAGTAGTAAACATGTGTGGCTGCAAGAACTTTGGAATAGATTTGGAACTTGTCAGCCAAAGATAAAGGCCTAGTGATCCAATATTCCAACTTTTTTGCCACTTGTTGAATGACATATTGCCATAGCTCGAAGGGGGAGGCTTGAAAAGAAAAGGAATACCTAAAAATTTGAAAATATCACCATGTGTTAGGATTTTCCATTTCAAAATGGCAAGCCAATCAGGCGCAGAAGGAAATGATTGTCGATAGCATTGGGTTTTTTGCCATTAAATGGATGAGCCAAGAAGCTAAGCAGAAAATATCCAAACATTGCATAGCATTGTGAATGTTGGTTTCTTCTTCAATGAGTGTAAGAAAGGAATCATCCGCAAAACTCCCATTAAGAAGTTGAGAAGTGGGCTCAGCAGGAAGTGAGATTCCACAAACAAGACCTTGTGCTTTGGCATGAGCTAACAGATAGCCAAAACCTTCGGCCGTGAGCACATACAGTACAGGGGCAAGAGGGCAGCCTTGCCGAATAGAAAAAAAAATCCCAAAAGGTTCTAGACTGAGGCCATTGATAGAGATCTGAGCAAAAGCATCTGCAAAAATCATATTGATGGATTGAATAAAAATGGGACCAAAGCCAAGGGCTTGGAGCATGGCAAGTATGAATGGCCATTCAATCTGATCATAAGCCTTCTCAAAATCAATTTTGATAAACATGGTTACCTGATTAGACCTGCGAGCCCATTCCATGCCTTCCCACACCGCAATGATGTTATCCAAGATGTATCGTCCCTGTATAAATCTTGTTTGTTCTGGCTGAACAAAAACTGGTAGAAGATTGCGTAACCGTAGAGCTAATGCTTTGGAAATGATTTTATAGGAGACATTCAACAACGTAATCGGATGCCAACAAGTAATTTTCTCTGGGTCTCCTTGTTTAGGGATGAATTTGATGTTTCCCTTATTAATGTGTGGCCCTAAGGAATGTTTCTGGAAACCTTCAAGATAAACCTGAAATGGGTCTTGACCGACCGAATCCCAAAGGGTTTTATAGAATTCACAAGGGAACCCATCGCAGCCCAATGCTTTATCATTGGCCATTTGCATGGTGGCTTCATGGAGGTCTTCAATGGTGAGCATTCTCTCGTAGATCACTTTTTGAGCCTCTGATAATTTAGACAACACAACACCCAAACATTGATCAAGAGAAGTTTGGTGAGTTGCAGAGGGTTGTTGAGATTGAAACACGAGATTGTAGTGGCGCACAAAGGCTTGCAACATAAGTTGTGGGTCAGTAATACGAGCTTCGCCATCCATGATAGCCTAGATCTATTAGGAAGGTTTTCTTGATTTGAGAGAAAGAAAGAATTCTTTCAAAACCCGATCTCCAATTTTGAGTCAATGCATCCGACCCTGGATCTGTGCACCCCTGGCACTGTAATTGTCCACAATTTGGATTTGGTGCCAAAGCGTTGCAACTTGAAGTTGTAGGGTTTCAAAGAAGGGATCAACTTGAAGCACAACCACTGCTCGACTGAGAGCCGAGGTATTAGTAGAGTATGAGTGGTGCCAAATTATTGTCAATTGTCGACCGTAGATTCTAAGAAATCTTGTTATCCGAGTTAGTGCGTCCTCCCACCATTGAATCCAGTTGGCTTGCATAGGTGGATGAAATTGCTAGTAATGACTATGTCGTGGAATTAAATTCCAAACACAGCTTGATATGATTGACGGTGGGGCCATGATGCATCAAGGTAGTATTAAGAAAGAATTGGCCTTTATGACAAAAGGGGCGTGCATCATGCCAATTGATACGAAATCGTATTGGAGAATGATCTGAAAGGAAAGATTCAAGCATGACTTCCACATAGACATAGAATAAATGTTATCATACTCAAAATAATCTTGAGCTGATAGCATGGCCCTGTAAATTTGTTTAAGCACGTGATTTGTCCCTCCACGTAGATTGGTCCACATATACCAAGCTTCAGAGGTGGGAAAGTGAGATGCGTTAGGATCAAAAAATCCAAATTTATTACGCATGAAATACCATGCTTCCCTTTCACCAGGTGTCCACCTCATAGGCAAGTGGCCACATTTATCATTAGGTGACTCAACCATATTAAAATCTCCACTTATTACCCAGTAAGCATCAGGGAATGGAGTTGGCGATCCACCGCCATAGATCGGCCCTTTCGGCTGCATCATTCGAGGTGTAAATATTAATGAGGCCAAAAGGGCGACCATCCACATTAAAGAGGACCCATATGGCACAGTTGGTGGGGTTGATGCGGTGGTCAATAAGTAAAGGATGCCATTTGGGAGCAAAAAATGAAATTAAACCCCCACATCCTGCTTCATTATTGCTACATAAAGCCAAGTTGTTAGGCCAGATGGATTTGCAAACCATCTATAACTGAAAACCTATAATTTTTACTTCCTGCAAAAACAAAACATCCAAATTTACACATTGTTTCCGAGTTTCATGCACAACATATTTACAACAGGAGTCTATAAGACCTCGAAGATTCCAAGATCAACAATTCATGGGAAACGATGGTCAAGAGCCATATCCCTGTCCTCTAAGCCATCTAGGGCATCATATTGATTTTGCAGAAAACGAGAAGTGTTGTGCTGTAAAAAATCTGCAAATCATTTTTTTCTAGATTCAGCGTACTCAATGTTGTACTCCGTTTTGGTGGAATCAACACTGTGAGCCGAACTATGGTCCTGAGAGATGCGAGAAGGGCTTCGGGGCCTTTTGGAAGGCCCTTGTGAATTCTTCAAAGAGTAACAACTTTGATTGTGGGATGGGAACATTATAAATGATGAATTTGACTGGTCCATGAGAATGACGCCATGAAAGGTGTGTTGGAGTACTTTGGCAATGGGGTAGCTAAGTTGGCATTCCCAGTTGGTTTTTTAGCAGCAGTCGTTGGCTCTTTAGCATGCATGTTATGCGGTTGTTCCTTAACAACTGATTCCTGGTGGCCATTAGAGCCAAAGGCCTTGGATTGTTGGGCTATGTTCTTATTGCGCCGGCCTCCGACAACTTGCCAACCTTCCTCCTACGGGGTTTGATTGGTTCAGGAGTTGTTTTGGCCACAGGGCAATTTTAGGGCACATGGAGAGGACAATCTTTAATCTTATGATCGGAAGCCTGGCAACAAAAGCATGTGTTAGGAAGATTGATATACATGACCCCCTAAGAGTACACGTTTGTCCCCATCTAGATATCCACAAATTCCTTAAGGTCTTGAAAGAGATCAATCTCAACACAGACTCGCTTTTGCGGGTGAGCATGGTAAAACCTTTTGACTTCGAGGCAAACAAATTGACCAAGAGAAGAAAAAATTTATGACAAAAAGGGCACACGTGGAAAAGGAAGGCTAGGGAATTCAACCCAGACAGGCACTTTAAGGGCGGTATATTCAGATACCACGAAGTCCTTGTGCCATGGGGTTAATACAAGCAACGAGTTGCGAACATACCAAGTGGCTTTCTTAGCCAAAATATTGGGTGCATTAGCAGGGTTGGAAAAGTAGAAGAGAAGGAAACCCTTGGTCATGTTTTGAACACTTTCCAATCTGACTCCATGAGGTTAGTCCAGAAAGTGTTCACCCAAGATTTGAGCATGCTTTCAGAGGGGATGTGACCCACGAAATACCCAATGAGACAAAACTGCTCTAACCATTGACATGCAACATTAAATTTAGGAATGGGAAAAACCACATCAGGAGGAGAAATATTACCTCATGGAATACTTTCGGAACGAACTTCCTAGGGGCTTCGTCGGCAGTGCCATTGCTCAAATCTCCACTATTTCCAGTTATAGTTGAAACAACCAGGATGGAAGATGGCGAGGACATTATATCTAGGGGACGTCCAATAGGTGAGAAACCCTAGGAGAAACTATAGCAATAAATTTCCGCAGAGCCTGAAAAGGTTGCGGTATGGCGGTGCAAATTGTAGAACCCTAGAAAAACTGACTCTAGTTTTTTCCCAGAATTGCAGTCTCCCTCAAATTTGATTCCTTCAAAAGATCTCCTTCGACGTTTTTATCGTAAATTTCATGTACGATTGTTAGTTATAAGAAAAGTCCGCATTAATGTGGTTCTACACCACAATTTAAAAACAATTTAACAAGTATAACGCACTCATCGGTATATTTCAATTAGATACATGGTTCATTTCCTTACCTTCATATATCTCGTATAAAATTATAGCATATAGAGACAAAAAAATTGTTCAAACTCGCAGTTCGAGAGATTATTTAATCGAAACAGCCTCGTATTATTGAGGGAATCCAAGAAAACCTGTAACATTGGCGGTAAACTTAATATTATAACATTTGTGATAATATAAAAACAAATCATTACAGGCTACGAAAACTTAATATTATAACATTTGTGATACCAAGTGCACGTAGGTAGTCTACCTAACCCACTTTATAAAAATATTGAATATATACACAAGACCTCACCTCACCTACTTTTGAAAACATTAAATATATACACGAGACCCAACCTACTTTGTGAGGATATTGTCAATATATACACAAGACCTGGTTACGAAAACGGAAAGTGTAGTTTTCGTCCAGAGATTTATCGTCTCGTTTTCTGTTGCGATTTCAGAAATGGGCAACGACGGAGTGAAGGTGTTGATGATATTCTGTGTGGTGATATTTTTCCTGAAAGGAGCGAATGCCACAGACAAGACCATTGTGTTTTACATGCACGACATTGTCACCGGAAACGGGCAGACGGCGAAGCCCGTTGTGATTCCGTCAGGAACCACGGGCAATTTGGGGTTCGGGGCGATGACGGTGATTGACGACGCGCTAACGGAGTCGCCTGATCCGTCTTCCAAGATTGTGGGAAGAGGGCAGGGCATGTACGTTACGGCGTCACAGGACACATCCAATCTTTTGCTGGTGTTCACGGCCGTCTTGAGCAGTCCAGAGTATAACGGGAGCACCATTAATTTTCAGGGGGCGGATAAAGTTATGCAGACGCAGAGATATGTTTCTGTGGTGGGAGGGACGGGGACGTTCAAATTTGCGCAGGGATATGCAACCCTCGAGACTAGCACTCTCACCGGACTTAACGCAGTCCTCAAATTTACAGTGGTCCTGCGTTATTAGTTGCTTCAAATTCTGAATAGAGGCTCTCATGTTATCATGTATATTTGTCTGTTGTCGTATTTTATCCCGAGTGTAAGATTGACGTAGAATTTTGGGAAACTGAGTGAGGTTTGTTTTTAGATCAGTGACCAAGATCGTCAAATTAGATTTACAAAATTTGGCAGTTTCCATTAATGTACCTTATAGTTCTAGGTAACTGTATTGTTCTAGTCAATTGTATGGTTTTGGTGAAGACAATTCCATTGACACCCTTTATTTGCTCTTTCTTCGCCTTGTTTGAACACGTGTTGTGTTTTCTTATTTGTACATCTACTTTTGGACTTATGCAAAATCAAATATTTCTCTTTAAGACTCTTCTCAATTATTATTATTCCAATAATATTCTTTTATGCAGTTATCTTTAAATTTATGGATTAAAACACCACAAGAAATTAAGAGTAACGGAACAACTTCCTACACTAATCTTGAGGAGAGATATTATGCAAAACTTTCAACATAGTAAAACAGTTACAGAAATATCAGCAACATATTCATAACAAGAACACAAACACCAGATATACGTGGGGAAAATCCTTTCGGATAAAAACCCCACACTCTAAAAGCCCACTCAATGTATTTCAAATCTAATAACAAGATTACATACACTTGCAGAGCAAGTTTCTTACAGGAGTATCACCAGAAACAATTCTAGGAGGATTCCAACTTTACAGTACTTGCAAAGCTCACCACACCAATTGCTTCTCCAAGCCTTCAATTTATAGACCTCTGGTTATACAAGAAACCATCTATGGTTTACAAAACCATGTGCCAAACCTCTCATGAGGTGGATAGCATTAAAGAGAAAGATTTCGGTCTAAAATTAGGCTCTCACGTCCACAATATTCTCCCCTATTTTTGACCCTTATAGATGTCATAAAATCTGTCATAATATCTCTAAAAATAGTCCTTCCATGATATACTATCATATGGGAATCTTTTGACAACTCCTATTTCTATTTTTAGAGCACTGACAATGTGAAACGGATGTAAGAAAATCTTTATTGAATAAACCAAACAAGGTTGAGACACCTTATTTCCAACAATCTCCCACTTGTCGAATACCTTGTAAGGGTCAAGGGAAAGATACCATCATGGATCAACTGCTAGGGGCCGAGAGGCCCATAGACTCGAAACACCACCTAAATTTCGTTGTGCTCACGGGCTTAGTTAATGCATCTACAACATTCGCAACTGTCTCTACCTTTTCCAGCTTCACCCTGCCATCCTCGACCATATCTCTCACGAAGTGATACTGAACATCAATGTGTTTGGTCCTGGCATGAAAAGTCAGGTTCTTCGCAAGGCAGATTGCGCTCTGACTGTCACAATACATTGTAACTACGCCCTGTTTCAATCCAATATCTGAACACAAACGCTTTAGCCAAATGGCTTCTTTACAGGCATGAGTAGCTGCCATGTACTCTGCCTCAGTAGTGGACAAAGTGACCACAACCTGTCGCTTGCTCATCCAACTAATTGCACCACCATTAAGAGTAAACACATATGCACTGGTGGATCTTCTGCTATCGACATCACCGGCCCAATCTGAATCCACAAAACCATGAATACGTAGGGAATGTTGATCTCCTCTTCCATGAAAACATATAGAGTACTCTGATGTACCCCACAAATATCTGAAGACCCTCTTAACTGCATCCCAATGCACTCTTCCAGGATTAGACATAAAACGAGAAAGAACTCCCACTGCTTGGGCAATGTCTGGTCTTGTACAGACCATAGCATACATTAAGCTTCCAACTGCACTCTGGTAAGGCACTCTGCTCATTTCTTCCATCTCCGATGGGGATGAAGGACATTGTGAAATGGAGAGCTTCGTTCCCAAAGTAACAGGAACACAAAGTGGTTTACAATCCTGCATGTTGAACCTTTGCAAAACAGAACAAACATACTTACTCTGGCCAAGCCATAGCTTTCTGTTCTCACGATCTCTTCTAATCTCCATCCCAAGTATGTGTTTTGCTGCACCAAGATCTTTCATTTCAAATTTCGCAGAGAGCTGAGATTTCAATTCTGCAATCAAACCTTTTCCTTTCCCAATAAACAACATGTCATCAACATATAAAGTAATTACCAGGAAACAATCACCATCAGATTTAAAATATACACAGTGATCAGATTTAGACCGCACAAACCCCAAACTCAACACATATGAATCAAACTTCTGGTACCACATCCTAGGACTTTGTTTAAGGCCATATAGGGATTTCTTTAACTTACAAACCATCTTGCTTTTACCTTTCACCATGTAGTGCTCTGGCTGTGTCATATAGATTTCTTCCTCCAAATCACCATGAAGGAAAGTAGTTTTCACATCCATTTGTTCAACCTCTAGGTCATAAGCTGCTGCAATAGATAATAAAAACCGAATGGATGTCATTTTAGCAACAGGAGAGAATATCTCACCATAATCAATACCCTCAACTTGAGAGTAACCCTTTGCAACCAACCGTGCCTTATACTTTTCAACATTTCCATCTGAACCAATCTTTTTCTTAAACACCCATTTACATCCAACAGGTTTCCGACCTTCAGGAAATGGTACAAGGTCCCATGTATCATTCTTTTTAAGGGTTGCCATCTCTTCATCCATGGCTATTTTCCAGGACTTTGCATCATTCATACCCAAAGCCTCTTGTACAGATCTCGGTTCATCAATGTTAGTACTCAAAGCAAATATACACTTCCAATCATCAGGAGAATACCCATACCTTTCAGGTGGTTGCCTTTGCCTTGTAGACTTTTGAACAAGCTGAGGTGGAGATTCTTCCACTTCTTCCTCCTCTTCTTCCTCTTCTGAAGATTCAGAGCTTGGTGAGCTCTCCTCAACTTCTTGTCTATTTTGGGGTCTCGATTCAACTTTCTCAGGTGTAGAAGGAAGTTGAACCACATCCTTTTTTTGTTCATTTTCTTTATGTTGTTCTGGCTGAAAATTAACAGGGAAAGATTTAATCTCTCTAAAAATAACACTTCTAGAGTATATTACCTTTTGTGCAACAGGATCCCAAAGCTTGTATCCTTTCACACCATAGCCATATCCGATGAAGATACATTTGACAGCCTTAGAATCCAACTTTGTTCTCTTCTCCTTAGGCACATGTGCATATGCCTCACAGCCAAAAACTCTCAGATGTCTAATTGAAGGCTTTTTCCCTGACCATGCCTCCATTGGCGTTTTATCAACAAGCGCTGATGTAGGAGATCTATTTATCAAATAGCAAGCAGTGGTAACAGCTTCAGCCCAAAACCTCTTTTCTAGACCAGCTCCAATCAGCATGCTCCTAGCCTTCTCCATCAACGTTCTATTCATTCTTTCTGCAACTCCATTCTGCTCCGGAGAATACGAAGTTGTCTTTTGTCTTTTAATCCCGCAATCTGTACAAAATCTATCAAAGTCTGCAGAACAGTACTCACCACCATTATCAGATCTCAAACACTTAATTTTCTTCCCAGTTTGAGTTTCAACCATAGCCTTAAATTCCTTGAAATGACTAAAAACTTCAGATTTACTCTTTAAAAAATATACCCATGTTCTCCTACTAAAATCATCAATGAAAGTAACATAATAAACTGATTTAGCAATAGAAGCAACCTTAACAGGACCAAATACATCCGAATGGATTAGATCCAAGATACATGAAGACTTATGAGTAGACGAGTAAAACTGAACGTGGTTCTGTTTGCCATAAATACAATGCTCACAGAAATCAAACTCCAGATTGCAATCATTCAACCCCTCAACGAGGTTCTTATTTTTTAGGGCTTTTAAACCCTTCTCTCCAATGTGGCCAAGCCTTTGGTGCCATAACATGGTCTTCTCTGCAGGTAATTTTGATTCGGTAGACAGAGCACCCTTGGGTACCCAGAAGCCACGACCATCCGCAGAGGAGGAAACCCTCTCCTTTTTCAGCGAAATAGTTACTGGCTTAGTTTTATCGAAGTGCTATTGCACTCAACCGTGCATGCATCAAGTTGGTACAATGTACCCAATCTACTTCCTCTTGCTATCACCATAGCACCTCTCACCATTTTCACACCTGCTTCAGAAAACTGTACATGCACACCGCATCTATTAGCTTGCTAACAGATAATAAATTTCTTGCTAGTCCTGGGATATGCAAGACACCATCAAATCTTCTAATTCTACCATCAGAAAATTTCACCTGAATACTACCACGACCAACAATTTCAAGGAAAGAATTATCACCCAAATACACCTTACCACCATCATAGTTTTCATAATTACTAAACCAGTTTTTGTTAGGGGTCATGTGGAAAGATGCACCTGAGTCTATCAACCATGCATTATCACCTGCACGAGTGGCCAAAGCTGCAATAAAGGCATCTCCATCTTCCTTTTCGGACTCAGAATCAGAATCATGCTTCTTCTTTTTCTTTTTCTTTTCTTCTTTGCATTCCCTTCGGAAGTGTCCAGATTTTCCACAGTTCCAGCATATCGCTTTGGACTTACCAGGGGATTTTGATCTCCCCTTATTCTTGGAATGGCCACGCTTCTTCTCATCTTTGCCTCATTCTTTTGTTCTTCCTCGAACACTCAAAGCCTCTTTGGCATTCAGAGAGACCTTCCTTCTCATCTCTTTGGAGAGTAGAGAACCAACAACATCCTCCATCTTCAGAGTGACTGAAGTGCTCCCAATGGCCATGACTAGGCTGTCCCATGAGTCTGGCAATGAAACCAACATAGTTTGGCACCTTTCTTCTTCGTCCATCTTAACTCCAACCGAGCTCAACTGAGTCACCAACGTATTGAATGTTTCCAGATGCTCAGATATTTGTCCACCTTCTTCCATTCTCAAGGAATACAACTTCTTCCTCAAGAAAATCTTATTTACTAGAGACTTAGCTTGGTATATCTCACCCAACTTTTTCCAAAGCTTCTCTGAAGTGGATTCTTCATGGACATTTATCAGGATCGAATCTGCAAGACATAGTCTAATAAGACCTTTAGCTTTTCTATCCATTACATCATATTTTGTAGCCAAAACTGGATCCGTAGGCCTATGGACCTTCTCATCCACCGCATCCCATAGATCTCGATCAACCAACAGATCTTCCATCTTCAGCTTCCACATTTCAAAGTTTGTGCCAGAAAACTTCTCTACGTCAATCCTCCCAGATGTGCTCGCCATTTGAAAAATATCTGCAACCAGATAACAAAGTATTCTCTGCACAAGCTCCCACTCAAACCCGGATTAGCACAAAAAACCCAACAACCCACAACTGAAACCAAAGGTGATCAGGCTCTGATACCACTTGATAGGAAATTAAGAGTAACGGAACAACTTCCTACGCTAATCTTGAGGAGAGATATTATGCAAAACTTTCAACATAGTAAAACAGTTACAGAAATATCAGCAACATATTCATAACAAGAACACAAACACCAGATATACGTGGGGAAAATCCTTTCGGATAAAAAACCCCACACTCCAAAAGCCCACTCAATGTATTTCAAATCTAATAACAAGATTACATACACTTGCAGAGCAAGTTTCTTACAGGAGTATCACCAGAAACAATTCTAGGAGGATTCCAACTTTACAGTACTTGCAAAGCTCACCACACCAATTGCTTCTCCAAGCCTTCAATTTATAGACCTCCGGTTATACAAGAAACCATCTATGGTTTACAAAACCATGTGCCAAACCTCTCATGAGGTGGATAGCATTAAAGAGAAAGATTTCGGTCTAAAATTAGGCTCTCACGTCCACAATATTCTCCCCTATTTTTGACCCTTATAGATGTCATAAAATCTGTCATAATATCTCTAAAAATAGTCCTTCCATGATATACTATCATATGGGAATCTTTTGACAACTCCTATTTCTATTTTTAGAGCACTGACAATGCGAAACGGCTGTAAGAAAATCTTGACTGAATAAACCAAACAAGGTTGAGACACCTTATTTCCTGCTCCCAATTTGCTTACTTTTGTAATGCTTTTATACATGTTCTTTACCAATTTATTACAATACTAATTCTCTCCCTTCTTTTAAGATATTGACTACAATAATAAGTGTTATGCATGAATTGTAAAATAAAATAAAGGTGTTTCCCCAAAGAACTCAAAATACACGTAATAGGGTCACTTCTAATGATATGTTACTCAACCGTGTGGCTTATGAAGCTCTTTCTTACCTTTTTTTGAGTAGGAATTTTGGATTCATAGTTTAAATTATAAAATGTAAAAGGGGATTCTCCTCAACATGTTAGGCCATTCTATACATATATCATGAACCACCAAAACACCAGGCCTATAATTATGATTCCTATAATGTTTGGCAGAGTTACATCTATCTTTTACACCGAGACATGTTTGGTAGAGTTACATCTATCTTGCAACGATCTAGTTTTTTTCCTGTATCCACCACCAATAGAAATAAGTAAACCCTAATTATGATCGACTGAACTATTTAATCGATCTAACAAAATACATAAAGCTTTTATCTTTTGGGATAAAGCTAATCATAATTAAGATGCACTAGAAAACCCTTCATGGGGGGCTATATGATTCATCAAATTTTTATTTAATTTGTTTTGAATAAAAATATTTTTGTACCAAGCTAATTATATTTAAACTACCTTTTTAAAAAGAATTATGCTGAGTTTTTTTTTCTCCAATTTCTAGACGGCTCTCCAAGAATTATGGCCTTGCCAATTCTAATTTTTGTATTTTGAATTTAGAATTCCATGAACTCTTTTGCGTTTGCAAAAAAAATGTTTTGAGATAAGCATGATTACCAAATACAGTGAAATGGCTCTGTTTATTTTTTTCATTTTCCTGTGATCTAAGCATCTTTAATTTTTAGCACCATCTAAAATGTTTTTTTGTTAATTTTTTTAGCAGTATTTATAAGAGTCTCTATCAGCAGCATAATTATATTGTTAATTATTTTATTTTCTAAATATACAATTTACAGTATATTTTGTTGTATTTATGGTATTTTTCAATAGACATTTTTTGGTCTTTATTTAAGGTTCAGTCATTTAGTACTCCCAATACAACAATTTCTACCTTAAAGATAAAAAAATAAATTTTAAAAAATGCAATAAAAAGACTGCAATCTTACTGTGATCCAAGGTAAAAAGTTGGGATGACCATTGTCACAGTTTTTTTGGGGTGAGATTGGATAAACGACCTCTTATGTGCTATTTGTAATGGAGAACTACTTTACTATTGGAACAATCCTTTATATTAGAATACTAAAGTGTTGCAACAACGGAGCGACTGGATAACTCACGGTCTAGAAAACATAAACACTCAAAAGAAAATAGAGACACACCACCACTCAATCATTACACAAAAAGAGTCAGTCAATAAATAAATAAATATCATAAGGTAAAGAGATATTGTATTAGACAACTATTCAACATTTTCAAGCATTGTCTTATGGTATTGGTGGGCCCTTTGACATATTTTTAATTTTTAAATGTCTATGCTCCTAAACTTGGCAATATTTATGAAAACAATTTTATTTTATATACTAGCAATTGCACATGAGTCATAAAGAATGTGAGAAGGTGTAATTGATTCTAGTTTGTGATTTTTTTATTTCAATAAAATAAGTGAAAGGATTACATTCCATGAGATCACATTTTCTTGAATTATTTAATCAAATAGTACACGTACTTTGTGTATGCTTTGACATTTTGTATACACATCTACAAAATCATTAACAACTACAACATTCAACAAAAAAAGAAAACACTTTCTATTATGTTTCGACGAATGTATACACCTTATTCTAAAACGCCCATTTTGACATGGGTGAGAGTACACTAACAAAGGTTGTAGAATCTGACTTTATAATTTTTTTATGAATTTTATTGAAAGCCTTTTCATGGAGACCATTTTGTGCATATCCTACATTCATTACAATCCACAAGACTATGTCTTAGCAAAATATTTTGTCAAATAGTTCAAGTCTTGTGTATTATTTCCCATTTTACTTACATGCGTACTAGGGCACTCACAACGACATCTAAAAAACATGAACTTTCCAGTATACTTTAATAGAATCTCCCATTATGTTAAACACTAGAAGGATCGAATGCTCAAAAAGGTTGGAGTATAGCTTTACACATATTGATTGCATTTTTCATGATCCCATGTTGTACATCTTATACAATCATTACAGTCCATAAGGTCACATTTTTACTATGCATTTAATTGAACGGTTCATGCTTTCATGAACCAAATCATAATCGTAAGAGAACAAAAACTTATTCAACTCAACTAGATTGCGCGCTTCGTGAATGAAGCAATAGTCCAGAATGGAGAGAAAAATATTTCTAAAAAACCAAAATCTAAAGATGGAAACAATAAAGTTTCCTTGAAAAAATTACAATAGCATAACCCAAAATACAGAAAGAATAGATGGCATGGAAAGAGGGAAAGGTCAACCTACAGAAGTAAAAAGATACAAAGTGATTACAAATAATAAATATTAAAGATATGAATTTATATGGTTGTGTACAATTAATACAATCTATGTACACATAACAACTATGTGTTATAGTCAGAAAAACACACGAAAAAAAAAACCCACCATAAATAATTACCAGGAAGAACCACATCAGAATATTGGTGTTTTACAATAAGGGCTTCTTCAAAGGAGGACATCGACGATGTAGGGGAGAGGGGCTAGCAGCGGTACAACCTAAGTTAAGGGGTCCACCGAAAAAAATGTTTATCATATGGGATTGTGATTTTTTCACTAATATGTAGTTCGGATTTGTGTTAGCTTATATTTTTTCTTTGGAATTTTTAATTGGAGGGAAAACCCTATTTTGAATTGATTTATAATAATAAATTTGAGTTATACTACAACCATGGTGGAAACCAATTCTTGAATATGGGTGAAAATGCGTGAACATTGAATTTTTTATACTTATACATGGGTGAGAGGTCTTACATGTTATGATGTGATTGGCTACTCTACATAATTATTATGTCAAAAATAAATAACTACTAGATAGTACTATGACAACTACTGGGTATCTGTATTGTGTGATCAATAGTCATGTCAACTATTGGACCATGATCAATAGATATTCCTTAAATTGATAAGATTGTGGTTTAAAAGATATGATATGAATCGTATAGCTTCAAAAGTATCGTATTTGTTGTTTGTTTCTCCATCTATTTAATAACAAAATAAACGTTGAGCGGGAAAAATAGACCCATGTCAAACAAACCCACCAACCACATTAAACGCTCTTCAAAACCCAAAGAATAACATGGAGAGAGACACATCCTAAATGCCCTTTCAAACCTGCCATTTTCCTTGCATGATAATAAAAGCACTTTATTTGAGATCCGGAGGCATTAACCACGTTGAAACCCAAGTTGATGTTGTAAATTTAGCAGTAATTGGATATTTGGATGATTAAATTAAATAAGTAGATAGAAAATTATGGAGAAATGTGCCAAATGAAGATCTCGCTAATAGACGTCCTAAAATCAACACCATTATGGGTTAAATCAGACTTGCAAATAGAGATAAATATATAACCCTAATATCTCCTCATTTTACTATATACAAGTTGATTGATTTGGCTCTGTATCTATATTTGGAGTGGGTTCAATGGTCTCTGAGAGGAATCTACTTCAAAAACCAAGTCCAAAACCCAGTCCAAAGGCAATGGCAGAGTTGAATCCATGCCCGATTTATGGCCACCATAGAAAGTATACCATTTCATGTGTGCCCTAAAATTTAAAAAAAGAATGTATATTTAATGCGTGAACAATGCATAAAAATAATGAATATCTGAAACCCTCTGAATATTGTAGGGCATGATCCACGGTTACCATTCATTTCATGGTCTTGCATATGTACAATAGAAACGTGGACCGTGGATTTGGACCATAGCAGTTGGCCTCCAAATGTAAAGAAATGTGTATCAGCATTAAATATTTCATTTTATATATTATTAAATATGTCTAAACTATGTCAATATCTAATTAAAATATATTAAATATATAAATCATAATAAATAATGTTTAATTGTTTAAACAATCAAATAAGAAAGAAAAGTATATAACTTTTAAGTTATAAAAAAAACACCTTTTATTTTTAGTTTTTATTTGGTGTTTTGATGGCTTGAAATCTATAAATTGTTCTTTTATTTTTTTAAAAAATTATTATTTTTATAAATATTATAGCAATAGATCATCAAAATTTGTTTAATATATTACATTGGTTGTGGAAAATATGACCATCAATGTTAATAGGAGAAAATATAGTTTAAACGTTAATGTGACATGTATTCAAATTTCTCTCTCTCTCTCTCTCTCTCTCTCTCTCTCTCTCTCTCTCTCACACACACACACACACACACACACACACACACACACAATTTAAAATAATAATGAAAAATACCAAATTAAATATTACACTTCATATTATGAATTTGTGAGATTCACCACATTTAATATCAACAATTTGGAATTAAAATAATAAAAATATCTTAATATCTTATTAATAAAAAAAACACCCAAATATTTCATCGATAAAATAGAAACATCTATTAGTTTTGATTTTTAATTAGTTTAATTTGATTTCATTTTCTTTTATTTCTTTTTGTTTAATTTTTTACAAATATAGATTAAACTACACATATTATATTTCATATTTTGTAAGAAAGATGAAACTTGAAGGTTGAGCTTGGAGGCCTCAAAGTTGAAAGTTGGAATTCATTTTCTAAAAAGCTACAAGTTTGCAGTAGCGAGTCCTTTCACTCAATTTTTACAAAAAAAATTAAGCGTAACTTGAAATAGTGTTTTAATGCTCTCACAATCATTATTTGTGTTTCTAGATATTTTATTTTATTAATTAAGGTTCAATTGATTATTGTACAATCGATATTTATGAAAAATAATTATATCTTTGATAAACTATGAAATTGATTAATGTAGCATTGTTTGTTGGTTTATTACTTACAATAAAGACCCAAAGATTCATAAAGATTAAGTTTGTTAAAATCATTTAGATTCAATCAATTAGAGAATCCCTCATAGATTTGTAATTATAATGCAATTTAAAAATTATAAAAGATGGAATCAACACTAGAGAAAGAACCACAATAAAAGTTTATGTAATTTTTAAAAATAAATTCCAATATTGTTTGCAACTTAAAACTTTTAATGTTAATTAATTTATTAAATACCTATTTTATGTGTCTATGTTCTCTATAACGGGAATAGGGTAAAAATAATTAAATACATATTATTGGGGTTAACAATGAGATGAGTAAATATAGTTCATGGAAGTGTAATGATTGATATCTGCTTACTTATAGATCATCAGTGTCAAAGATTTACAAAACAAGTTATTTATTTTCAATCTCCCAAATATATAATTTAAATTATTTTTTGTATTTTTAATAATTACTATATATATATAGATATCACGATTTTTTAGACTGTCCCCTGATTTTATTGGGACATCATATAACCTTGATCAACTTCAAAATCCAACACTAATCTCTCATATGATACCAATAAATAAGGGCTGAGGTGAGAATTATACCCTTCCATCCATAATAACTTAACCCATAAGAATCAAATTTTATAAACTTTACTAATTTAAAATATTTTATTCTACCACTTTTACATCCTTTCATAAACGTAATGTTGTTACATATGCTAGTTTAATATTACCCCAAATTAAAGATCATGATCATAAAGACATGGGAAAAGCCCATGGATACATTTTAAACTCAAGAAAGAACATGCTTAATGTCATTCAGGTAAACATAGGCTCCTCGCATGAGACACACACAACGTTCAAAAAGCATCAAGTACTTGTCTACAGTGACAGACTACAGTGCAGAACTTCTGGAAATGAATTTGAGTTTTTAATGGAAAAAAGTGTTTGCAAGAGACTCGAACAAGTGTCTCCGAGTCCCACGATTAATTTAACGTCAGCATCCCAATTACAAAGTAAAGTCAATAGGGTTGTTGTACGTACATAACACTTATGCAGGCAAAAGGGCAATACAACAGTGAGCCACTGCCAGCATATGTATATGTACTAACTTGTAAGGAAGGCTTTCTTTATTTCAGTATATATGATAGCATTCGTGTTGTTTCCCGTTGTAGTAGGGAATCAGAGCCAGCACATGCACTGCATAAGTGGTTTTAGTAAAAATTTACTTCCACGATGTAAACGGTGTATGTTCAGTCTCTCTCAGCATTTAAGTTATGCTGTACCACTGGATTTTCATTTGGTTTCCTACCTGGTTTCTTCCATTACTAGGAGGTTTTCTGCCAGTTGTCCCCGGGCCAGGTCACGGGAAAACTTTTTTAATTCCATGAGTAATAATTTTTTGACACCTAAAACCATTATTGATTCTTGCATTGGTTTTCCAATAGTTGTGTCATTTTTCTGATGGTATTGTGAGATGAATGTGAGAATGAATATGAGCAGGGATGTGAGCCCCGACAGGGCCAAGATGCCTATGCAGCCCAGGCAAAAACAGATGAAGAAAGTGCAGGTGGTGTATTATCTGAGCAGAGGCGGTCAGCTTGAGCATCCCCACTTCATGGAAATCTCTCTGCCTTGCAATCAAGAGCTACGCTTGAGAGGTAAATGTAAGGTTAGCTGTTTTATAATATCTTTGTGAAATACAACTTTATTGTTGGTTTTAGCAGGGTCCACATATCAAGATTGGAGCTGCTTTTATTTGGAGTGTGGGATTGAAACATTAAAATATTTCAGAATGATAATTCAGTTTATGTTGTTATATGGACAGATGTAATAAATCGTTTGACAATTATGAGAGGAAAAGGCGTGCTCTCCTTGTTCTCCTGGTCTTGCAAAAGGTATGTGATAGATATAACTCTTTTATCTATTATTATATTAAATTTGGGACAAGATTCAAACCTTCTTTTGTGTGTGTGGGTATACGGAGGGGACAGAAATTGGGTTTTGAGGGGGATTAGATTTGAGGGAAGAATATTTTGTTTTTCAATTTAGTTTTTTTCAAAAAAATCGATGTATAATTAAAATGAGTGTTTAGTTTTATTTTTTAATTTAATTTTTGGGTGTTGAAGAATATTAAGGTTAGATGAATCAATCAATTTGAACAATAACATATCCATAACTTCTCTAAATGTAAATAGTATATGTTTAATTTCAAGAAACCACTAAATTAAACACTACATATTTAATAGGTTTGTACATATTTAATATGTTGTTTGATTCTTTCTATGTAAGTTCACATATTTTAGTTATGTGTGAGTAAATAAGATAATAACTCTTACGTAGTGAGAGATTTCCCAATCGAATATCCGCTGTTTAATAGGGAGAGAGTATTCTTTCGTACAGCCTCCTCTTGAAATAATAACTTTGAGGGAACCCAAATAAATAGAGAGAACTCCCATCTTCAACAAAATAGCAATGATTACTCACAATCATAACAAGAGAATCACACATATTGTTTGTATATGTAAATTTCAAATCAAGATAATTTGTTTTTTTTTCACTGAATGTCGTTGAATGCATGCAGGAGCTACAAAAGTGGATATGTATGGCACGATTTATCTGACGACGACGTCATATGCCCGGTTGATGGAGTTGAGTATGTCCTTAAAGGTTCAGAGGTATTCCAGACTTGTCCAGGTTCGTGCACTAAACTCAGGCCGGGGTTTTTTCAAATTACTTGTGAATTTTTTTATTCACTTTTTATTGACAGTTTTGTCTATGTTATTAGAAAAATGTCAAGAGACCAGAAGCCCCAAGACGGTGTCAAATGCTATTGACAGACCACCAATCGGTGTCTATTCTCATGACAGGAAATCTGTGGTTCCCAAGCGCAGGATATTAACGACGGAATCTGCAGCAAGAATTCCACCTGGGCATGGCGGATTATTGTCTCCCAAGCTCCCCTTTAGTCAAAATGTTTCTCCATCCCAAAATAAAGTTATACCCAGAGAGGAAGATATAGGCAACATCAGCACCAGATCGGAGCCTCCTCAATACCGTCCGCGAGCAGAAGAAAAATCACCCAAATCATGTATTCCTGTGAACAGAGAGTATAATAGTTTTAAGTTCGAATCCATGGACTCCACAGCAGCTCATGGGGGAAATAGTGGCGGTAGAATAACACCCACAAAAAAAGACGAAGAAGACAGTGAGGGTACCCAGAACTCCACAGAATTAAGTGGGGGAGAAGAGTCTCCCCGATCTTCTTCCTTCGCTTCTTTTACTGAAGCCCAAGCCCATGACGAATCCCATGAACCGAACAAACAGAGCAGCAAGTCAGTGAGATTCGAGGAGCCAAACACGAGTCAATCCTCCACCAGATTTAGCCTATTACACTTCATCTCTTGCGGATCCCTGGCAGTAAATGACGACAATAGTCTAACTATTAATCCTCTCAGGCCTGCTCGGCGAGTGTCACTTATTTCTACCACCAAAAACCAGTGTGTTAATAGAACACTGGGAGAGGAGTTAGATTGTACGGCGGAGGATCTACGCATTGCCAATGCCCAGATAGCAGAGAAGGAATATTTCAGCAGCAGCATTGTGGAGATGAAGACCGGCCATGGCCAAGGAGAGACAGAAGCGTCAGATCCCACTCTCACTAAATCGGCTTCCTATAACGCAGAAATGTATGTATGTTGTACAACGCCATTCAACATAAATGACCCGACTGTTAAAAGCATCGATTAAGTTCAAATTAGATATAGATAGAAACTTTCGGAATTTTACAAACACTTTTATGTTGATTTTTCAGAATGTTTTTAATTGTTGTTTGCAGAGCGTCCAAGTCAGAGATTGGTGGTGTGATGGAAAAGGAGGAGAGGGGTGAGAGCGGTGGTGGTGGTAAAATTAAATGTATTCCGACCCGGAGGATCAGGTGTTCAACAAAGGAGTCAAAGAATGAGACCGCAACACCTTCGAAGAAGTTAATGTGAGATAAAAACACGAGATCATGCTCTTCCAGAAATTGCATTTCCACATCTAAGCATTTAAAAGTGAATAAGTGGTCGAAGGAAGTATAATCTATAGGATGTAGCGTAAGTAGAAACTACATGTTTGAGGGGGTGAAAGAAATACGACTAAAAGACTATATCAAGATATCAAGTTTCTTTTCTTTGTTGAAGTGGCAGATCAGCTTAAATATCAGATATGTTTGTAAGATTGATCAGTCAATCAGTTAATGATAGGTTCAACGTTGTAAACACATCTAATGGATAGGTTTTTCAGAGCGTGGCTACCCAAACATGAATTATAAAAATGTATTTGAGTGAACCTAGACTGCTCGATAGTGTATCTAGAATGCTGGACAATCATTTTATATATTTAAATTATATTGAGTTACATATAAGATGAAGCGAGTATATAAACTTCTAATACTAATTATAAGCGAGAAAAATAAATCTTAAATTAAAAAAATTGTGGAGTGTAAAGTTAATAATGAAGTAAAGAATTGTGTTGATGAATTTTGAAGAACAGTAAAGGTACAAAATTCTTTGTCCATCAATAAGCATCTTATAATGGTAATTGGTAACCAAAGGTAGTGGGGTGTTGTAATTTCTATGGATAATAAATTAATTGATGACCTTAAGTTTGACATCTAGTTGACTATCACGAGGAAAAATTTCTTTTTGTTTAAAGAAAACAATGCAATAATTACGATATATCGAGTATATAGTAGCATTTATAGCCCATCTATTTTTCTTGACAACAGTTTTTTACTATTGGAACCACCTTTATATTAAATATTAAAATAATACAAAGTGTCATATAGTAAGGGGTAGTCGGCAGTGGACACGGCCCAAGAAGGAACAAAGCCCAAAGGGCAAAACAACACACTAAACACAACTAAAAAGGCTTGTCCCTAGGAATAACCATAGCACCAAAAGTAAATGGAGAAACTAACGCCATAGCAAACCGAGTGACAAGAGGCTCAAGGTGCCCTCTCTTTTCCTTAGACCTCGTGGCAACTGTCTAATTCTTAGGTTGGGGAGTCAAAGCTAAAGAAAAATCAATGCAAGGGCGATCCTACTTAGGGCCCGAATCAAAAGATTCAGATACATGAGATCTTTTAACACAATCGCCAGCAAGGGGAGTTTCATCTCTCATAGCCTCTGAACTGTCGAGAGGAGAATCCTCTACAATTATATTTGTTGTGGAGGGTTGCCAACCTTTAGGTTGTGACGAAGCCACTTTTTCCTTTTTTTTGAGACTTATTGAGTGAACAAGCCTCTTGAAAGTGTCCAATTTGGTGACACAACCTACACTGGAAGGCTGTATTCTCATAATCTAGAACCTGTAACCACTTGAAACCATCATGAACTATTTTTGAGTCTAAAATAAGGATGTCTAAATTGAGACTATATATCACCAATTAATAAGAACATTACAAAGAAAGTGATAGATTCATATTGATATATATTCACATTTTCAAAATATATTTATTTACTAGGACTTGTACCAAAAATTGGTGCAATGTTATGCCAGTAGTTAACTAACAAGGTGTGTGGAGTTGTTGAAGCAATTTCAAGATGTATTGAAGAGGTATTTCTTAATGGGGTAGTAAGGTTATAAACATAAAATCTATGCTCCTGGGTACATTTCTAGGTCATAAAGCATACTAATTTATACACCATTCCTAAGAAAGAAAATTAGTAATTGACAATGTATTTTAGGTATTTTACTTTATCTCTTGCAGTCTTTCTGGTCTTACACATATTACATTCCTATCGGTATTTGAATGTTGTATATATTATGGCCTTTGACACTAGTGCCCAGTTATGACACTAACGCCTAGGTGCTCATGTCCCTCCTGGGAGCTCCTGACCCTTTCTCCCCTTTTCTTACTCTTTTGGTTCTCTTTTATTTCTTGGGAATATCTTTTATACTTTTGGGTCGGCCTTCAAGTTTTCAATTATGAAATTCAAACAAGAGAATCATATATATAGATAGTTTTAGATCTCAAATAAGGGACCAAACAATAAGCATTACACACTATCATCTAAGCTTACATCCAAAGGCACAAAGAGCATCTCAAAGCATCTATCTAACACATTCACTCAATGGACAAGGGATGCATCACTCTGCATACACACCATAGGAGGGAAACTCTATTCTATTCTATTACACATATTTACATTCGGATCATTTTAGATCTAGCCCACTATTTTAGTGCAACTTGCACAAGGGCATCGTAGGGCATAATTATACACACTCTCACACAAAACTACATCGAGTCTGAAATGTAGTATAACACTTAGTACTAATTTCAATCTTCGGGTGACCATTGGGGTCAGTCTAACTCCACCTTATGCACATTTTTTATTAGATTTGACGTGGTTTTTGGACATGTGTAGGTAGAGAAATTATTTTGTAGGATACATGTACATTCAAAAATCAAGGAGTGAAACCAGAGTGAAAAAAAAAAGACTAGAAACGAATCTCCTCTTGCATAGAAGAGACCAAATCTTGATCATTCACACAGACACTAGTGCCCAAAATGGACACTAGCACCCAAGTGCTCCTATCATCCCGTGGGCGCTCCTGTCTGGCACATTCCTGGATCTTAGAACCTACAACAAGCATTGATGACAATCTTCTCAGTCTGTTTCAGTTTCTCACCTTCCTAGATCACTTCCATTTTTCTTAGGAACTAGCTAAGTCTCTCTATCTCCCTCTCTTGCTTAGGATTTCAAATTTGTACATACTTTTTTTCTTGCATCTTACTGTATATTAGCATTTGTATATCATTTATTACAATAATTACTCCACAATTAAATATAATTCCATTTATACTAAATCAAAGGAACATAAGGTTTGTGAAGTCATAGAAAAAATTCCAAAGGGAACATGTGTGCCACTGTAAATTTTAGTGGCTAATCTTTGTTAATTCAAAAATATTTGGGTTTTTGAAATTTGGATTTGGCTAATTTTGAGGGGTTAGGTTGCTTGCTATTTCACCTAAATTTTCTAGGTTCAAGTTTATTTTTTGGGTTGATTCGCCTAACATTTATAGTAATAGCCTAATTTTTTATATCAAAATCACCTTTACCGCATGCCCAAAAGAGAAATTTGCTATTATTCGGTAGCCTAATGCTACTATCCAATATTTGATACTGGTTAGCAAAATTTTCTTTCAATTCATGGCATTTGCTAAGATTTCAAAATTTATTTATAAAACTTCACCACGTAATGTCTGATTAACTGAAAATGGAACTAAACTAATGAAAGCATAGCCACTATTTAATCTAAATAGGAGGACTAAAACGTTATATAAATGAACTAAAACAGTATAGAATAATTGTAAATAAATACAATAAGTGAAATGAAACCCTAAATATGCAAGTAAAGGAAGAGAAATGCCTTAGCTAATTAGAAGAGATTGTCCTATGTTGCTGCAGGTCTAATAATAAAATCTGGATGTACAAAAGACCACTCATAAGTCCTGTGAAGGCCATATCTAGAAGATATAAATTAGATGGGGTACCTGGGAAGTTACTGGGGCGCCATAGTATCTGTAAATGCTAAAAACCTGAATTTTATATGATCGCAAGGTGGTCCAAAGTACTACCTGTCTACCGCACTAGATTTGCTGAGTTGCGTCAAGTGTCTAGAATAATGAGATGATGACCTACAAGAAGGAAAGAAATATCAAACCCTAAGAAAAATAAAATATGTAAAATGAATGGGTCAGACTAACCTCAGCCAATAAACTAGTGGTCTTATCACTGGACAATACACTACATTTCAGACCCGGATGTAGTTCTGGTGCATTTGTGCATTTCGTGCTCTAGGTGCTCTTATGTTAGTCACACTTTGTGAAGTAGCGAACAATAATAACTATAAAAAATGTAATAACATGTGTGCATGGAATATAATAGAATCCCTCCCTCTATGTTGTGTGTGTTGATGTAGATCTCCTAGCCTTAATGCATGACACTATGTGGATGCAAATGATGCAATAGATGCAACTCTAGATGGAGCGATAGTAGTATATAACGTTAGGACCCTCATTATGGATGAAATTCTAGATATTCATGATGGATAAATACAAATGAAAAACACTAGAAGGTGTTATGAAGAAACATTGGGTTCACCAAAATGATTAACTGGAAATGGAACTAAACTAATGAAAGTAGAGCCACTAGTTAATCTAAATGGGAGTACGAAAACGTTGTATAAATGAACTAAAACAATATGGAATAATTGTAAATAAATATACTAAGTGAAATGAAACCCTAAACATATAAGTAAAGGAAGAGAAATGGCTTATCTGATTAGAAGAGATTTTCACAAGTTATCGCAGGTCTGATAATAAAATGTGGAAGTGTAGACGACCACTCAGAAGTCATGTGAAGGCTAGATGTGGAAGATATGAACTAGTTGGGGCACTTGGGAAGGTACCTTGGGCACCCTGGGGTGCTCTAATCTATAGATTAGGAACCCTGGTCTCTATAAATGCTCAAAATTTGAATTTTGTATGATTGCAAGGTGGTCCAAAGTACTGCCTATCTTTCACACTGGATTCGTTGCGTTGTGCCGGGTGTCTAGAATAATGGGATGACAACCTACAAGAAGGAAAAAAGTATTGAAACCTAAGAAAAATAAAAGATGTAAAATGAATGGGTCAGATTGACCTCAGTCACCAAACTTGTGGTCTTATCACTGAGTGTTGCACTACATTTCAGACCCGGATGTAGTTCTGGTGCATATGTGCATGTCATCCCCTAGGTGCTTGTGTTCCAGTTGCACTTTTTGAAGTAGCGATTAATAATAACTATAGAAAATGTAATAACATGTGTGCATGGAATAGAATAGAATCCCCCCCCTATGTTGTGTGTTTTGATGTAGATCTCTTAGCCTTGATGTATGCCACTATGTGGATGCAAGTGATGCAATGGATACAACTCTAGATGGAGTGATAGTAGTATGTGATGCTAGGAACCTCATTATGGATGCAACTCTAGATATTCATGATGTCTAAATGAAAATTAAAAACCCTAGAAGGTGCTATAAAGAAACGTTGGGTTCACCAAAATGATTAACTAAAAATGGAACTAAACTAATGAAAGCATAACCACTAGTTAATCTAAATAGGAGGACTAAAACATTGTATAAATGAACTAAAACAATATGGAATAATTGTAAACAAATATACTAAGTGAAATGAAACCCTACATATGCAAGTAAAGGAAGAGAAATGTCTTAGTTGATTAGAAGAGACTATGACATGTTGTCGCAGGTCTAATAATAAAATGTGGAAGAGTAGACGACCACTCAGAAGTCCTGTGAAGGCTAGATCTGGAAGATTTGAACTAGTTGGGGCACTTGGAAAGGTACTGGGGTGTGCCAGGATGCCCTGATCTGTAGATTAGGGTGCCTCATCTTTTTAAATGCTCAAAACCTGAATTTTGTATGATCGCAAGGTGATCTAAAGTACTACCTATCTGTCGCATTGGATTCACTGAGTTGCACCAGGTGTCTATAATAATGAGAGGACGACTTGTAAGAAGGAAAGAAGTATCAAACCCTAAGAGAAATAAAAGATGCAAAATGAATGGGTCGAACTGACCTCAACCACCAAACTAGTGGTCTTATCGTTGAGCACTACACTACATTTTGGACCTAGATGTAGTTTTGGTGCATGTGTGCATGTCGTGGCCTAGGTGCTCTTGTGTGAGTCGTACTTTGTGAAGTAGCGAACAATAATAACTATAGAAAATGTAATAACATGTGTGCATGGAATAGAATAGAATCCCCTATGTTGTGTGTGTTGATGTAG
This sequence comes from Taxus chinensis, assembly GCA_019776745.2. Taxonomy (NCBI): domain Eukaryota; kingdom Viridiplantae; phylum Streptophyta; class Pinopsida; order Cupressales; family Taxaceae; genus Taxus; species Taxus chinensis. The sequence goes on from CM034157.1 coordinate 222,277,322, forward strand.
ATCTCCTAGCCTTGATGCATGACACTATGTGGATGAAAATGATGTAATGGAGATAGTAGTATGTGACGTTATGACCCTCATTATGCTCTTATAACTTTATATTTATAGGATCTCAAGCTCTAATTTTGTAAGTAACTCCAACATGGCCAAATAGGAAAAAGATAAGGAGGAAAAAATGGATAGAAAGACCCCCCCAAAAAAAGCAAGAAAGTGGCACGTGGATTGGGGCACCCCAGGGTGCCCAGTACAGGCCTGGGTGCCCAGTACACGCCTGGGCACCCAGTACAGGTCTGGGCACTCAGGTTTAGTCTAAAATGTTGTAATAGTTGTGAAACAGGTGGATATGTATGAAGAAATAAGCAGGAATGACGAAATAGAATATAAAATAAAGGTGGGATTAATTAGTACTTTATTCACTTCAGAACCCTCTAAATAGTAGAATAAAATTGGGCTAAATAATGCCTAAAGTGCATGATTTTTTTTTACAATATCTATAGGATAGAATTTGCACCGCCACCACCTCTGACAATGTCAACAATGTCTTTTGAGCTGTAAAACAGTACTATTTTATTATTATACCACATTGCTTAAATTACCATTAAGTGATATAAATATTTTTATAAATATAATCATAACCATATGCTTTGATTGGGTAAGACAAAATTTTACAAAAAAAAAGTTGTTGAATTATATCTAAGTCTCACTTTCACATTTAGTGGTGCCGAATAGAATGATGTTGCATTTTGTGTTAAAATTTGAATAATGGATCTCAATTTTAATTTGAATTTCATTTTGCATGAAAAAAATCTATTGGATGTCCCAAATGATATTCTAAATATTTCCTTTGGCAAAGGATGGGAGGATGCTGACAATTGATTTACTAAACCTTAAGCAAAGCATTACTAAGAGCTAAAAACAACCTAGAGAATGTATCAATGTTTCAATGGTTGGAATAGACATATGGGTGCTCACTATTAAAATTTCCAATTCATTTCCTACAAATGCTTACACTTGTACAATATCACTCAAAGAGGAAACATTGAGGTTTTATAGTAAAAATGTGGATAACAGTCTATAAAGAAGAAAACAAAGGATTCTATTGGGAAAATAATTATAAACAAGCATGATATCATCTTTGGCATAATAATAAGACCCTATTCTTAGTGTATTGACATGCCTAAGAATCCTTAACATTTGTAAATGCTGGTAAAAATCCTTCGTACTACATACGTACAAATTTTTACGCTCTTGACCAAAACAATAGGCGAATCCTCAAGAGACTTCTAAAACTACCCTACAAGGGCACACTCAATTTGGTATTTAAAGAATAAATATTTCCTAAAACTCCGATGGATATCCCTTCAAAGGAAGAATGAAACCAAAGTGCTAATACGAGAAACACAGTATCAGCGAGAGAGCTCAAAGACCTTACGATTGTGTCAAAAGTGGAAGCAGTAGCAAGGGATGGGGTGGTGTTGTTAGTACACCTAATTCAAACATATGAGATAATAAATCAACATATATTCATTAAAGGGGAATCAAAATGATGGATGATTTTAACTTTACCTCCCACACAACCATTGAAAAATATGGAATCTTACATGTGTTCAAGTCCCTCTTGCCTTTGGCCTTACACACTTTGTCTATTACATTGTAAAATTAGCTCTGTGAAATGGATATCTAAATTGTCTCAACTTTTTTGTTAAGACAACATGGTATCATTCTCCATTCGATATGGATTGGAATGAGGTAAAATTTAAATGCATACGTAAAGATATTTATTTTTTATTGTAGACTAAGGAAATTACAAGAATAGAGAAAATTAACACAAACAAAACAAAGCTTCCCTTGATATGTTCCAAAACCACCTCAGATTGGATTTGAATGTAGATGCAGGGTTGAGTAATGCTTCGATTGCATATGATTGATTTGAATATTTTTGTATATTTGGTCATGTGCCAAGAAGTATTCTGAATGGAGGATAGATCAATCTACGAGTATGAAGATGATTGATTTGACTTGATTTGATATGGGTAGAATAATGATATGATTGATTGATTCACCAAGAAATTAAATATAATAACAATATGAACTCTTAATCTTCTTGGTGGATGATTTGCAAAGGAAATACCATTGATTTATAGCTGAGGAAAGTGAATCCTTAAGCTAGATTTAGATTTATTTGATTTGGTGATAACTAAACATGACTAAGTTGTTTAGTTGAGTTTCCATATTAATTGAAGAGTTAGACAATCGTTATATATTTGTATGAATGAGTCATTGTTGAGTTGGTAAAGGGGTTGCACATGCTTTTGGATTTTAATTTCATATATTTTATTTTATTAACCCCAAAAGTGTCATGAATGGTTAGATTTTGGAAGAATGTGAATTGATTTTGGATTGCCATGACTTAAGAGATATCTTTAGTTAACTCAAATGCATGATTTGAGTCAATTTGAACAATCCTCTTGAGTATAATAACGATTTTTAGCTTTACTCATGACTTTAGTCAACTTGAGTTGAGGAGGTGGATAGGATTTGAGGATATCTAATTTATTTATATACGAAAGTGGACATGTGTCAAATTATTTAATTCATTTGGTATTAAATTAGCTAATAAGATTAGCTAAGGGGGGGTGATAGGGTGTAGATAGAATTAATTAAATTAATTCTATAGAAGGACAATGGCTTTAACAAGATTTTGAACAGTTACAATGCACGTTGGTTATTTGGGAGTGTCTACATTTGTCCCTCTTTAAAATGTTATTACATAGTAATAGTGCTTTAAAGATAGTAGACGTGTGTAAACCAGTGGAAAAATGATAAAAAAGTGGTGATGGATTACCTGATTTACCCTGGTGAATAATTTAGATACCCTAGTGGGTCTGGATTAGTGCCAAGGGAGTGACCCCTCGAGTGAGTGGGTGAAGCGACAAAGCATTGGAGAACCACTAGATAGGAGAGAAATTAAGAGTCACAAACAAGGAGTTAAAGGAATGACTTAGTTAGGTGGTCATGGAGGCCTAAAAGGGAGGAATTAGGGTTAGGAAAAGGGTATAAATAGAAGGGTGGATTAGTTGCAAAAATCATAGGTCATTTTTTCTATTATAGTTTATTTTCCCTTTGATTGATATTGGTGCTTTGGATCATGAGGGAATGACACGTCATTTCAATCATGTGCATCATATGGATGACATCTGATAGTTTGGTTAGGCTCATGTTGATGATGACGTTGTATGTATCAAAAGAACCTATCTTTTGAATGCATTAATTACTTTTTAGGATTTGAATAATTTTTAAGAGTAACGGTAGCACACATAATTATCTACACTAGCATGACTTGTTAATGTGCTAACTTAGCAGTGTACACGTTTACATGTAAGTGCTAGAAGCAATAAATGTATGCTGTGTTAGTGTGAAGTAGGTATGAACGTAACATAATTCACGTGCTATATGTGACATAGCGTTAGGTAGACGCATTAGCGTAACATGTGCTAGCATTAAGGTATGCACGCTAGCCTAAGTGTAGATGCACTAACATGAGTTAAGAATATCTAAAAGAGATGTAGAAGATGAATTTAGAAGAAATGAGAATGGGTTAAGGGTGTTAACAATATTGTTTTGTGTTCTACAACAGATACTATATGCCTTATATGTGCGAGAGCGTCTTGGATGACTATGGTCATTCGAGAGATGGATGAATCTTAGAGAGCAGAGGGGTTTGGGAACATTGTTAGAGGTGACATGTCATTCACTATTTCTCAGTTTCGAGATATTAGGTTAGATCACTACTTATTGAATGCACTTGTTGAGTGATGGCATAGTGAGAGTTAGAAATTCAAACTACCTACGTGGGAGATGACAGTCACTTTGGAGGACGTATATTCAAATATTATGAGTTTTTATGTAGGGTAGATTGGTACAGTGGGATAATAATGTGGCGCGGATCTGAGCTCACATATGGTCATTGTTTAGAGTGGAGGATGTTTATAGGGAGGGCATGACAGTGAATTTGTATGAGTGTATGGAGGATGATAATTTGGTGAGATTACCTATATATATGATGGCTCTTATCAATGGATACTTGCTTCCTTATAAGAATGGTAGTCAATTTCAACTTGGATTGATCAACATTGTAGTAGATTCAATAGAGTCAGATACAATATTTACATGGGGCCCTTGCATTTCACTTTTACAAATTAGCTAAGAGGAACCGGCGGAGCCTATCTCTACGTTCGTGGGGAGATAGGCGGAGATTTGGTACGCGGGAGGCCCACCACTGTTTGTTAATGTTAGATTTGACTATTTTTAATTAAATATGCGTGAAAGGTAGAACGAGAGGAACCTTGGTCTAACTATGTTACCAAAAATTTGTTCATGGGATCATATTGCTATAGGTCGACCACTAGGTAATTTAAGAGATAGACTACCTGAGGAGCCATCAATTTTTGGATGGGAGATAGTGGCCACTGGTCACAGAGGTCACCAATGTGATATGTAGGTTTATAGACATACCATTGAAGATTTACAGTTGTGTATGGTTACATTATGACCATATAAGTGATACATATGGACTATAGATGATAAAGATTTAATGAAAATGGAGGTGGACACTACATCATTGAATCCTGAGCACATATTATGGAGATATAGAGACCAAATAGTGTCATGTGAAAACTAGGATTGATCCATGATATACCAGTTGTATGCGTGAGTATCATGGGAGACAATTGATTTTCGGGCACGTATCAGACAGAAAGTAGTGAGGGATAATGTTTTTGGAGTTTTTCCATAAGAATGGAATGCACAAGCCAATGTTAAGGATTTGGGAGTGATTACAGAGTATACAACATTTTATGCATGTATTATGCCCCTGCATATCACTATTCCACAAATGACTATAACAACAGGCATAATAACAGTAGCTACGGGTGCTTTACAGTGGAGAGGTGGAGGCCGTGGGCTAGGCACAAAAACATGCACAGATACAAGCTCAGGGACCAATACAGGTTCAAGGATTAATGTAGATTAGACAGGAACATTCAAAACTTGGATAGGCTCATGTATAGTTTATAGATTCATCATTGAGGCCACTAAGTCATGTAGGAGGATATGCAAATGGAGATGTGGTTGGAGACGGAGAGTATGGATGGAGGGATAGAGGAAAGGTAAATATGTGGGATCAGATAACGTGAATACTACATGATGGACCATCAGGATTAGAGCTATAGGAAGAGAGGGAGATGAATCTGATATAGAGGGATGTTTCCTTTATCACAATATAGACCATACAGAGAAAACTAGATCAAATGACTGCAAAGAAAGATTCATGCAGATATCAAGTGTAATAGGGTGCCGTAGAGAGAGATGGGTTGGGACATCAGCTGCAGCATGTGACAACGGAGAGGGATGTTGCTCATAGTGTGGCGGAGGCATGTGGGATGGGAGATGTTATACATGATTTGATTGTTGTATCACAAGAGGCAAGACAATTCAGAGATATATATGAGGCAAATGTTTCGGAGGGTCAAAGAGATCGAGGGTACAGTCTGAGGATAGTCACCAGATCCATGAGGTCAAGAAGATCACATGGCCCATTTAGATCTATTAGATCTGTTCATAAACCACCATTGAGGTGAGGAGGCGATGGACTATGAAATCCTAGTATAGGAGAGAGTCACCCATGAATCGATACATACATAGGTACGTACGTATGTACATACGTACACACACATGCACACACACACACCCACCCACACACACACACACATACATACATGCATACATACATACATGCTTCATGAGGAAGGCACATAGATTGGGATGATGCATATAGACAATTTTTTTGACATTTGACATTGTATATATGATGATGATCTATTTTTTTTGGTTTATGATTATTTTACATAATTTATATTATGGTATACATAGTGTAGATGATGATTTTGTGGTTAGATTTGATATAAATATATGAAGACGATGACATGCTCATAGCTTAGCTTCCATTCAAAAATTATAATTTTAGAGAAACCTATTTTGCTATTACAGAATAGAGTTGGCACCATGATGAGAAAAAAAATCCCACTATTAGATAAAAAAATAATAAGTTAAATTAATAATTTGATTAAAAGGAAAAAAAGAAATATAAAAAGCATCTATATAAAAAGATTTGGGAGCATAGCTCCGTGAGTGGTTATAACTACTTTAGCTTGGTCGAGTTAGTTTTTCCAACTCGACGAGTAGAGTTAATTGATGCCACTGATTCGAGCTCCATATATATTATTCACTTGTCATTTCAATTCACACTCTTATGTAATTCAAATCATACTAACTTAACATTCCATTCACAACCAATTTCAACTAACTTACCAACAATGCTAATGCCAATGTCAATGGTTAAAGTCATTGAGCCAATGCCAAGATCGCAGTTGAGCCGAATGAATCTTATACAAAAAAAGCTTAACCATCAGGGGTTAAATTTGACGGCCGTTTAGACGTTTTTAGTGATTTTAGACGTAAAATACTTGTAAATATCTTATCTAACCGTCACACGCGACTTGTATATTTCAAACCTGGACGTCAATTTTTATATAGATTTGTATATAAAATATAAAAATATATGTAAATATATATCAAAAAATATATAATAAATATAGAATAATTAGTAAAAAATAACATTGTTTTGTGTTTTTGAAGGGCAGTATTGAAAAATTACCGTCACTCAAAAATTGTTTGACAGGCAGAGGTGGCCGTCAAATTTAACCCCTAATAACCATGACCAAATTCATGTTTTTCGTTGGCTTTTCTTTGGATTTTAAACCCTTTTAAGTCTGTAGTCCAATTGGCAAGCATGCTCGTCACCACCTTAGAGAGGAGATTGTTTGGCATAGAGGGGACAGGTCAACCACGCGACAGAAGAAGAGTGTGGTGGGTGAAAGCGATGTAAATCCCGCCAAGTGGCTTTTAGGGGAGAGAGTGAAGTTGAAAGGGGGACGTATAAGCCATATGGTTAGGTTTAGCATATAGTATATAATCTATAAGATTTTTAAACTATAGTTTTAGGTTTTAGGGTATAGTTTAAAATATAGTTTTTAGTACTATATTTTTAGGCTAAACTATAGATATCAATTTAAATATTTAGAATTTATACTACAACTCAAAAAAATAAATGCAACCCTTATTTAAAGGGGTACTTCTTTTTTAAACATAAATTTTTTTTTTCTAGATGAAAATTTTACTAGGGTTATATTCAGACATGGGGGACAATGATAAATTATGAACCAATAGGAAAAATTGATTTCCTATACTTTTAGAATTTTTCTCCTTTATATTAACTTGGGTGTGGGTGTTAATCTTCTTGCATTTAACACTGGTTTTACACTGGAGGAGATTTCACGCAAGGGTAACAACCTTTGAAAACTATTGAAATATTATTTTTTCCTGTGTAAAAAATGTTGTGTCCCAAAGGGGGTGGTATTTATTAACATTTTTCTAACCACCTAACTAACCAACCAACCAACGCTGTGGTACCGTTTTAGGAAGAGGGGTTAAATAACCAATTAAATTAAAACATTGCAATGCACATTTAACGTTCAACATTATAAACCATGCAAAAAATAAATAAATACACATAACACATGATTTACGTGGAAAACCCCAGAGGGGAAAAAACCACGGTAAAAGTGAGAATTTTCATTATGATAGAAACAAATTACAATGCAAAAAATATCCTTCCCTCACTTCTGTGGGATAAATCCCATTCATTTAATGATTAAGCTCCTGAATGATATATTTATTTATTCTACGGCCTATTAATTAATCTTTTGGGTGTTACTTTAATTGTAAATCTCACTGACCATATCCAAACAACTCTGCATCAAGTAAGCAGTTGTATGGGAAAGCAGTGATTAAGAGTAGTGAAAAAAGAATGTGTGGGGGGAATAAATACAACTATATAAAATAAACGTGCTTTGCAACAAGTAAATAATAGAGTTCGTTACAACCACACATAATAAATAAATACTTGATGATTTTAACAATTTCCAGCAAATGAAAAGAAATGCATTCAAATGGAAATTCAAGATAAAAAAAATTTTACCATAAACATCCACAATGTGCACAACAAGACTTTATAAGACACAAAGTTATGAAAAATCTACCTTCTTCTTATTCAAGCTCAACTAGTTTACAATATGAACATATGATTACTTCAACACAAAGTTTGAAATAACAATGCATAAAGTCTAACAGCTCTTTTTTGCCAAAAATTATGTGATTCCTTGGCCCGTAGGCCTCTCTCACTATTTATAGCATTCGGGAAGGAAATACAACTAGGATTCATTAATTACAATCAATTTATGAGACTAGCTATGAAACTTCAAGAGGTTGAGTGTTTTCCTCCTCAAAATCCTCAATTTTTGGCATGCACATTATTAGAATGTTCTACAATTCCAACTAACTCCAACTACTTCTTAAGCTATGCCGCGTATTCATAATCAATTGAATTTTTCAAACAACTTGAAGTAATGGTAATTAACTGAATTACTTAAGTTTTACAATGAATTCTCATTACTTTATTACATTGAGAAGCAGTAGAAGAAAGAAAGACTAAGAAATAATAAGAAGAAGAAGAAGAAGAAGAAAGAATAAAGATGAGGAGCTATTCCAGCTCATACACTTCAGTTTCAGTTTTGTATTCCTCCTCAATTCATCCTTATTATTTTCTCGATACTTGGCATATTGATCTAACATATATTTAATCACTTTTTCATTATCATTTGCAATGACATGCATCTCTATTTTAAATCTAATTATCTCTCTTGCCAAGATAGTGCAACATCCTCTTACTTTCCCAATACCAGATGCAACGTAATTAATATTTTCCTGAAGCTTTGATAATTTCTCCATTGAGTCACATGTGAAGGGAGTAGTAGCATTATTCATTTCTTGTTGAAATATTTGAAGGAACTCTTCCATGTCCTTTGGGGGCTTAGTAGTATTGTACTTTGTGACATCATAGATGTCATCATCAAGCTCATCCACAGCTTTCTCTACTCTCCTTCCAAACGTTTCATCTCTTCCATCATTTTATTGAGAATCTTCTTTCATAATGAGGGATTAATTTCTTCCTGTTTACCTTTCTTTATGGACCCTTCTGGCACAATTTGTTCTTCAATTAACACATTTTCCAGAAGTGAGCCAATTGCTTTATGGCTTTCCAATTGGAGCTCTGCAATTCCACATTCATAATCAAATTCTTGTTTTAAGCTTTTCAACTTATCCCATTTATCTTTACATTCTTTCATCTTGACAAGAACTTCTACATACTCTTCACTGGCTGTTTTGGTGATCCTTATTATCCATTCGTCCACAACCTTAGCCTTATCACTTATTTCTTCCATTATGGTAATGACTTGGGGATTGAATTGTTCCCCTGATAACACTGCTTGAGAAGAGGACCTGATAACTTTCATAATGATTTTACATAGTTTGGATGTTTTTTCCTTTAATTTAGTATTTTTTCTCTTTCTTCATCAAGCTTGAGGAAAAGACTATTAATCATGGTCTACGTATCTTGCTTGATCCCTTCAATAGTAATTTCCCCCAGAGGTACTCTAGTCACCACCAAGTCTTTCTCAGTTAGTTCATATTTTTATTTACCTGTTGTTGGGGTGGAAATTTCTACAAATTTATGTCTGATGGCTCGATTATAAGATTTGAAGTCACTTTTGTTTCTTTAGATCTCTTCCCTTTCTTATCAATGCTCTTTAACAACTGAAGATCCATTTCTTCCAAGTTAATTACTTCTTTAGAACTTGGAAGTGTTTGTACTGCTAGCCATACCGAGAAATATTTCCCTAAAGAGACTTGAGTGCCTAAATGGACCACCATCTCTTGGCTGGTTGCAACTACGGTAGGATGCACAACTATTTCTTGTTGTGTCTCATGAACTTTAGTCACAGTGCCCTTTAACAATACCTTTTACAATTCAGCCATCTTCTGAATAACCAATTAATCATCTATTTCCTTCTCCTTGGTGGTTTTGTGGCCAGGATCCAATTCCATTTATCCTCCCTTTGAATCATCATTGTGCTCTTGGGGATCCTGCATGGTCTCTGAATGAGTGTGCACTTCACTTTCTTTCTCAATTTCTCCCTCTTCCAGCTCTCCAGTATCTACTGTAGCTTTATCTTTCTTTTACAATTGAGACACCTCATGAAGTGTAGAATCCTCTATAGTAGAATTATGTTCTTCCCCATGTTGAGTACTAGATTGATCTTCTGATGATGGAGGAGGAGGATTTCCTGGTGGAGGGAAAGGGGAGGATGGGGAGAAGGATTTCTACCCTTATTGGAGGAAGGGTGAATGACGCAAGCTTCAAGAGTGGCAAGATAACTTCCACCTATGCATAAGGGATTTGTGTGGAAGAGGTAACAATAAATGAAGATACCACTTGTGTGATGAAAGAGCCTCACTTAGAGGTGACACTTAGAAGTTGATACCTATTTAGAATGAGTGTTCTGTTCTAGGATTTCTTTTGGTGGTGCCTTCATAGTTCCCTTACTGCTTTCACTAGGTCCTTCCTTGATTTTATTTTTTTTTCACTCATCATTTTCATTACTGATTCTTCTAAACAATAACCCTCTATCAAGAGCCAATTTGAGGTATAAACAAGAACTCTTGATGTCCTTATCCTCAATTTTTTAGCTTTATTTCTTAATGGATGGGAGTGGAGCATTATCTCCTCCCATCTGATTATAGGAATCAGAAATCACATTCCCATCATCTGAGAGCTTCCTTAGGAATCTTTTCTAAACCAAAACTAATAATTTTTTGAACCGTCATTCAGCCTACTATAATCCCTCCTTCTTGACCTCAAATTCATCCTGACAGTCTATCCAAAAATCTTCAAGTGCCTAGGAGATGCATGTAGTATCATCTGACTGTCTTTTTTGCAATATTCTTCTGAAGTCAAATTTTAGCTTCATAGTCTTCTTGTTGATAATGAAACATATCTTTTGAAACATTCTGAGCCTTTGTGGATATTAGCACAATGATGTTAATGACCAATGAAATTGGGAAGCTAACCACTGCTCTATGAAGTGTTGATTATAGGTCATGTAACTCCACTAGTTTCTGCATAGTTCCAGTAATATCCACTTATCATTGGGGTATCTGGGGAGCTTAAGTGGTTTTCCTGAGAAACCACAGACTCTGAGATAAGTGAAGGAACATAATTGAATGAAAATATACTCATATTGGGTAACCATGCTCCATGTTGTGTTAGTCACTCTTTTTTATCTTACCTTAGTATTGAGCTGAAAAATAATGTCATAGAATAAGAAATCATTTACCTTCCTGTATTTCTTATAATATTCTATCAATACAACTGAGGGTAATACTCATAAACATTATCTGAGGATAGAAATCATTTGCTATGCAACATGGAATAAGTACCATTGGTTGTTATAACATACACTAGATAGGAGGCCATCTTGAAATTGAGAGTTTGTCTAACCTCTTGTAGCTGATGATCAATGTTAACACTTATCAATTATCCCCAGTTTATCAATGCATTGGTCTTGTTGGTCTCAATTATTCTAATGAAATAATACATCCAAGTATAGAAGTTATTGGCATTCTTCTCTCCATTAATTCTACATAACGACTAGGTTATGTCATATGCCTCCTGCACAAGGTCTGACCTCACAATGGTTTTAGGAAACCTGGAGGCTTTCTTAGGTTTCTTCTAATTGTTGAGATTCATAATCCTAATGCAATCACCCAGATTATCCTCCCATTTCTTGATGGCCTTTTTCATATCAACATCCAATGCTTTAGCCTTTGTGGGGATCTTCAAGCTATAATTGAAAAATTGGGCATCAAGCCTCACTACCAGGTTACCTGAGGTATCTTTCACTACCCTTGTTAAAGGATCATAATACTTAGCACATTCTAGATCAAACTTAGGCAAATTGAGAGAACTAGGAAAGGCAGCTTCCTTGATTAATCCACTATCAGTTAGGCCCTACATGAGAGGTGTCTACCTTAAGGCCTTTGATCTTTCAATAAGCTCATATGTGGACACATGTCCCATGTCTGTGTCACTGATTTCAACAAGTTTAGATGCCACACAAGACTCAATAGGATAACCTTTATACTCATACTTCATTTTGCCTTCTTGTGTCTCACTAGTTGGCCTAGATCTAGACTTTCCCTTGCCTTTTCTAGCCCTGGAAGTTTCTTCAATGATAAGGTTGGGGTCCTCTTTGAATGATAACAACTTCCTCTACTTCCAATGACTTCTCCTTTGTCTCAGTTGATCCTTCTCTTGCCTCAGACATTTGCTTTAATTTTCTTCAAACAACTACTGCAATGTTAGCAACAATCCCTACTTCAAATGTAGAATTCAAGTTAAACTAAGAGACTTCAATTCCATGAGCATATCCAGATCTAGTCTGGTCATGAAAGTACATAAAAATCCTTTCAGAAATGAATTTTTAAGATTACAAAAAATAAAATAGTGAAATTGTTTTTTTATAATGCATTGCGGGTTTTCAGAGTGTTGTTACTTAATAATTTGAGTAATAAAGTAATGTTGGCTTGGTTTCATGAAAAAGAAGGTAGCAAGTAGGAGCACCTTCATTTTAACACAAAGCATTGCAAGTAATATACTCTTCGAAAACTTGCAAATAAGAAGTCTTAAAAAATAGGGGTTTGTTTTAGCGCAAAAAATAGTTGAAGTAATGGGTATCTAAAAACCTGCAAAACACTAAGCAATAGTGCAGGGTAGAAAACCCAAAACTAATAAATCTTAAGTTGATGCAATTGAGAATCCCACACTGAATGGGAAGTAACAAATATTTGGAAACCCACAAGAAAGAAGGAAGTAATGGCATTTCGGTTTAGTGCAAAGAAGCGGGGAAGTAATGGAGTTTCAGTTCACCTTAAGGAATTGTATTGAAGTAATGTAAGGTTGATTTACTACAATGAAGGAAGTAATGAGTGTTTGGTTTCCCAAAAAGCTAGGGAAAGAACCAGGGTTCCCAAAATGGTGAAAATGTGAGAATTTGATAAAAGATAACAGTGAATTTCACTGAGTGAACAAAAACCCTAATTCCCCATCAATGGAAATGACCTAATTTTAGACAATCTCCCAAACCCAGATAAAATAGACAATTACAAACATCCAAGTAGATGAAAAGTAAAAATAGGTACAATAACATTGAAGAAGAAGGAAAAAAACTATAAAGAAGGGAGAAAAACAATAAACATACCTTTTCCAAAAATGGGTTGAGGTCGGATTACTAAAAAAATTCTTCAATCGGTGTGCACAAGGTTACTAGGGGTTCACAAGTTAGATTACTTCTCTCTGAGTGTAAGTGATGGGGAATAACTTAACCTTTTAAATATTACACCTCATTAATTAGCTTGATACGGATTCCTCATTATGGGGTAGTTCTTTGTGGGTTTTTGACATCGCTTTACTTGACTACTTTGTGTTTGGAGCAAGTAAAGTAGTTCGAGATTTCCGATAAGCTAGAGGCCTTAGTTATGCGGTGTTCCACAATTGCATTACTAGCTTACTTTTCTAAGTAAAGCAATATCCGTTTAGTGCTAAGAGATAAGTAATGGTGCATTGATTATGCGCAAAGAAGGAGGTAGAAATGGATTTATTTTGAGGTGATTAGCAACAACTTTGTTGAACAACAATGAAATAAAGTAGGCCATAAAGACCGATAGACTAAAGACCTTAGTTATGTGGGTTTTGACACTACTTTACTTATTAATTTTACAAGTAAAGTGGTATCATTTTAACGCAAAGCTTTAGTAAGGCACTTCGTTTTATCCCACAAAGAAGTAAGATGGAGAACTTGTTAGCTTTACGGGGTTTAACAATTACTTTTCTTATCTAACTCAATGAAGTAAAGTGACTTCCATTTAGCGCAAAGAAGGGATGATGTAAATCAGATTTTGGAGGGTGAATTAATGCAACTTAGAAGTAGAGCACTTTGAGAAACTCGATTGCTTAAGAGAGCAAGTACCTATATTTTTAGGGACTTTTAAGGCATTTTGGGAAAATGGGTATTTCTTCAACTTCTTCCAAGAAACCTTTTTCCACATTTGGAGAATTTTAGAGCAATCCTGAAATCTAGATGAGTAAAGGTAGTAACCTAAACACACTAAGAACTACACAAGGAGACACAAGCAATAAGAACACAAATCTTCACTAGGCCAGAAGACTTAAGTTTTTTAAAGGGGTACCCAAAAATTTCTAAGTGAAATCTCCAATAGTGATACAAGAACCTTAACACCCATGTCATATGCCCCCATTGGTATCTATGACCTCAATACCATATCACCATAGAATATAATCAGTCAAGAAGGACCTTCACCATTGGATTCTTCATCTATCCCACATGTTACACAAACTTATACGACTACACCTCTGTCCACAACTAGTCATGCAACCTCCACAACTCTTCCTTCCTCGACCAGTTCTTCTAGCGTAATTTACTCTACCTTTCCATTGGTCACATAAAAACCACTTACATCCCGAAAACCTACATATTTAATAAAAAATATGTTCCTATCTATCTCCACATATCTCCCACCAATAAACATGAGTGCCATTACTAGAACTTGTCCTTTCTCATAACAAGCATCCACCATCGCTATCACACAATACAATTACATATCTTCTCAATACATCCCACATCCATCACAACCCCTCATCAACACTTCCATCCCAAAAACCTATCAGTATATCCAATCCTCCTCACAACCATTAGTCTCTCAATACACTTACAACATTATATGAAAAATTACTCACTCTCAAAATCCTCCACTATCATATCACCTGTATCAACAAACAAACCATATAACCTATAATAAATCCACCCCTTCCTCCTAAAAAATCCAACAAACTCAAAAGGATCCCATGCAAGAATTAATGAACACAATCACTAGCATTGAATCTTCCACTATGGGACCTAAAAACAACCTTTCCTACGAACAAATCTATACTAAACATATCAATCCATATATACCTTTAAAGGCCTATCCAACATATTTGGAACTACCGAAGTTCATCAATTTCTATAGTAAGGAGGACCTGCAAAAACATATGAGGGTCTTTCATCATGCTTGGTATCTCATCGCTCATGATCAAGACCTTGTGTTGAGGATATTCCCCATGTATTTGGCTAGCCCCGCCATCGATTGGTATAAAAATATTCCCCAACATTCCCTTTACTCGTTCACATAATTTAGCACAATTATTTTTTTAATTATTTTCTATCAACATCGCTCATAAAATATATACCAAAAACTTGTATGCAATCAAACAATTCAAAGAAGAGTCCGTTATTGATTTCGTTACCAGATGGTTAAGAATCACTAATCAACTATCCTTCTATCTTCTGCAAACTGAATTGATTGAGATATTTTCTCGATATTGCGTTAAAAACATATCATCCACCCTCCATTTCCAATAATTTCAAACATTTTATGAGGCCTTTACCATGGCCCAGAAATTAGAATTCTGAGATCTTGAATACACTAAGGTCAAAATACTATCTAAGAAACCTTATTCTGATTCCTTTGTTAAAACTTCTTCTAAGAATGATAAATATAAATGTGGTTGTTTTAAAAACTACGTCTAAAGGTAATTTGGACTCTTGATGTTCTTGACCTCAATGTAAGTATACCCCTTTAGGTGAGTCCTAAAACACTATTTTTGATAAACGTTTGGTTGCTTATATGATTAAGCTCCTTCCCATCTGAGCCATTGATAAATATACATCCGAACCATCATGGTATAGAAAAAAATACTATTGTAAATATCATCAAGTCTAATGACATGAAATTGAAAGATGTTGTTCTTTTAAAAACATCCCTGAAGACCTTATTAATTGAGGTGAACTAAAACTCGATAACCTGAACACACCTCCTAAGAAAAGTCTGAAACTATTTAAACAACCCTTTATGAATCTTCTCGGCGCTACTAATCAACATCAACATAACATCGTAGGGTCTCATCATATCATAAACATTTTCAAAAAATCTCACCCACTTCTTCAATACCATTTGTTTCTATATCCCACACGCTAACAAAACAACATAACTCTTTGGATCTCCTCACTACTGAGATTTTGAGTCCATCAACATAGAAATGTCTAAAATATATTGTATCTACTCACACAGAAACTCCCTATATCGTCCCTCTATAATAACAACAAGAGAATCCTGTCATTGAAATTTTAAATAGCTCTTTTGAAGACCACATCTCTCAATAATGAGTTAAAATTTTTGGTAACCCAATGAAAAAACATAAAAATCATCTGTCTAATAAAGATAAAAATCCCACAAAACATTCTCCAAACAAACACACCACAGGATATGACGCCCTTACCTTCCACTATGGGACCGCATCCTTCATCCAAACTTACAATAATTATCACATAATATAAACCCAAACCTCGACCAACACCTAAATGTACCACATAAAACATGACTCAATTATCTCATACCTTTAAACCATCAAACAATGTCTAACATCCATCCTCCTCCTCATCATCTCGGTCATCCACATCAGGATATTATACTAAAATCCTTCAAAACTCATTGATTTTTAAAAAATAGAATGTTATAATAATGTTAAATCCTAGATATTGCAGATTCACTAATGTAAGCTATGAAATACAACTACTATAATATAAATGACATAAGCAATAATCTAGGTAAATATGAGGCCCTAAGTGCAAGAGAGGGAAAGAATTACTTAGTTAATTTATGTTTCCTTGAAGGTGAATTTTACTGGCACAAATGATGAACATGAAAGGTAGAATGTCACAACCATGATCAATAAAATATGGAATTTTTCAGATGAGGCCAAACTATGGTGCATGGAATGGGGTGAGGCCACATAGGTAGAAGAGACCTCTTATAGGTGACTTTGACTGTGCAGGAGCTCAGAACCTATTGTTTCTGTTGTTGCATAAGTATCAGTGGTAATCATTATTGGTGGCCTGTATTTCGATGGATGATCACCAAATTTTCCTATAACTCGCAAAGAGATGAAGACCTAGAAAACCTTCAAACTACCTTAAATCCCAAAAAGAAAAGATGTAAAATGGGTAGTCGGAATGACCCCAACACTCACCCAACTAAGTGAACTTACGATCAAGCGGTGCACTACATCTTAGACTCCATTTAGTTCTTATGCATGTGAGAAAGAATCATGTCATAGGAAGACCTTGTGTCAATGAACTTGATTACGAGTGATAGCTAAATGTAGCACTACAAATAGATGTGTGGATGGAAAAATGAACTTCCCCTTATTATGAAGTGTATGCAGAAAATGCAGTCCCTTTTCCCTTGTATGGATGCTACATGGATTCCTTTAGTGCTCTTAGATGCCTTTAGATGCAAGCTTAGGTGATGATAATAGATGCTAAGAGCTTGGTCCTCTATTTTGGTCATATAAATTTGTATTTATATGACTCATGTTGGCTTTTAAACTTGCACCCACATCTCAAATTTAGAAGGATCAATTCATTTAAAAAAAATGGAACCGTCCGTAAGTTATGGGACCTTGCATGCTTAGGACGGATCGCCAAAAAAGGATGGTTACTCTACCTACCTCTAACGCTATTGCTACTCCTAATACTGAAAGAAAATTCTAGACTAAACATGCCAAGGGACCAGGGATAGAAGGATGTGTAGAAAGGGGAAATCCTAAGCTAAGGAAGGCGATAACGATAGGGAAAGGGTCGATCTCTCTCCATGAGTGGCGAAGGAAACAAAGGGTGTGAGAGAAGAGGGTGGACGATGCACACCACAAATAAACACATGGGCTCGGCCTTCCAATGTGCACAACACATAAACATGGGGAATGCAAGTGGGAATGATTAGGGGATCATTTTTGAAAGTTACCTAAACATCCCTAAATGGTTTTAGTGTGGAAGATCATTTTGAGAGCTTTCCGTCGACTATGAGAACGCGATAAATAGACATTAGGAGCTCTAGATATGTCTGGTCAAAGTTCAGTCAACGAGAAAGTCAACTATGGTCAACTAGTCAATATTGGACCAATGGCATTATGACACGTGGTGAAAATGCAAAGGGAATCGTTTGTTGGTTTTTGATCTCTGGTCTTCAACGGTCGTAAAAGATTACTCGCCGGAACAAGAGGCTCAACTTTTGTTACGGAGGGGAGCCTGACTGCCATGTGGACTATGATATTAGCACCAACGTGGTGGGTCCACAAGCCACCACAAATCAAATTTGTTCAATTTTCCAATCGCGGGTCGACAGGTGGTCTTTTTCTTCATATCTCATGTGGGTCAAATTTCATATTACTTTGTAATTATTTTTCACGCATTATTCCCAAATACCACGCATTATGCCACATACTACGCATATGTATATATGCCTTAATATTAATGTTCAAACATTAGTATAACCGCACTTACACACATAACTACCATATATGCCGAAGCTTCCATATGGTGAAGGAGTGAAGCGATGGTAGGGGGCATGCATATGCTATGGTGGAAGATTCCACGTGAGGAGAAGGAGGTGGGGCAGTTATGCCTCAAGTGGCCCCATGACCACCTAAACATGCGTGGGAAAGGCTAGTTAAAGCCTAAAATCTATTTCCTCCCCCAAATGTGGGAAATCCCCACTTAACTATGTCCGATCCTAAGGGAATTAATCCCTTCCTAAGTGCAATCCACCAAAAAGGGATTTTATCCCATTAAATAATTTAATCCGCCCACTATGGGAAATAGTCCCATTTATTTTGCTACGGGCTATGCTAATATTAGCCTTATATAATATTTGAGGCATTATTTTAAGGGCCCTATTTTTGTATAAATAGGGAACCCATTTCTTTGTAATGGACACACACACAATGCAACGACGAAGCTCATTCCTAGAGCTCGGAAAGGCAGAGAGCGAGCCAAGAGGAGAGTTAGTTGCCATGGGCATAGTTATGTGAAGACATAATTTATTTAGGTATTATTATTTTAATTATTATTGACCAATTTTTTTTAGGTAATAGTAAATTAAAATCATTGTGGCTAGGAGTTATTAATACTACCTAGTCGGCCCATAGCTCCACACCAAATTATTGTGAATCCTGAAATATTGACTGGAGTGCCATAGGGCATTACGAAGCATCTGAAAGGCTGATCGAGAACCGAAGGATTATGAATAGTGGTGCTGGTGCCATCGAGCTTGCTGAATATGCCGAGAAAGGGGAAGTTGGGTGCTATTTTTCACCCTTGTCTTCTGAAGGTATAGTTATTCTTCTAAGCAAGTTCTTAATATTTTCCATTAGGTTTTCTTGTGAAATTACTATTGTAACTTACAAGTTTTGACTAGTGGAACAGTTTGATAAGAACTCAGAGACGTAGGAAATTTCCGAACTCTATAATCAATCATTGTGCAATTGTATTTATTGTCTTGCATTATTTTTTAAATTGATGACTGAAGAAGGAGTAAATTATCGGCAAATAATTAAAGCCTATAAAGGTCCGAGATCAAGTAGATAAAAACTTGATTATTTTTCAGATTAGGGAATATGTACAACATGCTAGAAAACACAAACAAAGAGGCGAGATGAAATGAAAACGAGAAAGGGAAGACAAGAGTTCCACAAGACACAATTTTATTACTCAAGGGACACACTGTCAGTTACAATCATGGCAAGAGGTGAGAATACATTGTAGAGACCATGCCAAGGTCTGAGACCCATGGGAAGTCAGCCACCATTTTTGGCATGGTGCCGTTACAACATAGAGGGATCCTTTTTACAAAGAAGAACTCTGCTATTTATAAGAGAAGAAGGAGAGAAGATAAGGAGAAAGAGAGAGAAAATCAGATTCAAATCTTCAACCACAAATAGTCTGTGATAAATGCCTGTAAATCCACTGTAAGGTTGTTAGATGTGCTTCCCCATATATGTTTGGCATGTAGAAGAAGGAAGAAATCAAGATCTAATTTAAATCTGATTGTTGAGGTTGATTAGATGTGTGCATTGATAATCAAAAAGATTTTTCCCTATTTTCCACCAACCAAATCTTGCCTAAATCTGATTTTGAAAATTCTAACGTGTAGCTAATGTCAACAAATTTCAAATGAGATTGGGCATGCGGGAATCTGAGCACTGTAGTAGAAGTTATGGCAATAATAAGTTCATAGGTCGCTTTGACATGTAATGACACCTGGCGCGCGTTGATTGATTGAAGGAGTCATAAAATAATTTATTTTTTTGTCTTTTCTGCCATGTGTCATGCACCAGTTGGTTTTCTAGATTTAGCGCCCTGTTGGCACACTTTGATAAGTTGCGTGTAGCACACTCAAGTATGAAAAATGACATAGCATAGTGACTGGTGCATAAGAAGGCACGAGGTGTGGAAGCAAAAGGAAGGTGCACGAAAGGAAAATAGAGGGAAGGCATGCACAAGGTATGCACGAAGGAGGAATAGGAGAATAATTGTAGGGAAAAAATATGGGAAGGGGTGTAAGCATTCAACTGAGGAAGGGTGTGTAACGACAGAAGGAAAAGGGGGCTTGCAAAAAGAGGAAGTGTAAGGAATGCAAGCATGAAGGCATGTGTGGGAATTAACCTATTTGGAAGGCAAGTCTATAGAGGTGTGCATGAGGAGTGTGTGATAGGATAGGAAAGAAAGTGGGAGCGTAGGAGGGAGGTGCAAATGGGAATTTGAAGGAGATTGTAGAATGTAGAGAGAAGGGAAACATAAGCAAGAAGGAAGCAAGGCATGCAAAAGAACTGTAGTTAAGAAAATTGTGCCAAGAGAGAAAGCTGGAGTGCGTGTAACTTGAAATGGGAAACATCAGAGTTAGAATAAAAATATGAGTCATCTAAGTAACTAGGAGAGTTATTTTGATAACAAATACCTTGGTTGAATTTTGTAATTAACAACTGGAAGGCCAACGCAGAAGAAAATAAGATGCCTAATAGATAAAATAGACCCAAAGAGAGTGAGCAAGGTGGAAAGAGGATTGGGATGCGTAGAGGAGACGAGGGTGCCTGGAAGTTGGCATCCTTGTTGGGTGCTAGTGTCTGGAGTCATAAAATATAAATCCGTAAAGTACTAAATGGGGTGTAGGGTGCGAAAGACCATAAAGAAGAAAATAAACAAAGAAAAGAGGCCAAATATAGTTGTCAATTACTAGTTTACTCACTTAGGAATCATATGAATACAATATGTGTTTATGACCTAGAAATGTAACCAAGTGTGTGATTTTGTGTCTATATTTATGCCCACTTTATGTTGTTTTGTGAATAATCATTAAAAAAAGTAGATAAGTGATGTGTACCTTTTGTTCCTTGTACATTAATGGCGAAAGCGTTCCGAGTGGACAAGTGAAAGTGTGAAGTGATAGAAATGAAGTGTGGAAGCTAAGAAAAAGGAAGTGACACTACGGATGAAGCATATGGTGTTTTACCTATTGTGCTTGATGAAGAGATGCTTCTTATTGTATATCAAGGAAGGACCTGCAAAAGAAGAGTGAAAGAGTAGTCAAAGTTATGTATTATGAAAACTCTTGTAAAATTATGTAAAAAGGAAAGTGTACACCTGATCCATAAAGAGTGACGTGATAGAAAATGCTCTGAAATGTTCTAGAAGAGAAAATTTTTTGGGCGATCGCATGCTAAGATTGTGTTTTTTGGCGACCTCACTCCAAGAATGAGTTTTTTGGATATCTCACACCAAGTGTGAGTTTTTTGAGTGATCTCGCGACATGGTAAAAGAGTGTTGGGGAGAGAGGTTTAGTGTTACCCTCCTTCCATGACTACATCCTAATTATACATCACTGCAGATGGTGTGATTCTATTTTGTTCTGAGTTGTACTTCCATTAGTTTGATTCTCTGAGGAGAAAATGGAGAAAGAATGAGTTCTTCTTGCTGGAGGACTATGCCTAAACTATGAAAACTGATCTATGATTTTTTTTAAACTATGATGATATGAGAATGTAACTGTAATTTCCCTTGGTCATAGGCACACAGGAAAGGTCAGGAGCACCCAGACACTAGTGTTTATATCTAAGCACTGGTGTCTATGTTGAATTAAGGACCCTAGTCAGATTCTGGGTCTGTTTCTGTAACTGTATACTTCTTGATTCTATATTATGCATATCAAAACTGTAGCTCTGAGATGTTGTATGGGGTGATTTATTCACCCAATGTATGCCCCCTCATTTGGGGTACGTAGGACATCGTTAAGAGAATGCAGTCTAAAGAGAGAACCTGAAATAATTTGATCTGATTCCAAGATGGATACCCTGCAGGGGGAGGGGATGTGCATGGTAGAAACCAAGGAACATGTAAACAAAAGTTACTAGAACATATGTGTTAGTAGAAAAAGTGAGCAAGCATGTAATAAAAGACAATGTAACAAATAAGAAGTGCATAAGAATATAGACTGTGAAAAGTGAGTTTTAAACATGGGACATTGCTCACAATGCCACAAGAGAATCAGGGTCCGAAGTGGCCAAAAACATACAAGATCATACAAGATATAGGGCAAAGCCTGACAAGCAATAGCATATAAGTAGAAAGAAATGGAAAACAAAGTGTATCTGACTACCATGGTGGAAAATATTCCTGTAAAGAAAATGCTACACATGAAGCACCCATTAGCATGTTAGAAAGATAAAGAGCATGTCAAAGCGTGCATAGATCTATGAAATAAGTAGCTCGATAGTAAGAATAGGAACTAGTATATAATAGAACAATAACACCTATGATGTGTGAGAAGGTAGATGCCCGCAGGATCCTAGGTGGGACTTGTAAAAGGTAATGTGCAAAGCATCATTGTTGCATGTAAAGATTTATTGGAAGTATGCATTCACAACTAAAGACCAAGTGAACATGCATGTGTATATAGAAAATATAATGGCATACTAAGTATTTGTCTAGCATGGAAAACAAAGTGTACATGTAAGTATAAGCAAGCAAGAGTAAATGCAACCAAGATATGCAATATGCTATGAATGAGTGGAATGGAATGCAATGCAATGTGAATGTGATAGGAGCAGCATGCCCCCTGAGTGGATGTATATGTATGAGATGAGGTTCATTTATAAAATACCCCTCGAAAGTCAAGAATGAACCATAGAACAAGAGTGTGTCATCGGGAAGTGCTTTAAAAGTGTGTACTAGAAAGATAGATCATGAATCATAGAGTGTGAAGATTGAATGGCGTGAGGTTCATTTCAGATTTAGACGCTCAACAATTAAGTATTAATTGTGGAACTAGAGTGCGTCATAGGGTAGTATGATGTGTGAGAATAAGAGGTGAGAAAGATGTATCATGAAGCATGGATCATGAAGCATGCAATGTGTGAGGTTCATGGATGTAGTATAATTTCAACAATCAAGTGTAAACCTTAGCACAAGAGTATGTCATAGGGTAATGATGATATAATAGGTGTGTGTCAAGTTGTGTATGATTGATGCTTAGAAATAGGAAGGATGAAATAGTAGAAATGAGAGACACCCAATAATGCTAAGAAGAGGAGGGGAAGAATAAGCATGATTTCACCACGTGTAGAGAAGAATCAAGTAAAACCATCTAAGATATCATCATCATCATGGTAAAAGTTGAATGGAGAAGCATCAGAGACCTGATAATAAATACTATAAGGTTGATCATGTAAAAATCCATTGTGGCATAAATTTTTCATTCCCATTGCATATTATTCATTAGTGAAAGGTGGTAGTGGAAAACCATGTGCATACCAACAAGTAAATTTTTGTGTATAGTTGAGAAATGAATCATTGTAAAAATAAACATGGCCGAAAGACATGGGAAATGTGATATCAATATGACTAGGATCCAAGGTGCCACCAGTGTAGTCAATCCAAGATTGCCCAAGTGTAAGTGGATAAGTACAAGAAGTTACGCAAGAAAGATAAATAAGTGGAAGACACAAAGGAAATAAGTAGTAGTGATGTGAACATATCTGTGATAAAGATGAAGAGAATGAGGTGGAGGGAGGAGATCATCTAGTGTGAATCCTAGTTGAGCCAAGCCATCATGTGAGTAAATAGTGTTAGAGCAGGTAGGATCAAATGGAACATGTTACCAATAAGAGTTATTTATGAAAAGACGGAACGCGAAAGGAGGAAGCTCTGATGATTTCACCAAAAATATATAATTTGATTAATGTCAAACCTAATATATTACAGAGTCACGCATGTAAATATGAAATAAACTGCTACAATATAATATTGACACAAGTAAATAAGCTAAATAAATTAAAACCCTAAGTGCAAGAGATGGAAAGAGTGAATTAACTGATTTATGCTTGCTTGAAGGGGATCTGGACTGGAACAAGTGATGAATAGGAAAGGAATACTATTGTAACCATGCTCAATAAATTATGTAACTTATCAATGAAGCTTGGACCAAGGTGCCTGGAGTGGGGCGAGGGCGTATAGGCACCGGAGAGCTCTGCTAGGAAGCTATGAGAACTCAAAATAGATTTTTTGGTGTTGCAAATGTTTCACTGATACCTTCGCTATTGTTATCTCTTGTATGTCACTGAATGATCATAGAATTTTCCTGTAATCTACAAGGAGATTAGATGACCTGTAAAACCCTTAAACTACATCAAATCCCAAAAAGAAAAGATGTAATATGGGGAGTCAGACTGACCCTGTACGGTCACCTAACTAAGTGAACTTATGACCGAGTGTTGACACTACATCTCAAAATTCATGTAGTTCTTGTGTGTGTGAAATAATTCTTCCCTAGGAAGCCCTTGTGCCAATGCACTTGATAATGCGCGATAACTAAATGTACCAATGTAAATAGATGGATGGAAAAAATGAACTTCCCCTTCTTATGAAGTGTATGCAGTAAATGTAGTCCCTTTTCCCTTGTATGAATGCTAGATGGATGCCTTTAATGCTCTTAGATTCCTTTGTATGCAATCTTAGGTGATGATAATAGAGACTCAAAGCTTGGTCCTTTATTTTGGTCACATAGCTTTGTATTTATATGATTCCCTTGGTTGATTTTTATAATTGACAAATGTAAGGACAAACCAAAAGAAAATAAGATGCCCAAAAGATAAAAGAGACCCAAAGAGAGCGTGTAAGGTGGAAAGAGGATAGGGGTGCCTAGAGGAGATGAGGGTGCTTGCGAGTTGGCGTCCTAGCTAGGAATTGGTGTCTAAATTCATAAAAGATAAAAAAAGTACAACTGAGCTATAGGATGTGAAAGACTAGAAAGAATTGACAAGAAACAAAGAAAAGAGGCCAAAAATAGCTGTGAATTACTAGTTTTCTTACTTAGGAATCATATGAATGGAAGTATGTGCTTAAGACCTAGAAATGTACCCAAGTGTATGATTTTGTGTCTACATTTATGAACACTATTTGTTATTGAATGAATACTTGATAACATAAAGTAGATAAGAGATGTGTACCTTTTGTTCCTTATAGATTAATGGTGAAAGCGTGCCGAGTGGAAAAGTGAAAGTGTGAAGTGATTAAAATGAAGTGTGGAAGATAAGAAAGAGGAAGTGACCCTAGTGGTGAAGCATATGGTGTTTTACCATGGTGTACCTATTGTTGTTCTTGATGAAAAGCTGTTTCATTTTGCATATTAAGGGAGGACCTAAAAAAAGAGTGAAAGAGTAGTAAAATTAATGTATTATGAAAACTCTTGTAAAAGTAAAATATGTAAAAGTATATGTAAAAAGGAAAGTGTGCACTTGATCCTTGAAGAGTGAATAGGATAGAAAATGTCCTGAAATTCTATAGAACATATTTTTTGGGTGATCTCATGCCAAGAGAAAGTTTTTTAGGTGATCTCACGCCAAGAACGATTTTTTTGGGTGATCTCATGCCAAGTGAATTTTTTTTGGGAAATCTCACGCCACGACAGAAGAGTGTTGGGGAGATAGATGTAGTTTTACCCTTGTTCCATGACTATTTCCCAATTATACACCACTGCAAGTGATGTGATCCTATTTTTTTTCGAGTTGTACCATATTAGTTCCATATTGTTCCAAGTTGAAATGGAGAAAGAATGCATTCTACTTGCTTGAGGACTATGCCTAAACTATGAAAACTGGTCTGTGAATTTATATAAACTATGTTGATACGAGAAAGTAACTGTAATTGAACCCTATTCATAGGCACATAGGAAAGGCCAGGATCTCCCAAGCACTATTGTCTATATCTGAGCACTGGTGTCTATTGCTAAACTAGGAAACTGTAACCTGTTTTGATTTTGTACTGTGCATATCTAAACTATATCTCGGAGATATTGTATGGGGTGAATGATTCACCCAATGTATTCCCCCTCATTTGGGGATCATGTGATGTCAATAAGAGGATGGGATCCAAAGGAGAGGACTTGAAACTAATATAAATTATATCCCTACAGGGGGAGGGGAATGTGCATGGTAGAAACAAAGGAACATGCAAACAAAGTGGCTCAATACACGTGTTAGTAGAAAACTATAGGAACCGTGCAATAGAAAACGTTGTTACAAGAAAGAAGACAAGATAGACTGTAAAAGTAGGTTTCATACATGGGACATCACTTAGAATGTCACAAGATAATTAGGGCCAAAGTGGTTGAAAGCATACAATGTGCACACAAGATAAAGGGCATATCCCACAAACAATTACATACAATTAGAAAGAAATGAAAAACAAATTGTAATAGATAACCATGGTGGGAAATAGTTCTATAAAGAAAATGTTTCACATGAAGCACCCGTTAGCATGTTAGAAAGATAAAAATTATGTCAAAGCATGCATAGATCTATGAAATAAGTAGTGTGTTAGTAAGAATAGGAACTAGTATATAATATAAAAATAACACCTGCAATGTGTGAGATGATAGATTTCCCCAAGAGCCTTGGTGGGACAAGTAAATGGTACTGTGCCAAATATTACTTGTGCATGTTAAGATCTATAGGAAGTTTTCATTTACAAATAAATACCAAGTGAACACACATGTGTATATAGAATAAGATAATGGCATACTGAGTATCTGTCTAACATGGAAAAAAAGTGTACAAGTAAGTGTAAGCAAGTAAGAATAAATGCAACAAAGATATGCAATATGTTGTGAATAATTGGAATGGAATGGAATGAAATGTTAATGTGATATAAGCAACATGTCCCTTGAGCAGATGTGTATGTATGAGGAGAGGCTCATTTATAAAATACTCCTTAACAATCAAGAATGAACCATAGAACAAGAGTGTGTCATCAGAAAGTGGTTTGAAAGTCTGCACTAGAAAGAAATATCATGAAGCATAGAGTGTGAAGAAGTATTGGGGTCAATATCATTTTATATTTACACCCTCAGCAATTGAATATGAACCATGGAAATAGAGTGCGTCATAGGTTAATGATGATACAAGTGTATCAAGTTGTTTGAGATTGCTTAAAGATATAAAGTATGAAGTACGAAGTGCAATAGTAGAAATTATAGGCACCTAATAATGCTAGGAGGGGGGCTAGAATAAGCATGATGCCCCTTAAGTGAATGATAATGAGAAAAATATCCAATGAAAGTGAAAGGAAAGGATCCTACACCTGATGTTGTGGGTGATAAATGTGTGTGACCATGCTTTGAGATCAGTGGTGTATGAGACCAAGGAAATGCGCTTGACAGAAGTCTAGGAAATGATGAAATCTTATGTGAAAGATAGCGAGAAGATGATGAGCAAATATGTGAAGGAGACTAAGGGGGTGATTAATGCCTATGTGAAGGGGACCAAGGAGGTGATGAAAACCTATGTGAAGGAGACTAAGGGGGTGATGAGCACCTATGTGAAGGAGACATAGGAGGTGATGAAGGTGATTAAGCTAAAATTTATATACACAAGCCTAATCTAATGCTATAGTAACAAGAAATGAATGAAATACAAAAATATACCAAAGAAAAATAAGAAATAACTATGTAAATTCTAAGTGAAAAAAGAGAATAAAAATCCTTAGCTGATAAGAAGAGGTTGCTAGTCTATGTTGTAGTGGAGACTGGCTGACCAGAGATGGAGGACTATTACAAAAAAGCTTGGAAAAGTATATATCCAACATATTTGACTAGATAGAGGCACTTGGAGAGGGATAAGGGCACTTGTGGGTTCCCTAGTTTTGTTTCTGGGTGCCTTGGTTTGTGTCGATGGTTAGAAAACCAGCTCTTATTTCCCTTGTGATGGAGCTAGATGGATGCATTGGAGCTCTTAGATGCCTTGATGGATGCAACCTTAGGTGGTGATAGTAGATGCTTAGTGCTTGGTTCTTTACTATTATCATATAGCTTTATATTTATATGATTCCTTCGCTTGAATTTTGTGATTAACCTTGAAAAGGATGACTTACAAAAAGATAAGATACTCAAATGACTAGAAAGGGCCAAAAAAGTGTGAGTAAAGTACAAAGAGGATAGGGGCACCCAAATTGGATGAGGGTGCCTAGCGCTAACATCTTGGTTTGGGTGCTAGTGTCCAAGATGAAAAATTTCGAAGAATGAAAAGGCATACTAAGAAAGTAGAGGTGTAAGACCATGAAAAGTGATAGAAAGGAAAGAAATGTGGCCAAATACATGGGTTAATTAGTACCATTCTTTATTTAGGAATCATATGAAATAGTAGTATGTGTTGCATGACTAGATAATTACCCAAAGTGCGTGATTTTGTGTCTACATTTTCTCACACTTTATGTTGGTGAGTGGAAAATCTTAGTAACATAAAGTAGATAAATATTTTTACCTGATATTCATGTAGATTCATCATAAAAAGCATGTCAAGGGACTAGACAAAAGCATGGAGTAATAAAAATGATTAAACATGGATGAATAAAGATGCAGAAAGTTTAAAAAGTGGTGATGAAAATGAACCTAGGCCAGAAAACATATGTGTAGAATGTCACATTTTGTACCTTATTCTTGATGTCGATGTGTGTGATGTTGTTGGTGTCATTGACTACCACTTCCCATACATATGGAACCTGCAAAATAGAATCTAAGATCAAGTAGTAAAATACGCATGTATATGATCGTAAATATGTAAAAATTGTGTAAGGATAAATATGTTAAATAATATGCTGAAAGTGTGAAAAAGGAACATGTGCACCTAATCTATGATGATAAAATCGAGTGTAGAAAGGATCTTGTATATGTTATCAATGTCGACGCATGATTTTTTTAGGTGATCTCATTGCTATGTCAAATGGAAGAAGTGTAGGGAGAAATATCTGGTATTATCCCTCCAACCTTTAACTACTTCCCGCTATGTAAAACACCACTGAATATGGTGTGTATATGTTGCTGAAGGATTGTATTTCCTGTAAACTATGTTGTGTATGGAGTTTTGTAGACTGTGTTGAACTACTAATCACTGTGTAATTTCCCCTTGGTCTCAGGTAATCCAAGAAAGGCCTGTATGTGATTATGGCCCTATGTCTTCAGGAATCCTAGGAAAGCATCGCTATGTGTTAAGGACCTAAGTTTTATTATGATCCCTTTCTAAAACTGAAATTTGTGTTAGTACTGGTACTATGATACTGTATAATGACTCTATGTAGGGTGATTGATTCACCCAAATGATGTCCCCCTCATTTATGGTGTCATGCAACATCATTGAAGGAGTATGTGGCCCAAAAGAGGAATGACCACTATGTTATAATTGTTGACTTGCAGGGCGAAAAGGGATGTGTTTGGTAAAATCTAAGGTACACATCCAAAAAAGTGTCTAGGAAAACAAGTGTTATTAATATAATCAAAGACAAAAACTCATGTAACATAATGAAATGTGAATCTACAGTAGACAATGTATAAGCTAAGATGCAAGTAAAAACGCTACAAGATAATGTAGACTGTGAAAAGTGGGCTGTAAATATGGGATACGTCACTCATGATGTTGCATAAGACAATCAATTCCATAGTGAAGCCACAAGTACATACAGAGAATGCAGCACAAGACATAGGGAAAATCCCACAAACAAGAGTACAGAATGACAATCAATGGACAATAATGTCACAGACAATTATGGAAGAAATTAGTCCCTGCATAACAAATGTTGCACATGAAACAACCGTTAACATGTTAGAAGCATATAAACGTATTCCAAAGTGTGTATAATTTGATAATGTAAAGTTGTAAGTAAAAAATGGTAAACAATAAGCACCTGTAGTGTATGAAAATGGATTTCCTTAGAAGCCATCTGTGGAACTAGTAATTGGTACTACACCAAACATCTCATACTACATGTAATGGGACCTATAGAATATATGCGATCACAACTAGAAAGGCAATTTAACGTGCATGTATGTATAATAAAGATAAGGACATACAATAAATCTATCTTAGCATGTGTAATAAAGTGAACATGTAAAATCATGAGTAAGCAAGAGTAAATGTGACCAAGATATGCATTATGTTTTGGATCAGTAAGGAATGGAATGCAATATGAATGATAGGAGCAGCATGTGCCCCCTGAGTGGATGTGAAATGTATGAAATGAGGTTCATTTATCTTATGTCCCCTCAGTAGTTAAGAATGAATCTGTAAACAAGAGTGCATCATTGGGAAATGGATTGAAGTATATGTGTTGCATAGCGTGATGTTATGAAAGAGTTGATGATGATATGTGACATAAAGTTTTGGAATGGTAATGCATGTGATAATATTGCATCCTGACATAGTGTATGATGTGTTATAATGAGGTAATAAAATGTAGTGATGATTTATCCTAAAGCATATATCACGAAAGGATGAGTAGAATAAGTGCATGATGTAAAATAAAGTGATGATATCAACACAAGGATTGCTATATCACAAGTGATGATGTAGCCTAAATCATACATGCAAAAGAAGTGATGATTTAGCACAGAAGCATATATCATGTAGATCTAGTAACATAAAGTCACTAGCTACAGGAATGTCACATGATGAAGTATAAGTTGAATGATTGAACTGTGTGAGTGTGATGAGGTCCATTTGGGATATAGACCCTCTGTAGTCCAAGTATCGACCGATGAGACTAGAATGTGTCATCAGGGTATTGAGTGCAGCGTGCATAAGTAGATGTGATGATGAGTAAAATGTACAAGATGTATAGTAGATATATGTGAAGTGAGAAAATGTCATGAGGTGTGTAAGATATCCTAGAAGCATGTAAGATGTGTAATGATGGAATGTAATAGTGTGAAGATGTAAGAGGTTTATATGATTTAATCTGTAGAATCAAAAAACATGATGTGATAGTGAAAATGTGTTGCAGTGTAGAATATGCTCACGATGTATAGGATGTCCCTCAACAGTAGAAAGTTTGCGAACCGATGCAAAATAGATGAACATATTGTAATGATGATACAAATGTATCGAAATGTGTATGATGAATGTGAAGATAACTAGATGCGATGTATTGTATACATTGAATAGTAGTTTGATGATGTCATGTGTAGGGGGGAGGATGATGCCCCCCAATTGTATAGTGACGAATGTGTCATTTGATAACATATGAAAAGAGAGTATATTGTATGTGTAAGATAAATATAATGGAGAAATGAAAAAGGTTCTTATAAGAAGAGACCCCTCAACAGTTATGTAAGAACCGTAAGAAAACAAGTGTGTCATCGGAGGGTAAGATGATAGGATTCACCTAGCAAAGACCAAGTTGGCATGAAGCGGTGGAAGCATGTGTGGCAGGAGTAAAAAAAGGACCATGCGATGGTGGGGAATTTTAAAATGTGTCATAATCATTAGTAGAAGGGGTAGTTGCTTTGACAAAATTAATTAGAAATGGATGTGGATTAGGATGGAAAGGAATCTTAAATGGTGGTAAATTAGGTGGGATTGGTGACGCTGTAGAAGACTTGATAGTAGAAGAAGATGGACTGATTTTGAGAGGTGGCTACATATTTTGACTTGGTAATTCTGTGGATGATTTGAAAGGAGGGGGTGCTATATTGATTTTGAGAGGTAGTTGCTTAGGCAATTGTTGAGTCTCTGTAGAAGGAACCTTAAAAATGATGGCATAATTATCATTAGATATAGAAAAATCTGATTTAGGAACCCATTGGGGTGTAACAATTGTAGATTGGAATGCAAAAAAATGTTGTACATCAAATGAGATAAATTCTTGATGCTCAAGATTCTTGATTCTTCATCGTAAAGAATAATACTCATTTTCATTATGTCCATTGATTCTATGATAATTATAATATGGGTGACCTTGATATTTGAAAAGTCAGTAAGGAGGATTTCCTTACATTCTTAGTTAGCCTTTGAGGGTAAGAGCTTAGTAAGAATGTCATTTTACATAGCATTATGATCAAAGGTGAGATGATCTTGTAATGGTATGACTTGAAGCTCAATGATATAAGCAAATGTAGAAGACATAGAATGAAGATGGGATGTAGAAGGAGAAAAAACATGCACATGAGAAGTGTCTGTAAGATGTTGGATTTCATATTTAAGAGATGTAATTGTGGATTCCATAGCTTGAAATTTGTCTTGAAATAAATAATGCAAATCTTGAATCAATTCCAACATGGATTTATTAGATGGAAGATCACAAAGACTGTGGCCATCAGATAAATGATCCAAGATAGGAATTATTTCATGTGGCGGCGTATCTTAAAGAAGATACATGGTGTCTAAGGTTTTTTGTAAAATAACTAGGAAATTGGGATACATCTTAAGTAAATCAGAAAAATAAATATGAGGAATTGTACAACCCATGATAGAAAAAAATGAGGATCTTAAGTTTGAAAGTGTTCGGGTTCACCAAAATGATTAAGATAAAACGTAAATACACAAGCCTAATCAGATGCTATAGTAATAGTAAATGAATGCAATAAAAAAAAAAATAAATATACCAAAGCAAACTAAGTAATAAATATTTAAACCCTAAGAGAAAAGAGAGAGTAAGAATACTTAGCTGAATCAAAGAGGTTTCTAGACTATGTTGTTGTGGAGACCAGCTAAACAGAGATAGAGGAATGTTGCACATAAGCCTGGAAAAGTGCAGATCCGATAGATTTGACTAGACTGGGGTGCCTGGAGAGGGATAAGGGAATATGTGGGAACCCTAGTCTATGTAGATTCTTAGAAAACCTCCTCTGATGTAAGTGGAATAGATTCCACCCATTGTGTGAAATATTTAGTAGCAGAGATGATGGAATAATGGTATTGAGAAGAACGTGTGTGTAGACACCAAAATTGGGTCTTACTTCCCTTAAAACCTCGTTAATTAAATTAACCACATCCTACCTATTCATATCCCGTGGTGTACATGTTAATTGAATTAATTATCTTAATTAAATTAATTAATAGCCTCACTTAACCACCTCACCTAGCCAACTCACCTAGCCACTTCACTCAAATGACCCACTCAAACCTCATTAATGACCTAAGACCAAGTCTAAATCTATCCTAACTAGCTAGGACTTAGTCTAAACCTAGACTTAACTCCTATTAACAAACCTAAAAAGACTCCTACTTATCTTGTTGTGATCTATCACTCAAGACTCGGAAGAGGGTTAGAGATCACACAAAAAATAGAAACAATTTGGATATTTTTCGCCAACCTAGATATTCCCACCTTTACCAATGCCGATTATATCTCAACCGATGTCATTCACCTAACTGATACCACTTAGGTTAAATATATTTCCAAAAGCATTTTCCTAGGTTGGTTAATCGATTCAGGATCTCATACGAACATAGACTCGGAGCACTTGAATTTCTTTAGGACTCAGAAAAAAGAATACACACGGGAGCACTACCAACATAAATCACCATTCACCATTCTATTCACTATCACAGATTAACAACAGAGAGGCATGGGAGTTCAAACTACCACGGAAAAAATACAATGGCTCTTCTCTCTAGATCTCTACTATCACCATCTTCATCACCTAAGTCCTCTAGTCTATTTTCTAGTAAGTATTCAACATCTCCTCATTGAATCTCTAGTTTGTTTATGTAGATTTTTTTATTCATCTCTCTAGTTTATCTCTCTCCACACCCATAAAATTTCTCCCTTCCAACAACCCATCACGCTGATTATTCCTGGACCTACACCCATTTTAACCCTCTCTTCATCATCTATGAGTCTTCAAAACTAGTTTACAACCCCACCCTCACCATTTCCAACTTCTATGTAATCACGAGTCTGAAAAACCAATTCTAAAAAATTTATGACAATTTCCCCTACCAACATCGGTTAGCAAAATGATGTTGGTCACTCTACCTAACCTGAATCGGTCAGTCTGAACTGGCACCAGTTACTATGTCTAGAAATATAGCTCAAACTAGTAAATAATATCCCACTAATCCCAATAGCCATAGAACCATTGCCTAATGCTTACTAAACCTTACCTAATAACCTGTAAAAGACCTGCAACTCAACACCAACCAATCAACCCTCCCATTTTCAACTTAAACAACCTTTTGCAAATGACCATGGTTTCTTATTAATTTTAGAGATATCTAAATCGTTATCAATTACAATAGGATATTTACTTCATGTATGATTTAACAAGCTTTAATATTGTTACTATAAAAGTGGATTGAAAACCTATTCAAGAAGCATCATACTTCTTGGATCTAGCTTCTGTTAGGAAGTCCAATCATTATTTTGTTT
Organism: Taxus chinensis; assembly: GCA_019776745.2. Classification (NCBI taxonomy): domain Eukaryota; kingdom Viridiplantae; phylum Streptophyta; class Pinopsida; order Cupressales; family Taxaceae; genus Taxus; species Taxus chinensis. Next base: position 222,311,983 of record CM034157.1, read on the forward strand.
AACTCTATTTGGTGGTATTATTTTACATTTACAGGAAGTTCCTCCTAGCCAAATGAAAGCTCTGCATAAAATTCAAATTAGGATCTTGAACCCTTATCAGAAGACGCACACAACCTTCAACTGACATTACAAATAGGTATTCCTCCTTGACCTATTATACTTATCTATTTCATTAATTTGATAAGAATCCAGTGAAACATTTTGGCACGCCTAGTGGGACCCATCTGGGGTTCCTTGCATTTATTCATTCTTAGGAAACCATTGTATGTTTGTTGTAACATCTTGGACAAACTGTTCTATTTCTCTTTTGCATTACAAGTGTTGCCATGTGATTTTCTTGAATAAGGTGTGTTCTCTTGATTGTTAAAAATCATGCTTGTTATGGATAAATAATTTTTTCTCTTGGATTCATTAGAATGAAATGATATGGCTTGCAAGAATCCATTTTCACTTCTTGTTGATAAGCTGCAATCTGATTTTGAGAGTTGAAAACTTATCTCTTTTTGACTGACTCATCCTTGGATCAATTTCAGTGATCTAAGGAATGTTTTAAATCTTCTTAATAGACTGAATGGTAAATTGACATTCATTGGTTGAGAGACATAGTGGACTGAATCTTGTATGTTACAAGTTCTTTGGGATTGATTGATCATGTCTTCATTCCGTTGTATGTTTATGCTTGGGTCTTTGGGGTTGACCTTTGCAGGACATTATTGTCATAAACAAGAATAGTCTGCTTCATGACTATGAGGGGGATCAAAATCCTAAAAACTAAAGGACTATCCTAATGGTATCCTAAACTAGGTAAGAGCACCTACTTCCTAGCTATGTCTATTTAATTGGGTTGTAATCTAACCTAAGCTTCTTATTCTATTGTGTTGGGGGGGTGACCTAACCTAAGCTCTTGTGCTAAATGAATATGGGAAGGGGAGATTACTATGGTAATACTAGACTATGTTAACCTAATGCCTAATACTAATGGTTGTGAATTTAATCTAACCTAAGGTGGTATTACCTATGGAAATGTTTTAGACCTAAGGAAATCATTTAGGAAATGATTTTTGACTAACCTAAGTTTTGGGGACATCTAGCCTAAACTAATTAAAAAGGGGCCTATGGTCACATGGCACTAAGTTGATGGTTCCAATGGATTTGATTTGATTTGATTGGGTATTAATGCAAGGAGGTACCACCAGTTGTGGCAAGGGCTAGTTAACTTTAGTGGGGCTTACATGGAGGCTTCACTAAGTATGGAATTGCATGTTGATTTGGAATTGGTATCTGCCAGTTTTGGGAGGTGGTGGCAAGGAGAGAGAAGCGGGAGAATTGGGAGTTATGGCATTAATGGATCATATTTTTTGTGTGCAAACCATCTTGGAAACAAGGGAGGTGGATTTGTGGGAGGTTGTTTGGTTTTGCATGCCTCACGAATTTTTCTCTGCATGGAGCTATCTGGTTCTTTGAACTAGTAGTTTGACTTCTTCTTCTTCTTGGCTATTTTTGGTTTCTCTAGTCTATTTTCGATCAAGGGAATGTATAAGAGGCATTGGAAGAAAAATTGTTTGGTTGTTGATCTATTCGTGGAGAAGAAAAAGGGTTGGAAGCTCAGCTGGAAGTCTCCTTCGAATTGGCAGAGGCACTATCAGGCATGATAGGATCTACCCATTAAGATATCTTGCTTTCTTCTAAATGAATCATTAAAACAACTCTTCTCTCATGAAATAATTGTTTGATTGATTTGTCTAGTTATTTACTTTCATGTTTTTATGAATATCTGTGGTTTTTGGAATGAAAATCCATTGCTGGTAATGATAGTTTTTGGGAAAATTTCTTCATGCTAGTTTAATGGTGATATTCATGCAAACTTGTATTTGAAGCTCTGTAACTTGTATTCGAGGCTGGTGTTGACTGAACTGGCATTCATTTCCTTATGCTTTGTTATGAACTATTTTTAGATCTTGTGTTTCATTTAAATCTGTAGTGGAGCTTCTTGGTCATTCTGAACTGGCATTTGTTGCTTGTGTGGTTTTGAATCTCTTTTGTAGTCTTATGTTTCATTGAGCTTGTATTGGGGCATTCAAGTTTTTCTAGGAGCTTGTATTTAAACTTCGTGTTATTCTTAGCTGAGTTGGAACTTGTATTTTTATAAACTTTCATTGAAGCTCCACTCGTGTTCAGTACTTGCGTGATTCGAACTTGTAGTCGAATCGACGAGTTAGTTCTGTACATATACTCTGAGTTGGAAGTTTATTCTTATTCAAGGATTTGAAACTATTTGAACTCGTATTAGAGCATTGGTGTTTTATTTTGAGCTTGTATTTAGGGCTTCTTGTTTCGATTATAGGCTCGTATTTGAACTTCGTGTTTGTCTAAGCCTTATGAAGTTCTGAACTTTTGTTCGAAGCTCATGTTTGACACTGTATTGGTATTCCATTCATGCATGTTTGAACTTGTTTTGGAATCAACGTGTTTGATTTTATACACGTAGTCTAACCTAGAGTTTTGTTGGTATTAAGCATTTGAAAAGCTTTAATTCCATTTAAGTACTGTCTATTCAAAAGGGTCTTGAGAGATTTGTTTTGTATTGAAGTAGACTTGGTAATCTCTTTTGAGATCTTCTTCTTGTAGCTTCTTGTTGGAGCAATTGTGGTACTTTTGTCTTTTAAAATATACCACCTTCTTTGAACATGACAGGGCATGTGAATACAGAGTGTATCTTATTATTCTCTACCCTAAGCGAACTCGTGTCCTGTTGAAGGCTTGACTACATTTTTAGAAGGATTAAATACCAGAATTATATCTTGTTATGGGTATTGATGATTTATAGTTCATTTGGAATAAGTTGTTAATATTTTTTAGAGGCTTCTGGAAATTTTGGAAATTTCCAAGCACGACAACTATACCCCTATGCTCGAAATTTTCATGCTTTATCATTCCTAGGCAACCCCAGCTCTATCCAGTTAGTCCAAATGACCTCCCAACCAATTTTATATCACCCCCCTAGGTGATTTAGGAAATTCCATTCATTCCCCCTAGGTGATTTTAGGACTTCATTGAAAATGCAAATTTTGGGGAGTCACGGGAAGGGCTATCGCTGGCCTTCCCAGGGCTGGATCGACCCCCTGAAGTGGAACAGAAGGGAAAAATTCAAACATGGAGGTGAATTGGAAGACCTTAAAACATCATGGAAATGATTTTTGAAGGTTTGGGGAAGTTTTGCAAGACTTGGAGCAGTCTGAGTTTAAAACAGGGTTCACAAGCCTAGGCGACACACATGCCTAAAATAGCTGTTGGGCTTCAAAAGAAGATTCTGGGAGCTCTGGATGGATTTAGAAGTAAAAAAAAATATCTCAGAAATAGGATTCCAATACCTAAATTATGGTAAAATAATATTTTTCACAACACCTTGGCGCATAGATTGACAGGCAGTTTTTCTCAGGCACAAGTGGAGTACAAAATCAAAATCTGATTTTTTAGGGATCATATGGATGAATAAAGACATGATACCCCCATAATTGGATTAAAATTCCATTTCCAGTTCAGGATCATATAAAATTTCACCAAGAAATTCCACCGGGAGCTCAAGTTATCTTCGTTCATTACCCTCTCAAACGCAGTTCAGGACTTAGTCATTTTTTGAGAGGACACGTGTCAGCACCAGGAGCCTGGTGGGATTTCATGTCCCTCACGTCCCCAAGGTCAGGTAAATCAAGGTTGGAAAATTATCCCAGCCCCCATGTGAGCCCTCTGGGGCCCTCATATGACCTCCAGACTTGACAGTTCAACCCCCAGGTGCTTATTTGGAGCATGCCTTCCCTGCCGTCGGATCGGGCGCCACGTGTCAGCTCCAGGACCACCGTGGAATTTGATGTCCCTTATGCACCTGAGGTGGGGGACATCATACCTTGAAAAATGCACCCATCCCCCATAGGGAGTCTTCTGGACACCCATGTGACCTCCTTTCAGCTCCCAGTGCTTCAATGTAACTTTCTCCCTCTTCATTCCCTGTCGTTGGATCAAGTGCCATGTGTCATGCTCTTGACCACGGTGGAATTTGATGTCCCTCATGTTCCTAAGTTCAAGGACATCAAACATGGAAAAATTCACCCTAACCCTAATTGTGCCTTTTTAAAAAGTTTCCAAGTGCCACCTTTTTCACTTCTAAGTTCTAATAGTTTTTGTGCACTCCATTCCTCCATTCTTCCTCTGCAACATTCTACCATCACCCACCATTGAAAATGCTCAAACCAGCTCGACCCAAACACTGAAAAACAAATCCCCACAGTGATTTGTAGGTCTCAAAAGGGTCTTTCATCAAAACAAGAAGGAGAAACGAAGAGCAAGAAGAAGAAAACAGTGAAAATCTCCATAGCCTAAAAATGAAGATCTGAAGAAATATTGCAAGCCGGTGCATGAAACAACAAACCATTTGTTTCTATTCATTCCTCTATCCAAGACCATCAAAAATACACCTTCAAACTCCCCCCTCATGTGACAGAGCATCCACAATGAAGAAATCTCATTTCTAGCTCAACGAAGAAAGAAGTGGGATTTCCCATCAAACCAGTTGCCGGATTGAAGTAAGATCGCACGTGAAGCATCAGAAGAAAAAACCCACATCAAAAATATAATTTTCTTTACAAATGGAGGAGAAAACCAGACCTGCAATTTCAAGGTCCATTAATGGCTGCCGTACCCAGAAGCACTGCCAGGCCTGAAAATTAAAACTTTAAAATCTCCTGGACTATTAAGCAGGCGGGTCCGAAATTTCAGAGGGAGGATATTAAAAAAAAAAACCATATCAAATTTTTTTTTTCCACATCAATCTGACTCCCAGAGGCCAACTTTCTAAAAATAGTAGGCCTACTACATAGGAACTACTATTTTGGGAAAGTCAGCAACAAAAGAACCTGTGAAGGAGACAAAGACATTGGAGGTGGACTACATATGAGAATCCACCAGAATGGACATTTTTGGCACTTACTAAAAATAGTAAGTGGGCCCTCGAGCACCTGCTAAAAATAGAAAGTTGATCCAGAAGGAATGAGGAACACAGGGAGAAAGAGGAAAACTAAGCCACAACATCCAGTTGAAGATCGGGGACTTGCTTTTTCACACTTACTAAAAATAGTAAGTTTCTTTTTTGAAGGGAGATATGAAGACAAAATGGATGGGTCGAAGACACAAGCCTTTTCCTACGAGTATGATGTGGAAGACAATGATATCTTGTACATGGACCTGATCGACCTTAAGACTCACATGGCCTCCAAGGATCGAAGGAGGATTGAAGACCAGATATTCACAAGTGGCTTGTTTGATGCTGCAGGGCACCCAGTGTCTGTGCAAAGTCTTGAGCTAGTCCTAGCCTACTCTTTCCACTACAAGCCCGAGATGTGAACCATTCGAGTTGACAACGGTGTAACTTTAGTAGTCATTAACCCTAGGAATATTTCAATCTCTTTGCAAATACCGACATCCCCCAACATGGTTATCATTCCCAAGGATCGGTTATGCATGATTGGGAAACAATGGATTCATATGTCCAAGGGGTAGCACTTGGCTCATGGCTGAAAACTTGAAGAAAGCCTTCCAAGATTCCCAAGAATCTACCAAGGTGTGAGTTCCAAGAAGGGTATTCTGATGTCATCACTCTCCTTAGTAGAGTAATGGGCGAAGCAAGCATGAGAGACTTCCAGGACTGGATGGGCCTTTTCATCCTGACATTGACAGAAGGGAAGCAGAGAATTGACTGGGGGAATATCATCAGTGACAATCTCCATCTACAACTACTCCAAGTACCTATGACAAAGAAGTTCCACATGACTTCTTATCTAGTTTATCTCCTCGCAAGCTCACGATCATTCAAGGGATTGGCTCTCACATAGAACATTGCTTCCAAGGTACCTACATTCGAGAAACTTCCACAGTTGATAATGGAGGAGAGCAATAGGCATTTCACCCATGTGAATGATGTGTTCACCATGTATGTGGTCTGAAGCTTGGAAGGGGATCTTGAAGCTAGGATGTCACCAAAAGTGGCATCCCTGATTAAGGAATATGGCTCGTACTTCATACAATTCTCAACATTCTCCTACATACGAGTCACTGGCTTTGACCAAGCTCCATTGAAACTACCTAAGTACCTCAGTAACCAGATTGTATTGTTTGAACTATGCAGGAAGATCACTCAAGTAAATAGCAAGCTCAGAAGTAGGAGAAAGAAATTGATTCCATTCCCTATATCTCTAGGGGAGTTCACGTGCAAAAGCTCAAATGACGCATCTCACTTGGAGGCCACTTTCACACATTTGAATCTACATTCCTACATTGCCAGGCCCAACTTTGACATCTGAGAAGATCCTGACTCGTTCCATGTCCCAGAATTACAACATGAACCACAAGTTGAGGACTACTGGGCCAATTGTATTGATGAGTTTGAAGTACGTAAAAAATATCACATGAGGATGACAACCAGTGAGATGAAGAAATTCAAGTTCTCTTGGTATGAAGACATCTTACATGATGATGGGACAGAGATGTATGATCCTGAGTACACAACAGTCAAGATGTCCCCAATGCCCCAAATCAACTGGCATGTTCGTGAATCAGGAGATATACTGGAGTGGACTGAAAAGGTGGTGAGGAGAATGAGGAACTGGTTTCAAAAGAAGAGGACTATGATCATTCGGTCATGAGGAATTTCTCCAAGCCTAAAGCAAGCTTCACATCATTCATCTTCAAAGTAGTAGAGGTAACTTCTAGCTCTAAATACTCTAGAGTGAGTTCAAAAAGGAAGGCCAAAGAATTGAAAACTTCTCCCCATGAGAAGACATCCAAGAAATTCAGGGAAGAAAAAGATTCATTGGCATACCGCAAGAGGAAGATGTGATCCCAGTAATGCAGATAGAAAATCCAACAGCAAATGCACAAGTGAATGAGGAGCATATGACTCATGATCTAGTATTCGAGCCACTACAAGAGGTCTTGCATGTTGTTGATTCCAATGCTCCTCTCATTCAAGAATTACCTCCCTCCATCAGAACAAAGAATGGTTGATGCATCCATCATTGAACCTGAATCTGAGAGATGTTTCCATGGATGTGGGAAATGATCATCCTTGACACTCGTACTGGTGCAACAAGTAGTAGACCCCGATCTATCAGCAATTGTCTCGATTGGCTAAAGAAAAAAGGTCAAGAAAGATCACACAGACAACATCATGATTCTATAGTGGGGAGATAGGTAATCAGTACATTGAAGTAGCTCAGCCAAAAGTAATCAAGCCAGTGGATGAGATGACACCAGCTGACTATGAGATGAGTATGATCCAATTGGGACCAGCTACTCATGAAGGTGATTTACACCTATTCCAACAATCTTCTACTCACATGGTGGCAAGGAATAAAGAATATAAAGAGAAGATTGAGGTACTAGAGGAAAAAGTATGAACTCTTTCATCTTATGTACAACACCTGGTGGAACCAAGCACTATAACACTTCCTATTGAGAAAGTGGTACCCATCAGTAGCTTTGATACAGAATCCATCAGAAGAACACATGAGCTCATGATGCAGGGGGAGAAAATAATGAATGGATCGACTCAATCTCTGAAAAAGGGAAGTTAGCACTTCAAGAGGTAGTCAAGATCTTTACATACATGTGCGCAACCATCAACATAACGCAAGCACTCAAAAAGGATGTGGGGAAAGAAAGAGATTACTGGGAACCTCTGGGACCAGTAGTGAGTGAGATGAGCAACACCCATCATCAGGAATTGATCGATAAGAAGGTTTTTGAAACTGCTGCAGAAGACTTGACACAGGTATGGGCTAGGGCCCTGGAAATTAGATTTGAAGCAATCAATCGGGCCTTCACAGAGCTAGAGGAGAAAGAAGAACAAACATACAAGCTGCAGGATAGCATAAATCAGAAAGTTCAAAAACTTGGAGTACCTGCAATGAGTGAACACTCAACTGCTGATGAGTTGATTGACCCTTTCAAAGAATACATCAAGAAAGGGGTGGGAAACCCATTGTCCTTCACTAAGGATACTCTTGACTTCTTCTCAGAAATCTGAGCCTCCATTGCACTTATCATAGAGAAGCATTCATCATGGTTCAGGAAGTGCAAGGACATCAATAGTGTGACTGATGGATGGACTGAAACCTTGAGCTGCATTTGTATCCCTCATGCTGACAAAGTAGAACCAACAGTGGCTTGTTTCAACCAAGAGTTTGGAAAGATAGAAGCCTTCTCAAGATCACAAAGTGGAGAGCAGTCAGAGAATGGGGCTAAGTCCACCACAACAACCCATCCTTCAACATAATTCCTCTTCTTCTTCTTCTTCCTCTTCTTTCTCTCTCTTTTCCCTTCTCATATAACACTCTCTCTCCTCAATGTTATATTTTTGCATTGAGAGTTGCACTTTTTGATATGACTTAAGTGACTTTAGAAATATAATGTAAATTTAAGTCACCTTGCTATTATAAAAGGGACTTAAATATTTAAAGTGGAATGTGAACAGTCTTAAGTCACATTAAGGTATTCAAAAAGTCACTAGGAAGATGAAAAGTTTCCTCCTCTTCTATAAATTGTAAGAAGCACCTCATTTGAGGTCTTCTAAAAAGTCTTTGGAATTTTTCTTCTTAGATGTTGGAGCTGTTTTTTGTGAATTCATGAGAGAGTTATCCTTGTGAAGAGAGCAAGAGATAGCAAGTTTCTTCCATTTCTCCCATTAAAAAATGTCTTCTATTTCTCACACTATGTACAAATTCTGCTTGAGCTTCAATAAAGGAAGAAGGAATTTTAGCCTCTTTGATTGAGGAGTTTGTTGGTACTTTGTGCCCATTAAGCTTCATTTGGTCTTGTAGCTATTACATAGATTTGTTTTCTTCTATATTCAAGTGCATGTAATGAAACTTCTGGCTGGTGTATGCAAGTCTCTGATTTTCTACTTGCAGCATTAGTTTTTCTCTTTTCTAATTTTCTCATTCCCTTTCCCACCTTCCTAGCAAAGTCATCTCTTACAGGTATATGCAAGCAATTTCCGCAGGGTCAGTGGAGTGCCCCTGTTGGATCCCCGGCCGAAAGGCCACCAGGATAAAACTCACATTTCACTCGTGCATGCACATACGGTAGCTGCACCGGTTAAGTAGAGGGACTTAGACTCCCAGAGCATTGGAAAGATAACCACCAATTTTTCCCCAAAAAATTTTCTCGCCAACAGTTTTTGGCACCCACTGTTGGGTAGATTTAGCAGCATCTGCACCTGAATATGACCAGAAGGTCTGAAAAATACAAAAAAAAGTTCAGAAAATTCAAATTCAAAATAGAAAATTTCTGGAATTTGAATAGCTATATGAGCCACATGTCTACAAACCATGGCTATTCTGGGAAATACTCATGTTGAAAGACCCGAATTTCTCTTCCACATCCAAGAAGATATCACTTCAGATTTGAGAGAAGCTATTTGGCATAACAGACAAAGTGTCAACCACTACTTCATTGCCACAAGAATCCTTGACCTTGAAGAAGAACGCGCTGCTGATTTGGAGAGGCAAAGACAAATCCCAGCACCACAAAGGAAAGCATAGATTTCCAAGCTGGCAGATAGAAGATACACCTGACAACAGAGACAAGGAGGACAAACCAACCCCATTTTTGAAGAACTTCAAAGAAGACAAGAGCTGCTCAGAATTCAGAGGCCTCCCCTTCGTCAAGCAACTGGTCATGTTGAGAACCTGAGTGTTGCTAATCCTTTGGATGGTGAATTTCCATACATCAACAAGAACCTTGAAGATTTCACTGACGTAGAAACTGAAGAAGAAGTTAGAGAAAGAGAAGCAAGAGCGGAAGAGGAAATAAGGGCTCAACTTGACGAAATTGAAAGACTTCAAGCCGAGGTAGATGAGAGAGTAGCAATAGAAGCCATAGCTTTAGCAAGGTGGGAAGCTAGAAATAGAAATAGAATGGGGGATCATGAGTGTGATTGTGATCGTGAGGCCCGTAGGCCTAATGTACCATGGGGAGGAAACACGGGTCCACTTGCTCTTGCTCAACCACTCCACGAGCTACTGAGGGGCTCAAGAAAAAACTTCCCGAAGTTCAGAGGGGATGGTTCTCAGCTCCCCAAAGAACATGTAGCAGCATTTATCACTACTTGTGGTGTGTTGGGTGTTGAGGATGAAGATGTGTCAGTCCAACTCTTTGTGGAGTCACTTCAAGAGAAGGCTGCCGAATGGTTCTACATGCTACCCCCGAGGTCTGTAACATGTTGGGAAGATATAAGAAGTGCATTCAAAACATAGGTTCAAGACCACAAAAGATTGTCAGGATCTCTTGGTCCAATTGGTACAAATGAAAAAAGAATCCTCTGAGTCAATGAGAGACTTCATAGCAAGATATAACAGAGTGATAAGAAGAATCCCTGAAGATGTGGTGCCTCCTGAAAATAATTTGAAGAGATTCTTCATCAGTGCCTTGCCATCAGAAGTAGGTTTCTTCCTTAGAAGAACCCAACCAAGAACATTGAGAGAAGCTCAAGACCATGCAATAGAAACTGATGATGATCTAATCTTGTCTGGTAAAGTGAAAGGCCCAAATGGGAAACAAAAGGGTCAGAATTCAAACTCAGTCACCATGGATCCAATGTTCCAAAAAATGGCAAATGACTTGGTTTCCTTGAAGAAACAACTATCCCAGATCACAATGCGGAATGCTCCAAGGAAACCAAACTCCCCAAATAGGCCAAGGATTGCTCCACCTCCTTGCTAGCTTTCTCTTGAAGCACCAACATTTTATGCCATCTATGACACCGAAGAACTAGAGGAGGAAGCAGAAATTGAAGAAGTTGAAGAAGAAAATGTGGAGGATTATGAAAGCTATCTTGAGGTTGAGGAAGTTGATGGTGATACACACAATGGCCTAATTGAGTACATTGATGATGAAGATGAGGATGATGAAGAAGATCTAGGTTTCTCATGTGCAGTTTTCACTCGCGCACATTCTAAGAAAGGTGATTCATCCTCAATGGCTGTGGTAAAGGAAAAGAAGAAGAAAGAAGGTACTTCTCCGGAGGCCCCACAAAATAAAATCATCAGTAGAGGATCACCACTACCACCTTCGATGGAGTTGGCTAAAGAGAAAGCAGACCCACTAGCTAGCAAGGATCATGTTGCCATACCAAGTAAGTCATCTAATCCCCTCCCTAGCTCAAAGGTTACTAAGAATAATTCTTCTTCAAATGTTGTTCCTACAAAAGCATCTAAGGTGTCATCAAAACCCGCATCCCCATCTCCTTCCAAGCCAGTTACTGCACCCTTGAAAGAAATTTCAACACACAAAACAACAAAACCCTTTCCATGTAAAGCTTCCATTATTCCTAGAACCTCTTCCTCACCCACCATAACCCCATTTGACTTTGTGGAACATGCAAGCAAAACTAAAGTCCAGCTCTCAGAAATAGAATACCTACAAACTCATCCTACCCAATTCGATAGGTTCATTGATGTAGTTTGTGGGGGTAATCCCATAACCTTAGGTCTAAATTCCAAAGGCTTACTCCCCACACCATCCATGCCACCTTCTCAAAACATGCTAGCCCTCAGTGCCTCCAAAACCGACAGGGTTGAACCTTTCTACCTGTCACTTCTCATTAAAGGCTTCGAGCTAAATAATTGTATCATAGATTCTGGAGCCTTAGATAATGTGATGCCCATCAAGGTTACAAATGCTCTTGGCCTCACCTTGACCCAAGAAAATGGAACCTACTATTCAATGGAATCCAAACAAGTCCCATTAGTAGGAAGGATCAAAGATGCTCAGGTAGCATTGGCTGATTTTCCAGACAAGAAGGTGCTCCTAACCATCCCTGGTAGCAGACATCCCAACATCCTTTGGCATGCTATTGAGCCGAAAGCTTCTGCAGAGACTTGGGTGGAGAAATAAAAATGGACTGGTCATCTGCAATTATTCCAGTAAAAGGTGAGATGAAGAAATTGTTACCGGTAAGAAAGATGAAGTTCACAGTATGAAGTCTGATGATCCAAAGGCAAACATTATTTTTCAAGATAGCGGGCTAGGAAACTACTTCCTCACATCAGAAAAAGAAGAGAACATGCCACTCCTTATGGAAGAGGAAGAAGAACAAGTTTGGATGATGGAATTTGATGGTAGTCATTCCAGTGCAGGTTCAGGAGAAGGTGTAGTGTTGTACTCTCCCTCTAGCGAATTGTACCTGTTTGCCTATAAGTTGTAATTTGATAATACAAATAATATGGTGGAATATGAAGCTCTCCTTTTAGGCATGGGTGTGGCCGAAGACATGGGAATCAAGAAGCTGAGATGCTGAGGTGATGTGGAAGTGATAGTAAAGCAAGTCTGACAACAATATCAAGTGAAAAACCCAAGACTCGACATTATAGAAATAGAGTATGGGACTGCATTGAATCTTTTGATGCATTTTCCATTGAATCTATCCCAAGAGAAAAGAACAAAAAGGCTGATTCTCTTGCAGTATCAGCTTCCCTAGTGACACCTCATCCTTCTTTTGGTAAAGATAAGGTGACCATAGAAATGGTGTTCAGGCCTAGTGTACCAGATAATGCAAATCATTGGCAAGTATTTAACAATGATAACCAAATTCTATCATTTTTGGAACAAAGGGATAATTTCAATAACCTCTTCTTTGAAGGAAGTGAAAATCCACATCGTGAAGCAATAGCTGAAGGAGAGAAAGAAGGAATTGAGGGTATTGATAACGAAGGAGTGATCAAATTGAAAGGGAACAAGATTCCTAAAGGCCTAGTTTCTTTGGAAGACCTCTTTGACAAACATGACAGATTCATTCAAGAGAAAGAAAAACAATCTTCTCGGTGCCCAGCTGATTTTGATAAGGAAAACATTGGCACCCCAGAAGAGCCAAGGATGGTCAATATTGGAAAATGTTGCTCACCTGAGGAGAAGAGAAGGTTTGTCACATTGCTCAAGAAATATTAAGATGTTTTGGCCTACTCTTATGATGAACTCAAATCCTTCCAACTGAAGGAGATGCATCACTCGATTCCTTTGAAGCAGGATGCTAAGCCATTCAGGTAGAAGAAAAGGCCATATAATCCAAAGATTGCTGAGACCATCAAGGAGGAGGTAATGAAGATGCTCAATGTAAGAATCATCTTTCCCATCCACCATTCAACATGGGTAGCCAACATTGTGCCGGTGTGGAAGAAGAATGGTGAAATAAGAATATGTGTAGATTTCCACAATCTGAATCAGGCATCACTGAAAGACAATTATCCTCTCCCTATCATGGATCACATTTTCCAAGAAGTCACTAGATCTGAGATGCTTTCATTACTTGATGGATTCTCAGGGTATAATCAAATTAAAGTGGCAGAGGAGGATCGCACCAAGACAGCCTTCACGACACCCTGGGGGACTTTTGCCTACAGTAGAATGCCTTTCGGCCTAATCAATGCAGGAGCCACATTTCAAAGGGTGATGGACTTGGCCTTCAGAGATCAAAAACATTGCATTGTCATATATCTTGATGACCTCACAGTATTTTCAAAGAAGAGGGGAGACCATATCCATCACTTAGAACAAGTACTTGCAAGGTGTAGAAAGCATGGCATATCACTAAATCCCAAAAAGTGCATTTTCGGAGTTACGGAAGGAAAATTGCTGGGGCACATTGTGAACAAACATGGAGCACATATTGATCCTAAGAGAGTACGAGCCATTCAAGCATTATCTCTACCCACAAGCAAGAAAGGAGTTCATTCATTCTTCGGAAAGGTGAATTTTCTTCGTCACTTTGTTCCTGAGTTTGCTGAACTAACAAAGCACATCACCACCATGATGAAACCACAGGTAAACTTCAAATAGAACAATGAAGGGAAGGTAAGCATTTGAAGAGATCAAAATTCCATTTCCAAAGCTCCAACTCTTGTGTCTCTAGATTTTAACAAATAATTCATCATGTATTGTTATGCATCAGAACATACCCTCTCTGCTGTTCTTGTTCAAAAAAATGATGAAGGCGTGGAAGAACCCATCACTTTCATGAGTTTTCCGTTGAAAAAGCATGAACTAAATTACAGCCAATTGGAGAAACATGCTTACGTAGTGGTGAAGGCTGTAAAAAACTTCAGGTTCTACATCCTCAACTCTCATACAGTGGTGATGGTCCCTGACAGTGCAATCAAGTCCATCTTAACACAACAGGATCCTGGAGCAAAAAGAGGAAATTGGATTGCAAAGACTCAAGAATATGACTTGGAGATTTGACCCTCCAATCTAGTAAGGGGAAATGGTTTGTGTAGGTTGATTGCTGAGGATGAAACACTCAAAGCTCAACATGGTGAAGAAAATTGTGCATGCTCAACTTGTTCTGAAAACAACCCACAGGTTCTCTTTGTAACCACTACTGATGAGTGGTATGCTGATATTTCCTATTACTTAACTTATGGAGAATGCCCTCCTCATCTTGATTACAAGAAAAGGAGAACACTCAAGTTGAAGGAAACAAGGTTTGTAATCTGGAATCACGTGCTTTACAAAAGAGGCCTAGATGGATGCTTCCTCAGGTGCATGGATAAAGAACAACAAGAAAAATTACTTAAAGCATACCATGACCAAGCATGTGGTGGGCATTTTTCAGTGATGGTCACTGCACATAAGATCCTTGAGGAAGGTATTATTGGCCCACCCTCTTTGCAGACACTCAAGATTGGGTTTCCAAATGTGAAGCATGCCAAACATTCATTGGGAGACCACAACTTGCTGCACTTCCACTCAGGCCAGTTGTTATTGAAGAACCATTTCAACAGTGGGGGCTAGACTTCATTGGTGTTCTGAATCCTCACTCAAGCGCGGGGCACACCTACGTGCTCACGACGATAGATTACTTCACTAAGTGGGTGGAAGCCATTCCCACCAAGTAAGCCAACACTGAAACAATATGCAACTTCATCAAGGAGAATATCATAGTATGTTTTGGAGTACCATAGAAGCTTGTATTAGGCAATTCCACCTATTTCTCTTCAAGGGATTTGACCAAGTTTTGTTATGGCTATGGAATATATCTATCTCATTCATTAGACTACTATCCATAAGGGAATGGATAGGATGAATCAAGCAATAAAAACATTATGACCATTGTCCGCAAGCTTGTAGACGAGAACCAAAGGAATTGGCACAAAAGGTTATATGATGCATTGTGGGCGGACATGATCACTCCCAAGAAGGCAATAGGTATGTCACCATTCCAACTATTGTATGGAGTCGAGGCAGAAATCCCACTCACAATCAAGATGCCAGCTCTCAAGTTGCTACAGGGAATAGAAGATGGTCAGTACAAGGATTCCATTGACAAGAGGATCCTCTTCCTTGAGAAGCTAGAAGAAAATAGACTCCAAGTGGTGGACCGTATCAAAGAGCACCAGTTAAAAGTAAAGAAAAATTTTGACAAGAAGGAAAAAGTGAGAGATTTCAAAATCAGAGACTTCATCCTACTATGGGACAAGAGGAGGGAACCAAAAGGCACCCATGGAAATTTTGATTCATTATGGCTCGGTCCATTCCAGATTCGTGAATCTTGTGACGAGAATTCTTTTCTACTCTCATATTTGGATGGAACGCTGCTGGAATTGCCTCGCAGTGGGAAATACCTCAAATTATATCATCAATGAAAGTGGGTTTTCCCCCCACCTTGTAATATAGGTGATTTCTAGGTGTGTTTCCCCTTTTGTTGTGTGTTTCCTTCTTCTAGTATCTCTTTCTAGAGGTTGTACATGACTCTGCAAGGCCCAATGGATAAGGCACTAGTCAATGAATTAGATGGTCTAAAATTGAGATTCTAGATTCCCATGCCATGTCTTCACTTCTCTCAATCCATGTCATGTCCCCAAGCTAGAGCCAGCTATTGTCGTGTAAATGTGCAAGAGGGAAATTGGAAATTTCCAAGCACGACAACTATGCCCCTATGCCAAAATTTTCATGCTTTATCATTCATAGTCAACCCCATATCTATCAAGTCAGTCAAAATTGCCTCCCAACCAATGTTAAATCATCCCCCTAGGTGATTCAAGAAATTCCATTCATTCCCCTAGGTGATTTTAGGACTTCATTGAAAATGCAAATTTTGGGGAGTCACAGGAAGGGCTGTCGTTGGCCTTCCCAGGACTGGATCGAACCCCTGAAGTGGAAAAAAAGGGAAAAATTCAACATGGAGGTGATTAGAGGACCATATAACATCATGGAAATGATACTGGAAGGTTTGGGGAAGTTTTACAAGACTTGGAGCAGTCTGAGTTAAAAACAGGGTTCACAAGCCTAGGCGTACACAGGCCTAAAATAGCTACTGGGCTTCAGAAGAAGATTCCGGGAGCTCCGGATGGAGTTGGAAGTAAAACATAAAATATTTGGAAAGAGGATTCTAATGTACCTACATGATGGTAAGATAATATTTTTCACAACACCTTGGCGGATATGATTGACAAGTAGTTTTTCTCAGGCAGTCAAGTGGAGTACCAGATCAAAAATCTGATTTTTCAGGGATAATATGGCTGAATCAAGACATGAAACCCATAAATTGGATTAAAAATGCCATTTCAGGTCAGGATCATATAATATTTCACCAATAAATTCCACTGGGAGCTCAAGTTATCTTTGTTCTAAGTTACCCTCTCAAACGCAGTTTAGGACTTAGTCATTTTTTCGAGAGGACACATGTTAGCACCAAAAGCTTGGTGGGATTTCATGTCCCCAAAGTCCCTAAGTTCAAGGTACATCAGACCTTAGAAAATGCACCCAGATCCCATGTGACCTCTGGGGCCCTCATATGACCTTTAGACTTGACAGATCAACCCCTAAGTGCTTATTTGGAGCATGCCTTCCCTGCCGTCGGATCGGGCTGCCACGTGTCAGGTCCAGGACAACCGTGGAATTTGATGTCCCTTGTGAACATGAGGTGGGGGACATCATACCTTGGAAAATTACACCCAGCCCCCATAGGGAGTCTTCTGGACACCCATGTGACCTCCTTTCAGCTCCTAGTGCTTCAATGTAACTTTCTCCCTCTTTATTCCCTGCCGTTGGATCAAATGCCACGTGTCATGCTCTTGACCACCATGGAATTTTATGTCCCTGAGATCATGGACATAAAACATGGAAAATTTTTCCCTAACCCTAATTGTGCATATCTTTTTAAAAAATTTCCAAGTGCCGCCTTTTTCACTTCTAACTTTTAATAGTTTTTGTGCACTCCATTCCTCCATTCTTCCTCTGCAACATTCTACCATCACCCCACCATTGAAAATGCTCAGACCAGCTCTAACCAAACACAGAAACAGCTTTCCCCATGGTGATCCTTGTAGTTCTCAAAAGGATCTTTCATCAAAACAAGAAGTGAGAAACAAAGAGCAAGAAGAAGATTTTCAGTGAAAATCTCCGTAGCCTAAAAATGAAGATCTGAAGAAATGTTGTTCCGGTGCATGAAACAACAAACCATTTACTACTGTTCATTATTGCATAACATGGAGCTTTTCCCAAGTGTGGGACCTTGCGAATCGGGAAAGCTCTCCGGATGAAGGCCGGTTCCTATTCCTCTATTCAGATGCACACATAAAAATGTAGAGGGTTCACTAAAAAACCTAATCTAACTTGCCAAGGAGACAGGGTTGAGAAAGATGCAAGAAAATAAACCTAATCTAACCAAGGTGATGCACCAAAGGAATGATGAACAATTGTTTTGCCAATAAACACAAACCATAAAAATGCAATACAATAAACATGCACAGGTAACCAAGGCTGCAATGAGAGATCATTTGAATGCAATGAATACAAGAGAGGGTTGAAATCATCCACAGACTTAGTTTTTATTGCTCCAAATATTGATACAGTCCATTACAATGGCCAAGAGGCACAAACATGCATTACAGTTTGAATGGGAGGTTTGAACTCCACAAATCCACACCTGAAAGAGAAGAAGGGAGGGGCAAAACAAGAATGTCCAACCTTTAGAAAGAAGCCCCTCCTTACAATTTATAGGAAGAAAAAGAGAGGGAGAAGAGAGGAATTTGAAATCTACCCCAACCACTTCCAGATTGCATTTAATTCATCTCATTATGGTGGTAGGTGAGAACCCTAGCAAACCCAAAAAATGGTGAACTGTATTTTGAATTTTTGAAGAACTTGTTCTCACCCAAATAAAGTCCAACCTTGCATGAATCCGAGCTCCCTGTGAAAAGTTATGGCCATTTGAATATTTCCCGCATCAGGGTCTACCTCCTGTTGGGTTCGGGGTTCTCCTTTGCATTTTCATCGGGTTTGGATGGTGCCCCGACATGTGTTTGATGCTTATGTTTTCCTGAAACCTGTTTCTACCGGTGTTGCCAAGGTTTCCTTAGTTTTAGGTTTGGAAGTTGGACTTGCATATGCATCAAGTTTTGAAGGTGGCTCGACATGTTTTCACCCCATGTTTTCCCGACTTGTTTCCCCGACTTCAAAACCTGATTTTCCTAGGTAGTGTTTCAGGTTTTCAGAACTCCCAAGCATCGGGACATGTCTTGCGATTTTCATGCTTCATGTCTCATGTTTCCTGAAACCTGAAACCCGAAATCCTTTGTGTCGAGTTTTTGGACCATGCGCAACATGCAACATATTTTCTTTGTGTCAGGTTTTCGGCCATGCAATGCATCCCCCAAAACCTGAAATGAAGGATTTTGGGACTGGGACTTGTTTGGCAACCTCTAAAACCCAAAATGAAGGATTCAGAATTCCAGACTTGTTTTACATGCATGAAAACCTGAAATGACCTTGGTGGGAGTAGAGGCATGCAATGCACCCTCTGAAACCCAAAATGAAGGATTTCAATTTTCCTTGATTTCCATATTCTGTTGTTGTCTATATTTACCTGAGGGGGTAGATATATATAACAATTTGGTGACTCAACGGGATCACCTGCCTGCTAGGTAGAAGATCAGTGGCCTTTTAGCAATCCATTGGGCATGGAGTCATAAGCAATAACCTGAAACCAACCTGATATCTGATCCCGAGCCTGATACCGCAACTCCTTCTCTGAGAGCACGCTGAACTATAGAAATTCAACCTGGGAGCAACAAAACCTGTGCCGAAGCACTTAGGGAAACTGAAACCTAACTACAACAAGACAATGTGCATACACACTTAGAGGAATTAAAATCCTAGGATAATATTTACAAGGGTGAAATTATATTCAGTAGCAATGTTTAAGATAGATTCCGTTAACCAGAATCGGAAGTTCTTCTCCATCCAATGTAGACAATTGGAAGGCATTACTACTTTTACATCCCGTGACCATGTAGGGGCCACTCCAAATGGCATCAAACTTGGAATGCCTTCCTGGTTTTTCCCGATCTGCATCCCATTTCAGAACTAGGTCCCCTTCCTGGAAGGTCCTTGCTCTTGCTTTCTTATCAAACCATCTTTTTACTAAGGCCTGATCTTTCTCAATCATTTGAACTACATGTTCTCTAATTTCTTCCAATTCCATCAACTCTGCATACCTGGCCTCCATTGGTTTGAACTCAGACAACTCCAACTGCTTCATGAGCTCCAATGCAGGTAGTTCTAATGATATAGGCAATACTGCCTCTTTCCCATAGACCAGCTTGTAGGGAGAATTACCTGTAGACCTCTTTGGTGTTATCCTATCAGCCCATAATGCTGATTTTAGCTTGGTATGCCATGTTCTTTGGTTTTCATCCAGAGTCCTTCTGATGATTCTTAGCAAATTCTTGTTCGTGGACTCTGCCTGTCCATTACCCTGTGGGTAATAGTTGGAAGAGGTGCTCAAGTAGATTCCATTCTTGACAGCCCATTCTGTAATCTTGGAACCTATGAATGCCAATGCATTGTCTGATATGATAGTGGCTGGCACATCGAACCTGGTCACTATTCCTTCATAAAAGTCTAGTATATTAGACCCATTTGCTTCTTTGAGCGCTACTGCTTCGGTCCACTTGGTGAAATAGTCCGTTGCCGTGAGAATCCACTTGTGGCCTTGGCTTGAGTTTGGATTGATGACCCCTGATGAAGTCCAATCCCCATTGCATAAATGGTTGGTCAACCAAAATTGGGTGCAATGGAAGTGCTGCTAGTATTTCTTTGCCTGTGAAGAGTGCACATTTTTTGCACTTTTTTATCCATGTATAGCAGTCACTGAACACTGTGGGCCAATAATACCCTACCTTCATTATCTTGAGAGTTGTTACCCATGGGGAAAAATGTCCTCTGGAATCTCCATCGTGAAAATCTCGTAACACCCTCTCAATTTGACCTGTCCCAATGCACCTCAATAGAACTCCATTGATGTCTTTCTTGAACAAAACACCATCAACAAGCACATATGGAATGGCTTGTAATCTAAAGTATCTCCTCTTTTCTTTGCTCATTTCTGGAGGGCATAGGCCTGTCTGTAGGAAGTGTATCATATTCTGAGTCCAACAAGGAGTGGGCACATCATCATTTTCCTATTCTTGACCATCCTGTAGTACCAAGACAGTCTCCTTTTCATCACCTGCTTCATCTTGTTGACTCGAGGCTAGTTGTTCACATAATCCCTTTCCATGGACCAGCTTAGTGACCTTAATTTTGATGTCATATTCCATGACACGAGTGATCCATCCTGCATGTTTCTCATTCAGATCCTTGTTTAGAAGGAAGTCCTTGACTCCTGCATGAGAGACCAACAATTGGATCTTGTTGTTTGAGACTAGGTGCTTGAATTTCTTTAAGCTCCTGATCACTGCAAGGACATGTTTTTCAATGAAAGAGTACCTAGTTTCATATTCCTCCAAGCCTTGACTGAAGAAAGCAACTGGTTGTTCTGATCCCTCTTTGTTTTGTTGTACCAGGATTGCAGAAATTGTGTCCCCACCACCAAAGGCATATAGCATGAAATCCTTGGAGAATTCTGGATTGATGAGAGTTGGAGCTTGAGATATAGCCTCTTTTATTGCCTCAAAAATTTCCTTGCCTTCAGCTATGTCCACTTAAATGCCATGCTCTTCTTTAACATCAACGTTATTGGCTTTACGAGAGCTGCAAAGTTTGGAACAAACCTGTGGACAAAATTGATCCTTCCTAAGAAGCTTTGAAGAGCCTTCTTGTGACTTGGCAATGGCAATGCTCTAATTGCCTCAACTCTTTCTGGGTCAATCGTCAATCCCTCCTTTGAAACAATATGGCCTAGAAGTTTTCCTTCGTGAGCCAAGAATATGCATTTTTTGGGATTCAATGATACCCCAAATCTTCTACACCTCTGAAATACTTGTCTCAGATGAAAGAGGTGATCTGCTGCATTTTTGGAGAATACAGTGATGTCGTCAAGATATATCAGAACTATTTCATTGATCAACCCCTTGAATGCCATATCCATTGCCCTTTGGAAAGTGGCTCCAGCATTTGATAGCCCAAATGGCATCTTCCTGTAGGCATAGGTGCCCCATTTGGTGGTGAAAGCCATCTTGAACTGGTCATCTTCTTTCACCATTATCTGGTTATACCCTGAGTAGCCATCTAGGAGAGAGAATCTCTCTGAACCGGATACCACTTGCAATATTTGCTCCATTGAAGGAAGTGGGTAATGGTCTTTGAGAGATGCCCTGTTGAGGTCTCGGAAGTCCACGCACAGCCTGATTTCTCCATTCTTCTTCCTGACCGGTACCAAGTTTGCAACCCAGCTTGAGTGCTTGATCGGGAATATAATGCTTGCCTCTATTAGCTTGTTTAGCTCTTTCTTCATTAGAGGCTCAATGTGAGGGTTGACTGGTCTTTGCTTCTGCCTGATGGGCTTAGCATCTGGATCCAGTTATATGGTATGTTGTGCTAACTTAGGGTTGAATCTTCGCAGGTCCTCATAGCTCCAAGTGAAGACATCTGGAAATTCTTGGCAAAGCTGTATGAAATCTGATTTTTCCTGTTCAGTGGCCACTTTACCAATTTGAAGTGTTTTTCCTTCCCCAACCTGAATTGGCTCTGAATCTTCTCCTTTGACCTGTATGTTAGCCTTTTCCTTACGGAACTGGTCATTAGGATTGAAGATAGACTCCAATGTTACTAAACCCTTGGGAAGCTTGTTTGTCTGTAGCTGCACTACTTGATCCCCGTACTGCTGCTCTAGTCTTTCCTGATTCCTAGCTGAGAATTCAGCCTCTTCTTGCAAGAAATTGATGATCTGTTGATCATTCTCAAACACCTGCCAGCTTGTGTTATTATCTGGCACTGCTGGCCTCACAATCACATGGATATGTGGCTGTGTTTTTTCCCTTTTGATGTTTTCAACCACATCAAATGTTGCTCCAACTGCTGCGAGCCTATCCGTGGCTTCATTTTTCTTCCTAGGTATGGACATAATGTTAAAAGCTTCGAAATCCTCAATAAGGTCCCATACCCTATTCTTGTAGCTCTTCAGTAGGTCATTATTTATAGCATGTTGTCCCCTGACTTGGTTGATGATTAGCTCTCGCTATCTCCAAACACCTGCAAGTTCTTTATGCCCTTTTTCCTGGCCCAATGAAGTCCATGAATCAAGGCCTCATATTCAGTTGTGTTGTTTGAACAGGAAAACTGGAAATGAAAAGCTGAATAATACTTGATGTTCAGTGGTGAAATCAACATTGCACCTCCTCCAGCACCTTGTTTGCTTCTCGAACCATAAAAATAGTTGCCAAACTTCATTGTCATCCTTTTGTTCACGCTTAATGATGTCGGGAATGGGTGAATTTTCTTCATGTACACAATACACGCCTAATTCAGATTCTTCAATTTCCTTGTATGGGTCAAATGTCTGACTTTTGTTTTCCCATTCATCCAAAGTCAAATCAGGAATTCCCTCGACCTTAGTACCTATTTCTAGATCATTTGAACACTCCTCCTGATCAAAGGCTGAGAAATTTGCATTGATAGGACTTGGTACATGAGGCTCAATATGGAAATTGGCAATTGGTTCTGACCTGATTGTTGCTTTGGCCCCATACCTCATCCTGAAAATCATGTGTGACCAATCTGCAGATAGATATCCACCAATTTTTGTAGTGAAGTCTCTTGATAGACACAACGCAAAGAGTGGTGGAAGGTCAATTACAGACACATCCTGCAGAACTGTGACATTAGGATAGGCATGTAGTGTTAGGCTTAACCCTTTGATGACCCCAACTGTTCCTACTACCATTCCATCTAGCTGTACTACTCCTTTCAAAACTGGCTCATACTTCAGACCCAGTTGATCCGCTATCTGCTTCGGCATCACTGAACTACTTGCCCCTGAATCTATCATGCAGTTGTGTACCAAGTGGTTTCCAACAATCAATGACACATAGAATGGTGGAGGCTTCAAATTTTTTCTCGTCTGACCCCCATCATGTTGCACTACATTAGTGAGAACCTTCTCTTGTCCTTGGTTTGATACATTCGAGGCAGACCAATTAGCCATTGCAGCTTGTAATAAATCTCATTGTCCTGGGATTGCCAGTGATTCCCACATGGAAAAGTTCACATGTGTCTTCTTCATTTGATCGATGATGTTGAAAGGGGATGAATTGTCCTTTTGTTGTCCCTTACTTGGCGCAACCTTTTCTGGAGCTTGAACAGGCACATGTGTTGCTACAACAGGTACCTTAGGCTGATTTTGCACATTTGGAGCTGCATTTGGTCTACTGACCCCTTGTTGTGTAGGAGTGGGCTGAGAAACAACTGGATTAGATGGTTGTCCCTCTTCTATGCTTCTCTTCTTTGACCGTGTGTTGGCAGCCATGCCTTGAAAAGGTTGTTGGTTAACTCCACAGAAGTCTTCCGTTTTCCAATTGGCCAATGTGGTTTCTGTTGGAGGTCCTTCTTGTTGTGTTTCTTGCTGCTGATTCCCTTCTTGGCTTGGTTCTTGAGACACACCAATGGTTTGCACCATCAAGGCCTGATTTAGTGCACTATTGAAACATGTTGATTGATTATGAGGTAAATTACAGGGGTAACACCAGTCGTACTCCTGTGCCATGTTGTTTTGTGTTAGAACCAAGGCTCTTGAGGATGTCGTTGCATTTGGATCATATGGTCGAAATGGCCTGACAACTTGAGGTTGTCCTTGGTTTTGGTTTTGATTTACAGCCTGAGCTGGTGGTCTATTTTGTTGGTATGAGGGCCTAGCTTGGTACTGCGCTTGAGGCTGATACGGTCTAGAACTTTGAGCTTGTTGTCTTTTGATAGTCACTAGCTCATTTCCAAGGTTCTGTAGTTGTTTCATAACCTCCTGCAATTCCTTTGAAGTATTTGAAGAAGTCGATGCCTCATTATTGCTTTGATTTCTAGGGGTTGGAATGGGATTCAATTCTGGTGTTTGACTGGTTGTAGGATTTCCCATATCTGGATAGAGAGGCATTGGTGGCCTTGGTGCAAGCTTACCAGCTTGGATCAAATAGTTCTCTACTCTGATAGCTATGTCGTAGGCCCCTGACAGTGTTGTTCCTCCCATTGATTGGATCATCATGGCTATGTCTGAATTTATAGCCTTTAAGAAATAAAGGAATGCTCCTTCGGTGGTTGGTCTAACAGCTATTGGAATCCTGTCCCATGTCTGTTGGAATCTGAAGTTGAAATCTGTCATTTGCTCATTAGGAGCCCTTTTGATTGTTGTCAGTTGTTCCAATAAAGACAAATTTTCACCCTCTCCCTGAATTGGTTGCAAAGGGCTAAACAAAGTTGGTTCCAATTCGTAATAGACCCTGTTGTTAGGCTCCTAAACCATTGTAAGGCCTTACCTTTGAAAGATGAAGCCAACAACTTGACTGCAACATCCATTTCATTTATTTCATGGATTGCACATGCATTGGCAATATCCTGGATGTGGTCAATAGGAGTAGTATGATTTTCTCCTGTGAAATAGGGGATATTCTTTAGCGCTGCAACTGGAACTTGATTCTGAGCATTTAGGGCAAGTGGACTACTTCCCATGAAATTGACAAAGGGATTCGGTGGTAGATGTGCCATTATGATTGGCCTAAGAACCCTGGTTGATGCGAGAAAAGGTCTACCAGGTGGAGGTGTAGACAAAGTCCTGTTAGGTGGAGATGGTGATCTTTGTGGTCCTCTTCCTCTCCTTCCTCTACCTGGTGATAGTTGCAAGTAGAAAAATAGCCCCTCTTCTCGAGTATCAGACCTGGTTCAAATTCTTCTCATGCACCTGGGCAACTTTTGCTGCTACACCACTGAATTCTATCCCTTCAGAGTCGCCAGATGTGTTGGGGAACGAGCCTCAAAAGGCTGGATTTTGCCAAGTTACACACCAAACTTGACAATATAAAAATAGAATTTAAAACTTTGAAGGACCCAGAGGATAAAGTCTTCAATTTAGTTTTTGGGTCTTGTTGTGCAGCTGCTAATCCCCGAAAGGTACAGGTGGAACTCAGGTCATGCAAGGAAACTTACAAAACCTGAATTGCCATGTGTCAGAACTTGGGACATGCTCAACACCTGGGAAAACCTGAAATACACTATTGTTAGGAATAGGACCATGCAATGCAACCCCCAAAACCTGAAATGAAAAGAGTTGGGTTTTCTTTGATGTTCTCTGACCTTGAAATCCTGAAACACTAAAAACTATGAAATTTTGAAAGTCAAAATCTCAAAAATCTAAGGATACCCTTTTGAAGATTACCCCCAGATCTACCAACTGGTGAAATTTTGACTTGTTTTGAGTGAGTTAAGCCCTTGAAAATTGATTTCGGAGTTCAGCCTGGAAGGTGAAAAATCTGAAATTGTAAAACTTGCAATTTCTAAGTCCAAATTTCTTGAAAATTCCTTCAAATCTTGTGGAATGACCTCTTGGTCCCACCGGGCATGCCAAAACTATTGATGGTGAATCACAGCACCCCTGAATGTCTGCAACTCGATGGGTTGAGACTCTCAGTGTGATTGCATAACATGGAGCTTTTCCCAAGTGTGGGACCTTGCGAATCGGGAAAGCTCTCTGGATGAAGGCCGGTTCCTATTCCTCTATTCAGATGCACACATAAAAATGTAGAGGGTTCACTCAAAAACCTAATCTAACTTGCCAAGGAGACAGGGTTGAGAAGATGCAAGAAAATAAACCTAATCTAACCAAGGTGATGCACCAAAGGAATGATGAACAACTGTTTTGCCAATAAACACAAACCATAAAAATGCAATACAATAAACATGCATAGGTAACCAAGGCTACAATGAGAGATCATTTGAATGCAATGAATACAAGAGAGGGTTGAAATCATCCACACACTTAGTTTTTATTGCTCCAAATATTGATACAGTTCATTACAATGGCCAAGAGGCACAAACATGCATTACAATTTGAATGGGAGGTCTGAACTCCACAAATTCACTGCCAAAGAGAAGAAGGGAGGGGCAAAAAAAGAATGTCCAACCTTTAGAAAGAAGCCCCTCCTTACAATTTATAGGAAGAAAAAGAGAGGGAGAAGAGAGGAATTTGAAATCTACCCCAACCACTTCCAGATTGCATTTAATTCATCTCATTATGGTGGTAGGTGAGAACCCTAGCAAACCCAAAAAATGGCGAACTGTATTTTGAATTTTTGAAGAACTTGTTCTCACCCAAATAAAGATATCTAGTTGTAGTTGGATAGAGGACCCTGTAAGCTTTCCAAAAAGTCCAACCTTGCATGAATCCGAGCTCCCTGTGAAAAGTTATGGCCATTTGAATATTTCCTTGTCAGGGTCTGCTTCCTGTCGGGTTCGGGGTTCTCCTTTGCATTTGCATCGGGTTTGGAGGGTGCCTCGACATGTGTTTGATGCTTATGTTTTCCCGAAAACCCACTTCTGCCAGTGTTTCCAAGATTTCCTTTGTTTCGGGTTCGGAAGTTGGACTTGCATATGCATTGGATTTTTGAAGGTGGCTCGACATGTTTTCGCCCCATGTTTTCCCGACTTGTTTCCCCGACTTCAAAACCCAGTTTTCCTAGGTAGTGTTTCAGGTTTTCAGAACTCCCAAGCATTGGGACATGTCTTATGATTTGCATGCTTCATGTCTCATGTTTTTTGAAACCTGAAACCTGAAATCCTTTGTGTCAAGTTTTCAGACCATGCGCAACATATTTCTTTGTGTCGGGTTTTCGACCATGCAATGCATCCCCCTTTGAAATGAAGGATTTCGGGAATGGGGACCTATTTGGTAACCTCCAAAACCTGAAATGAAGGATTCAGAATTCCAGACTTGTTTTGCATGCATGAAAACCTGAAATGACCTTTCCGGGAGTAGAGGCATGCAATGCACCCTCTGAAACCTGAAATGAAGGATTTTGATTTTCCTTGATTTCCATATTCTGTTGTTGTCTATATTTACCCGGGGGTAGATATATATAATACTTACTAAAAATAGTAAGTTGCTTTTCTGAAGGAGGATTGAAGACCAGATATTCACAAGTGGCTTGTTCACCGCTGTAGGACACCCAATGTCTGTGTAAAGTCTTGAGCTAGTCCTAGCCCACCCTTTCCACTACGAGCACGAGACACGAACCATTCGAGCTGACAACAGTGTAATATTGGTGGTCATTAACCCTAGGACTATTTCAATATTTTTACAAATATTGACATCCCCCAACATGGTCTTCATTTCCAAGGAAACGGTCGTGCACGATTGGGAAAAAATGGATTCATATGTCCAAGGGGTAGTGATCGACTCTTGGCTGAAAAATGGAAGAAATCCTTCCAGGATTCCCGAGAATCTACCAAGGTGTGAGTTCTGAGAAGGGTATTATGATGTCATCACTCTCCTCAATAGAGTAATGGGCGAAGTAAGCATGAGAGACTTCCAGAACTGGATGGGCCTTTTCATCCTGACATTGAAAGAAGGGAAGCAAAGAATTGACTGGGGGAAGATCATCAGTAAAAATATCCATCTACAACTGCTCCAAGTACCTACGACAAAGAAGTTCCACATGAATTCTTATCTATTTTATCTCCTAGCAAGATCATGATCATTTAAGGGATTGTATCTCACATAGAACATTGCTTCCAAGGTACCTGCATTTGAGAAACTTCCACAGTTGATAATGGAGGAGAGCAATAGGCATTTCACCTGTGTGAATGATGCATTCACCATGTATGTGGTATGAAGCTCGGAAGGGGATCTTGAAGCTTCAATGTTACAAAAAGTGGCATCCCTGATTAGGTAATATGGCTCATACTTCATACAATTCTCAACATTCTCCTACATATGAGTCACTGGCTTCGACTAAGCTCTGTTGAAACTACCTAAGTACCTCAGTAACCAGATCCTATTGTTTAAACTATGTAGGAAGATCACTCAAGTAAATAGCAAGCTCAGAAGTAGGAGAAAGAAATTGATTTCATTCCCTATTCTTTAGGGGAGTTAACGTGTAAAATCTCAAATGACACATCTCACCTGGAGGCCACTTTCACACATTTGAATCTACATTCCTACATTACCGGGCCCAACTTTGACATCTGAGAAGATCCTGACTCGTTCCATGTCCTATAATTACAACATAAAAACCACAAGTTGAACTACTAGGCCAATTGTATTGATGAGTTCGAAGTACGTAAAAGATCACATAAGGATAAAAAATAAATGAGATGAAGAAATTCAAGTTCTCTTGGTATGAAGACATCTTACATGAAGATGAAATAGAGATGTATGCAGCAGTCAAGATATCCCCAATTCCCCAAATCAACTGGCACATTCGTGAATCAGGAGATATGCTGGAGTGGATTGAAAAGGTTCCACATGAGGAGAATGAGGAACTGGTTTCAAAAGAAGAGGACTATGATCATTCTGTCATGAGGAATTGCTCTCCAAGCCTGAAGCAAGCTTCGACATCATTCATCTTCAAAAGTGGTGGAGGTAACTTCTAGCTCTAAATACTCTGGAGCGAGTTCAAAAAGGAAGGCCATGGAATTGAAAACTTCTCCCCATGAGAAGACATCCAAGAAATTTAGGGAAGAAAAGGATTCATTGGCATCCGCATAAGAGGAAGACGTGATCCCAGTAATGTAGATAGAAAATCCAACATCAAATGCACAAGTGAATAAGGAGTATATGACTCATGAGCATGTATCTTAGCCACTACAAGAGGTCTTGCATGTTGTTGATTCCAACCCTCCTCTCATTTAAGAATTACCTCCCCCATCAGAACAAAGAGTGGTTGAGGCACCTGTCATTGAACCTGAATCCGATGAATGTTTCCGTGGATGCGGGAAATGATCATCCTAGACACTCGCACGGTGCAACAAGTAGTAGGTCCTGATATATCAGCAATTGTCACATTGGGCTAAACTACTAAAAATTTCAAAAAGATCACATACAAAGCATCACGATTATACAGTGGGGAAATAGGTAATCAATACATTGAAGTATCTCGGCCCAAAGTAATCAAGCCAGCAAATGAGATGACACCAGCTGACTATGAGATGAGTACAATCCAATTGGGACCAGCTACTCACGAAGGATATTTGCACCTATTCCAATAATCTTCTGCTCACATGGTAGCAAGGAATAAATAATATAAAGAGAAGATTGAGGTACTACAGGAACAAGTATGAACTCTTTCATCTTATGTGCAACACCTGGTGGAACCAAGCATTATAACACTTCTTATTGAGAAAGGTACCCATTAGTAGCTTCGATCTAGAATCCATTAGAAGAACACATGAGATCATGATGCAAGGGCGAAAAAATAATGAATGGGTCAACTCAATCTCCAAAAAAGGGAAGTCAGTACTTCAAGATGTAGTCAATCTCTTTGCTGTTGATTGAGAAATAGGGACGGAAGCCTGTGTAGATTTTATTGATCTCAATCAGTAAAAAATTACAGAGGATGGGCTGCAATATTTATAGATATTGCACAGCCAAATACATCCGGAAAAATGAGTTGCACAGGTGCAACCACAAACCAGAATAAACAAGCTTCCAAATCACCCGGGAAGCAAAATTAAATAAAAACAAATATATTGTTTAAAACAATATAACAATATGCATATGACAAATATGGTTGATTAACCATATAACAATATAATTATTTAAAATTAATTAAATAATTAACCTATGCATAATTAAATAATAGGATAATAAAATTTATCCTAACATTCCCCCCCTTAATTGTGCATTGTCTGAAGAGATGAGGAGAGAAATGCTCTGAACAACTCGAACTTGTCACGTGCAAGTGACTTTGTGAAAATATCTGCTCGTTGTTCAGCCGTTGGACAAAATTGAAGCTGGATGTTGTGCTTCAACACATGTTCGCGTATGAAATGAACCTGAACTTCAATGTGCTTTGTTCTCTCATGAAAAATTGGATTGCAAAAAAGTTTGAGAACACCTTCATTGTCAACATACATGGTAGTCGGTTTGTCCTGTGGTATTCCAAGTCCTTCCAGTATGCGACGTAGCCAAATCGCTTCACAGACAGCTTCTCCTGCAGAACGATACTCGGCTTCTGTGGAAGAGTGAGAAACAAAGTGTTGTTTCTTACTTCCCCATGATATTGGTCCAGATCCCATAAAGAATACAAATCCAGAAGTGGATTTTCTATCATCAATGTTACCTGCATGATCTGAATCCGAATATCCAGTCAAGAAGAAGTTTTCATTCTTCTTGTATTCTAGACCAAGATCCACTGATCCTTTGAGATATCTCAAAATGCGCTTTGCTGCTTTCCAATGACAAATTTTGGGTTCCTGCATGAACCTGGATAGATAGCTCACTGCAAAGCTGATATCTGGTCTAGTGTAGGTCAGGTAAATGAGACTCCCAATCAGCTGCCGATAGAGAGTGGCACTTACCTCAGGAGATGGATCTGAATGAGATAACTGTAATCTGTTCTCCATAGGTGTAGCAATTGGTGTGCAATCCATCATCCTAAACTTCTCGAGCGTTGTCTTGGTATATTTCATCTGAGAAACAAAGATATGATTCTCTTTCTGCCATACTTCCAGTCCAAGACAGTAGTGCATAAGCCCGAGATCTGTCATGTCGAATGATCGCTTAAGATCTTTCTTTGTTTCATCAATCATCTTCACTGAACTGCCAGTGATGACTAGATCATCGACATAAACTACAACAATCACCATCTCCCCCCCTTGCTTTTTGAGGTAGAGATTGGGATCGTATGGATTTCTGACAAATCCATGTTGTACGAGATGCTCATCAATCTTGATGTACCATGCCCGGGGTGCCTGTTTGAGGCCATACAGAGATTTCCTGAGTCTGCATACCTTTTCTTCTTGACCAGGTACAACATATCCCTCAGGTTGAGTCATGTAGACTTCTTCTTGTAAATCTCCATTCAGGAAGGCACTTTTTACGTCCATTTGATGGACTTTCCAACCAAACTGAGCAGCTAGAGCAAAGATCATCCTGATTGTTTTGATCTTAGCTGTGGGAGCAAATGTCTCCTCATAGTCAATGCCTTCTTTCTGTGCGTACCCCTTTGCTACAAGTCTTGCTTTGCACTTGTCCACTGTCCCATCTGCTTTGTACTTAGTTTTGAATATCCATCTGCAACCAATGGGTTTCTTCCCTGGTGGAAGATCGACAAGCTGCCAAGTGTTATTCTTCATCACTGATTGATATTCAGAATCCATGGCATCTTTCCAAGCTTTTGACTGTAGGGCTTCCTGGACTGTAGATGGCTCGTCTGTTTCAATAACTCTACTCATCAAAGCAAAGTTAACTTCTTCTCTTGCTTTACTGCGAGTCCGTGGTCCAGGGGTGGATGTATCCGGTGGAGCATCCAATCTTGCATCTCGTAATGTGCTTGTACACCATTTAGGCATACGTTGAGCTGTTCCCATGGGTTGTGGTTCTATCTGATCAACACCATCATCCCCATCATCACTTTCATCTTCTGAGGGAACATTAGCTTCAGTTTTTACAACTGGTGAAAAATCTACATCTTGCGATTCGGAGGAGGAGTCTCTGCTTCCTTCTTCTCGAAAAACTCAACATCTCTGCTTGTGTAGACTTTTCTGGTCTTAGGATCCATCAGTCTGTACCCAAGAGTCTCTTCACTGTATCCAATGAAGATGAGATTTTGTGACTTCATGTCCAATTTCTTTCTGTTCTGTTTGGGTATGTGCATGCTGGCTTTGCACCCGAATACTCTGAGGTGTGCAATGGATGGTTTCCTCTTTGACCATGCTTCTTGTGGTGTAATTCCATCAAGAGCAGTTGTGGGCGCTCTGTTTAACAAATACACTGCTGTTTTTGCTGCTTCTGCCCAAAATGTCTTTGCAAGTTCGGAATCATCGATCATGCATCGCACCATTTCCATGATAGTACGATTTCTTCTCTCGACAACACCATTTTGCTGCGGTGTGTGTGGAGGAGGCATTTGTCGACGAATCCCGTGAGTTTGTAGATAGTCTCTGAACTCATCACTGGTGAATTCCCCCCCTCGATCTGAGCGGAGAGTTCTGATGTGACGACCAGTTTCTTTCTCAACTGCCACTTTGAACTTTTTGAACGTTTCAAAGGCTTCACTTTTCTTGCGAAGACAAAAAATCCACATTTTGCGTGAATAGTCATCAACACAGAGCATGAAGTACTGGAACCCTGAATGACTTGGCTGCATTGGACCGCACAGATCGGTATGAACCAGGTCAAGTTTACCATGAGCTCGAAAAGTACTCGTTTGGAATGAAACTCTGTGTTGTTTTCCTGCTAAGCAGTGAGGACACTTGTCTGTATCCTTCTGAAGAGATGGTAGCCCATGTACCATATTACACCGGCGAAGTGTGTCGAGATATTTGAAACTTACATGACCAAATCTCCGATGCCACAACTGAGCTGAGGTGGAGTTTTTAGCCACAAGTGCTTGATCATTTTTGTGAATGAAATCAAGTTGAAACATTCGTCCCACATTTGAGGCTTTTGCAATTATTTTCGAGCCTCTGGATTTATCTCGAATCAAACACATTTTCTTGCCGGATTGACTATCAAAGTCAATTTTTAGGTTGTGATCTAGGAGTTGACTGACCGAAAGAAGATTCTTTGTCAACCCAGGGACATATAGAACATCTGATAGTTTGCATTTGCGTGAACCAAGGGGTAGAGAAATGTTTCCAATCCCCTGAACTGTATATGAAGAATCATCTCCCAACGAAACATGATTTTTCGATGGCGTGTCCCTCATTGAAATAAACCAGTCTCTGTGGCCGGTCATGTGTCGAGTGGCTCCCGAATCAACATACCAGACGTCACTAGATGACGTGGATGGTTCACTTGATCGAGCAGTGAACAAGAAGTCTTCATTGTCTGACTGATCTTGTTGCTCAGCAATATTACCTTGCTGGTGGGGTCTTCTTTTCCAGTTCCCCTTTTTCTGCCCGTGATAGTTGTTTGAATGTCCCTTGTAAGTTTGTTGTTGTTGTGGTCCAGAATTGCTTGATGAACCTTTCTTATATGTGTTAAACCAACATTCTTGCAAGTCATGTCCTCTTTTGCAAATGGGACATCGCTTCTTCTGTTGATTGTCCCCATGATACTGATTTTGATGTGGGGACTTCTGATAGGATTTAGGTTTACCTTTACCTTTTCCTTTCCATTTTTGATGTGAAGACAGTGCCTGCTCCTCTTCATCATCCTTGTTGTACATTGCTTCCTCTTGTTGCAGTAGGTTTACTAACTTGTCAAAACTAATTGTCGTATCTGACAAGTTTAGAGTTGTGACAAAAATTCGGTAAGAAGAAGGGAGAGCTCTCAGAACAATGGGAACGAGAGACTCATCTTTGACCTCTTCTCCTAGGGCTAGAAGTGAAGCCCTCAACTCTGCAACTCTTCTTAGGAAGGCTTCAATTTTCTCATTCTGTTTGAATTTCAATGTATGTAACTGACTCTGCAAATTGAGTATGACATTCTTGTTCTTGGCCTCATATATTGTGCTCAGCTTATCCCAAGCTTCTTTTGCTGATGTGGCATCTCGAATGTGGGCTTGCACATCGTCGGACACTCCAAACAAGATGATGAGCTTTGCTTTCTGATCTGCTCTATCAAATTGTCGTTGTTGTGTTGCATCGTTGGTGATCTGGTTAGAGTACCAGTCACAACAGGCCAGATTTCTTCAAACTCAAGTTGTGTTTTGATTTTTGTCTTCCAAGCAGCATAGTTGCTTCCTCTGAGCAATTGTGAATCTGGAAGAAAAAATTTGGGGGCATTGGTGCCCATTTTGCAGAGATCACTGACAGGGTTTGGCTCTTATCACTCCAGGTATAAGGTCTCCCAATCTATATACCGTCAGTCCGATATACCGAACCTTTCTATATACGCGCCCTTCCGATATACCCGTCGGTACGTGGAAGAAGCTCGCCCTTTCTATATACCCGGCGGTACGTGAAAGAGGCGTTAACGTACGTGAAAGAATTCGATACGTGGTACCAAGACAGTACTGATGGGGTCTGTGTGATTATTGACACCGGCTCAAAGAAATATCCTCATACGCGCGCGTAACTTCGCTATATACTCGGATAATTTCTCAGTCCGGATTTATGTCTTGCAATCGTTCACAGACGGATGGGATGGTTCATAGTGTGTGCACTGTGACCTTATTACTCCCCGTCGATTTATAGGGACGATGCCCAGACGACGTTGTTGCAGCTATATTAGGCGTTAAGTGCAGTAGTAGTCGCGACGGCTTTACCCGTAAGCGCTTCCCAGAGGCACTGTATATACCGAACGCTGCGAATGAGATCTAGGATCTCGTGAGTGTTACAGAACCAAATTTACTATTTTTAATTACAATTCTGCCAGTTTCTGAGCAGTTACAAAGTTTTGCAGTTGACTATGGCAACCTGCAAATTAGTACAATATACAATACAATTTGAATGACAGGCAAAAAATTACAGTTTCGGGGTCCTGGTGACCTCCTGAGCCCTAAATGCTAAAAATTGCAAAAAAATAGCTGAAAATGCAATTTTTAGGTGGGTCTCCTTTTGCAAAAAATGTCTGGAATGAGAAAACAGACCAAATAGGAGAAATTTTTTTTTTTTACCCTAAGTTAGGGATTTCTCCGCTAAATTTAGTTAGCTGTAACTAAATTCAAAAAAACCTGCTAAATTTAGCAGTTCCGCCAAAAAATCCGCCAGATGCAAAAGGAGAGTTTTTGAGTGTTTTTAGTGGGATTTGATCCTCAAACCTCTCACTTCTAAGGCACATGCACTAACCAACTTGCCCACTTGGGGCGCTTGGACTATGAAAGGAAGCAATTTGTATTTATTGACAAATAAATTGACTTACCTCTTGGAAAATGAATGCCACGTGGTGCATGCTAGTGAAGGGGCATTTTTAGGGTTGTAATTGCCCAAAAAACGGATCTGAAGCATTTTCTCCTTGTTCAGGCCGCATTTTCTTGCTCTATGGCCGCATTTTCTCTTTGGCAAGTGCAGGCGCATTTTCTCCTTCCACGCACTGCAAGTGCAGGCCGCGTTTTTTGTGTTTGGGCGCATTTTTTTTCTCCTGGGCACGTGTTTTTTTCCTTTGGACGCACTGTACAGGCCGTATTTGCTGTATGTATTTCCTTGCTTGGACTTATTTTTTCGATTTTGGCCATTTTGAATTGCCCTGGCCGCATTTTTTAATGCCTGGGCCGCATTTTTTAATGTTTGGATTGCGTTTTTGCTGTTGTTTGCCTTTGGGCCGTGGGATTGTAAAAGGCACGTTTTTTTGCTTCTAAGCGTCATTTAAGCTTTGCACACACTGTATTGCATGCACAGGCCGTGGGGGACAGCAAAGGGCGCGGGTGAGAGGAGAATGGGGTTTTTTAGCTCCAAAAAAAATGTTTTTACTTGATGCAGGCTGCGCATGGGACAACAAAGGGCGCATATGCTCAAAAAAAACATTTTTTTTTCTCCTTGTACAGGTTGCCGGATCAAGACGCATTGTACAGGAATGCATTTTTGATGTTCTTCCTTCCCTGGCCGCTTATTCTCCTCTTCCACTGTATATTTTCCAGCGTGGGCGCCTCCTTCTCTTTTTTTTATTTTCTTTTGCTCTGTTTGATTCACTGCAGGTGCACAGACAGACCTCCAAAACAAGCAAAACAACCTCCACATACAGTAGATAAAAAACCTTTATTGGAAAAAAAATATTATTTCCAATACCTGTAGCTAATTTTGCCTGGTGCTGAGTGCACCAGTGCAAAAAAAATTTGCCTTCCAAGTACCTGGAAGGAACAGGCGGATGTGGGGGAGGCAGGGATGGGGCTGGGAGTTTGCACGAGGCTGCACAGGCTCTCAAATGCTGCAAACACGTCTCCAATCTCCTCTCTCTCTGCTGCTCTCTCTTCCACACCTTCACAGGGCCAGAATTTCGCTCTGGTACCAAATGTTGATTGAGAAACAGGGACGGAAGCCTGTGTAGATTTTATTGATCTCAATCAGTAAAAAATTACAGAGGATGGGCTGCAATATTTATAGATATTGCACAGCCAAATACATCCGAAAAAATGAGTTGCACAGGTGCAACCACAAACCAGAATAAACAAGCTTCCAATATCATTCGGGAAGCAAAATTACATAAAAACAAATATATTGTTGAAAACAATATAACAATATGCATACTGACAAATATGGTTGATTAACCATATAACAATATAACTATTTAAAATTAATTAAATAATTAACCTATGCATAATTAAATAATAGGATAATAAAATTTATCCTAACAGGTTAAAGGTGGTGATGTATAATTACAATTAAAGACAGTTATGGCATGGCATAAATACTAAATAAAAATAATTGGATACTAACGATACTTTAATAAATCAATGGTATGAGTGCACTTATCTCAAGGAATATTTAGGATGAGGATGGTTTTGCACATGCATTACGGTAATTCATCTGGAGATGGAATTCTGAACCGTTCTTGGTACTAACTATCTCGATCACCAATTCTTCACATGAAGATTGATCCTTAATTTTATTCATGTAATCATAAGTTCTGATCCGAGGGACATGAAAACCTTGGAACAAATTTTTTCTACATACTACTGTAGGTAGAACATCCTATCTTTGCATTATCTCCCTATGTCAAAGATTATGCACTTTTGCAATGTATACATCAAATCCTACAAAACAAAAAATCTAAGCAAAAAATGTTAGCTAAGTGTTATTGATCACCAAGAGGGATGATCACAACAATTTTATTCACCCTTGGAGTATTCATCAAGTTGAATATACGAAGGCTACTAATGTAACATCTCAATCCTGCTAATGTTAAATCTTAGAAGATGAACCAACATGCTTAACTTAATGGTGATCTTAAATCTAATGTAAATTTAAGTCTCCATCATGTATTTGACTTCCTCTAAACTACTACATGAAGGTGCTTTTGTCAGTTGGCTTCTTATACAACCTTAACCTATGACCATTGACTAAGTATCTTGAATCATTTATAGGATCTATGGTGGTGAGTTTCACAGATCCATTGGGAAAGGCTTGTTTTCTCAATCTCATATAGACTTAACCACCTTATCCCGAGTTTTCCCATATGGTCTTTGTACTTTGGGTTAAACAAGAGGGCCCAACTGAGTCATGAGTGAACGTTGCAAGATTTAGTCATTTTTCTCTCTAATTTCTTCATTCCTTCGACACTATGTACAACTCAGATTTGAACAAGATAATAAAGGAAGAACTGTGTTTTCTTTCTACTTGCATATGAATGTGTACTTTTTGGTTTCCTCTAGCTGGTCACTTTAATCCAAAATCATGTTGTCTTCTTCTTTTGAAATGCATGTGTTAGAAGTATTTTACAACTAGTGTTTTTAAGCATCTTATTTCCTACTTGCAACATTAGTTCCCCCCTAATTAATATTCTCACTCCATTTCCCACTCTCTTGAAAAAGTCCTACTTTTGCATGCAATTGCTTGCTTTGCCACAAGGTCAATGAAGTGGCCCTATTGGATCCCCTGTCCACAAGGCCACCAGGATAAAATTCATTTTTCTCATGCACGTAAATATAGAAGCTGCACCATTTAAGTAGAGGGACTTAGATTCCCAAAGCATTGGAAAGAAATACACAAAATTTTCCACCCGACAAATTTTCTTTCCAACACATACAGTAGTTACTATCACATTAAATTGTTATGTGATGTGAAACAATTTATCTTCCCTATCATAAGCTCTTTAACTAGATTTCGAGAGGCTAGAGTAAATGATGATTCTGTTTTGAGTCGAGTTGCAATTTAAGTTTGGTATAAAATCTTTGAATAAACGTACTTATTTCACACCCCTCTTAGTACTCTCTAGTTTCAAATAATTGGTATTAAATCTTGGGTACTCCCTGAAATAAGCCTAACAGCTTGTTGAATCTAAAACCTGAAGTATACTGAGTGTTGTATGAAAGGATACAATTAGGTATTGTTCAGAATGCTTTGAAAAAGAGGTATGAAATTGGGGATCGTGGACTACTTACTCTATTGCATCAAGATGTAAAAGACATGTAATAGGATGTCAAGTCTTTTGTGTTCCTGAGATGTATCTTCAATGAACTGAATGTGTATGTTCTTCATACTGTTGTGTATGTGTCAAAGGCATTGAAAGAAAAAGGTGTTATTGAATGTACCAAACTCTGAAGAAGAAATAAGGACCTTGAAAATTGAGTTATGAGTAGGTTTTAAGTAAACTCAGTATAATTTTAGGTGACTAAATCAAATAGGTAATTTGTAACCGAGATTTGAATTTAGAACTTAAATATAAATCAAGTTAGACTGGAAAAAAATCAAGAGCTTAGTATTGAGGCATGTCCAAACATTTATTAAAGCCAAGAGTTTGTAGAATGTGAAATATTTGAATGTGTGTTCGGTTTTGTGTTCTCAAAAGGATGAAGCTAAAATAAGAAATTTCAAAGGGAATTTGAAGTTGAATCAAGTCATACTTTATTGTCAAGGATGTTCTCATCCCAGAACGAAAACAATTAGAGCACAAGAGGATCCTTTTCTATTTGGTAAGGATATTCTGTTGATTGTATAAGTTTCATTAACTGATCTTCTCTTTAATTGATTCTCATCTGAGATGGAAACAATCTTGTGACATTAGTTAAGCTAGATTTATTTTGTTTGAGTATGGCTTGGATTTGTGGAAAGTCTGGTTATATGAAGATCCTTGAATTATATCTTCTAATAAGCAGAATGTTAGTAGAGACTTGTCAGTTAGACTGATTATGATTTCTATTCTTCTTGAAGATGGATTCAAGATTTTAGTTTAGAGGTTGTATCTTATTTATGGATTGCTTATATTGATATCCTTAAGACTCACAGCAATTAATGATTATTTTTGTCTTTCAGGATGAAGTGTGTAAAGCATTAGTATGCATTGATTCTTCTTCCTTTGTTAATTTGTACTGATGAATCATTCTAATATGAGCTAGGCTGAAATTAACTTCTTTTTCTGCTTAAAAAAGATAAATGTGCATTTCTATTCTTACAGAATTATGAAATAATTAGAGACAAGACATGTTGATTGTTTTAAAGTAATTGATAGGATCAAATTAAACCATATGATATAAATGCATGTGTTGCAGATTATATTATGCTCTTTTCTTAAAAGGGAATTCAGACTCTTTAATTGTGCTTCTTTTCTGGATGTTATTACTTATGATGATTTTTATGATATATTAATTGCTTCATTAAAGCAGAATTTGTTTTAATGGAACAATTAGTGGAATGCACTTCACTTTAATGCTTAGTACTTATCATGCTCAGTTCATTGAAGTGAACTGTGCTAGCAAAAATTAGTACAAATGGACATCGTAAGTCGATAAAAGAAGATAGAGAACATTTTATGACTACAATTGGTTTATTTAATTCTGGATCTTATGTAAAGAGTTTTGAATTATTCTTGAGATGTATTGGAATGAGTCACAAAGTGATTGTTATTTTAAGATATTAATTTTGATTGACATGTAGAATGCCTGAAATGCATAGTCATCTTGTCTAAATGTATATTTATCATCATGAATTGAAAGGTTTTGGGTTGGAATCCAATTTGTAATGTGTATTACTTTTGTACTTGTATGAAGGAAATAATAGTGATATCTTTGTGGCAATATTCCTTATATCTATTTGTATACTATTGTTGTCTATCAAGATATTGAGTTGGATTAAGGAGATATTATAATCTCCCTTATTATGTAATGAACTTGTTAAATTGTCAAGGATGTCATTCTCTAACTACACAAGTATACTTTAATAATGAAATATGCTTTCGACATACAATTAAACTATATGAGTACACAAATGATAAAAATGTTTTGTTAAACCTAACATTAACCATGATCAGAGGAAGAATCTTCCTCTCCTAATAGAACGAAAGTGTAAAATGAATAGTGGTATGATCCTTAATCGTTATACTTCATTTATAAATTAAACACTAGCCATGAATCTAAGTGGATGACACACTTGATTTGGATAGTCTAGGTTATTATGAATTAAACGTATTGATGTTATGTTGTCCTGTTTTTGGGATAACTGCTTGTTATGCCATGATAATTAATAACAAATGCAAACTTGAATTAATGATAGTTCTCCATATCTAATCAGGATAGTGTATGGATAAAGAACTTAAGTGAATGTTGGAATTAGAGTTAGACATGGTTACTGTAATCTGAATCTTAATCCAATGTTATTAGTATGATTAATGAACTCTAAGGGGGTATGGGTATCTTGATGATTCAGTTCTAACAGATGTTGGCACATGCCAACTGTAGGACTGTACCCTCGAGGTGTCTTGAAGACTTCTGACAATAGGATATAGTGTTGTAGTTGACATGTGGCAACACCCTTCCATATTTGATTCATCTAGATCTACGCACATCTCAGACTTGAACTTAGTTTCTCTCTAGGTCAAGTTAGTAGCATGTTGAGGAAAGGTAGTAACTTTCAATGACTCAGGGTACCTTAAAATACTCAGTTGATTTAGGTCAACTGAGTATGCCCATATAACCCTAAGTCATCATGAGCATATTCCTATAACAAAATTATGTTGCTAACCGGGGCTACCATCGACTTGGACTGTCATAGTCCATAGTGAGTGTAGTCAGTAAATGGAATCCATGTTTTAGATAACAAAAGAGTGAGGTGAAGGACGTATTCTAGAATGATGAGTATGCCATATAGGAATAGTAACATGAACAATATGTTGAAAATATTTGGCCAAAGTATCGACAAGTTGCTGGTTGCGTTGTCCTCTGTCACCTAGTTTAAAGCAACATGATAGATCATGAATGAATATTGGTAACAAATATTCAGTATAGGTTCCATAAACAGATCACTTAGTATCTTTGAATATGGTATGGAGAACCAAGTATACATAGATACATAAAGTATTCTATACTTTAAGTGAAACATGAGAGATCAGTTGGTAACTGAGTCATGGAATGAGAGATCGGTAGTATACCAAGTCATTACAGCTGCATATGGTTATCCTGTTATGAGATTGATTGACATGGAATGTGTGTTCTAAATGATGTTTTATTTAGAAGTGTAGAACATTATGTTTCAAGGTTGATATCAATTTCTAGTAGGTTTCTAAAGTCTTAAAATTTGATGACTCATATTCAAGTTGTCAAAACTAATGGTACGATATACAGTGGCATAAAAGGATAAAGTATATTTTTTTGTCAAGATGAGGAAGGTTGTATTTTGAGAATAAAATGATTCCTTCTTTCTCTTCTTGCATTTGCATTAGTGAAAGTCATATCCTTTCCTATTGACTCTTTTTTTACATCAAATATCACATTTCGATTTGGGGTTTAAAATGTTTGCATTTCATACTTCTATGTTTGTATTTTTAGCTCACATTAAAATTGAGGGCAACCTATACACTGGAAGTCATGCCCAACTGATGGTTGACATAATTGAATCGTAGAGCACATTCTCTTCTCTCTTTGCCAAACTACACAAAAATAAATTCACACATATTCTTAAACAACACCTTACTTGGAACAAGATATCAACGATCACACGATCAAAGGATTGACAGTTGGCATCCAGTTTGTTTATCTTTCTAGTCATTATCTCAGAGAAAGGACTACCCCCACTAAAACATTACCTGAATCCACCCTTAGATATTGCCTTTCAAAGGACGCCTTATTTCCAACCAAAAAACTTTGTTTTATTCACAATTCAGTCTAAAATAACATAAGTTAAAACATAAAACTCACCAACAGGATTTCATGTTTTTATTAGCTTTTGTTTGAGTTGTGTTTTGAGTTGTGAGGTCACGTTCTTCATTTTATTTTCTTCCTTTCACCCCCACAATTATAGTTGGTGTATTCTGACTTTTTGTGGGTGTATTAGGGTCCATCACTATCATACTTAGGTTTCTGGGTTGATAGTTTATCTAACCTAAGCCACAAAAATCAAATTCTTCCATATTTTCAAAATTCACACTAACCGGTATCGGTCTAGTGACCAGCATCAGTTTACTCATCCGATCATCATCAGTCTACTTGACCATCATTAGTTATTGGATTTTTGGTCATTTTACTAAAAACAAAACTCACCACATTTTCTGTTCTTTCTGAGGTTCCTTAGAGGAATCATCATACCTCTAATATTTGAAATCACTATCAAAACTAGATTTTGTCCCATTTTCATTAGTTGTTACAATATTTATCAAATTATTGATTTCCCACAACAACCAGTGTCAGTCACCTAACTGAAATTGGTCACCTTCCTTCACCGTCATCGGTTAACCTAACTATTTTTGGTTCTTGCATTCTAATTATTAATTCAAAGAGTGACCAGTTTCACCTCCCGGAGCCTATTTTCTCCATTTCCTTTTGTTCTTTTGTGTCATTTACAGAGAGCAGATTACCAGGGCTACGCCGATTCACATGGTTTTGAATCATAGCCAATCCAATGCTCTTGTGTTTCATGCTATCCTTCAACCGATCCCGCCTAGTGCATCACTACCTTCCATACTGTCACCTATAGACCCCACTCAGCCCATTATCATTAGTACTAGTGACAAGGAGTTTGGAAGACTCCTTGACCAAAATCTCACTACCTTACAATATTATCTCGCCCATTCATCCACTAGGGATTCATCAAGACAACTAGTATATGACATGCCTATGTCTATTTCTCCTACACTCGCACCAACTTTTACATCATATACCATTAGCTTGGTGTTACCTCCATCCACCTTACCACCTGTGGTGTCCTAATTATACCCAACATAATCTATATCTATTACGCCTACAATATTTGTTGCACCATTGACATCAGTTGCTTTCATGGTGTCAACCACTCTTTCGTCAGACGCCTTGTGCATAGCCCCATCTGCACCATTTACCTCATATATACCTATTGAATCATAGCCACCCTTTGTATTGGTAACCCATACCCCATTATAAAACCTCATCCTTTCCATCCCACAGTCTCTACCCCCAATCAATACCAGAGTTATTATGTCTACCCCACGTACTTACACATATCACCAACAACCCCCAATCTCGTCTATCATCTATTTGGGATATCTGCCACCTACATCTATTCCCCCTTCACAGTTCTCATGTTTGGAACCACCATATACTAGGATATCATCCACATCATATATTATTCATCAACCCCCTTATACTGTAGGGGGTGCCCAGTCATCACAACCTACCAACAACCTTATTAAAATTATGATTAAAAAGATGTAAAAACTAGAAGCATTGGTTTCTAGCTCTCACAACTCCTTAACATATGATGAAATATGCAATGAGCCCATTAATCCATCTATTCCCATACCCTACGCATTGGGAAATTCCCAATTTCAACTGGTTCAATAGTAAAGAAAACCCGCAACAACACTTGCAGTCTTTCAAACATGGATGTTATCTAATCGCCCATGATGATGATTTACTATTACAAACATTCCCAATGTCCTTTACAAGACCTGTGTTAGATTGGTATAGTGGCTTACCTAGAAATTCCATTCACTTATTCAATCAAGTGGCTCAAGCCTTCCTCTACCATTTTTTGATCAATATTGTCAAGAAGGTCACCATGACCAACCTATACTCAACACGAAAGTACAATGTTGAATCTATCAAAGATTTTTTTGCTCATTGACAAAGCCTCATCAACCAAATAACATTCCAATTGCCTCAAATCGAGCTTATAGATTTGTTCACTAGGGCTTGTGCAAGACACATCTCACCAAATCTCTAAATACAAACCTTTTGTACCTTTGACGAAGCATTTACCATGGCACGAAAATTGGAAATTTGTGCCATTAAAGAGAAGAAAATTCAATTGCGTAACAAAAATTTCACCTTTAAATCAAATGATGCCTCTTCCTCTTCAAAACCCAAAACAATTATTCAAAAACTAGAAGGAATCTACCAACGTGGTAGTTTCAAAGGCTGGCCCATCTCACCCATCTAATCAATCAAAACCTTCCTCCAATCTTTCTCCTATTTAAGTTTTTAGTTCAGGAGGGAGCAACGAAAATACACTCCAATCGGGCATCCTTATTCTTCAGTATTAGAAAAAAATCGTAAGGATGGAGCCATTGCCCTTCCACCCATAAAACCACATACTGTTTTTGACCCTACTCATTCTATGCCTACATGGTACAAGGAACATGACTATTGTAACTATCATCGCATCAAAGGCCATAGCGATGGTAATTATATCACCTTTAAGAACATTAATCCAGGAAATGTTAGATAATGGAGATCTCATCTTGGACAACCCAAACGCACCAAAAATCAAAACT
The DNA here is from genome assembly GCA_019776745.2 of Taxus chinensis. NCBI lineage: Eukaryota > Viridiplantae > Streptophyta > Pinopsida > Cupressales > Taxaceae > Taxus > Taxus chinensis. Next base: position 222,356,729 of record CM034157.1, read on the forward strand.
TGCATATCTTCAAGAATCCATTCCCTAATCATACCCCATCATTTAACCAAAGTGGTGAACCTTCAACCAATGACAACAATGTCCGTGAATTCCATGTTGTTTTCGAAGTTGTACCAACCATTCCTCAATTTCCTCCTATCCCCTCTATCAAGGAGATTCTACCACGAGCTCCTCTATCCACGAAGGAACCCACCTCATTTACTCCTTCACCTAAAGAGGATTCAATTTCATCTCCCCCTTCACCCATGGAGGAGTCCAAAATTTCTATAAATGTCATTTCACCACCTACCTCGCAACCTAATGAACAACCTATGGTGTTAACTCTCCTACCCACAAGAGAGTCATCCTCACCTTCCTCTCCACCGAAAGAGTAAACTACCTCATCCCAACTTGTCATCTCCCTTAACCATAGGGAATCATTTAGAAGCACCACTACTTGTTGGTGATAATTCCCCATTAGCCTTCTAGGATCCCATTGATTTTCTCTTGGCTCTCTTACCCAAAAGTCCGAAGCCAAACCAATTCCTTGTCTCACAGACATATTTTACAGGGATTGCTACTAAATCAACATCATCTCCTCTTACAACAAGTCATTTTCACGCCTAGCCAATGGCTTGGATTACGTTGATAATTCCATGCTTTGGGGGCATCTCTGGATCCCCTTTTTGACCCAAATGCACATATCACCTGCTGATACCTCCACTATTTATCTAAAGGTATTTCAAACAACCAAATCAACCATGATCATACCTAATGAAACTACCTCTTCTTCATCACCCTCACCTACACCTAAACCCTTACCCAATAACCTTCCATTCCTATGCCTAAGAACCTACCTGCATCTACACCTTTCCCTCACATAATTACATCTAGATTACCATCACGTCACCTTGGGTGTCATGCCGACATCAAGACTAGTTGATCCTCCCATCGAATTGGACTTAGCCACATCTTCCCAAGCCTGCAAAAAAACTATTACTCCACCTAAAAGGAAGACCCAACCTTCTAGGCCCCATACACTAGTTTCACCCACTATGCCTTTGTCACCTTCACCCCTTTCATCCATCCTAGGACCTCACCCATTCTACCTTGGTCAAACAACCTCTTACCCTAAGGAAAATCAAAATCAACATAATAGCCCTACCTCTTCATCACGATATCCTTTATTACACCCAACCTTACCTGCACAACATACAACCTTCACCATTACCCGCATCTTTCTTACCACCTATACCCCCACCACCTATAGTAACCCCATCAGTACCTATGAGATTTCCTTCTCTTCAACCCATACCTTCCACCTTACCTTTACCAGCAACCTTCACTGCACCTCCTTTATCACCTTGGATAACTCATCCTCTTCTACCATCCCTTTCCCTTCTACATCATGTACTCCTTCCTTCACCTTTACCCAATAATTTGTAACCAAAATTGAAAAAACCCACTACCCTCCAAAGAGGTAGTTAATCCTACAACACCTTCTATCACTAGTTCATCTAATATGCCTTTACCCAAGAAGGTACAACCCAAACCTAAAACAATACTACCTACCAAACTAGTGGTCAAACCTTATCCCTCACATCCAATTCCACCTCTTGTAGCACCTCTCCCACCAAAATCACCCACACTTCAACCTAAACCCACACTCACCTCACACTGTGATCCATTGGCAAGGGTCTTACGCCAACATTTTAGCCAACCTTTTAAGAGACCTTTTTCATCACATTGCCTCCTCTTAGACTTTATGACCCACTCAAACCTAAACCAAAAGGGTTTGACGATACTAAAATTTTAATCCTACCATCGTGTGCCAGGACATGATGTAGAAAATTGTAAGGCTCTAAAAATTGTTCTTCTCCAACTTTGTCCTCCTGAACAAAAATTTGATGACGATGATCTTCTAGATGAGGACCCAGTTCCACCTCCACCTATCACCACACATCCTCACCCACTACCTATTTAGGGACCTACATCACCACCTCCACAACCCTTTTATCCACCTCTAAAATTCGAGATCAACATGGTCCATATAAGAGAGCTAGCCAAAACCCCACCAAAATGCCAGTGCATGCCCTACTCATTTCACAAGGCTCTTATCCCACACTAGGTTTTTTTCCATCATGTCATTATAATTTTCATGACACACCTTCTCCATCCACATCTCTTCCTCAAATTAACATGATACAAGTTGTTACTCGCACCCAAAAAGAAAAAGGAAAGGAGAAAGAAACCAACCCATCCACCAATCATGTGCCCAATATACCATCTGCACCCACACCAAAAATCACCATTCGGGGACCCACATACCCTATTTTTGATAGGGTCGCCCATCATACAATGATAAAACAATTTCACCAATCCCCTCTAAAAATGTATTTATACGACCTTGTCCAAACCTCGAAATCTCATTGACAGACCCTCATGGAGGTTCTGTAATCCATAGAGGTTTTACCTAATGACCTGATGCTTGTGGCCTCCATTATCACCACTCACCATGTCGCATCTCTAACCAATTCATCCCCTTCCTCTACACCTACCACCACTCATCAAGTAGCTGCCCTCAGTTTCTCTACATGATGAGATTATACCTCTCCAATCAGATGATCCTGATCCCGCCCTTTTCATTTCTGTCTATATTGATAATATACACGTTTGACGCATTATGATCGATGGTGGTGTCAACATCAACATCATCTCCTCCCATGCATACAACCAAATGTGCATCCCTTCCAATTACATGCATAATAACCCAGTTATGTTGCATTCATTCAATGATGCCATCACTTCTACCCTTGGCACCATCATTCTCCATGTTCGTGTGGGCCCTGTACCATTCCAAAATTGTTTTATGTCTTAGAGGGGGAGTTCCAATGCAACCTGTTGCTTGGCTAACCTTAGATCTATGTCATAGGTTGTGTTCCTTTAACCTTACATCACTATGTAAAATTTGAACATGAAGGACATAACTATACCATTCCAATTATCCCTTCACCATTCAAAACCCATAACATGTTGTACCAACCTAATGATGTCCTTGTACTAGTTAAGGCATCTACCACCACTGCCACTTCTCCTTCACCCATAACCCCATCCACCAATATTTCCATTACCTCTCCCACACCTAACTCCTCTATTCCCACTGCCGTCATAGCCTCTGTAGCTGACCCATCCACTAACCCATCTACTTCTCAAACATCCAATGCTTCTTCTTCTAAATTTCCTAGTGATTCATCTATTCCCACTACTCATATATCCACTACCAATCCCTTAGAAGGTGTTTTTCAATGCCTCACTCTGGGGGAGTATCACCTATATAACATTGACACATTCCTTACTCTTCAAGAGTATGGTAACCTTTTCCAACATCCTCTCTATGATCACCGCATAGGAGAGGTTTTCCCCTATGGTCCTCCCCACCTTTGTAAAAACTTCACATATGGGGGACTTGATACTTTCACCTACTCACCCGAGCCACCTTCCCAAATGTAACCATTTTCATCTGATTTTCAATCTCTCACCAACCACCACTTCACCCACACTTTCCTTCACCATTGTGCATGGAAAGGCTTTGGCTTTGGGTTCTACGAACAAGGCCACCATACTCTCATCCCATGTACTACTTATAAACAAAAAGATGTAGTTGTATTAGATTTTTTGAACCATCTTCCAAGAAATATTGCATTGAACTCATTGAGGATGAAAAAATTTCTTCACCCCATTTACCAACTTCACCACCTTCACCCACGGAGTCTATGGATCCATAATCCATTCCTCCTAACTTTTTTTTTTGTAAACACCATTTCCCTAGGACCTTTGACTTATCAACATGATGACGAGGCTCCCTCTTCTCTTCCCTTCTTGTATCCTAACATGATCAATGATGATACACCTTCTATTAACATCGTTCAATGTCAGGATGATGAGTCTATTCTCACCTACCTTGGTGCAGAGGATTCTTATATTCATCATTATTTTCCTTCTAATACATAAAATATGTTAAATGAATCGACCATCGAAATCAATATTAACACTCAGAACGACCCAAAAATTCTAAAGATAGGCCAATCTTTAGACACTATTGAATAGGAAGCTTTTACTTCTTTCCTCCAAGATCATAGAAACACTTTTTCTTGGTCCTACACTGATATGCCTGGTATTGACCCAAACATTGTGGTCCACAATATCGCAACTATTCCTGAAGCCAAACTCATAAAATAGAAGCTGTGGAAAATGCATCCTCACATTTCCCTTCTTGTCAAAGAAGAAATTCAATGCCTTCTCTCAGTTTCCTTCATCCTACCCATTTATTATCCCCAATGGATCTCTAACATCATTCTTATCATAAAATCGACAGGGGGATTCTGCATTTGCATATATTTATGATACCTTAACCTAGCTTTCCCTAAATACGACTTTCCTATAACTAGTATTGACCAACTAGTTGATGTCACCATTGGCCATGAGATGCTATCACTCATAAACGGTTTCTCAGGTTATAACCAAATATTACTTACCCCGGAAGATCAACATAAGACCACATTTATCACTCCTTAGGGTACCTTTTGTTATTGAGTCATGCCATTTGGCCTTAAAAATGGTGGTGCTAAATATTACCGGGCTATGACTTATATATTTCATGAAGTCATGCATCACATATTTGAATATTACGTTGACGACCTTCTTACCAAGCCCAAAAATTGGGCCGAACACCTTACAGTTCTTGAGGTCATCTTGACCGTCTCATCAAGTATTGTGTTCACCTTCAACCTAAGAAGTGTGTCTTCACTATTCTCTCTGGAAATCTCCTTGGTTTTATCATTTCTTTGCATGGCATAGAAGTTGATCCCACTAAAATCAAGGCTATTCTTGAAATTCCTCCACCTACTAACCTATGCCAACTTCATAGTTTACAAGGTAAATTTACAATCTATTCTTCATTTTATTTCGTAGCTTTCCGACCGCTGCCACCCATTTCATCATCTCCTAAAAAAGGATGTCTCCTTCAAATGGGATGATGAATGCCATAAAGCCTTTGAGGCCTTAAAATAATACCTCCTCCAACCACATGTTCTCATTCCTCCTAAGGATGACCAACCATTTTACCTTTACATTTATGCTACTAATCATTCCTTGGGTGCCATGCTCAGTCATCACGATGAGCAACATAGGGAGAAAAAAGTTTATTCTATAAGTCATACGCTCTTGGACTATGAAACCAAATACACCCACATTGAAAAATCTACTTAGCCTTATTTTTTGTTCACCGCTAAAATTTTCCATTACCTACTCAACCACAAAACCTTTGTCATCACCAATACTGACCCCTTACATTACATATATGCCAATCCATACCAACATCAACATGTTACATGTTGGCTCATACTTCTTACAGACCTAGACCTCAAATTCATCCATCAAAAATTTGTCAAAGGACAAACCATCGTTGACCAACTTATAGATGCACCTCTTTCCAGAAATTAATCCTCTAACTTTGATTTCTCAGATGAATGCATCGCTACCCTCTCTTTGGACGATACTATTTACCAGATGAGTTTATTCTTTGACGGTTCCAAATGTCAGCATGGGGGTGGTGCCAGTGTTATCCTTATTCCTCTTGACAATGAGCCTATTCCATTATCTTTCAAACTATATTATGATTGTACTAACAACATCGCAGACTATGAAGCAGTTGTATTAGGTCTTCAAGCCGCCGTTGCCTTAGATGTTAAATCACTTAAAATATCTGGTGACTCTCAAATGGTTATAAATCAAGTTAATGGCATATACCATTGTTGTAAAAAAATACTTCAAAATTACAAACATCATGTAGACATACTTTTGACTACCTTTGACTGTTATGAACTTCAAACCACCCCATTTTCCACTAACAATTTTATGGATACCATGGCCTGTCTTGCATCTTAGATGCCCACTTCACCTTCCGAATCAAAAATATTTTTCCTAGTACAAAGGTTGCAATCACCTTCTTATTTATTTTGAGACGTTAATCCCATCGGAACCATTGAACTTGACCCACGAGACCTTTGGTATAAACAATTTGTGGACTACCTTTCCCTTTCAATTCTACCTCCAGACCTTAGTCACAATGGACAATGCACCTTTCTCGAAGGTGTCTCTCATTATGTCATCATGTGAGGCATTATTTATGAACATGGCTTTGATGGTATCCTCTTACGATGCCTTACAAATTCTGAAATTCCTTACACCATTAGGGAAGTTCACAACAAATTTTTTGGAGGTCACTTTAGTGGTTTAGCTGTCGCTAAATGCATTCTCCACTTGGGCTATTATTGGCCAACCCTAAACCATGAATTTTGTGAATATGTTAAATTTTGTGTGAAATTTTGATAACATGTTAATCTTCATCACACACCTAGCAACACCTTACAAGTTACAGGAGACCTTTGGCCTTTCTCTCAATGGGGTTTGGATCTTGTCGGGGAGATCAATCCTCATTCTTCACAATACCATAAATGGATTATGACCTCTACCAAATAATACACTAAATGGGTGGAATCCATAACTCTTATTTATACAAAAACCAAGAAAATATGTGAATTTATCAATCATCACATCATTTTTCACTTTGGTGTTCCTCACCGTCTCATCACTAATAATGGAAAACAGTTCAAAAACAAAACCCCATGGAAACTCTGTGACACCTTTGACATTCAATTCAATTTTTCTTCACCTTACTACCCTCAAACCAATGGTCATGAAAAATAAACCAAAAAAAACTTAAACAAAATTCTTATGGGAGTTGTTGATGATACTGGAAGGGATTGGCATATACACATTGCTTTTGCCTTATGGGCTTATCACACTAGTATTCATACTTCAACTGTAGCCAAACATTTCTCTCTGGTCTATGGTACAGAGGTTGTCCTACCTCTTGAAGTACAAATTATGTCTCTTTGTATCTCACTCAAAGAGATGCTCAATGATGATGAATTTTTCTAAGACCATTTGGCACAACTCGAGTTATTAGACGAATGTCATCCTAATGCTCTTGATCACCTTCAAATCTACGAAAAAATGTATCAAACGTGCATACAACAAATGATTCCATGAGAGAACCTTCCAGGTCAGTGACCATGTCTTGATGGAAAATCAACACGTAACAAAAGAGGAGAAAAAGTAAACAGGGATAAATTTTCTCCTAATTGGTCTTGGACCTTATATTGTTACTCATACCTATGGATCAGGTGCTTATCATTTGTCTTCACTCGAAGGTAAACCCGAACCTGAGCCCCTCAATTCTTTGCATCTTTGACCATTCTATTGTTGAATCAAGTCCTATATCACCTTCTATCTAATTAAACGCTTGTCCCTTGAGCACCATTCACCTTCTGCTTACCTATTTTAAGGATCAACGACTAAACAAGAATCATGTGATTACTCATCACCTTTTAAGCCTTATCTTCAATATGAGTACCATGGATCTACTCATGGCATGATTCTCATGGATACTTTCATCTTTTTCAAGATGGAATCCCATGGTTGTTCATCACTTAAACCCTCTCTTTCATAGTTAACCTTTGATGTGCTATGGTTTTGTTCAAAACAAGAGCCTATTTTTCGCTATAGTCTTATCCTATAAAAGTCTTTTCAAAAGTAAAATGACTCCTTAAAAGTTCAAAAGTATAAAATAAAAACAATTTCAAAAGTAAAATGGGATTCAACTCCTTGATTCAAACTTATAGAAAAAATATGACTCCCTCAAAAGGAAATCTATTCTTTGTACCTCACTTCTATAAATAGGCTTCTCCCTCGAAGGACATATATACAAAGCTAACCATAGTATACTTAGTCTATCATCAAAAGAAGACTATTCTTGCAAAAATAAAATAAAATAATTAAACATATTCTGAAGCTTCCTACACCGATCAGCTTCATGAAGACCTCAAGGAGATAATATACTCATCCCATGTAGACTTCCCACATCAATCAGTCTATCAAAACAAAAGAAAAAATAAGAAAATAATAAAATTTTCATCATGGACTTGCCTATTTTGATCTTGGGTCTTTTTCCAAGTAGGCATAGTGTCTCACACAAGGTTACGCTAAAACCAAACTATTTTCACCTCATTTCCTTTTCACCCTAATTTCCTACCCACTCAAGGGATGTGCTGTAAATGTGACATTTCGTGATCATGTGACTTTCTTCACCCTTAGAATAGTCAATCATGCAACACCTTTATGGTCTTAAGTTCATAAGCCCATATTAGGCATGTTAAACTTGTTATGGTTTTTATAAAAAAGGCAACTCTTTTTGTCACCTCTTACCATTCACCTTATTCACTACTTGTTGATTATCCTATACAAGACCAAGCCTTCAACATTCTAGGATTTAACCTTTACCAATAAATCACCTCAAACTCAATTCATACCTAAATGACCTAGACTCAACCATGCCTAAGTGACCTAAACTCAAACCATACCTAAATGACCTAAACTTAAATCATGCCTAAAACCTACCAACCCATTCCTCTACCTCATCATATTCTTCCCTAGCTTATAGGGGAACTACACTGGCTTGAGGCCCCTTTTCATTAGGGCTATGTAGGAAAAACTCCGAGGGCATGGGGCCCTTGGAGGTTAGCTCAACCACTCTTTACCCTAACAAAATTTCCCCCCATTTTTCTAACATTCTACCTTAGTTAGTTTCCATGTTATACAAACACTTGGAAATTAAAATAACCATGTTTACAAATATAAAATAATTTGCCAAATATTGACATGAATTTACAAAAACCTATTTACGCTCTACCCAAAATCCTACACTTACCCATACATTTCCTTTATCATTTGCAATTTAGGGACATGTTATTTACCTATACCTTGTTCGTTACCCATGTGACCATGACCTATATACCTTAACCTGAACCCAGTAATTTTGTGACCTTTGAACTTATGTACTTGTTATACCTTGTGATGTTGTTACCCATGTTGTTTTAGCCTAGTGACCTTCCTTGCCTATTGTCATGTAGTTTATCCCAAACATACAAACTTTGGTGTACCAGATCATACCTAAACATTTTGTACCTAACCTACGTTTTGTTTCCAGCCATATCCTGTACCTTTGATTCTTAAATAACTTCCACCTTGTTTGGATAAACTTATCAACCTTGGACAATGTAGATTTTGTAATCTCTTCAACCTGGTACCATTTTGTAATTTATGCATGTGCATGTGTTCGATTGTTATTACCTATTACCTGATTTTACCTTTACCCATTACCCAAAGTGACCATACTCTTCCCTATAACCCACCTACCTCCACTTTAATCACTTACATATTTATCAAACCACTCACCGCCTCATCTCACACCTCATCAGATTCCTAGTTTGAGGGGGATCACCTCCACCCATACTTGGGGCAACACCAATCTAACCCATTTATACCTTGGATACCTGGAAACCATTTCCTATTTTTTTCAGCATCACTTATCAATACAAGCTACACAACAAAAAGGGGAAAAATGTAGACACTAAAATTGGGTCTTACTCCCCTTTAAACCCTTGGTTAATTAAATTAACCACATCCCACCTATTCATATCCTCTAGTGAACATATTAATTTAATTAATTATCTTAATTAAATTAATTAATATCCTCACTTAACCACCTCAATCAAATGAGCCACCTAAACCTCATTAATGACCTAAGAGAAAGTCTAAACCTATCCTAACCAACTAGGACTTAGTATAAACCTAGACTTAACTCCTATTAAAAAACCTAAAAGGACTCCTACTTATCTTGCGATGATCAATCACTTAAGACTCAGAAGAGGGTTGAAGATCACTCTAAAAATAGCAACAATCTAGATATTTTTGGCCAACCCAGATATTCCCACCTTAACCGATGCTGGTTATATTTCAACGTCGGTCACCTAACTACTTCCAGTTAGGTTAAATACATTTCCAAAAGCCTTTTCCTAGGTTGGTCATTTGATTCAGGATCTCATATGAATAGAGACTTGGAGCACTCAAATTTATTTAGCACTTAGAAAAAATAAGACACACGGGAGCACTACCAACATCAATCACCATTCACCATTCTCTTCACAATCACATATTCACAATAGAGAAGCACATGGGTTTGAAATTCTGTGACACGATTACAATGGATATTCTCTATGGATCTCTACTATCACCATATTCATCACCTGCATCCTCCAAGATATTTTACTAATAATTATTCAACATCTCCTCATTGAATCTCTAGTTTTTTTATGTATATTTGTTTATTCATCTCTCTAGTTTATTTCTCTCCACACCTTTAAACTTTCTTCCTTCCATCAACCCATCAAATGATCATACCCAAACCTTTTACCCCCTTTTCACCCTCTCCTCATCATCTCTGATTCTTTAAAACCATTTTATGACCCCACCCTTACCATTTCCAACCTCTATGTAATCACAGAGAGTATGAAAAACCAATTCTAACAACTTTATGATAATTTCCCCTACTGACTCCCGTTAGCCAACCGACATCAGTAACTCTGCGTAAATGGCATCTGTCATCTAGCTGACATTGGTTATTGTGTCTATAAATATATCTCAGGACAACAAGATAATACCCACTTCCCAATAGCTCAGAACCATTTCTAATCCTTACCAAACCTTACCCAAAACCTTTACTAGACCTAGAACCCAACACCAACCAATCAACCCTAACGTTTGACCTTAAACAACCTTTTGAATGACCCTTTTCTTATTGTTTTGTATGAGTTACCTAAATCATTTCAATTTCAATAGGATCCTTACTTCATGTATTATTTAACTAAATTTAATATTGTTATATAAAAGTGGATTGATAACCTGTTCAGGAAGAATCACGCTTCTTAGATCTAGCTTCTGCTAGGAAGTCCACTCATTTTTTTGTTTAACTCTATTTAGTGGTATTGTTTTGCATTTACAGGTAGTTCCTCTTAGCCAAAAGGGAGATCTCAAAATAAACTTGGATTTGGAAATCAAAACATGTGCACAACCTTCAACCAACATTACAAACAGGTATTCCTCCTTAGGCTACTACCCTTATCTATTTCATTAATTTGATAAGAATTCGGTGAAATAGCGTGTGGATGAGACCAATGAGATCAAGCCCCCATTGTGAAAAGGTCCAAAGGTCTTGAGATGATTATAAGGAATGGCTAGGAATGTAGATTAGATTGGAATGCTTTTGACATTTAACACATTTTTTAACATATTCATAGAAATATTGATTGAGTAAGGGAAAATAGTAACCCATGTAAAGGACACATTTGGCTACCACCAATCCTTGGACTAAAATTTCCCCCACATATGTAGTCACAAAATCACGCACTTACTATTACATTTATACCATCGGGTATGTTATTTTATATATGGATCTTGCGTAATAAAAGTATTCACTAGTGACCCATCCTTTGGTCTTGTTTTCAGTTGGTCAGTCATCATTATTATTTTTCTGGTTCAGTCATCACTTGTCTATACAGTTTTGGGCGTCTTTTAGGGAGTCTTAGGTGTCGTAATTTTCTCATTTTTCATCTCCAGTCCTATACTGGGGTGCCTAGGGTTACACTGGGGCACCCCAGGGTGCCCCAGTCCTATGATTTTAGGCACCCGTGTTTTTCGTAATTTTTGGTCCTAATTTATTTGTTTGAGGTTGGTCTTTGTTGTTACCCCGTGCATTCCCCTAGGTTGTAGTTGGCAGTTTTGGGTCACTAGTGTCAAAATTTGAACAAGAGATCCCTATATAAACATAACATACTCACTACATTATGGGTAGACATCTTACTATCAAGGGAAACTATCTACTAAGGAAGGGACTGCATTTGGGCATCTTCTACATCTGCATCACACAAGCATAGGGGGAAAGGGTTGTATTCTTTCTATTCCATCCACCATTTACATTTTTACATCTAGTTATTTCCCCCTACTTCTATGTCATTGGCACTAGGGCATCCTAGGCACAAAATTACACACACACACACACAGAACTACATGGGGTCTGGAATGTAGTGCAACACTTAGTCGTAAGTCCACCATTGTGGCAGCTAAGGTCAGTCTGACCTATTCATATGCATTTTTATTTCTTAGGAATTGATGCTTTGAATAGGGTTTTGTAGGTGGATCTTCACATTACATTTACAATGACACAAGTGACAATATTGTGACACCCATGTGACAAAGATGAAGATATTACAGAGATATTATGACACTACCAGACCCAGATCCTGAGCTTTTCTACAGTTTACAATGCTCAGATCATAGACCAGGGTACCCCAAGGTGCCCCAGTATCCTCCCAGGCACCTCAGTCTAGTCAGATACTCAACTTCTACCCTTCCCAAGGCCACCCTAGTCACAACTTTCCCAGTCTGCACAACAATCTTCTTCAGTCCAACACACAACGAGGTAAGTCAAATTGAGGTTAGTACCATATCCCTCTTATTTCCATTATTTCAATACATCCAAATAATAAAATAAAATATTTAGATCCAACATTTTAGTATAGCATTTTGTTTCTATTTAGATTAACTCATAAAATAAGAAGAATAAATTTGTCTATTTTAGTTAATCATTTTGGTGAACCCTATGTTTTGAATACTTTTCCTTTGGATCCTTTTTATTACCGTAGTGGTTAAGCATAGTTATCCTTTTCTCTCTTCATGTCTTGTTTTAGCATCAATCCTATCTATGATGGGGCCTCCATAGCTGAACTCAAGGATCTATATAGTACCCCCATGACTCTACCTGATGATACTCAACAAGCCCTCTTAGAAGGCCAACAACATGTGCCAACTAGTCTTGTCGATTCTCCTATAGGTATATGCCTTGTTGATGACCCTATTAATTTCACTCGTTGTACACCATGCCATTCGGTTGCATGCGGTCCTTCTTTTGATATGCCACCGATGCTTTAGATGATTCTATCATTAATTACTTATTAGGAATTGATCTACCATTAGGTGTACCTCAAACCTCCTCCCCCTCTACTCCACTTACTGATAAAGCTATTCCTATGTCTTCTCCTACTTGTGATAGTCCTCCTCCCACATCTCATTCTAGCTTACATTCTCCTTTATATTACATTGATGATCCTATTGATTCTCTTGATGGAAACAACATTATTTTTTATACCCCATCTTCTACTAATGATCATCATGGGTCTCCTTCTTTCTATACCACTGAGTGTGACTCTCCTACTCCATTGTTGTCCTCTCCTGAGGTTGCATCTACTATTGTGCATGAGTCACCTCCAACTATTGCTTCTTCTCCTTCTATCCTCTACATCTCCTACTGCATCCTTTCCTATAGAGGTTTCCTCCTTGATCACTACACCTACTAGGGATTGTGTTGATACTAGTCATACTATAGCTCCTACATCATCATCTACCATAGCTCCTTTAGCATCAGACTCCACTATATCACCTCTTGATATCCCTATGATCACTCATAATGGAAAACTTCAACCACTTAATACATTATTGTCATCTCCTACCATCCCCTCACAGGATATTCTATCTCTCATGCATGTTGTAGGACAACTCCAATCTCAAGTTCATACTCTTACTTTAGAAAGTAAAGCCTATTATGCCTCTATTGACAACAATTCTTTACATGGAAATCTTGTTCCTAAAAAGATTCATAATTATGCCTTCCCTAAAGACTTTACCATGCCTACTTTCACATGTTTTGATGGTACTGGTGATCCTCATGCTCATATCCTACACTACCATACACTTATGACCGATTATTCTAATGATTGATTGTTGCTTAAGGCCTTTTGCTATAGTCTTACTGATGAGGCACTACAGTGGTACACCCATTTACCCTTTGGGTCCATTAGCACTTTCTATGACATGGAGGATGCTTTCCTCCATCGTTTCATTCTCAATAATGGCCCTAGAGTTACTTATGACCACATTCCTACTTTACATCAAGGCTCCTCTGAACCTATCCAGGACTATATCTTATGGTTTAATGCCTGTATACACCAACTCATTTTCCAACCTAGTGACTTAGAAAAGCAATTCATTTTTGTCATGGTCTCATTCCTCCACTTAAGAAAAGGTTACAATATGATACTTGTGAGTCATTCATTCTCTTGTGCTATAAAGTTATTGATCTAGAAAAATATCTGATGTCCTCACATATCGTTGAACCTACACATGTTTCTCTGACAGTTCCATCCTCTAGTCTTCCACTCCCACCTCCAGTTGAGCATCCAAAGCAATCTCCACCTTTTCCTAAAGTGCATTCCAAACAAGCTCAACCCACTCCTTCACCACCAACACATCCTTCTCCAGTTCCCCAACAAGTTCCTACTTCCACCACTCCACCTCCATCACGAGAGCCTTTGTATTTCTCCCCTCACGCTCGACCACATGATGTGCTGTGCATATTACTCAATGAGTGATTAATTTGGTTACCCTCTAACCAACATCATCCCCCACACCACTTACAATGTCAGTGTGACCAACACTATTATAATTATCATCGCATCACTGGCCATCGGGACAATGATTGTCTTGCCCTACGTGAGAGGATACAATAACTAGTGGATTCTGATATCATCTCCTTTTCCTCTCGTGAGTGGTCATTGTCTCCTTCACCCCGTCAGCATAGGCATACCCCACTTGAGTCTTCTCCATTAGGTGCTCAGTTCATTCATCATGCTCCACCATCACATGCTCATTCTCCACCTCATCCATCATTTCCACCATCACATTCATTGTATCTGATACATTCACACTATCCATCACTTCAAACTGTTGCATCCTGTGGTTTTCCACCAATCTCTGCATATCATGTGGTTACTACACATGACATTCCATTTGGTTCATACACTCACACTACGTCCCTTCCACATGTTCCCACTACCATCCGTCATCTTGGTCTTTGGTAGGTGATTATTATCACCTTACCCCCGATGACGCACTTGTGTTCTTATGGTTCTTACATGACTGTTGAGGGATTAGTTCTAAGAACCTTTCATCACGTGCTTCGTCGTTTCATCTAGCACACTCAATCATTTCCCGATGACGCACTCTTGCTTATGCGGCTCATACTTGACTGTTGAGGGGTCTTCATTACATGAGCCTATTCATTCACACATTGGGGGGCATCATTACTCTAACCCCCCCTCTTATTTTCATCACCCTATCCTATTACGACTACATTACATTCTCACACAATCATTACGGTACATTCATTTCACTATCATACATTTTTCTATTTTCACATCTATTCTACTATAATCATTACATTACCTACGCGCTACATATTTCATTCATTCAACATTTCATCAATCACATTACATTAGTTATATATATCATCATCATTCACCATACACATTTTGTCTACCACTACTAACATCATCATACAAATTTATATTCATCACATACAAACAATACACATGCTAGGACAATAACCATAGAATCATACAACATCCATTACATCGCAATAGGCAAAACATTCCAACATAAATTTAACATATATCAACAATAGGTGTCCATACATAAGTCCTCCATACAATCATCATCACAAAACATATCTCACAATTGGGGGGCAAGGCCCCCACATCATATACAATAATCCCAATCAGACCTCATCATCATTATCACTCTCATGTACTACGAGAGCCCTAGAACTAGATGCCTCTCCACCAATGTGATGTCACATTTCGCGGCCTCAAAACTTCTCCACCTACCTCCGTAGCATAGTAATCTTTGTAGCCTTCTCCAAAAATTAACACCGTAAGTCCACATACTGCGTGAACATGTCCTGGGCCAAGGGACCACCACCTACCACCTCTCAGGCACGTCAAGTATCCTCGTGTGCCTTATCCCTCTCACTTAGCAACATTGTACATGTCGCCACTGTTATAAACACTAGCTCAAAAAGATGGGCATGCTCGCCTGTAATGTCATCAACATGCTCTAGCATCCCTCCACCTAGCACATCATTTGGCACATTCCACATCAATGTATGGATCGATGTGTCTACTATCAATGACCAATATGCATCCCCTGCAAACATAACATAAAACCACATGTTAGTTAAACACATACTACACAACTTAGACAAGTCGTTCAACACAATGTAGGCATACAAAAATACTCATTCTCTGCCACAACTGCTGCTATAGGGTCGGGGACACCTCCCTCCCCTCCTTCATGTGGAAACTCCATAGGACCCATGAATATTGGGTATAGTAATACCCACCGATGTGTTGTCCACTGTGCTCGATACTCCTTGGTACACCCCGTGTCATCTCCATCCACAACTACTATTGTTGGGTCTGTCTCATCTGGCCTTGGTGGTATCAACTACTTTGTTGTGGGCCCTGGCCTAGCACCATCCCTCCTAGGGGCTCTTATAGCTCTCAACCATATATATGGATCTGGGGGCACATCTTGTGCCATACTAAACTGTCGTAACACCCTCTCAACGTGAAAAATCTCCACCACACCTGGAAAATGGTCCTCTAACCACATAGTCCTCTGAATGCATCATAACTCTATAGCATCCTTCGGTCATCCCCATAATCACAATATGGCCTCCATATAACTGACTCGGGCCCCATCCTATCTATAAGCACCCTGAAGGTATCGTTATCCATCTTCCTACTGCGAATATCCACCCAATGTCGAGCATATATCTCAGGCCAAGCCCACTCTCCTCGTGGCCCTGTAACTGGTCTCAATACAACTATGTGCTCATATGCCCACACATGCATCAGTGTGGTGGCTCCTATACCTCCACCATGCTCATCCTACGTAAATCGATACAAGTCTCTATATAAATGGGCCAACACACACCATGCCCACGTGTATCTCATACCCTCCTCCTCTATCCACTGACATATGTCATGCATCTTATACAAGATGCCAACCCCTCCTCCCTCCATGACTATACATGAAGCAATCACCACTGTGATAAATTTCCACAAGTGCGGAACCCTAGACTGTAGTATCACATCCAAACTGATATGGGCCTCGGTAGGTACTTGAGCCCTTGCAAAATATCACCTTGACAAGTGCATCTGCCACTCCATATCCACTACTTCCATCACTTGTACCCTCTCCCCAACAACTAGTAATCACAATATGTGATATACATCCTCCAATGTCATAGTCATCTCCCCCATAGGTAACCAAAATGTGCATGTGTCTGCACACCATCTCTCACACAATGCAATCAACATGGGCATATTATGGGGCACATCCCCCATCCATGCTATATGCCATAGGCCGACATGGTCCATCACATCCCACTCATCATCCAAAAATCCTAGTCTAAGTAATGTACTTAAGTGATGGCCACCATGAAACTCCCTCGAGTGGATATCCCTTTGCATAAAACCAAACAACAAAAAACACAACATTAGAACAACTTACGCAACCAACCACACTTGTTTAACATACTAGAAACATGTTTTTTACCATTATCCACTAAATACACAAATTCTGGACCAGGGCACCCAGATGCAGGACTGGGGCACCCGGAGCAAGACACTAGTGCCCAGTTCTGGGTGCTCTAGTCCTAGGGGTCACTAGCGCCCTCACCACTCTTGTCTAGGTCCTAAATACCAAGAAAATCAAAAACCTCAAATTTTCAATGTTTTAACTAAAACACCTATTACACCCTACATTTTTATGAAAATAATGGACTTACCAACTTTGCAGTCGTACGTGATGCTACAATGGTCGCCACTCTCTCAAACTAGCTAGGACACAACGCTCTCGCTTGAGGCATCTTCACTCACTTCGTACACACTCTCACACTCACACAAAAGACAAATAAAGTGATAAAATACTTTTTCACTTTATTATTTATAGTTACTTTTCATCATCACCTTTACTATGGTCCTTACCTTGCACTTATTACCACAACTAATACACGCTACACTGTTTCACTCATATCTTGAGCATTTTTACTCTGATTTACACCTCGTTTGTGGAATTATTTTTAGAATTCCACCCACCACCATATTGTACACATTTGGCATATTATATATATTCACCATTGTCTTCCAATCAATCCATACATGTTTTCACCTCTTCCAACTACTTTCAGCTTAGATTCTATTCTTTTCATCAATCCCCCTTTCATCAAAAAGGGGGGCATATTTTTAGGGGCCCCCATTATAATCCCCCTCACACCACCATGCATTCAAACATTGTGAATCCAAAACTTACCAATACATAGTGCAATATTTCACCATCGATTCCCCCTAATGACCTAATATGGGGGCAACAAACATTTTAAAATCTTCAAACACAATCACACATTACTTTCTATCAATTCCCCCTAATGACCTAACTTGGGGGAAACAAGTGATTAAAAATTTTTTCATGCAACATTTCATTAATTTCTATCGACTTCCCCCTAATGACCTAACCTAGGGGAAACTAGTGAAAAATATCTCCATGAGTAGCCAATCAAAATAATTAATCAACCAATAAAAATTAATGTGTTTAAATAAAAAATCATATCATTCAAATCTACGAGCAGTCTCCCAGATGACCTAACTTAGGAGTTACATTCACCACTTCTCTTCAAGATGAAATAACTTGGGAATTTATTCTATATTTTGTGCTTGCTTCCAGATGACCTAACTTGGAAGCCATCATTTTTTTGTATCATGTCCAATTCCAGATGACCTAACTTGGAAGCCACCTCTTTCATTCCATGTTGGCTTCCAGATGACCTAACTTGGAAGCTACCTCTTTTCATATTGCATTTTCTTTCCAGATGACCAAACTTGGAATCCTTCACATTGCGGTGACACTTGTGGAGTGTTGTTAAGATCACCTTCCCTATATCACTCGTATATGGGTCAACTATTTAAATCAAAATCATTTAGATCCAAAAATCAAAAAAATTTGATCTGAGTCCATCTGTAGCAGCTAGATCTTGAGGATGTAGTTAAATATTGGAGAATAACACACTTTTCTCCCTACACTCTTCCTTTAGTGGCAGGATGCCCAAATCCTCTGATTATTCATTCATATACAATCATTCGGGTTGGGAACTAATCACTCCCTACCCACCTATTTGTCATTAAACCACGTTCAAAATCATCATACATTCTAGTCATCACTTTCATTTACCACACTTCATCATGAAATTTACAATTTTTCATTACCTTACATGGATCAACTCATTGATCCATGGTTCGACAAAATTTTATAGTTATATCTGTTAGGAATTATTATTAGTGCTCACATTATTATAAAAGTTAGCTTATAATTATGTTGAGTTGATATTACAATTGTTATAATATATTGTTTTAACAATATATTATTCATAGAGTTTTGTTGTACCCGTAAAGTTGTAAATGGGTAAGTTGTTTGTTGACTTCCTATTTTCTAGGAAGTAGTTATTCTATTATATTGGCTATATATTAGCCAAATATGTTGTGCATAAACATATATAAAATTAATAATATATTCTGTGTTCGTATTGTGTAATTCTGTACCAAATTTAAGATTTGGTATCAGAGCGAATTTGATTTCTGATGGAAGCGTAATTTATTTTAAAGGGCAGACTGCTATTTAATGCCCTGTGAATGAGAGGAATTTTATACAGGAGAATTAGTATTTCAGAATATAGATTTTTCTAGTGTCTATCTGAACAAGACATCAACAAATTGTATGCACATTATATTCGGGCCATGGAAGATGATTTGGTCACGTAAAACGTTCATCTACCAGATTTGACTGCACCTGAAACATCTTTATGATTTTGGCGTGAGCTGATGAATGAAGCATTTTAGCTATATGCTGCCTCTGTTTCTCAACATTCAGTTTGGACTGAACTATTTTTTTGCAAGGGACGTGGAATTGGCGTACTGGCCAGCAAGCCTTTCAGATGGTTGAAGCAGCAGCATCTAACTCATTAGTAGAGCAGAAACGACTCCTCCTACTCGAACACCGAATCTGAGTCGATTATATTATTATTATGTATTTTTGGGGAAAAATCCTTGAATCTGCCACATTAAGGATTTTTAGGACAGAGAGAGCTGCTCCTCCATCCGTGTGTGCAGTCCACCAATCACTATTCAATAAACTACAGCTATGACATCTGGTATCAAATCGACGCAGCTGGTTCTCTATTCGATTTATCGACTTTGAGTATGTCTGTGTCAAATCGGTTTTTAAGTATTTGTTTAATTTTTAGTGATATGATGATGAATTTTGTCATTCTTAGTGAGTGTTCGGTGTTACTTTGGTCAATTTAAATATTTGGTATTCAAAATTTAAAAATATCATTGTGAAAGTTAAGTGTAGTCTTATTACATTTGGGTTATTTTTGTCTTGTCTCATAATATTATTTTATAGAGTCTTTGTTGTCTTTGAGTCAGTTTTAAAATATGTCATTTTATTAGTATCTTGTATTAGAGTCTGAAATTGTATAAGTTTTTATTCAATATATTTGGCCATGTTTTAATGTAGTTTTTAGGGTCTTTTTGTCATTTTTGTATCAGTGTCAAAATCAATACCGAGTCAAGAGTTATTTTGTATGTCTTATGTCATATAAAAGTCCGTAAAATAAATAGGTGATTTTAGGATATTTATTTTTTGACATTTTTTATTTTAGTCATTATAGTGTTGTTATTTATTGTCAATCTGTCTAGGTCAATAATTTTGTTAAAAAAAGGGTGCATTTTCGGTTGTATCTGACACCTATCTCACAATGGTTAAGAAAAGAAGAAAACAATGTATTCTCATGGAACCAATCACCATGGAGAGAGACATAAAAAATATACAAGATCAAGAAAATTCAGCTATGCTAAATTTAGAAGAAGGATATGAAGGTGACAGTGAATTTGAACCACCTAGATCTCTAAAAAGAAAAAGGTTGACAGCTAAAAAATACAAAGACCATCTTTTACGAAAAATGAGAAGTTCGGAAAAGAAGTCTGAGCACATTTCTCTGACCTAAGCAGTATGTACAACTGGAGGCAGGAGGCATCGGAGGTTGGAGGTCATTCAGTGACCTCTCGTCAGTTGTCAATGACGAGGCCACATATCAGCTTTGGTGACAGGTGTGTGTGCAGTTTGATTTTAGTGCTTCCTGTGTGGTGTGCCTCAGTTTGCAGTAATATTGTTTTTCAATAAGTGAAAATTTCACATTGAGGGGGGGAACATCATTCCAATGTTCCATTTCCAGTATGTCAGAAGAATTTCCTATGTTATTCCCTACAGTGAAATGTGATGAGGGCCGATGATAGTACTTGGCACGTCATGATGTGGTTGTAGGTAAACCACTTGAAAACCTTCATTTGTGGTTTGTGGTAAACCAATAGCAAAACCACCACTCTTGGTTGTTGGTAATCCATTTGCAAAACCATCAATTTGTGGTTTGTGGTAAACCAATTACAAAACCACCATTCTCGGTTTGTGGTCAACCGTTTGTAAAACCATTCTTGAGGTTTGTGATCATCCTATGAAAATCACTAGATCATGAGCAGGTGCAAGTACAAAGGTAGGTTTTCCCCATGTTCGCACTAAGGGGGGGAATGTTAGGAATTATTATTAGTGCTCACATTATTATAAAAGTTAGATTATAATTATGTTGAGTTGATATTACAATTGTTATAATATATTGTTTTAACAATATATTATTCATAGAGTTTTGTTGTACCCGTAAAGTTATAAATGGGTAAGTTGTTTGTTGACTTCCTATTTTCTAGGAAGTAGTTCTTCTATTATATTGGCTATATATTAGCCAAATATGTTGTGCAGAAACATATAGAAAATTAATAAGATATTCTGTGTTCGTACTGTGTAATTCTGTACCAAATTTAAGAATATCAACATGCTTCTACTACACACCTACGTGTTATTCTACAACATGGGGTTCTATGAATCTTTCTCAGGTACACATATATATCTACTTTATGTTACCAAGATTTCTGCTCACCAACATAAAATTGGGGAAAATTTATTCAAAAAATCACGCACTTACTATTACATTTATACCGGCGGGTATATTATTTTATATATGAATATTGTGCAATAAAAGTATTCATTAGTTATCCATCTTTTGGTCTTGTTTTTAGTTGGTTAGTCTATTTGTTATTTATCTGGTTTAGTTGTCACTTGTCTATACAGTTTAGGCATCTTTTATGGAGTCTTAGGTGTAGTAATTTTCTCAGTTGTCATCTCCAGTCTTATACTAGCGCACCCCTATCCGTGATTTAGGAACCCATGTTTTCATAATTTTTGGTCCTAATTTATTTGTTGAGGGTTAGTCTTTGTTGTTACCCCATGCATTCCCCTAGATCGTAGTTTGTAGTTTCAGGTCACTAGTGTCAAAATTTGAACAAGAGATCCCTATATAGACACAACATACTCACTACATTTTGGGCATACATCTTACTATCAAGGGAAGCTATCTACTAAGGCAAGGGACTACATTTTTTAATTTTCGACATATGCATCACATAAGCATAGGGGAAAAGGCTGAATTATTTCTATTCCATCCACCATTTACATTTTTTACATCTAGTTATTGCCCCCTACTTATGCGTCAGTGGTGCTAGGGAGTCTTAGGCACAAAATTTCACATACATGCACACAAAACTACATGGGGTCTGGAATGTAGTGCAACGCTTAGTCGTAAGTCCACCATTGTGGTAGCTAAGGTCATTCCGACCTATTCGTATGCATTTTTATTTCTTAGCAATTGATTCTTTAAATAGGGTTTTGTACATTGATCTTCACATTGCATTTACTACGACACCCATGTGACAAAGATAAAGGTATTACAAAGAGCCTGCGACACTTGCAGACCCAAGTCTTGATATTTTCTATAGTCTATAACATGTAGATCACAGACCATGGTGCCCCAGGGCACTCTAGTATCCTCCTAAGTACCTTAGTCCAGTCAGATACTCAACATATGCCCTTCACGAGGTCACTCAGTCATAGCTTCCCTAGTCTTCATAATAGTATACTTCAGTCTCAACATACAATGACATAATTCAAAGTGAGGTTAGTACTATTTCCATCTTATTTCCATTATTTCAATACATCTAAATAATATAGTAGAATACCTAGATCCAACATTTTAGTATAGAATTTTGTTTCTATTTATATTAACTCATAAAATAGGTAATATCTCTATTTTTTACTTAATCAAGTGTCTGCAAATCGATTAGATGACTGAGGGATGGTTTGAATCATGTAGAAGTTAAATTCCTATAGAAGGAAGTTAATGAAATCCTTATAATTTTGCAAGACATAATTTTTACATTGATAGATACATTTGAATTGATTAATGAAAAGTTGAGAGTCCCCATAAATATCATAGACTTGGACACTGAGCAAGATTGCAGTTTCAAGACCTAAGATGAGAGCATCATGCTCAACCATGCTATTTGTACACTTGAAGTTAAGATTGTTTTTAATGGGGATAAGAGTATTCGAAGGGGGGTTGATAATGACATGAGTTCTTCCCCCTTGCTGAAACTTAGAACTGTCAAATAAAAGATTCATCTTAAGTGGATGGAATTCATGCTCGAAGTTAAAGATGGACTCATTAAGGAAGTGCTCATGAGGAAGATGATTATCTCGAAGAGGATCTGTAGACACCAAATTTGTGTCATTACGACACCCTGTACCCCGCATCCCATTTCGCAACCTAACCTCATCACCTAAACCTTACACAATTATTTATTAATTACCTTATAATTAATAAATCCACATCGCCATACCTGCCACCTCATGTCGCCACCTCATCATGACCTAGTCTTAACCCTAAACTAACCTAATTAAGACCTATAACTTGGTCCAATTCCACACCTATGACTAATTACTCCTCATCCGCACCTAAAACCAACTTCATAATGACTTGACCAAGCCCGCAACCAATCCCTCGGAAGAAAAGGAGGGAAAGCTGGCTATTTTACCAAAAATAGCCCGCTTTGACCTGACCGATACCGGTTCCTACTCGACCGCCGTCGGTTGCGTAACCGCCATCGGTTCCCTGTAAATGACCACTTCCAACCAAAAACAAAGGATCGGATTTTCATTTGATCGGAAAAAAGAGGAGAAATCATTGAAATGATCTAGATTTTGCTTGGCCGAGCAGAGACAAGTGAAGAAACATGAAGAGTTTGCAGAGAAGGACATCAAGCCCAAGACTGCAACTGAATAACCAGAGCCCAGTAACACTCATCCGAGCATCAGAGGAAGAGATAACTCATCTTGGATTGTCAGATCATCCAACTTGGGTCCTGTCTTCATCATCACAGTCCTGAAACCTGCATCTGCATCAGGGACGAGTAAGTAGTGTTTTCTATGTTTCTAAGTACCATTTTCTTGAGCCTGTTGATTAATAGTAATCATAAGTTTATTCCCAGATCTACTATCAGCAACATATTGCACTTAACCTTCACCCATACATCCTGATATCGCCCAGAAGGCCATTTTACCACACTCTGAGTCTTCCATATCCTCCCATCATTCCCCTCAGCCATCCCCCAATCTTAATAACCCCACAATCACCTTGCAACCAACCTCTATCCAGAAGCACTTAGATTGCTGACCCTACCAGTATCGTTTATCCCCTACCGGCAGCGGTTCTCTAACCGCGGTCGGTTACCCAGTGACCGGTGTCGGCCACTGTGACTTATACCCCGAAACCTTTTTCTCGCCCATTTGCCACCTAACAACCTCAGATCTAGTCTGGTTTATCCCTATAACTCAACCTGAACGTATCAACGACCAGTAACCGAACAAACAACGTGACGCTTTATTATTGATAATTTAGCTTCTATTGCTTTGTAACGAGATACCTAAATCGTGATTTTGCAATAGCTTTCTTTGTTATCATTTGTGTTAATTTGTATTAAAAGGGGAACTGACCACCTTCGAAAGGAAGTTTTATATTTCCTGGGCCTAAGGAAGCTCCCTCATTTATTGTCTAATTAAAATCTGGTGGTCTTGTATTCTTACTTGCAGGTAGTCCTTCCAAGACAAAAAGGAGTTCTTCGCAATCGATCTGATCTCTCTCTACGGTATGCGCACACCATCTCAACATTCAACAGGTATTCCTCCTAGCCCTAACCCTTATCTGTTTCTCAAAGGAATGATAGGATAGAAGCAAGTCTATTCTGCAGAGCCGAAACATTCCGTGCGA
Source organism: Taxus chinensis (assembly GCA_019776745.2). NCBI lineage: Eukaryota > Viridiplantae > Streptophyta > Pinopsida > Cupressales > Taxaceae > Taxus > Taxus chinensis. The sequence continues at coordinate 222,381,888 of CM034157.1, forward strand.
AAAAGGATCATTGACTATCTAGTTAGCGATAGCTTAGAACTTAATCAAATTTTGAGAGATGAACTCTAGGTCTAACTCTGTCATGAGAATGAGCCATCAAGTGATGTGGTCATTGTGATATGGTTTATATTGCATGGTTTTCAGAAGGTGAGAACTAGTGACAACATAAATTTTGTGGTTAAGTAGATAATGAAAAAGCTTTGAGGTAGCAAAGAAAAGAGGGAAGCGTAGCTTTTTCATCTTGAGTGTATCAAGTATCATAATCTTGAATAATGTGACTGATATAGTAGATGGCCTGCTCATGGCCTTGTTCATCACAATGCTAACATAGCTCCTAGAGCATGAATAGAGGGAGATACATAAATATAGAAGGGATCCCCTTTGCACGGGGGCGTAAGAACCGATGGGAATTGTGAGTCTTGTGAGAATACATCATCTATGATAGATATTTAAGTGAAAAATAATGGAAAAGAACCATGTGTTCATTCTATGAACCTAGGATGAGTTATCATATCAATGCATCCATAAAAAAGAAATAACAAACAACATATAGAATTGATTCATAACACAAAGTAAATGCATTAGAATTAAGCTCATGAACACATATATGATTTAGAACAGAACCTTCCATTCATATTAATGAGTTCAGTAACCACATTACATTCCTTGAGGTCATAACAGACCCATATAACAATGCAGAGCAAGGTCATGCATCAGAAACTACACTATGTCCTTCATATTACAAGGATAAACACAGACCCATCCCTCTAAATATGCCATCACTCCTATATTTTCTCTAATCCCAACCCATAGAATCCTCCATGATATTTCTGCAGAGCTTCTCCTCTTTTCCACCACCTCTTCTCTCTCAGGATGATCCCCTTTCTACTATCCACACACCTCTATATATAGCTTTTCTACCTTCACCACCATGCCTTCTGAGGTAACAGATCAGTTCCAAGTGTCCAAGTGGTCCTCTAATGGAGCATGCCTCCTTTGATCTGAGCTCTCCACTCTGTGCAATGATGTTCTTCTAGAACCTTCCATCGCATGCATGGAATATTCCCTTTTTGATCCTATAGCTGCCAAGCTGGCACCTTATCCACTCTGCATGCTAGATGGGTCACACTTTTCTCATGTGCTTCCTGGAATGCCAAATATGGCTAAGTCCCAAAACCTGTCTTGCCTTATGTGTGCCATGTGTTCTACAAAACCATTCTAGAACCCTTCCCTATGTGCCTTCAACCCGTGCACCCTTCTTCAAATAGGTCCCACATGCCCATGTGCCTTCTTGTACTTAGCCAATATTCTGGGGCCCAACATCACCCCACACTATGCCTGTTCTCCATCCTCAGAAACACTCTTCAATAAAATAAAGAATGGCAGGCTCTTAAAATGGTTGGAAAGAAAGAATAAAGGAATGAAGAATTGGGAGAAAGAATGAAAGAATGGGGAACTTGTTTATTGTTGGAGGAGGAGAGGGAAATCCTTCCCTATTTCTACCTCTAACTTCTCCCAAGTGTCAACCTCATTCTGAGCTTGCTGACAGAGGTCACCCACTAGGGTGCACTCACCTCCTCAAAACTCAGCTCCTCCCCTTTGGTACTCATGGTCTCAACAATACTTTCCAATTGCTTTCCCAAATCCTCAAGTGCATCCATCCCATGGGTGATCTGGGGGTATAGTTCCTTCAGCAGCTCTTGATCGAGCCTTGCAGGGTCTCGATTGCTAAATTCTTCTCCACCTTGGCTAGGATCTTGTCTCTCTCTACTCTATTACCCTTATTTTTCTCTTGGGTCTCCTTGAGTTTTGTTTCATGGGTGGCAACCAAGATGCTTGCCACTCTATCCCTATCAGCGCAGTTGTCATAAGCAGCTTCAGTGACTTGCATGGTGGCCTTTACCTCTGCAAGAAGTTTAGTGTATCGAGCCACAATCTCGACAACCTTCATCTTTTCCTCTTTCTCTTGGCATGCCTGTGCCTCTTCTACAGACTCTAAAGTGAGTGGTCACCTCTCCATCGTGAGAATGTGAGTCAAATCCTCCAGACATTGCAAGGATGATTCATACTTTTTCTCAGGTGGTGCTAAGTCAGGGTGCTTCAGGAAAATGGCATCCGTAATCATCTCCACCTTCTTGGAGACTTCACGCACCTTTTCTTTTTCTTCTTTTAGCTCATGCCTCAACTGAGCACTAATCAACTCCTCTTGCTTTAGGTCCTTGCTCTTTTCCATGAGCTCCTTCTTTTTCTTCTCCAATTCCTCCTCCAGGAATCTCACTCTATCATTTCTCCCAAACAGTCTGGCCTCAACTTCAACTGAAACCTTATTGAGCATGTTGCAGACCTGTTCATCTGATAGCTACTGAGCATTCACCAAGGGATTTACTCCTTTTTTTTCTAGCACCTTCATTAGCACTCTCTGGCTTACTTCAAACTCAGGTTCATCTATGTGAGACTCGAATGCCCAAGATAGCATCTTCCTGGTTCAGGGATATGTGCCTTCTTCATCAAATGATGACATAGCCAGGAGTTTCTCTATTGGTATGGTGCTTTGGAAGTGCACACGTAGCACCTTGCTAGGATCATTAATGTATCCCATTCCCTTCTCTTGTGCCACCACTATGCCTTTCCCACCTATTTGTAGCTTTTGGGAAGCTTACCACCAAATTGGGATTCCCACCCATGCTGCCATACTCTTTCCCAATGCTTTCTTCTTCCATCTCCTTCAAAATTTCATCTGCGCTCCACTCCAACTCCTATTCCACCAACTCCTTCATGATGCCCACCACTTCTCTCTCCATGGATTTCTCCACTTTCTCCTTGGTGAGGCTTGGGGTTCCTTGGTTTTTGGTGCTTACCTCTTCGCTCACCCCCTTGCCTTGATCCTCTGCTTCTTCCTCGTCATTCTTCTCCTCATCTTCCTTGTTATACTTCTCTTCACCTTCCTCCTCCTCTAAGTCATGTATATCATACACTGGATGGTCTTCACCTCCTTCAGACTCATCGTCATCCTTTTCACCAATGTAGGAATCTAATTTTTTTTCTCCTCTGAGTTTGCCTCTTCTGTCACCTTCTGCTTCTTCCTTATAGGGGATTCTAGTACAAGAGATTCTTCCTTTTATTTTTCTTCACTAGGTGATGTCTTCCTTGGTGACTCCTCATGTGTGAGGGGCTCTTCCTTCTCTGGTGCTTCTTCTTCTTGGGTCTTTTCCTTGACAGGGGACTTCTTCCTACGTGCATAAGTGCTAGGCTTAGCACTTGCTTCCGGTGCGCCCACAGATTGTGTTGTCTACACACTTGGTGCCTTCTTCTCCTGCCCCTCTTCTCTTTCTCTCTTCTTTGGTGCAGCCTTCTTTCTCCCTATGGGGTCTTCTGGAATGGAGACATCACTCTCTAGATAGGAACCTTTCTCAAACTTAGGCCTTATGCGTAGATATACCCTTGTTGTGGTCCTTCTAGTGATTGGCAGCATCATGGGCTTCATCATTTAAACTTCATGGGAGACCTACTTCTCCATGTATGTGAAATTTTTGGGGTACATGATATTTTGACACAACTGTGGTGGTCTTGGTCCACTTCACTAAGGTTGAACCTTAGTCTTTTGGCTTCTTTGAACCGGTTGACTCCAGCTTGGAAGTATTTGTGGTGAAGGAGAAGGGTAGCTTGCACCATGGACCCTTAGTCCCATTTGTTAATGTAAAAATACCAATGTAGAAATGTTGGTATACTACAAACTCTACTTCTCCATCCACGAGCATGGGAAACTACTCTGGGATCCTCCACTCTACCCCGAATGCATCATGCATTCATTTGTACCACTTCTCCAGGCATGCCTTGTGAGTGACCATCATGGTTTCACAAGTGTACTTTTCAAACCTTTTTGGGTGAGGGATCCTCTTCTGAGATACTCCCAAAAAAATTTTCTAGCCCATCGGCACTCCAATCTCTGAGAAGATGATGGTGAGGAGGACATTGCCAAATAATATATTCTCTCCTTCCTACACACTGCTTATGATCTCATCCGCAATGAAAGCAGACAAGTTATAGATGGTTCCCTCTTATATCTTCTGGCATACATTTAGCCATGTCATGTTCACTTGCATCCATCATTCTTGATCATTATCCTTGGTCACCAAGTGTGTGGCCACCCTCATAATAGGGTCTAGAATCTCTATGATGTCAAAGTACCGTGAACTCTTTTTGTAGTCATAACTTACTACTTGTTTCCTTGATAGCCTCCTTGTCACTCAGATCATCATCTATGGATTCCCCTTCACAATTTAGGCCAGTGAACTTGGATATCAACTGTGGTGTTATGTGCATCTTGCACCCTAAAAAATAGAAGTGATCCTCATGTACGTGTGACATCAACCATTGATATAGTCACTCAGGCTTACCAAAGTAAGGAAACTCATATAGTTGCAATAACCCTACTTTCTCCAATTTGACTTTCACCTCGTCATTGTATATAGGCATCCCATCTGGTGTCCTTTTGTTAGTTGGATGGACCAACTCTAATGCCATTTCCTTCTCAGTTGTGCTTGTGTGATGGTTATAATCACTCACGGTCCATTTGTCTTAAGTGTGACACCCACTCCTTTCCTAGCAATACTCCATCTGGGTATTACATTTCTGCATACCATTCCTCATTGGAGCTTGTGATGGTAGTGGTTTGTTTTCCTTTTCCCTTTCCCTTTTGTTTCTTTGGTGAAATGGTCACCTTCTTAGGTGCCATGCTTTTTGTTGAGATAAACTAAAACTCCTTACTCTTCTCTGCTACTCTTCTTAACTCCAAACTCAACTCCAAAGCTCAACTCCTGGAATAAATCCTTCTATCTCTGTGCCCTAGCTGCCAAACCCTAACTAGGAAAACCTTCCACAAGACATCACACTTCAAACAACCTTTTCTCATGCCCGTGTACTCCTTCCTCCTAGTTTGTAGATCCACTCTAGTCACACACTTAGATTTCTAGGATTCTTCTTCCTTCGCACAAATCTCTCTGGATGCCCTAGTTTGCAAGAGCGCTTCAACTTTGTAATGGCAAGGTAGAATAATGACTTGCCCGACCTCATATTTATAGTTTTTTCTTCCCTCTAGCAATAAATGTTATACCACCTACCAACATACTTAACATTAAATGCATATTTTTCCACTAGGCCGACCTTAAGCATCCTTACCCACGCACCCAATCCTATGCAAAAAACCTTCTACAACCTTCTGGTGCGCAAAAACACAATCTGACCGAAGAATCTTACACGCTCATCTACAGCACCGAAGGCACTTCTTATGTCCTTTACCTAATTTTTTCCCTTGCCTACCTCATGTAGTTTTTACACTCTTCATCCTTTGTATGTGGTCTTTGTTATAGCCTTCTTGACACCATGATTTATTATCCACCATTTCCCCACATGCTTTCTTGATCTTACATGCCTCCTTCTACTGGGCCACTCAATTTTTACTACTGGCTTATACTTTTCTTTGCATTACTCCACCCCACACTAAAACAGATGTGTGGTCCTCTGCACATACACAACTTTGGAAAATAATGTGGTTACCAGTGCACAAGGTGCAAAACAAAACAAAAGAAAGGAACAAGCAATGAGAAAGGGAAACACAAGAAAAGAAAAATCAATAAAGGGAAATTCTAAGCTAACTGGAAATACTGCCTTATTTACAAACACCAAGAAGACTTATTTATAGTAGGGCTTCAGCCTACTCCCATTGAAATGACCTGGTAATCTCATCCCATCTAGTGCTTGTAGCTGGAAAGTGACCTGAATCAAGAATGTATGAGATGATGTAGGGTCCCAACCAATGGAATTTCAACTTCCCAGGATGGCACAGATACTTGGAATCATACAACAACACCATCTGCCCAACCTCAAACTATTTGTTCTTGATATGATGATCATGTCATGCCTTTTGTCTTACTTTTTTTATCTTCTAACTCCATCTAGCAAGTGATCACCTCTCATCTAACTGCATCAACTTATCAATCCTCTCTTTTAGTGCTTGTTCATCATCCAATCCTCCTATGCACACTATACGCAGTGATGGTAACATGAATTCAACTGGAAAAACAGCCTCTGTGCCAAACACCAATTGAAACGGTGTGGCCTTGTTCAACCTCTTGTAGGTTGTCTTGTATGCCCATAGAATGGTTGATACCTTGTCATCCCAATCTTGTCTTCCAACGTCATAGATCTTAGTCAATGTGTGACTTAGTATTTTGTTAAATGCCTCAGTAGTTCCATTCACTTGAGGGTGATAAGGGGTAGTCTTGTGATGGGCCACCATAAATTCTGCTAACAGAATCTTGACCGTTTCATTGAGAAAGTGTGTACCCCTATCACTAGTTAAGTGTAAAGGACAACCATACCTATTGATTATGTTCTCCCATTAAAATATAGCAACTGTCATTGTGGTGTAATCCTTTGTAGGTGCTACCTCTACCGATCATGTTAAGTGATCAATGTAAGTAATGATATAACATGAACCAATCCTTTGCACGACTGGCGAAATTTCCCTACAATTTTGATTGCCCATTTTTCAAATGGTTCAATGCTGGCTATTGGTCGCAAGGGCATTTCATCCCTCTTCCCAGGTTTTCCAAGGCGCTGGCAATGGTCACAAGCCTTGCAAAACTCAATACAATCCTGGTAGATGGTTTCCCACCAAATCCCTACAAGTAGAATCTTCCACGTGGTAGCATTTCCTACATAGTGTCCTCCTACAATCCCACCATGTGCTTCCTCCATAATTTCCATGCACTCATGTTCCAATACACATCGATGCAGAACTTCATCATGACCTAATTTATATAGGTCTCCACTAATCAACATGTAGGGTACGGTGTATATTGCTAACTGATTCCTCTCCAAAGCCTTCATTCCTTCTAGTGCCACACCTATTTTCAAGAACACTGTGATATCTTCCAAATCTAAGGGTGCACGTCATAACGTAAATAGTTTTACATCTGGCATGGTATCCTCAATGTTTTGTGCATCCTTCCATGAGTTAATCCTTGATAAGTGGTTAGGTCTTGAATTGATATTTCTTGGTTTTAAAACCAATGTGAACTAAAACTCTTAGAATAATAGGACCCAACAACATATGTGCCCTTACAAAATGAGCTTGTTGATTAAGTATTTCAATGCCATGTGGTCCATGTAGAATTTAAATGGTGTCACCAACAGATACTTCCTGAAATTATACAACACGTAGATCATTGACAGTGCCTCGCGCTCAGTAGTTGTGTAATTTTACTCTGCCGGTGTCAACTTTCTACTAGAAAAATGCAAGGGGTGATTAATAATTCCTTCACCAAGTTGTGCTAGTACTACTCCCATAGTTTTCCCTGAGGCATCAACATGCACATGGAAAGGATTATCCCAAGAAGGAAAACGTAGTATGAATGTCGTGATAAACCTATCCTTCAAAGTGTCAATTGCCTTCTGTTGCACCTCTCCCCAATGAAAGGCACTCTTGTTTTTTAGCAATTCCTCCAAGGGCACGGTGATCTTGGCATACCCCTTGATGAATTTCCTATAGTACCCCATATGCCCAAGGAATCCATGCACTGCACTTTGACTAGTAGAGGCTCCTGTAATCCCACAATAACTGCAACTTTGGTGGGATCCACTAGTAAGCCTTCTTTACATATAATATGTCCTAATAGGGTTCCCAAATGGAGTAACAAAGACACATTTCTTAATGTTGAGGGATATCCTCAATTGCCGACATCTCTCAAACATTAGAATCAAATTATCACAATGGTCTTTCACCAACCCATACACAGTCTAGTCATCCAGGTAAACTTGAAGAAACTTATGGATGAAGTCCTGAAATGCTTGTACCACAATGCATGAGAACACACAACAGGCACATTCTTCAATCCAAAAGGCATAACCGTGTAGGAAAAACTTCCCCATTCAATGGTGAAAATTGTCTTTCTCTAGTCTTCCTTTGCAATCCTAACTTGGTGATATCCTGAGAACCCATTTGTGAAATAGTAGACCTCATGCTCGGCTACTCCCTCCAAAATATCTTCAGTAAAGTGGGTTCGTAAAGGATTGATGAAAAATGTTGCATTCAGGTCCCTATTTTCCACATAGATCCTTATTCTTCCATCCTTCTTGATACTGATGACCATTGGACTTACCCATTCTGATTCTTCCACTAGCCTCAATAATACCTGATGCTATCATCTTTCTATTTCCTCCTTGACTTTATACGTGCAAGTTAGGATTCATCTGGTAAGGCCTCTTCCAAATCGGGTACGCACCTTGCTTCAACTTGATCCTCATTTCCCCTAATGAATGGTGAACACCTTTGAGTTCATGGTAGCCACGAGGGAAAAAATCCTGGAACTTGTGCAACATATCGATGGCCTTTGAAACTTCATTTTCTGACTAATAGTCCCCAATGATAGCTTCCTTAGGTTTTGTCTCTGTCCCAATGTTAACCTTATTTGTTTTCAATGGCTCATGGTATGCATGTGCTCAATCATCAACACTATCTATGACTTTCATGCATACCTTTAGAATGGTTAACATCCAAACTTTCCATCTCTTCACCATCTACTACATAGACCATTTTTCCTTTTTCTTTTTCCATGCACGTGCACTCAAGTTGTACTTCCTCTGATTCTTCTTCATTGAGGTGCACGTCTCCAAATAAGGCTCACCCAGTAATTCTAGTAGCCTATCTTCTTCCATAGCACTATCTCCCATGGTAAGGTGCTTGATTACTTACAACACCTTATCCACCGATGGCTTTGTACTCCTATACTCGAAATCTTGAATGAGATCAACCACCAACTCCTGCCAATTACCTGTTTGATGACACATCTTTGAATGAATATACCATGTGCACGCATAACATTGTAAGTTGGAATACAAATTATTCACCCATAATGAAAGTGGTAATGCTTCTGTGCTTCCCATCTAGGCCTTCTCACATGTTGAATATTGAATGAGATGGTCTCTTTACCATATTAATCTTGTATAAAAGTGGGTGCATTGTTCCTAGAGAACCTTATAGAAAATGTGATTCTTACCTTGTGCCATTCTAGGAGGCTATCTCGATGTGTAGCCCACCAACTCGTTGCAGTTCTAAGTAGGTTGTAACTGAGCATTCCCCTTCTCTTGTCCTCATTCTTCCACTGTGCCTCCATTTTTCTCAAGAAAATTTCAGGGTATGCTCCTCTTAGAGTAACTTGGAAAATTTTCCCTCCTAGGCACTTGAATGAGCATTCCTTTGTTACACTTGTTATAGATCCTCTCAACTATTGCCCAATAAACTCATAAGTCCCATGCATCTGATTTTCACATGCCATACTAGTGGTATCAATCAAGGACTAAGCATCTTCACATTGGATAACTCCCTCTGTGGGATGAATTATCTTCAGATCTCTAATAGAGCGCACATATATATTGTCAAGGGATTCTTCTCTCAGGGGTTCAATATAAGGTGCTGATTTCTCATTAGTCAAGGGGATGATGACATGTCCTTCCTTGTTCTCAAAACTAATATATACCTTGTTAAACCAAATGTCAACATTGTTCTTGTAACACCATGGGCACCCAAGAAATGCTAGAAATTTGTCTATCCTCGGTGAGTGCCAAGACTTCAAAGTCCCTAGTGAACTTGGCCCCTTGAATGGTGATAACTACATCCTTTAAGAATCCAATGGGCATTTGCTTTCATCTTGTTTTCCATATACAACACATTCGAAGATGGTTATAGTGTGGGTCTTCCCATTTAATGTGAGGCATCCAAGGTAAGAACATTGACCTCTACTCCCATGTTGATGAGGATATTTCTTAGAAGCCACCCATCAAAAACTGCATTCAATGTAATATCCTTATCATAGTCAAGGCTTTTGAAGAGGAAGGTTTTCCCTGCTTTGGCACGTGGTAACTTCTCCCTTAGCCATTCTCCTAGTAAGGGAATAATATTCTCTTGCATTAACATCCTACATACTTCCTTAACCTTATCCAGGTCCTCCTTTGGAACCTTGACATTCTTCCTTTGCTCCAACTACTTTGATTTCTCCTTTAGACATTGGATCTCCCCTTGCAAACTTCAAATCACATCCATAATCTCTTGATACACCTCTTCTTATGAGCAGGATCTGGATACTTTCCATGTACTACTTACTCTCATAAAACCAATGTCCTTTGTCTTGGCATTTCCCTAGCACGCGTAGCCTCTACTCGCATCATCACCAATACAGGTTCTAGTCCTGACTCATGCGTCACTCTTGGCATCCACTGTGAATTGACCTTCTTGATACTCACCATCCTAGCGCCTTTGTCTTTCTGGTGCTACTGGTTCATATGCTCATAAATCTCTAGACACTCTTCGTACTTATGTTTCTTCCCACACCATGAGCATTGCAATAGATCATGACACTCACACTTGTAATGCTCTGTAGATCCATAGTTATAACAGGTTCCTTGCGAGAATTCACTTCATCCTCCACTATGGTTTATACAACCATAAAATCCTCTACAAAAACCTCTTCCATGTGCTCCTCCATATGCAAGCCCTTTATAGTGATGATCATCATCCTTAGAACTGCTTGCAAGACTATTCTGACGCACACCAAGATCAATAACATAATGGATCTGATTAATTAGTCTGTGATCCTTGATATCATGGGTCATAGAGGTACAAATATTACAATAGCAAGAAACATTCTTATGGATTATGTGCACACTGTAGTAGAGGGCACCTACTTGCATCATGATCCCCATGGAAAATTTCATAGTCTACCACCATAGTGTGTATCGAATTCTAAGGGAAACCATCCTTTGCATTCCCCTCCACTTCAAATTCTATACACCAAAGCCCACAATGAAACTCATGAGCTGAGTTTGCAGACAATCTTCTCTAACTTCTTAGCCATTACAATAACTTGAGCCTCCAAAAAAGGGCTAACACCAGTATCAACACTCCCAACAACCTCAGTGCGCAGGGAGGCTTCTAATGCCTCGCGGGTCTGTGAACTTCTTGTGTGATAAAGCCCTTCTAAATGTGTTATCAATCCTCCAACAAACCATTGAGCATGCTGAGAAGAGTGAATGTCATATGATAGCTTTGACAAGAGAGTTTTGAACCGTGCATCATACTCTCTAACACTTTTTGCCATTCCTTTCTAGATTTCATTTAGGGTGCTGATGCTCTTCTAATCAAGCTAAGGGATATGAAATTATACTAGGAAGGAGTTATTTAATGCAGTGAATTCTACCACCATCTAATGGGGGTCATAATTTTGGTACCAACTATACATGCTTCCTTGCAACATTTTTACAAACTAACTTACCTTCTACTCTGGGGTAGTGACCCATTTTGCGTGCCATAGTAGTTCACACTTGTGAACATGCTCTGTAACATATTCAATACCCTTGTAGTCTAGTAAGTGCACTAACATATAAAAAAATACTTATGGGGGTGGTTAAGGCCCTTGTCCTCCTAATCCAGAACCTTGGTTCCCTCCGGTGTTTCCTCCTCCACCAGATCCACTAGATCCACCAGGTCCCATTCCTCTTCACCCACCAGGTCCTTCAAATCTGCTATGTCCACCAGGTCCTCCAGGTCCTACACCACGATCCACCTAGGAAAATGGCCTGAAGTGGTCATGCCAAGTGTCCCCAACAGTCCCACTGAACTACACACCGACGGTTTGTGATAATGCTCCCACCAATAATTTGTACCCCCACCACTCCCAGAACGTGAGACCAAACCTTGCATACTTGATCCTTGTCTAAAAATTCCTCCAAATACTAGAATAGTTTATGCAGCCATAGATGTTCTGAATGAGAAATTATATCTCCTAGGGCATAGATCTGTCACTCCCACTTATACCAACTGGGTTAACAATACTTCTCCCTTGATTTGGGAAACCAAGTGTGAGGGGTTGGTCATCAGGTGGGTTCAGATGTGCACTGAAAACTCTCCTTTCTCCATGTGATGAACTCTCATCAGAAGTTAAAGGGGCTTCTCTCCCACACTTTCCAAGATGGGGTAGCACAGACTGCTCAGGTTCCAAGTCCTCTGTGTGAACCTTGACTCCTTCCCACAAAATTTTCCTCCATAGTGTTGGCACCCAGATTTAATCTCCTTCACAACTTGAGCTACATCATGGATTTTACAAGACACTTAGAGGCAGATAAATGGTTTATATGTCATTTTGTAGCTGGGGAAGCAATTTATCTGACTTGTTAGCACTCAGGTTTTGAAGAAGTGGGTAGCACCTTGGAAGGATTTGATCTAATCCTCACTATTTTAGGTTGTTCCTATCAACCAAGGTAAGAGAACCTATATTGTAGCCTCTGTTTTGTGAAGGAGGTGAAAATATCCTTGTACTATGCAGATTGTATGGAGATGGCCTTGAGAAAACATGATCAATTTCCCATTATTCAAACTCAACAGAGCTGTCACTACTAAATGATGGAAATGATTTCAAGACAAGGCTAAGGCTACTAAATACATGGTATGATCCTGATTTTCTTTGTGCATTTTTGTAAATGGATTGTATTCTTTTGTTGACACACAATACAATGCAGGGGTATTATAGGTAGGATGAGTTAATTTGAAATGAATTTTGGGGTGGGAGATATTCAGACAAGACTAACCAGAATTTGCCAACTTCTTTGAGGACCTTTGCAAAACTTGAAAGACTCAAACAACATAAATGCTTCAAAGAGGTTAAGGTGTTCCTTCAACTAGGATATGTGCATCAAATGGAATCCCAGATCTGCACTTTTCCACACAATCTCTTATGATTTATCAAAAAATCTTGAGCTAAATGAATCAACAAAGCATTTAGAAATTTCCATTCTATCAGACTTAAGGTACCCGCAAAGGTTTACAATCAAATCTATATCAAGGAAAGAAGAGTGAATTTAAATTTGTTTATCCCTTCATTAGATGAAAGCTCTTCTGATTATGGAATTGTAAATTCCACTAAGCTATTACTAGAATTAGATCTACATGATCAAAAGGAAATTCCAAACACCAAATTGCAACAGGAGCAAGAAAAACAAATTGAAAACATTCTGAAACATAAGTAAATGAAAATTTTACCAAGAGACAGCACAAAATAATCTAGAATGACCAAATTTATCATAGGGAAATGTTATAAGAACAATCTCAGAGCTTGTTAGTGGCTATACATCTACAACCAACCTAACACGATAAAAATTTGATGCAAAAAGGAATTAAAATGGTTCTTAGGTGGTTTCTTAGAAAATGGGCTTCTTCCCAGATTTTCCCGTGAAAATTCTAAGTTTCTCCCACCATTTGCATGAAAAATTCATGCAATATATAAATTTTCACTCACTCACTCACTTTGCCTCTCAAATATTCCCTCCAAAAGTGGAATATTTGAAGCACCTTTGCTTTACAATATTTCTGGAAAATGACATTTAACAAACTCACAAAAAGTTTCCAGTTGTTCTTTCAAAAGGTGAATCATTACAAAACTTTCATCATTCTTCAAAGTGGAAGCACATTTTTCATTCCCCACGCATGTAGACCCCTTTCATTTCATTATTTCATCTTTTCCTTTCCCAATTTTTTACTCTACAACTTTGGATATGGTAATTCATGTTTTTCACAAATTAGAGTAAAAATTCATTTGAAATGTGCTTTGGATTCACAAATTGAGCCCCCAATTCGATCAATTCGGACCCTGTAGGCCAAAACTTAGACATGAATTGGCAAAAAAATTGATGAAAATTGACGCAAAAAACACATCTCCAAACTTCCTGGATCTCAAATGGTGGCCAAACTTGTGAAATTCATACCTACCATCAATTTGTTCTTATCTTTAAATCTTAGCCCTCCACGTGGCAGATCTAAGAAAAAATAGGCCTCGGGGACACTTTTGACCTTTTTACAACTTTTTGAAAATTTGCAAAATTTCTTGATTTCCTCCGCCGCTCCGCCTTTGCGATTTGGGTTTGACACATGGCACAATATGACTGGATATGGAGTCACAGCTCAATTTTACACATTTTGCATCTTTGTAGACAAAGGAAAAATTTTCAATTTTCCTCCGCGGCTCCGCCCTCCCACAAGACACGTGTCCTCATATGATTGGTTGAGGGGAAGCGCACCAATTTCAAATTTTAATCTTATTTCACCAAAGGAAATGTTTCAACATTTCCTCTATCATCTCACTCCTCTACCATTGACTCCTCAAATGAATTTTGAATTTTTACCTTCGGGCTTGCGGGTCCATTCAACGATTTTACCCTTTTGATAACTAGAGGCTAAAAATACAACTTGCCTTTGACGGCCCACCTCCCCGCCTCTGAGCCTACCACATGTCATCCTTTGATTCAATGGCAGGCCGTAGTCCATTATGATGATTTTATCCCTTTTTTCCAAAATGGGTGAAAATTCTAACTTTCCTCCGAGGCTCCATCTTCTGCTCTGTGCTCTGATGCTGACACGTGTCTTCATCCCATTGGCTATGAGTTTGCGGTCCAATTTTATACTTTAACTCTTTTTCACCAAAGGCTGAAAAGTATCAAACTCCTCTGCCTTTCCATCTCCCCACCTGCCACGTGTCCTCCTCTGGGGCCTGCGGAGCTATGGGGGCAACTTGCACATTTTTCCAAAAACACAAAAAATGTTAAGTTTTTAGAAATGACCCACCAATCCTTGTCCAATTACAAATGGCCATGTATGCAAAAGTATATGAGCTAGAATTTGATGGGCAAAGGACGCCCGTATGACCGTAAAAAAATGTAGAAATTGCCAGCGACCCCCAAAATCAATTTTTTCTTTGTGGGTGAAGAATTTTTTCGATCAAAAGACAAATGTAAAGTGATTTTAGGAAATTTATGACCATGGCAAGGGATTTTTGAGGGGAAAAAGTACAAATCGAATGATTTCGAGCTCCAAAGGTCCAGAAAAAAATTAAAAAACGGTAGAGGCATTTGAAATGGGAAACATTAGGGCAAAATGCAAAGTAAACTTGGGGATTCCTTCATAATGGTGCAAAAAGGAGGAAATGCGAACAACACATAGCACTCAAACACAAAAATGAGTTGTTTTTTGTCAAATTCGAAAGTATATGAGAATCCCAAAACCATTTTTTCTCAGAAACAGGGCAAAAACACATTTCTCCTTAGCAAAATAGGGATGTTTCAAATTGGGCACCAACATTGGCTCCAGCTTGGGGATGGGCACTCCTAGTGAGTGCCACAAGAACTGAAGTAGACCATGTGCCAAAAAACCATTGGGAAAATGGAGTCACAAGCCAAAACATCCAAAAAACCAACCGATAAACCAACAAAAAGGGCTGCCACACACAAAGGAAAACCAAAAACTGACCAAAACAACAAAAAAACAGAGTAGAAACAAAAAATTGTACACTATACAAGTGATATGCAAACTTCAGTTTTGGGGATCAATCCAAGAAATGCTTCAAATGTCTACCATTAATAGGCAGCTCAAGTAATTCCCCATCTAGGTCCTTGAGGAAAAAATTATTCTCACCAATTCTTATGTCAATTGAATATGGGCCCATCCACAAAGCATCAAATTTACCATGCTTGCCCTTATCTTCATGCCTACTATCCCACAACAACACAAGATCTCCAATACTGAAAGCTCTTGGGGTTACCTTCTTATCAAACAAATTCTTCATTCTCTCTCTGAATTTGACATGCCTCTGATGGGATGCTCTTCTTGCTTCATCAAGTTCAACAATCTGATTAATCCTTGCTTCATATGAACTGATTTCTTGATCTTCAAGTTGTTGAACAAACTAAAATGAAGACAACTGCAGATGCAAGGGCAGCAGAGCTTGTGTTCCATATACCAATTCAAATGGGCTTTTACCAGTAGCTCTTTTGGCAGTGATCCTATCAGCCCAAACAAAAACTTTAGTTGTTCACCCCACTTCTTCTTGTTTAATTCCAAAGTCCTTTTAATAATCTTCAACAAGTTTTTATTGTTAGACTCAGCCTATCCATTTCCTTGTGGATTGTAGTTAGAAGCATATGTCAACTTTATTCCATATTCTTTGCACATTGCCACTAAAGATCCAGCTCTGAAACTCATGGCATTATTGCAACAATCTTGACTTGCACTCCAAATCTGCAGATGATATGATTCAATATGAATTCCATTACAACTTGGTGCGTTGCCTTCCTAGTGGGGATTGCTTCCACCCATTTTGTGAAGAAATCAGTAGCTACCAAAATCCATTTGTGTCCAGCACTTGATGAATCAGAGATTTCACCAATGAATTCCAGCCCCCATTGTTTGAAAGGAGCTTCAATTGATACAGGCTACAAAGGAAGGGATCCTGAAGCTTTCATTCTTCTGGAGAAATGCTGACAACTCTCACATCTTCTAACCAACTGAGTTGCATCTTTAAAAAGAGTTGGCCACCAATAACCAGCCCTCAAAATCTTGTGTGTAGTAACCCTCCCAGCAAAATTCCTCCACAAACTCCCCCATGGAAATCAGCAATTATTTTGGGAGCTTCATCTTCAGTCACACATCTCAAGAGGATTCCCTCAGGGTTCTTCCAAGCCAACCCAAAGTTTGTAATGATATATTTTTGAGAAGCCAGCTTGAGATCTCTTTTCTAATTTTTATTCAAATGTCCAGGGCAGCATAGGTGTCTGAGATAATAGATTACATCCTTGTACCACTCAGAGTTCAACAATTTTTTCAAGAACATCTGCCCTCTCTTCTTCTACTTCATTTACTTCAGCATTCTGCAAATTACTTTCAGCCATGAGCTTGGCAAGACCCAAACCTCTTACTAGCTTTGTGGTCTGAATGTCCATATCATACTCCTACAATTTGTTAACCCACCTGCATATTTTTCTTGAAATCTCCATCTCTGATAAGACATATTTTACCATTGTGTGAGGAACATAAGCAACAACTTTGGAACTCAAAATATAAGGTCTGAAAACCTTAGTTACTTTCACCAATGCAAAGGCCTGCTTCTCCATGATTGTGTATTTTAACTCAGCTACTTGCAATGCCTTACTAAAGAAGGAAATAGGTCTTTCAGCTCCATCATCATCCTTTTGCAACAAAATAGATGCAATGGTGTGCTCAGAAGCAAAGGAGAATATTTGGAAAGGTTTCTTGTAATTTGGGGCTGCTAGAACAGGAGCATGCTTCAATGCTTCCTTGATTCCATCAAAATATTTAAGGGCAGCCTCTTCCCACTTGATATTCTGGTCCTTCTTCAACATGGAAGTGATGGGGAGAGTCAACTCAGCAAAATTAGACACAAACCTTCTAATGAAATTGATTTGACCAAAGAAGGATTGGATTCCTTTCTTAGTTTTTGGAACCGGGATCTTGTTGATAGCTTTCTATCCTTTGTGGATCAATCATAACTCCTTCTTTAGACACAATGTGACCAAGTAGTTTTTCTCTTTGCACTCCAAAATGGCACTTCTTTGGATTGAGTGAAATGCCATATTCTCTACATCTGATCAACATTCTTTCCAAATGCTGCAAGTGGTCAATTCTTTTGCTAGAAAAAATAGTAATATCATCTTGATAAACAACAATAAAATCATTGATATAACTAACAAAAGCAACATCCATGGCCCTTTGAAAAGTAGCTCCAACATTCATTAAACCAAAGGGCATCCTGACAAAAACATATGTTCCCCATGGAGTAGTAAAGGCATTTTTAATCCTCTCTGATTCTTTGACAACAACTTGGTTATAACCGGAGAAACCATCCAAAGTAGAAAGCATCTCAGAACCAGTCACTAATTGCAGCATGTTCTCCATGTTTGGTAAAGGATAGTTGTCCTTTATTGATGCTCTATTTAGATTTCTGAAATCCACACAAAGTCTGATATCTCCATTCTTCTTTCTAACCGGCACCAAGTTTGCAACCCAAGAAGAATACCTTGTGGGCTGAATGATTCCTCCATCCTTCAAATTTTTCAATTCCTCTTGCATTTTGACAGAAAGGAGTGGGTTAATTGGCCTTTGCTTCTATTTGAATGGTTTGGCATCTTTCTCAAGAGGGATCTCATGTTGGAATAAGTCTTCTCTATATGCTTTCAGCTCGGAATAAGACCAAGCTAAACAGTCTTGATATTGTTTCAACAATTGGAGGTAGGACTATTTTTCTTCCTTGTTTAAACCACTCCCTAACCAAATCTTCCTTGGTTTTTCCTTTGTTCCCAAGTCATTCTCTTCAACATCTCTAGATGCAAACATGTTTCTATTGATTACACAATCAACATTGTTAAAATTTGACTCAAGAGCAACCAACCCTCTAGGGATGGTGTTAGTCTTCAATTGAATGATATCCTTGCCAAACAAGGTTTCTTTTCCATCAACATTACACACCAATGGTTCCAAATCAATATGTTGATCCACAAAACTCACCTTGGTTCTGTAAAAACCTCTGAACTTGAGCATCATCATCAAACACTTGCCAATGCTTGATGTTATCTGGGACTGCAGGCCTAGTGAGTATCTCAACATCATATTCACAATATGGAGAAATGGTACAATTGTCAAATCTAGACCCCAACACTGCCAACTTATCAGAAATCATATTTAAACTTCTGTCATGATGAAGAATGTTGAAGGAATCAAACATCTCAATCAGATCCCAAACTACGTGTTTGTATTGTTTCACCTGCTGATTTTTTGTTGCATACAATTTTCTAACTTGTTTGACAACCAACTCAGAATCTCCCTTTACAACAACATCTTTTATGCCATACTTCCAAGAAATCCTCAGCCCTAACAGTAATGCCTCATACTCAGCTATGTTATTGGTGCATTCAAAGTTAAGTTTGAAGGAGAAAACAAATTCCTCATTGCTTGGAGAGATTAAAACAACACCGGCACCATTTCCAAATTTGGAGCAAGCTCCATCAAATAGCAAGGTCCATGGTGAGCCTACCTCTTCAAGACAATTAGACTGATCCATCTTGTGCTCCTTACCATCAGTAAACCCAATAAAATTATCAACATCAACATCAACAAATAATACTTCATAAGAAGCATTGTTTGGATCCTCAATTAGATGCAACATCTTCTTCTCTCCATATAATTTTACAAGGCTACCTTCAATGGGAATGGTGGAAAAATACATATCCATTTGGACACTCCCTCCAACACTTGCAGCCCACTTTCTTGATAATAACATACCCCATTTGGCAAGGCAATCAACAATTACAACATCGAGTTTCAAATTTTTACCCAGATAGGCTGCAAGTTGCACCACCAAACCTTTGACACACCCAACAACTAGCACTTCCCTGGAATCCATGGCAGTACACTTGCCATACACTATTTTTACTTTGATATCTAACTCATTCATAACTTCCAAAGGCATGACATTGCATGATGCCCTAGAGTCAAACATACAATTATGTAGCAACCTGTCCTTGATGATCAAAGTTGTGAAGAAAGGGTCAACACTCAGCTGAGATTCAACCAAGGATGTTCCCAAATATACCTCCGGTGGTTCACCAAATTCTTCCAATGCTGATGTCTTTCCTACCTCTGCAATAGCAAGTGGAGCTTCAACATTCACATTTCTCTTCATGGCAGCCTTCTCCTCTTTCAATCCCAAATACTCAAGTGCTCTCTTCTTGTGCTCAGGAATTCTAAGCAGCTCAACAATTGGAACACTGACCTTGATTTGGCTCAGAACTTGAGCAATGTCATAGGGAATGTATTTAGGAAAAACAACAGTAGAAGGAGGGCTGGAAATTTCATCAGATGGCACAAGGTTTTTAACATTTTCAGCATGGGGTGAAGCATAACTTTTACTTGGGACAACAGGGCTCTTAGCAGATGTTTCTTTCTTAGGAACTTCTTTTGGGATATTAGAAAGCAATGGGGTTTTATTCTTGGCCTGAGGCCCAGCTCCCTTGACAGCCTTACTTCTTGTGTTATACTCCTTCTCTTGGGCAACCACAACATTCATAAGCAGTTGCCTATCTTCTTCCAAGGGTATACCTCCATCATACTTCTTGATCATCAATGCCCTCAAGTACTCAAAATCATTATTGGGCAGCTCAAAGGCTTGTACATTATCAATTTCTAAAACATGAGAAGGAGGAAGAAGATGTACCCATTGGATGCAATCCCAAAAGCTAGCAGCAGTCCATGCACTTATCACTTCAGTAGATGTTGCTCCTTGACATGAGTGTGTAGGGAAGTCCATCATACAAGCATCATCATCCATATTATAATCATCATCTTCCTCTTCAATTTTCTGATCTGTTTCACATGGAGGATGGGGTAAGAAACATCTGTCACACCAGTCAATCTGATTTGCATCATCAACAACAACCACTCTAGCATTTAACAGATCAGGCACAACCTTACTTTCTTTGGCCTGAGATTGTCTATTTCCAAATCCCATAGGTCCTTTACCTTTGTCATCAAATCTCTTCTCATTCCTATGGTGATTTCCAAATCTATCTTGTGCTTGTTGCCTAGGCTAACCTTGTGAAGTTTGTCCAATTCCTTTCTCAGCTCTTGCCAACTTGTAGGAAATCTCTTTGACAACCCCTGCCAAAGTTTTCACCACTTCCTCCAAGTCTACACTCTTGTTTTCTTGAGGCTTGTCAGGGTTTACCAATTTAACTCCATCTCTCTTAGGAGGTTTCCCAACAGCCTTGATATTGTTCTCAATTTGAAGTGCCATGGTGAAGGCCTACCTTAAATTGCCAGGATTTTTTGTCCCTCAAGTAATATGCAGCCTTCTTGTCAAATGCATCAGAATATTTTATCAAACAAGATTCATCACATGGTCTTAAATTTACGGCAATCTCCTCAAAGTTTTATTGAACCTTGTGTTGAAGTCATGGACCAATTTCATTTGGGTTTTTATTGATATTCTCAAATTCTGATATGAGGAATTTGGGATCACTTTTGTCACCATATTACAATCTGAATGCATTCTGCATTTCATTCCATGAATCAATGAATTATTTGGCAAGGCCTTGTACCAATCCCTAGCATCCTCCTCTAAAGTGTGGACAAACAATTTAATGTACACATCCTCCAATCAAATTTCAAAATCCTTTATCATATTAATAAAGAGTTTCAAATGTTGATCACCTATTATGGCATTGTTCCCTTGGAACTTTGGCAATCTACTTCTAACATCCTGAGGCACAACATTAGGATAACCAGCCATTCCCCTAAAATTTATTGGGCCAAAGGTATTGACCACAAATGGAGGCCTAGGTGGAGGCTGAGCCATGTTGTCTGGTGGAGGTGATCTTGGGGGTGACACAAGCTGATGAGGAGTGTGAGGTATTTGGGGCTCAAGAATGTGGTTCACAAGATTGGTATTCTCTAGGTGCTGATTTTCTTGGAAAGTTTTACTAGAATTGAAACACACAGGTGCAGATTGAAGAAGGAACTCACCAGGTACAGCAGAAGGACCTTCACTAGTTGAAGTAAACAAGTTTATGAGAAGATTGCTTGAATCAGAATCACTGGAAGAAGAGTGATAATCCTCTATTAAAGGTTGATCTCTCTCACCAATGGATATACCTTTGCTTGATGTCTGTCCTTCAACAACCTTCCAAACTTTTCTCTCCTCTAAAATTGTCTTTCCAAATTCTTGAAATAGCTTTCTACTTGGGTCCCTCCTGAAGAGAGATCTTCTTCCTTCCAGGTTTGCAGATTTATATGACACACTTCACTTAATGTATGATAAGGTACTGGTATTTATCAAAATATAACATCCAGGAGTCACCACTAAGGACTTTCACCCTAGTTTGTGCAAATGCACTATGAAGATCTATCAAATGACTGCAAATATTAGCACTATGCAAAGCTTGAACAGATCTGATTTTCTTTCACTCAATTTATCAACTATTGTGCAAAGTTTGAAACAAAAAATTGGAGACACTTGAACATATCAAACTCAGAATTCTACTCTCATTCCTCAGTATAAATCTGATCAGAAACTGATGCTCAACAATGTAGTTGCACATAAAATACATGAGAAGTATTACCAGGGATTTTGAAAAATTGAAATACTGAAAAATGTCCCCTTAACAGTGTGCCATTTGGGTGTTGACGGCGTCAGAAGAATATGAACTGGAAGAAGATTAAAAATTCAGTATGGATATTGCATTCTTCATCCCTGACAATGGCGCCATTTGGGTGTTGATGGGCTCAAAAGAATATGAACTGGAAGCAGATTAACAAATTAGTCTAGATATTACATTCTTCATTTTGGGTGTTGGTTGAAGAATATTAACAAATTTCTAGATATTCATTCTTCCCCTGGCAATGGCGCCGGGTGTTGGTACCTAGATTTAATCTCCTTCACAACTTGAGTTGCATCATGGATTTTACAAGACACTCAGAGGCAGATAAATGGTTTATATGTCATTTTGTAGCTGGGGAAGTAATTTATCTGACTTGTTAGCACTCAGGATTTGAAGAAGTGGGTAGCACCTTGGAAGGATTTGATCTAATCCTCACTATTTTAGGTTGTGCCTATCAACCAAGGTAAGAGAACCTATATTGTAGCCTCTATTTTGTGAAGGAGGTGAAAATATCCTTGTACTGTGTAGATTGTATGGAGATGGCCTTGAGAAAACATGATCAATTTCCCATTATTCAAACTCAACAGAGTTGTCACTACTAAATGATGGAAATGCTTTCAAGACAAGGCTAAGGCTACTAAAGACATGGTATGATCCTGATTTGCTTTGTGCATTTTTGTAAATGGATTGTATTCTTTTGTTGACACACAATACAATGCAGGGGTATTATAGGTAGGATGAGTTAATTTGAAATGAATTTTGGGGTGGGAGATATTCAGACAAGACTAACCAGAATTTTCCAACTTCTTTGAGGACCTTTGCAAAACTTGAAAGACTCAGACAACATAAATGCTTCAAAGAGGTTAAGGTGTTCCTTCAACCAGGATATGTGCATCAAATGGAAGCCCAGATCTGCACTCTTCCACACAATCTCTGATGATTTATCACAAAATCTTGAGTTAAATGAATCAACAAAGCATTTAGAAATTTCTATTCTATCAGACCTAAGGTACCCCCAAAGGTTTACAATCAAATCTATATCAAGGAAAGAAGAGTGAATTTAAATTTGTTTATCCCTTCATCAGATGAAAGCTCTTCTGATTCTGGAATTGCAAATGCCACTAAGTTGTTACCAGAATTAGATCTGCATGATCAAAAGGAAATTCCAAACACCAGATTGCAACAGGAGCAAGAAACACAAATTGAAAACATTCTGAAACATAAGTAAATGCAAATTTTACCAAGAGACAACACAAAATAATCTAGAATGACCAAATTTATCAGCAGGGGAATGTTATAAGAACAATCTCAGAGCTTGTTAGTGGCTATACATCTGCAACCAACCTAACATGATACAAATTTGATGCAAAAAGGAGTTAAAATGGTTCTCAGGTGGTTTCTCAGAGAATGGGCTTCTTCCCAGATTTTCCCGTGAAAATTCTAAGTTTCTCCCACCATTTGCATGACAAATTCATGCAATATATACATTTTCACTCACTCACTCACTTTGCCTCTCAAATCTTCCCTCCAAAAGTGGAATATTCAAAGCACCTTTCTTTACAATATTTCTGGAAAATGACATTTAACAAACTCACAAAAAGTTGCCAGTTGTTCTTTCAAAAGGTGAATCATTACAAAACTTTCATCATTCTTCAAAGTGGAAGCACATTTTTCATTCCCCACGCATGTAGACCCCTTTCATTTCATTATTTCATCTTTTCCTTTCCCAATTTTTTACTCTACAACTTTGGATCTGGTAATTCATGTTTTTCATGAATTAGAGTAAAAATTCATTTGAAATGTGCTTTGGATTCACAAATTGAGCCCCCAATTTGATCAATTTGGACCCTGCAGGCCAAAACGATAGGAATTATAAAAACATTCGATGAAAATTGATGCAAAAAATGCATCTCCAAACTTCCTAGAGCTCAAATGGTGGCCAAATTGGTGAAATGCATAGCTACCATCGATCTATTCTTATCTTTAAATCTGAGCCCTCCACGTGGCAGATCTAGGAAAAAATGGGCCTCGGGGACACTTTTGACCTTTTTACAACTTTTTGAAAATTTGCAAAATTTCTTGATTTCCTCCGCCACTCCGCCTTTGTGATTTGGGTCTGACACGTGGTGCAATATGACTGGATACGGAGTCGTGGCTCAATTTTACACATTTTGCATCTTTTTAGACAAAGGAAAATTTTTCAATTTTCCTCTGCGGCTCCACCCTCCCGCAAGACATGTGTCCTCATATGATTGGTTGAGGGGAAGCACTCTGATTTCAGATTTTAATCTTATTTCACCAAAGGAAATGTTTCAACATTTCCTCCGCCATCCCACTCCTCCGCCATTGACTCCTCAGATGAATTTTGACTTTTTACCTTCGGGCTCACGGGTCCATTCAATGATTTTACCCTTTTGATAACTAGAGGCTAAAAATACAACTTTCCTCTGATGGCCTGCCTCCCCGCCTCTGAGCCTGCCACGTGTCGTCCTTTGATTCGATGGTAGGCCATGGTCCATTCTGATGATTTTCTCCCTTTTTTCCAAAATGGGTGAAAATTCTAACTTTCCTCCGAGGCTCCATCTTCTGCTCTATGCTCTGATGCTGACACGTGTCTTCATCCCATTGGCTGTGAGTTTGTGGTCCAATTTTATACTTTAACTCTTTTTCACCAAAGGCTGAAAAGTATCAAACTCCTTCACCTTTCCATCTCCCCACCTACCACGTGTCCTCCTCTGGGGCCTACGGAGCTACAGGGGGCAACTTGCACATTTTTCCAAAAACACAAAAACGTTAACTTTTTTAGAAATGACCCACTAATCCTTGTCCAATTACAAACAGCCACATATGAAAAGTGCATCAGCTAGAATTTGATAGGAAAAGGATGCCCATATGACCGTAAAAAAATGTAGAAATTTCCAGCGACCCCCAAAATCAATTTTTTCTTTGTGGGTGAAGAATTTTTTCGATCAAAAGACAAATGGAAAGTGATTTTAGGAAATTTATGACCATGGCAAGGGATTTTTGAGGGAAAATAAGTACAAATCGAATGATTTTGAGCTCTAAAGGCCGGGAAAAAATGAAAAAATGGCAGAGGCATTTGAAATGGGAAAAATTAGGGCAAAACACAAAGTAAACTTGGGGATTCCTTCATAATGGTGCAAAATGGAGGAAATGCGAACAACACATAGCACTCAAACACAAAAATGAGTTGTTTTTTTGTCAAATTCAAAGTATATGAGAATCCCAAAACCATTTTTTCCTCATAAACAGGGCAAAAATGCATTTCTCCTTAGCAAAACAGGGATGTTTCAATGAATACTAGAATATGCATAGCCATAGACAAGGTAATAATCAAGATCTTCATTGCTAGAGGGATAACATGTAGAAATGATCCTCTGGAATCCTGCAGAAACTCAAACTCAACAACCTCCGGACAAGAGTATGTAGAAATAGCGTACTCCAGACTATAGCTAGCCAACACACCTTTCCACTAATGATCCACAACATGAGTCCATGTCAGATCTACATCTTGCAGTCTCTAGTATTCTTCTTGGGTCCATGTGCATGATCTATAATACCAGCTTGATCTAGGACGCATATGCTAAGATCCATTCATACAATTCTACTGGGAAGCAATAGAAAAATGTTTCATATAACTCATGGTAGAGGTTCTCCTCTATCCATCTATGTGCATCAAACTTAGACCCAATTCTGAATCTCTAAGAAAATTCATCCTCCGTTCTTTTAAACCATGATTAAACACGTTCCAAAGTTAAACACTTTGTCATTACTCATTAGAACTTCCCACTACAACTTTGAAAAGAGGTCTTGGTAATGGAACCAAGATGTAGTCATTTTTATACCCTTACAACAACTGTCTAATCCCATGTGTGCTGGCTTATCACCCAACAGGCACTGGGAACTCACCTGAGGCACATGTAGGTGTTGATCCCCTCCTTTATGTGAGTCTTGGTAGAATACATCATCTATGACAAATACTTAAGTTCAAAGAATGGAAAATAACCATGCGTTCATTCTAAGAACCTAGGAAGAGTTATCATATCGATGCATTCATAACATAGAAACAACAAACACCATATAGAATCGATTCATAACATGAAGGAAATGCATTAGGCTTAAGCTCATGAACATATATATATATATATATATATATATATATTAGAGTAGAACCTTCCATTCATATTAATGAGTTCAGTACCCACATTACATTCCCTTAGGGCCATAATAAACCAACATAATAATACAGATCAAGGTAATTTATTAGAATCTATACTACGTCTTTTACATTACAAGGATAAATATAGATCCATCCCTTTGAGTATGCCATCACTCCTATATTTTCACTAATCCCAACCCATATAATCCTCCATGATATTTATGCAAAGCTTCACCTCTTTCCCACCACCTCTGCTCTCTCAAGATGATCCCCTTTCTACTATCCGTGCACCTCTATATATACCTTTCTACCTTGACTGCCATGCCTTCAGAGGTAACAAATCAGTTGTCAAGTTTCCAAGTGGTGCTCCAATGGAGCATGAATCCTTTGATCCAAGCTCTCCACTCTATGCAATGATGTTCTTATAGAACCTTCCATTACATGCATGGAATATTCCCTTTTTATCCTACAACTACCAGGCTGGAACCTTATCCATTCTGCATGATAGATGGGTCACACTGTTCTCATGTGCTACCTAGAATGTCAAATATGGCTAAGTCCAAAAACATGTCTCATCTTGCGCGCATACCGCGTGTTCTACAAACCCTTTTAGAACCTTTCACTACACACCTTCAAGCCATGCACCATTTTTCAAATAGGTCCTACATTCCCATGTAGATTCTTATGCTTAGCCAATAGTTTGGGGCCCAACAAGATCATCAAAGGCCTTTTGGTAATCATGATCCTAATTGAAATCAATATCTTTATGAGGAAGATGATAAAAATGTTAGAAACGATTAGAGAGATGTGAGATGAAGAGATGAATGGACTAAAGATGACCTTAAAGACTATGAATCTAATTCAAGTTAGAGGGAGGAGGTATCTAAAGGATTTCCTTGATCTTTACGAGGTCAAATTCAATATGCTGGATAGAAACAATGAATCTAAAGAGACTACAAGTTAATACTCTAAACACACACTTTTCTGGTTTAAGAGGAAGAAAGAAGTAGACAAGGCACTCAAACATGATTTCAAGGGTAATGAGATGATCATGTCAATGTTTAGATTTACCCAAGAGGTCATCAACATAGTCCTCAATAGTCTTATGGATTAGATCATGGAAGATATAGGTCATAGCCCGCTGATAAGTGGCTTCGACATTTTTCAAACCAAAGGGCATGACACGATAACAAAAGGTCCCCCAAGGGGTAATAAATGAGGTATTATGTTGGTCGTTTGGAGCGATAAGTATCTTATTATATCAAAAAATCCATCCATAAGAGAAAACATCTCATGGCCTGCAGTGAGGTCCACAAGCTGATCAATATTAGAAAGGGGGAAGTCATCTTTGGTGAAAGTGAGGTTTAAATCTCGAAATTTCATGCAGTTATGAAGCTTCTCACATGATTTAGTGATGGGTACAATGTTAGAAATCCATTGGGGATAGTCAATGGAGATGATGAAGTTAACGTAAAGGAAGCATTGTAACTCCTTTTTGATGAGGGTAACTCGCGGGTGCATGTAGCAAATCTTCTACTTAACAGGCTTAGCATTGGGAAATTTATGATATTGTGGACAACTTTGGATGGATCGAGGCCTAACATTTCATAGTATGACCATGTCAAGGCTTGGTTATGGTGAGAAAGGAATTGCAGGATTCGAGCTCCTATGGATCAAGGGACTGACCCACTTTGAGAATGCGGGGATCCCATGGAGTCTCGATGTTGATGTCAATGGTGGCTTTATTAAGGAGAGTGGATGAGTTAGATGACAAGGTCTTATGAAGATAGGAATATTCTACCCCCATTTGGGAAAGGATGACATCATTGTCAACTCAATGGAGAACGTTGATGGTAGAAGATTCTTCTTCTACCATCTTCAAGTGTCAAAGAGTAAGGGACCTTGTATAATTTTCACACTAATAAATGACTAGTCCCAAGGTGATGGTGCATACTAAAAAAAATCTAGATGTGATAGAAATGGTTTCATCCATGTATCCATAGCCTCACGGGATGGGGGAGATGGAGGATCAATTTCCATGAGACATCATAGATGGTGGATGAGAGGATTGACAAATTGCTCTTTATAAACTCAGTCCGATTTTTTCAATGGGGTTTCCGATATTGAATTAATGACAAGGTCGTGCATGCCTTTCTCATAACGCCCCATTTCAAATCCTTTCTAGGAATAATGATGAATATATGTGTAAGTGAATGATTTATTGTAGAGATAACCAAAGCCATTGGTGTATGGTTTAGTATAAGGTTGGGTGTCGATGTGAGATGAAGGGAGATTGATGCCACCATAGATGAGGTTGGTGCAGAAGGTGAGGTGAACCAAAAGGAATGATATACCCATGATGTTTGGTTAGCTACATTAATCACTTTTCCAGGTGTACCAAGTCTAGTAGATGTGGGGAGAGCA
Organism: Taxus chinensis; assembly: GCA_019776745.2. Classification (NCBI taxonomy): domain Eukaryota; kingdom Viridiplantae; phylum Streptophyta; class Pinopsida; order Cupressales; family Taxaceae; genus Taxus; species Taxus chinensis. The sequence goes on from CM034157.1 coordinate 222,410,542, forward strand.
TTTAGTGTAAGAAGGTAATACTCCCCTAGTGAAAATATTAACCATTATTTTGTCGATAAAATCATCATTATAAATCTTAGACACGTGGGAATGGATGAGCTAGTGGATATGGTTGAGATAAGTCTTGTGTGGGGATGAACATTTCATTAGGATGATACAGTCATATTATCATGACTTTGAATGGTGGGGTGTCCTACGGGGAGAGTTATAATCTTCCCCTTGTGCTCATATTTGATACATTGATGGATGGTGGAAGGGACATAATGCACATAATGAAAATCCAAGGTCCCCCCATTACAAGACATTATATTGAAACTCTACTTCTATCATATAGGAGATTTAATGGAGGAAATTTTCACCAACATGGATGGGAAGAATAACCGTACCCAAGGCAGAGGAGTGATATCATAATTGAAAGTATATAAGACCGCCTGGGTGATAGAGTGACAATGGACTTAGGGAGCTTGAGTTAGGTCAAAATTATGTAATGATATGATGTTGATTCTAGCTCCATTTTCCTATCATGAGATTGATAAATGAAGGTATCATTGATATAGAATGGTGATGAATAAGAGGGATGTCATGTTTTTTTGGAGTGACATCTCAGAATTCTCAATGTCGTCAAAAGATATGAAAGTCAAATTTGTAAGTGGACCAGCAAGAGATGCGGAGAGATGAGCCTCATCACTAGTGGTAGGGATTCATTTAGGAGTTTCCAAGAGAGATGTACCTATGATCTGGAGAGAATTGGATATAGCTCATAGAGTGACATATTAATCGAGGCTTGGTGGAGTTGTTTCACGATGCTCTACTCAAGAGTGAACAAGACTGAAGGGTAGCTAAGATGGACCCATTTTGGGTTTTGATGATGAGGATGGTTGGGTAGAATATTTTAGCAGGTAGTAGTGACAACCACCTTGGAATTTGATTGAGTAGGTTGAATGAAATTCCATGATAATAATGAGTGGTGACTATAAACAACATTAATGTAGAGAGGAGGAGATTCCTTAACAGTAGAGTGGACGAATGAAGACATAAGTCTTACTATGAATGAGGTGACTTGGATATATTTTACTAGATGATGGCATGGATTAAGAAGTCGATGATGAAATAATTGGTCTCTCCTCAAGAAGGTCATCTTGGTCGAAGAGATATAATGTATGATTGTTTGAAGGTCCTTACAATATTTTTTGTTATGCCCTGGTGCACAGTGGTATGCACAAATAAGGTTAGATTCAAACCATGAGGGTCTTGGTGCATTTGGATCAAAAGGTTTGATTGATGGTAAAGTTATTTCCAAATATTGGAGTAATTGGTAAAACAAAAATATATAATACCCCAAGGGAATAGGGGATGATGTGGCTATAGATGAAGGGGTTTGTGATGAAGGTAATGAGGGTTTGACTTGAGGTGGTCTTGATGGGATCATTTTATTTTTTCCTAGTTTTAGAAGGGGATGGAGATGGTTGTGTTTGATTTTGAATCTTATTTTATGATGTAGATGAATTGGATTAAATTTTAGGAGTAAAAAGTGGTATATGGTTTAGAAGAAGGTCCCTATTGTTGTGTTGTATTACTAGTGCTAGAAGGTTTTGGATGAAGGGGGTGGTATGAAGAATATAAGAGGATGCTGTCTAAGGATGGTGATGATGTGGTTTTAAAAGGATTGGTCTTAAGGAGAAAGAATTTCTAACATTTTATGTGGATGTGTAAGATAGACTTCTGAATAGGAACACCGAGGTTTTTTAGTTTTCACTTAGTGGATATTTATTCTTTGTGCAAGTAGTGGCATCTCTGGTTAGAGGATCTGTGGTGACCAGTTTTGGTAGTAATGCTTGTAATATCGATGGTGGGAGGGGCTTTCTACATGATGAGTCTAACAACTGTATAAAGGGGTAATTGATGAGGTGGTTTTAGGGTGAGTGGGTGTAAGTGTTGTAGGTGTCATTGATATTATTGAAGTGTCTCTTATGATTGTACTTGGTTCCATGGGAGTTTGTATAATAGGTAATGGTGTAGTCATAGCTGTAATTTCAGATGTTGATGTTGGATGTAGTCATGTGATTGGGGTAGAAGTTAGCAGTAGGTTGTTGAGGAGGATGATGTGGTCTTAGTTTTCATAGTTGAAGAAAGGGGCAAAATAGATAAAGTTATATATGGTGAAGATGAAGGAGGTGGGTATAATCAAATCCAATTAAGTTATGGTCATTTTTTATGTTGATGAAGGTATGATGGTTGGAGAGGGGTCTGAAATAGATGTAATTATTGTAGATGATGATTGTCGATGGATGTTATCATAAATTGGTCTATAGTGTTGATGATGTGTGCATTAGGTGCTTGCTATGTAGAAGGTTGAGTCTGATTATTAGGTGTGATGCTTTGGAAAATGGTTTCTTGAAGAACATCCAAGGGTTGATTAGGTGGTGACATTAGGGTTGTACTACTTAGAGGTCACCTGAGTATACAAGTTTTTGAATCTACATCTTTGAATGTGTCGATAGCTTTTGATATCATGGCCATGGACTTGGTGATACTTGCAATAATTCTCTTCATGCAATACCATGTCCGTTTTAGGTCATGTTTCATTCAAATGGTACAATAGGTGGAAATTCTAATGATATTGACCACCATTAATTTTTTGAAATTGAACTATATGGCTCCCCAAGAGGGGTGTAATTGGGGGTTGGTCTAGGATCTCTTTGCGGAGGCTCTATGTGAGAGGTAGATGCGGATGATGACTTGACCACAATGGTGTTAGCGACGGTTTTGGATTTGTCACTATGTGTGGATGATTTTGTGAACTCCATCTTAGGTTTGTTGGATCGAAGTTTAAGATGGCCTTGTCTTCAAGGGAACAAAGTTCAAGTTTTCCAACCATAGTGAATGCTTCCTCGAACATCTGAAATGATTGAATTTGGAGGGTGGATGAGATATTCTTCACACAAGACCATGAAAACATTTCAATGAGTTTAGTTTATGGAAGGGGAAATAAGATTTGATTAATGATGCCACACCATTGTGCAACGAATTCAGAAATAGATTATTCATTGTATTTTTGTATGGCATAAGGGTCGGTGATGGTGATTTTACACATAATGTTTATTGAAAAGTGTTTAAGGAATAGTTGTGCAAGTTGAGTGAATGTGAATAGTGAATGTTCTGGGATGTTATTATACAAATATAGGGTAGGTCCATCTAGATACATGGGAAACATGCATAGGATAAGATCTTGATCATGAGCGATAAGATGGGACGCATGTCTAAAAGCACATAAATGTTGTTGGGAATCCTCCTTACTATTGAACTTAGAAAATATAGGCATTTCCCAATAAAGAGGATAATGTTTGACCAAAATAGATATGGGTTGATGGGTTCATTACAAATTTGATGGTATGAAAATGATGGTCTTGGATCCCATAGTTCACGGCTTTGAGTTAGCCATTCTACTCAATAGATAATGTAAGGGATCATTAGATGGTTGAGATTTCAAAATAGGAATTTGGGTTGTGTACGAAGTGGATGGATGGGGTTATTGATATGTTTGATAATTTTTGAGGATGTGTTGGGGTTGATGGAGGTGGTTGATAGGTGGAAATATAATTAGAAGGTTGTGATTATATGGGTTGAGACACAACTTGATGTTGGGAGATGAGAATGTGATATGATTGGTTGGATTGAGTAGGTTGTTGTAAGATAGAGGCATGTGATTGATTAGTTGTAGGATTGGTTGGAATGTAAATAATAGGTGTTCTGGGAAGTTTAAGTTGATTGGATAGGGGGGATATGATGGTGGGATCCATTGAGGAGGTGGACCATGATTCTACATTGATTCAGATGGTAGAGGTTGTGAGATGACCACATTGGCATGAATGTGTGAGGTAGAAATGAGAGGTAAGGTAGTGTGATGTTGTTTGGATATGGGAGGAAGCATGGATGACTCTTGAGATGGTTGAATATGAAGATAAATGATTATAGTTGAAAGTGAAGTGATGGGTATGGAAGAAGTGATGGCAGTATTGACATGAGGTAGATTGGGTGGAATAGGAACCACCAATTGAGTAGTTTGATGGTTTTTTAGATTGGAAAAAGATGGTTGATTAGGATAAAATTCATGTTGAAATTTGGCAAGCTCAGTCACGGCTCTTGGAAATAACACCAAGAGTTGAGAGGTAATCTCTTGATTGAACTATGAATTAGAGTGATAAGCATAAATTTTCTATAAGGGAGGTCCATCAATGGGAATACTAGTGGTCTTATGAAGAAGGTAATCATGGAGAGCAACCTGATTTTTGTCAATGAAGCTCCTGAAACTCCACATATCTACGAGGGATGAGGGGATTCCCAGAAGAGGAATAGGCGCATAGAAGTGGATCATCTAGAAGACAGAATTGGAGGATGTCTATAAGGAATGATAGAGGAAGGGATTAGTTTCGTCATGGGGATTGGATTGAAAAAATTGAACCTCTTGAAGAGGGGAAGGGTGATAATGGGTTGAGTAACCATGGTTGAGAACTATAGAGGATATAGAGGTGAGAATGAAAAGTGCAACGGAAGTTGGTTGGATGGTAGCATGGGGATTAAGACATTATTCGTCATGTTTTGTTCCATTTTCTTAGATTGAGATCTAGTGATAACTGACATGAAAAAAAAGATCTAAAACTATGTAAATATGTCTACTTAAAACAAACAAGTCACACAATAAGTATTTTCTTATCTTGATTAACCTAAGATGTGGAAAAGAAACAAAAAAAGATGGGGATATAGGATGGCAATTTCATGGATGGTTTCAGGTGGTTGTGGTCATGGAGTCCTTGATATACCCAAAGGTGTGTGAGGCCCAAGTCTGTCATAGGATTTATCATGTGGCCAGACACTACGGACAGATTTCTTGTTGGGCAATGAAATCCCAATCAGTTCCACCTGGTAGGGAATTCTAGATGTGTAAATTTATTTGTGAGTTTTTTTGTGTTTGATGGAGTGAATGTAATGTGTTAAAGCCCTAGTTAGACTATATTTACAAGAAAGGATGAAAGGGTTACTTTTATATCCAAAACCAAATGTGTGATTCAATGAGGACAACAAACAAATAAAGGGAAAAGTACAATGTAAGAAGGAGCAACTAAGAAAAGGGGAATACCTGGAGTACGCTTTTCCTTTTTATCTGATCTTCAAATGAAGCATGTAAGAAAAATTCCAACCCAAGTAATCCACAATACGAGAAAGTAAGAAATGTACATTTCTTCCTCACAAGGTTAGTGGAAATAAAAGGAAATGGAAAATGAAAATAAACAACAAGACTCACTAAAGAGGGTGGATCCCACTTGGTGTTCCTGAATGTTTACCAAGTTTCTTTGTTCCTATCCAAGTTAATGACCTAGTAATGAAAAAAACTAGCAACTTAGAATATGGAGGGTTTATGGTACCTCAAGATGATATGGATGGATACAGGTGCAAAGATGAACTCCTCCTTATTATGAGCTAGATAGTCTACACAACAAATAAGACTAGAAGAAAAAAATGGATTAGTAGATAGGATGGAGGGATTACTCGACTAAGTTGGTTCCAAGAAGCGTGAAATTTCTTGGATGGATGTCAACCCTCTTATAGATAATTATGAAATACGAAACCTGATAATGGATCTGATAAAATCATGCAATATGCTGAAAAAGAATCTAAAAAAGTAGATCTAAGATGATAAAAAGCATATTTGAACCAAATATGACAAAACAAAGTCAAACTGATAGAGGTAGATAGTGACCCAAGGCTACAATAGACTAGATCTATGGAGATCTGGAGTTGGATTAGGAAGACCTATCGCACCAAAATAGACCTACAAGCTCCTCTATCGATGGATCTAAGATGAACAGAACTTGTAAATAGATATTAATTAGACACATAGACATCCAAAAAAGACTGGACCTGAAAAATGGGTGAAAGAATGTAAGAAAATTAGGACAAAGTGATGGTAAAAATGGTGGAAATAGAGATGGGTCGATGGTGACCAGGGGGAATTGACAACATTTGAGCCTGGGGCTATGAGATAATAGATATGAAATGATAGAGTGTAAGAAAGGAAAGATCTGAGGCAGAAATAAACTGAAACCAGAAACAAATATTATATGAAGACCTGATGACATAGAGACAAGCTGACTAGGGGAGGAGGCTAGATCGATGACGACTCAGACTAATTGAATTGACATCAAAATGGTGACTCATGATCTAAATTGGTATAGGGTATGGATGAAAGTAAAATGACTGAAATGGTGGCTTGCAGATAAGACTAAATACCGAAACAAAGTGAGGCAGAGTCCTTGAGGATACCTGCACCTACACAAGATGTTAGTGACAACAAAATGCAACAATATGATAATGGAAATAAACGAAATGAAAAATTAATAGAATTCTCCCTAAATCACTAATGTCGATGCACAAAATCTCCAAGGAGACTCCAAGATGTGTAGGATAGTATGGAATAGTACTCAATGATGAAACAAGATCGCAAGATAGCCTGAAAAATCACAATGTTGCATCCTTGAGAAAGGAGGGGGTTAAGGGCATACTTATAGGGTCGACACGGGGAACTGGGTGGATCACCACTAATTATGGGGAGCCATCCATTAGGGCCATGGAATGATGCCAAACACGAGGCAAAGGGGCCCAATTGAAGCAAGATTAGGGTTTTAGAGTGCTTAGGTGGGTTAGGGTTACATAGAAAGAATAAGAGGGTAGGTGGAAGATTAGAAAGAGTAAATAAAGGGATTAAATAGGAAAATTTATTAAATGAGGGCCTAGGGATAGAAAATTAGGGAAGTTTAGGGATGATAAAATAAGATACTTAGGGATGTGAAATGAATTAGATGGGTATTAGGATTGATTACATGATGATTAGGAATGATTTAGGGAAATGGGAAACATAATGAGATGAGGATTAGAATTAATAAAATGAATAATGAATAATTAAAGGTGGTAAATGAAAAATAATGGGAAATTTTTAATTTAAGAGGGAAAGAGACATTTAAATGGGTGGCCAAGATAAACAAGAGTGAACACGAGGTGATGGGGAAGAATGATACCAAAAATTGGTGTCTATAATTTTTAATCAAAGAATTTTATTCATCTTTCATAGCTTGAATCCATCTATGATCTTGAAAATATTGTGGTTCTAACTCATAGAGGGTCATCAAGGCATGATAAGAATGTTGACTATGAGTTATCTTTCTAGGAATAATAGGATTAGAATCCTTTACCATATTTTGAGGCCATTTAGGAATATTAGGATGTAATACAACTGGAGATGACTCCCCCTCAATCTTCATCATATCTAGATTAGGATAACCATCCCCTTGAACTTCTATTTCTATAATGTTATGAGAAGGATTATCATGCTCTATCTCAAGAGAGGTAGAGGAGGGTTCACAAGAAGCATTAAAAAATGTATTTTCAAAGTCAAGAACATTCTTATTTTCTACTATGTCATGGTTAAAAGGATCATAGAAACTTAGTCCTTCAGTTCTACAGCTATAGCTAACAAAAATACAAAAGAAGAAGGTTAGATCAAGCTTCTTCCTATTAACTTCAGGAATAAAGATATCCAGTTTTTACTTTAAGTGAGAAATGTCTAGAGTTTTTACTTTGTTCATACTTCATAAGGAGTAGCTTCATGAAGATATGTAGTAGGTACTCTATTAAGTATATAGACAATAGTATTCCTAGCCATAAAACAAGATTTCAATTAAACTCTCCAAATGCTATAATTCGTTCCATTCAATATCTAATACTTATCTAATGAAAAACTAGAAAAACTAGTCATTTTTAATGCTCAGACGGAAATGAAAATCAATAAAGCTAAACATACGAATTAAAGAATCTAAATAGGGACAAAAAAGTTATAGATATCTTCTTATTAGTTATATGAATGCAAACAATCTCAAAATTGATTCAAAAATATCTAGTCTTTGATCGAGTTTAAGATCAATTTAACAGAGCTTAGATCAATGTGATCTATAGACTCTAATTAACAGATTACCTAATTAATTAATACTAATTAATTAAGAGCTTAAAGATATCTTAAAAATATGGCTAGATCATTCTGACGGGACGTGCAAGTATTTAAAAATTAAATTCAATGGATTTTTCAGGTCTGAATAACAGTAGTTAAAAAATGCGACAAAAAATAATGAAAACACACACAAAAGGATATAAATTTGACATCGTGAAAAGCTAAGAACATATGTCTCTTTTTAGTTAGCTCGCACTTTGTAGTGAAACTAATCAAACTGAATACAATTAATAGAAAAATAAAACAACAAATGTATACAATACTGTCGTTAATTAATAGGTTAAACTTTTTCACACTCTGACAAAATACAAATAATAATGCGAAAGTAAAAGTCTTAGTCAAAAAATTTCACTTGTCTAAAATATAATGACACAAAGAAGCTTTAGACACTTAGTGGATTTCAAAAAATTTATAGATTTCCTTGGACTTAAAGTCTTCCCGAAATATTCCAGAATTTAATTTAAAGTTCGGGTCCAAAATCAAACGACAGATGTCACCATCTTAGTGGCTAAGCCAAAGAAAATACTGACACCATGAAAGATAGATTCTGACACTTGTAAAGGTTGACACAAAAAAAAAATTAATATACGTCTCCAAATAAAATTGGTTTACAGTTCACAGTACTACCAAAAAAGACATGTGGAGCCTTAGACTTAATGAGCCTTCTTAAAATTTTTTCAAAAATTAACAAAGACTAACAAATGTGAAAAGGTGGATAATTATTATTTGATAACCATTACCACAAATAATAATATTAACAAATGTGAAATGCAAAGATACTTGGAGTAATTATATTGGCTCAAATTTCACATATGTTAGAACAAAGCTATCAAAATATTGAAAATGTGAAATATGGAGCTACTTGGAGAAATCCTATTGGCTCAGATTTCGCAAAGAAGAAAAAATAGAACAAAAAGGACTGAAAATGTGAAATATGGAGAAATTTTATTGGCTATGTACTTTCACAAAGATAAAAAAAGCTAATAAAATCTAATAGATGTGAAATATTAAGCGACTTGGAGCTTTGGCTTATTGGTTGGAGATTTCATCAAATGATAGACGAAAGATTAACCCAAGTCTGACAACATGAAAAAAATGTGAAAGCCCTTATTGGCTTGTGTTTCACAACTGAAAATCAGATAAATAATTAAAATGATAATGTGAAGCTAGCAATATGGAGCATTCTGATTGGCTCAGGCTTTAAAAAATGACAAAAAAATATTAAAAAGAATGACAATGAAGCTAGATGGAGCAAAATTATTGGATCGAGCTTCACATTCAAAAAAACTCAGGCTTTCACAGAAAATGAAAAAATATAATAAAAACTAACACGTCTAAGCCACTTAGCAATAATGATTAGATCAGGCTTTGTGAAATAAAATCTAGCCAAAAAATAAAGAATTATAAAGTTTGAAAACAGATTTAAATACTCTGTAAGTAACAAGATCTAAAGATATCTTTCGGATCCACAAACAAAAATATCCCTAACGACTATAAATAGCATGAAAAACTTAAAATGAGCTCACAAATGACAGATTTAAACAGAAAACAACTGAAAACTAGATGCAGGAAGCATAAAATCTAAGAAATTAATTGCTCAAACATGATCTAAATAACCATTTAGACTAATATTTTCAAAAAATATTTGGTGGGAAATGGGAATTTTAAACTTGGATTAGCTTGAAGACGATTATGTAGAACTTTGTAGGGTATTCATAGATCCATAAATAAACTTAAAGCTTCTTCACTCTAGAAAATTAAAAGCTTCTAGATTGATCCTACACGCACATAATCACCAATCTGATACCATGTTAGGAAATGAAATCGAGAAGATATAATTAACAAATTATAGATCCACCATTATTTAAATGTCCCAAAGATTATAGATTATGATGTAAAGTCAAACTAAACATAGATTTAACTTATTAAAGATAAAGAATTACAGAGATTAGATAATACATGAGCTGAAAAAAATACAGGAAAGTAACAAGAGATAGAGAACACCATATTTAAGTGGGGAAACCCAAAGGAAAAAACCCCACTGAATAAATCACTATCTTATATTAAGAATTTATCACACTTTCACCCAACACTTCCACTTTGCTCCTCGGTCTCACAGAGATAATTGTAGAGCTATCTTTCAAATTATAAAATTTTCATATACAAAATAGATATGATCATAACAATATAGCAATTTGGTTAGATCTATATTCAATGTAGTCTTGATTTGTTACCAATCCCATGTGGGATCATCCTATATATAATAGGATGGGTGAATGGTCAATTCGTTTCACTCTATTAGAAGCAAGTGAAGACCGGCTAAGTTCATTAAATAAACTTTTAATAAAAAGGGTTATAAGTGGTGGTCTATCAAATGATATCCCACTTGAAATTATCGAACCCCAATGAATAACGACTTTCCATGACTATCTAAATTAATAAATTTGAGGTGAAGAAGTATCGCCATATTCCTGGTACATAGCCGTGGCATGTGAACTCGTCGCCTATGTGTAGACACAGAAATCATGCACTTTGGGTAACTATTTCTAGGTCCTGATTGCATACCACTATTCATATGATTCCTAAGTGATAAAAGTGTTAATTAACCAATGTCTATTGGCCATCTTTGCTTTCTTTAGGTTGAGTTTTCTTCTTTCTTACACTTTACCTTCTTGCCTAGTCTGACCTTTTTATACTTCGAACTTTTTTGAAGGTCTTAGACACCAATGCCCAGCTGAGAGAAATGTCAGCGACAATGTGAAGACCCTTGTCCCCTATTATGTAGCACCCTTGACCTCAAGGTATCTTTGAAATCACATCTTTTGGGTATTTTCTAGCCATTTGTAGCATCTTATATTTCTTACTATTCAGAAAAGTTTTCAGGAGGTTAATTACGAAATTAAGCTAATGGATGGAATCATATAAATACAAAGATATGTGATCATAATAAAGGACCAAGCAGTAAGCACTGTTAGGTACTGCCTATCAGCCATTAAGGTTACATACATAAAGGCCATATACGGAAATACATTAGCATGAAGTATCTAACATCCATTCAAGGGACAAAGTATTGGACATGCATTCTTCTGTTATACACTTCATAGGAGGATTCAAGAGGTTCATTAGAACGTTCCATGCAAGGAAATCAATCTACATTTATCTACATATAGCTATTGCTCAAGACTAACAAGTGTGACTCACACAAGATCCACCTAGGGCATGATTGGACAGACACATATAGGAAGGTATCTCAGGGTGAGGATCATGTAGAGAAATGAATGAATTATAAGTGAGTCACCATTGTGTCAACCAGAGGGCTGTAGGACCCCTCATTCTGCAAGTTGTCTTTTCTAGAATCCATATGTAGAAAGATGTCTTCTAAGAGGATTTTTAAAGAGTCATTATCATCCATATGTAAGTTCCTTGGAACTTAAGGGGCAGCATGAATGTTTTGACAATCTGATAGCTATAACAGGTCATATCATGAGGTCAACAAATATTTCATTTTAGTCTTTAAGAGTTTCAAATTTTTCTAGAGGATGGTTTATGAGTTTACATAGTGCAGCAGAGGTTTATGGATTCATGAAGTGCAAGTCATTCATTTTGTATCCCTATGACTTGATCAAGGCACCCCAATCAAGGAATAGGATCAAATCACATGTTTTTCATATATGATTTTGAGTTGAATGATTTCTGTATATCTGTGTAATAGAACTTTTATCATGTATTAGGTGTATGAAGTCCAGGAGGTCAGTATGAAGAAGTGTGAAGCACTCTCAAGTATGTGAAGACAAAAGGTAAGTTTGAATCAGTGGTTTCAAACATTTGATTGCTAAAGTTTGTGAGTGAGTTGATTTAGGTCCATTTAATTGATTGGGTTCATTTACTCCTATGATAGAAATTAGATTAGGCATGTATCTAGAATGTTTATTCATTCTGGAAGAGGTATGGAGTAGAAAAAAAAATCATGATTAGATCATGGTGAGATCCTTCTTTAACACATGATGATTTTGTTATCATGTCTGATAATCATGTTTTATAGGTTTGTATGTATGATTTAATTCAAATGCATCTTAATTGCCAAGTGTGTTCTAAAAAAATCCTAGTAACCATGTACCTTGATATGCGAGGTATGACAAGGCTATTTAGGTTTAGAATGAATATTTTAGATTAACTATATGATGACCCTAGGTATATCGAAATCCTCCATGCTAACCAATGCATCAAAGGACTTAATTAAAGAATGGCTAATTTATTTATCTTGAAGAGGTAACATTATCAGTAAAAATTGCATCCCAGCTAGTGTGTTCACTTCCCTTGAGAAGTAAAGCTAAGTGTAGACATCTTAAGGATGCTTACTCTCACAATCATGTATTGTTCTCAAATGCTACACAAATCACTCTTCATTCAATGTCTACCACATGTTCTCATTATTAATTAGCCTGATTTCCACTACCATTAACTAGATTTTTCTTACCACTTTGGTCACATTAATAAGCACTTCACTAATATTCTTTCAAACCTCCTTAGTCGTCATTTGGGATGCCATTTTATGACGAATCGTAAGTCAAGGCTATCCTCCCTTACCAAATTTGATAATATCAAGGCATCCCTTATTAGCTAATTATTAGCTGATTTCCCCCTTGACATAATGGTCAATGGTTGCCCTATTATTTATAATGAAGCTTTCCAATCCTCTTCAAAATCACCCCAGGTTTTCTCTCATTCAATGTCTCCGACAAGCTTCAAAAGCTTATTGTATCCTTGTTAGTTGACCCTAATGCGGTTGATTAATCTGATGTGTCCACGCCTCTTAATGAACATCTTGGTAATTCACCTAATTATGATTCCTTCAAAGCTTAATCATGATTCCACCCAATTCTAACCCCCTCTCAATTTGTACTTTTAGTACCGTCACATGCACCAAGTCATGTACAGTTTTCCTCAAAGGAAATCCACTATAAATAAGACTCCAAGAATTGTCAATCCAACTTTACACCATGCTTTTATTGGTAGTCCTCTGCATAATTATCATATGTTAAACTAGATTAATTTTTTTTTAAGATCAATACACATGCTCCATCTTTGCCTAAAGCTTTCATCTATGGTAAATAAGTAGCCACTTGGTATCTAAAACCACCAACATCTATTTAGTCTCTGTGTTAGAGAGAACTTCTCACCCTGCTGAAGGATCCTACAATACCACCACCTCAGCATCCCATAACTTTAATTGCAATAAACTAGATCTATTTAGGTCTATTGTAGTTAATTCAAAATACTAGTAGGCATGCTTAGACGTTAGAAGTTAGTTTCATTTAATATCCATTGTTATTTAAGCATTCCTTTAATATTTTATCCTTGATTTTTCATTCCTAGAATCTAGATCATTCAACTTTATATGCATTATGGTGTTGATCTTTCTTTAAACTAGTCATGTAATTTGTATTTGTAAATTTTGGGGTGTCCTATCATTTGGCACGCTCGGTGGGAGACAAACCCCATTTGCATTCAATTCTAAATTTTTTTTAACATAATTTTAAAAGTTTTAGATTTCAATTTTTCTTATATTAACTTACAATTCTTACTAGTTTAAGATTCAAGTTTTTCTAGATTAACTTCAAGATCTTTCAAGAGTAATCTATAGCTTTTCAGATTAGTTCTATCAATATTTTTAAATTCAAAGTTTTCAGTCTTTTTAAATTAGTTTTTAAAATTTTGTAGATTTGATCTTGTAAGCTAGGTATTTGTTTCAGCTAGAGTAGGGGTAGAAGTTATTTTTTCATGTTCCTTTACAAGATATAAGGAGGTCAAGTCTTGTCAAAAAGAACCTCAAAATACCAAAGATTGGATATTTTTGAAGAAATTCTTCTCAAAATTTGGATTTTTTGGTCACCTATAGGAAAAAGTCCTACACCTATGCATTGAAGAGCATGCATGTGCATCAAGAAGCACACCTATGCATTGAAAGGGGGTGCCTGTGCATCTAGAAAGCATGCATGTGCCTCTCTGGACACGTCTATGTAGCACCACAATTTTGGTCTCTGAGTCAAGCCTGTGCCTGTGCATCTAGAAGGGTTCTTATACCTCACTGGAAGCGCACATGCATAACTAACTATGTAAAAAGTGACAGAGGAGCACTTATGCATTATTGTGAGCACATGTGCATCTAGAAGAGCGCCCATGCATCAAGGTAAAATTTCCTCAAACTTCAGAATTTCAAATTCTATTTTTTTTGGTACGACTGTTATTTCTAAGGGGTTTAAGTTTTTTTAGTCCATTTATTGATTTTAGAGAAATATTCCTAACAAAATTTCCTTAGGGTTTGATAAGGTATTTTTCGGTTAGGGTTTGATGAGTGACTATGTTTTGAGGCTTTATTTGAATTTGAAATAAGGTTGTGTATCCTCTTCTCTTACACCTAGTGTGATCTTGAGAACCAAAAACACCCTTAAACCACTTTTTCTTCTTCTTGGGAGTAAGTAGGAACAATCATCATCCATTTCTTTCTTAAGAGAATAAACCTTCATTTTTGGCATGTGTTTGATCTTTTAGTTTAATTTTTTTTCACTTGATAAATAATCAAGGCTAAAACTTTTGTATGCTCTTCCCTTGCACCTAGTGTGATCTTGGGAATCAAAAGGAATTTTAGTCTTTCATTAAGAAGCACTTGGATTAATTAGGAATAAGCCTTACTTCACAAATTTTTATGGTATTTAGTTTATTTACAAGCTTTGCATTTCTATTTTGTTGGATTATTTGTTGTGTATGCTCTTCTCTCTCACCTAGTGTGATCTTGAGAAACAAAAACAACATTTATCCTCTTTCTATGATATTGTGAACCTTTTTGAACTAATGATCATTTGTTTGAAGGACCTAACACTAATCAAAGAGAGGATGGCCCCAAAAAAAATTCTAACTACACATGTGATTGTATGTTACCAAAATGAGTACAACAAAAACCAAATTAAGTCTAAAAGATAAAAAATACTCTAGAATCGTCACATTATATTTACAGGTTTCAGTTAAGAGCTACAGTTCATCCGCTTAACTAGGACATAACCCCTTTGGCATAATCCTTAAGTTACAACAATGGAGGTGGTCCTAGAAACCCTAAAGTAGTTCACGCAAGAGGGAACCTTGTGAATGAAATAGGAAAGTGCTCCACACTACTGACTTGATTAGTACGCCTTGGTGAGATTATAGTCAAAGTTATTTCCATTGTGACCCTAGTGATAATACAACTGAACACACTAGTTTCTCATTATATTAGAAGGGGGTAAAATAAGTTTGGGATACTCCTTAGGAAACCTTGGCAAACCAAGCTCACAAAACTAAACTTGTGACACATAGAGAGAGAACCACCTAAGAACTTTTCCGGCTTGAAGCCATTTCTTTTGTCTTAGTTGGTATACTTGAGATCTCTCACAAACTGACAAATTTGTTAGATTCAAAATCTCTTTTTTTGAACAAGAGAAAGAATCCATTAAATTTGAAACCATGTGATATTTCATCATGAAATCTAATTAGTGTCATTTTGTCCTAGTTTTTCACTTGCCCTAAGATAAGTCAAAACTCTGCCAAAATCATACCAAGTTTATTTTAATACCATTTGGTCTACACCTTTGTTTGTTTGTTGCCCGTTTTTGGACATAAGGAAACAAAATTTATGGATACAGCTAGATATCATGTGTCCATCACTTTTATATTCTTCTTGCATGACTAGGTTGCAATACTAGAGTGCAAGTTTTGAAAGTGTGCATGGTATGTACTCACGATCTAGTAGGCCCCCTTTATCTCAAAGACCCATATTTTAGAATTATTATCATCGTAGTTAGGTGATTTCATCCTTGTCTTCTTTTGAGTTGTTACACTGCCCAAATTATATCCATACAATTGAGATTTTTACGTCTTGATTCCATTGTAAAATTGGGCCTAAATCTCTATATTGTAGTGTTACGCTGCTTACATGCATAATGATTTGTTATTATACTTAGACATAGTTTTTACACCCTATATTTGTCTTGAGTTTTGTGAGTGTTGCGGTTACTTTGTTAGCATCTCTATAATGCCATTTTGATATTAAAATCTTGATTTCTCACAAAGTTTGATTATGTGTCCAAATAGCATTGTTACACTTCTCACATTTGTATTGTCTATTTTACAAGACTTAGAATTTGTTAGTGTTTAGAAACTAGTTTTTAGTATACCTTGTCAGAAGATTGCATCAATATTATCTTAGCAGTTAGGTCTTGTTAGTTTCAAACTTGGCCTAACTAGTGATATTGTTTTGTCACTATTTTTTTTCAAACCTATCTCCAAGAAACATATGGAATAAATTTTTAGTGTGACTGGATTTCAGCATTTTACATCATTGTATTGTCTTAGAAATCTCGTGTCATATACTACTTTTCTAGAGTAGATCATTCTTTGTTCTTTTACTTCCTTAGGTTTATATCAACCTATTAGATTCATGGCTATTTTATAGTCACTTTTTTTGTGACAACATAGTGTCATTACACCACTTGGTTTGTCCTAGGAATCAACACAAGACTCCCTTCTAATTAAAGGATTTCAATCGCACTATCTAAGTCTAGGAATTTTTATCCCACAAACACCAAAAATGACCAACTATCGCGAGGTTCTTTATATGTATGACACTAAGGAATTAAATATTTGACATTCCCATCAAAGGATGCCCATCATGGGTAAGCATCGTTTGGTTCTACAAGCTAGAGAACCCGTTTAGGTACCCTGTTCCCCACCTTCATCTCATAGTTGGTGGTATGGTTTGGAAACTTTTGGTCCAAATTATTATTCAGGTTCCTCCCACTATTCTTCTGATTCTTTGGATTCACCTCAATCTTCTAAAAATTATCATCATAGTTATTCATTTCATTCGAATCTTAAGTCACAGTCCTCTGTTTCTTCGTAGGACTCCCGTTATCAGTCACCTAAATAAATCTTCCTCCTTTGAACATCCATATGGCCTCAAGTCTCACTACTCAAACATCTAATTTGGTTTTTGAGCTACGGTCCTCCCTTTCTTTGCAAGACCTCCCTTATTTTCTGCCTTGACAACCTCTTCCTCCGTTGAAGATTTGTGTGACTCCAAATTCATCTAAGTCAACTCCCATGTTGTAATCATCAAATTCAACACCTATGTTGCAATCATCTAAGTCAACGCATACATTGCAAACACATTAGATGACTCCTATGTTGCAAGCATATGCTAATTTTCTAAACAATCCTTGTTGTTTCCTAGCAATATGTTGTCTTCTTAGAAAGCCAATACCAATCAACTATCTTAATGCCATGTCTTCTTCTACTTGTGAGACATCTAGATCCAAATCTAATTCATCTCTTAAGTCATCATCTTCTCAATCGTCCACACTAGTTGGACCTGTTTCTTCTAATAAACCTCCTATGGTCAAAGAACAAATACCCGTACCAATCGATTCATCTCAAGATGAGGAGATGATCACAGAATTCCTGGGGTCACATGATGGCATTCCCCTAGAGGATTAACATCAAGGATTTAATCTTTAATTCAATATGCTTGCATATTGGGAAGAATAAATTGATTCCTTTTATCAGAATAGTAAGGAAGATCTAAAGACTATTGAGGAAGATCCTATCTTTTTTTCACATCCTTCTTTTCATACCATGATTTCTCAATCGTAATCTCACCTTGAGTCACCACCTAGTAGCCAATTGTCTACTTCTATATGTGGGACACCTCCAAGTATCCCTTCATCATCTATGTGTGGCTTACCTCCTAGTAGCCCATTTTATTCTAAATGTGGCTCACCTCATGAAAGCCCATTTTCTTCTATATGTGGCTCATCTCTGGGTAGCCATCTTCATCTATACTAGGGGCATGTCCTATAAGTCCCTCATCTTCAATTCTTTGACTATGTCCTAGTAGCCCATCATATTCTATATATGGGACACCACCTAACAGTCCTTCATCTTTGATATTAGGGCCACATCCTGGTAGTCCTTTATCTTCAGTCTATGGGACACCTCCTAGTAACCCATCCATTTCAATTATTGGACCACATCCTTTGTGTCCATCATATTTTCCTCCTATAAATGATTTTGGTGAACCCACCATCATTTCTCACATCAATTTTATTCATTTAGTTTCTTCTCCCACTTCTCAGGATCAAACAAGTCACATATTAGCTTATAAGAAACCAAAACAATTCCTTCATCAGGCTCATATATATAATTTGAAGAAATCCAAAGCTCATAATAATTTAAAAAATCTTAAAGATTAGAATCAAACATGCTTCAAAATTTCACATCAAAGTACCCATCAAGTATGACGTAAATTGTAGAAACCTTTGGATAAGGACCTCAAGCTCCCGCACACAAATTCTAGGTTTCATGATAAAACATAGTCATTTATTGAGTATGAGCTCACCACAATCATTAAGACCAGCGATAATATAACTCTTGATAAGCAAACATGGCTGGCCTTCCTTATTAAGGAAATTACTAACATTGTTGTTGGATCTTATCACATCAAGTGACCTTGTCAGTCCCACCTTTCAAAAAAAAAAATATAAAAAAATGAAAAAAACATTTCAAAATATATATATATCTATCAAAGGTAACAAAAAAACATTACAATCTGGTATTCAATACACGTGGATGTTCTTTCTTCCCTGTCTTTCTCTTCTTCTACAAGTCTTTATACCATTTTCACCCCTTTAGTGATATTTTGGTTAGCCTATTCGCACGCATTTTGCAACATTTACCTCTATGGTATCCATTTGGCCTTAGTCTTTCATAACCTTGGTAAATTGAAAAATTAATGACCTCGTAGAGATCCTATCACAATCAACATATAAAAAACTTGTTGCAATGAAATTTTGGACATATTTGTTGACACTAGCCAATGTCATCATCACAATCACTTCCGCCTCCTCCCATCAAGCCATCAGCGGTTTTTGACCCCTTTTCAAACAAGAGAGATGAAATATGTTTTCAAAAAGTAAAAGAAAATCAATCAAATGAAAAATCCAAAGATAAAAGAAAAAGAAAATTGATATATAACTCTCTCTTGGGGTATTTCTAATAATATCTACCGAGGTTGCGGACACCTGACTAGAAGTAGAGCAATGTTGTCATTAGAATCAAATTAATCTCTGTTGGGGCTATAGATGCCTCGTTGGTAGCATTAAATCTTCCCTCTAAGGGGTAGTAAATTTCCATGTGCACATACTAGATCTCTATGAGAAAACATGATTAGTATGTTACCAAGTGTCTTTTTTTGGACCTTGTTTAGAATCTTATTTTAGTTCGTGTCTTGTCTCACAATTTGTGCCTTTGGCTAATCACTTCTTCATCATGAGGCTTCTAAGCTACATTCAAAAAAATTTCGTTGTTCTTCTACTTCGTTCATAACATCCATGTATATAATATTTCCTTTTTTCCGTGTTTTCAAGAACCTTTGTCCCCTTCACAAAAAAAATATTTTCCTTCTTTCTATCATGGCTTTCTCATCCATCTTACGTTGAGGGCATCTTTGCTCCTTCTTAGCATGTCATTGGTTTAACCTTCATCATCATGTTGAACCTATCCATATTGGCCCTAATCCAACTTCTGCACGCGAATATTTTTCCTTTGAATATTCCCATCTAACGTTGGGGGTAGTTTCACATGTTCACTTTCTTGCACATACGCAGGGAATTTTTCCCTTGTACATCCCATCTATCACTGGGGAATCCACGTTTCTTCATTTCCTGTACATAGCTTTGGAAAAAAATTCAAAAATAAAAAACATTTATATATGTTAGTTGAAAATATGTAAACATCCAAATAAACATCAAAAACCCAAACAAATTGGTAAAAAATAAAAAAACCCAAATTTACCATTTCGTATTTTTCTTCAATACCTTTCTAATGTAGAAAGAAAGGATTTGTTTCGAGGTCGGGAGAAAAAGTTATGGATTTCGAAAGATAGGTTATGCACTTACCTATTGCATATGTGCAATTCTAAGAGCACCCTATACAGATCTTCATTTATAGCGCCCATGCTTGTCAAGATCCTAGTTGATCCCTATAGGATTTAATCATTTGCATAGGCATATATACTTGGTGTACCCTTGCCTAACTAATATTTTCTACAGGCATAGGCACCTATGTTGAAGCTTACAAAAATGCTTTTCTATAGTGCATAGGCCCATGGGCGCCCTTTCACCTGAAAAATTCCAGTTGTGCATAGGGACACTACTAGATACATATGAACAAGTGTATCCTTACATAAATAAATTTGTAACATGCTGAAAAAAACACTATGCACCTAGGTGGGTTGTGTTATGTATCAGTTCTACTGGGCACCCATGCAGCTCCTTTTCAGTATAGGTGCACCCCCCTCCTTTATGCCCAAACTTGCCATGATGGCTTATATACCTGTTTTACCTCCCACGATGTGTTTCTCACCCCTGAAGTGCCCTGAAACCATTGTATTTCTTCTAAAATTCTTCTAACACTTGTCCCCGATGGTTATTTTTTATAAATAATAATTTTCAGACATGTTTTCTCTATGTTGGGGCATAGTTTTGCTTCCTCGGTAACCTATTTTTACTACCTAGGGTCATTTTTTTACCTTATAGTCACTTTTAATGTTATCTCACCGATTTCTTTATTTCTTCTTTAATATTCTCTTATGTCAAAATTAAAAATCAAGAAAATAAAAAATTTTCAAAAAAATTGATAAAATCATTAAAAATCCAAAAAAATTGTAATTTTTTTAAAATTTTACAAAAATGGTAAACAACATATACAAAGGTAAATCCTATGTCAATGGCATTATCCTAGAACATCGAAATATGTCTTACAAAAACATATTCCTATGGTTCTTGACTAGTTTCTAGTCATCAAAAAACTTGTGGATAATCGTGATCTACCTCCATTAACAAAAGCTCGACTTCATGTTATATCGGTACTCCCGTGCAATAGTGAGCTGCCAGAGACTGTTTCATAGTGCATGAAAGCTTTTCCATGGGAAAAATTAGTTCCTTTGTTATTCCCCTCGTATGTATGCTTGCTTGGGGCACTATTTTTAACCCTTTTTGTTACAACACAAACATTCAGGAACTATAACTTCATAACAAAAAAATTGGTGCAACTGTCTTAAGCATTGTTTGTTTGAGTATGTGTGATTGTACTAGTTTACTTACTCATATTTCATTGTGTTGTGTGTGTTGCATTTAGTTAAGCATCATTTTAATTTTTCGTATTGTATTGCATTATGTATGTTGCATGGAGTTACATAGCAATGAAAAAATATTAGTAATTTATTTTTTCACGTTATCTTACATTTTTGTTCATTTCAATGAAGGCCAATGACGTAGACGTAGGGACAAAATGATATAACCATGTTGCTTAGTGAAAGGTTGGATGCAAAGATTGGGCTTATATTATATTCTCCATTAATCTTTTCTTCTCCATCATCATTTGTTATCAATACTAATTTTTCTTCTAAATCACCCAAGGCAATAAAAAATCATGTTTATCCCTATCCTTATTCCTTCTAAATACCCAATGGTTTCACACTTGTTCTAACCTATTTCTTCTATGCATTTCAATCATATTTTTGATCTTTGATTTATTTCTTCTATCACCCCACCGAAACTTGAGGGAGGAATCCTTCATTCTACTAATTTTTATTCAAAAATTCACTTATTTATACTTATCTAATATATTTGAAGTGAAGTCACTTACTTCACCTCAAATAGGGGCAAATGTAGACACCTAAATTCCACTTTTTCAATCTTATTTCCAAACACACGTAAATCACACTCATTGTTTCTAATTCCATTATAATTAGTGATTTTCACTAATTAACTTATGTTTCTCACCACTTTAGTTGGTTAATAACACTTTTTTGATTGCGTTGTTAACCAGTTTCACCCCTTCGAGAAAAATAAGACAATGGGGGTATACTAGACCCTAAGACCAAAAAATTTCTCCATGAGGTATTCCGGGACATTTTGGTTAAAATTCCATGTTTAGAAAGAATTTATGTCATTCTAGGTAGTTTAGGATTCATCTTGAGCAATCCTTCCCCTTTCAGGTCTTAAAGGTTCTGATTTTGTTCAAATTAAAAAATTGGCCTCAAAAGGCCCACATACATTCAACACGAGTAACGAATCATCAAAATTGATCAATTATGTTTAAAGGGTTTTGCTATGTTTTTGTTATCCTCTAAGTTTCAAGAGTAAGCCCAGAGAGTGTAAATAAGGGAAGAAATCTATTCCGATAACTAAGGGGCCTTGAGCTGAGAACAACTCATCGAGTAGCTCATTGAGTTGCTTGGCGAGTTGGACTTACATACATGGAGTTTTGAGCTCCAACTCAATGAGCTAATGTTTTTTTCTAAATCCGGGTAGCTAGTCATACTCGGGCTTAAGGTTCAACACAAGAATCTTGGTGGTTGAACTCTGTGGTAGAGGGTGTTGTGCTTGGGCTCACGTGAAATGGTGTCCACTATGGGGAGATTAACTCGGTGAATAAGTTGGAAAATCTCAGGTCCTGGATCATAAACACAACAAGTAGTGAGGATCTCATTATGGGATTGAACATAGAAACTGAGTCAGCTCGAATGTAAAAGGTTGAGGCCAAGGTCGACGGGATATTGGGAGGATGCAACTCTGTGTAGTAAGAGCTTCTTGTAGATCTTGACAGATGACAATGTGACTCAGGATCAGTGTCAGAGGAAAGTGAATCCAATGAACCATTTCAGTCTTAGGTGAGTTACAAATGAGCTTGAGTGAGTTGCTTGAGGTCACACTTGGCCAAGGAGATAAATGTGTTGAGAAAAAAGATCACTCACTCAGGTTGGATCCGAGTTGAATAGCGAGCAAGTGCCCAAGTTGGATGGCTTGATCATGAGATAGCTCAAAGCAAGGAGCTTGCCAATATGCAGTGGAGTACTCATGGGGATAAGAAAAATGTCAAACTAGGTACGATCTCAAGTTAGGTTGATGTATTGAAGAGCCAAAAGATTTGACTTGTGTATTGCATGTGGAAGGAAAAGGATGCAAGATAGAGCTGAAGGGTGGCCTCTCAGGAAGAGAGCTTATAGGTCGAGTTGAAGAAATCAAGCTTAGCCTTGTATAGGTCATGAGTAGGATAGATCATGAATATAATAGATATGTAAGCTTGGGTTGATAGATAGAGGATCTCGTATCATGGACCACTTGATGATAGAGCTTGACTAGGAGAAGAATGGCTCGATTGATATAATGGGAGATCAGATGAATCTGAGTCATGGAGTTAAGATGAGATTTGTCCTGATGAAGAGTAGCTCAGTAGAAATCAGGTGAGTAATTTGGAGAGGTCATATGGCACAAGGGAAAAACTCAGGGAGGCATTAGTGAACCACTAAGTGTATAGCTCAATGATTTTTTTTATTGCAAATACATTGAAGCAATGAATGTTGATCAAATATAATGGAAATAAATCAATTAGGGATAAGTTAAATCTTAGTGAATATGGATCGATCTTGGGCTGAGTTATTTAGAAATTGACTTAGTATCAGAGTTTTGTTTGACACAAGGGTGTTTAGTTTTTTTTTTGGTGTGTATGATAGTGTGAGGATCTCAGCAATGGAGAGATCTACCAACAAGGCCAGAAAATTGTCACCACAAACCAGATGCAATCTCACCCATCTAGCTTGTTTCAAAGTTTAAGATTAAGTCAAGCTTGTTGAACTCGACAATAAAACTCGGCAGTATAGCCTGATGAATGGGTGGGTTAAAAACCTATAGGGAGATTCAAATAAACTGAGGAAATACTGAATTGGTGAGATCGTAAGTAACACAGAGATGAGGAAATGGTGAATGGGCTTGAAGTCATTTGAGCTCATGACCGAGCAAGGTAGTGCAATGATTTGTTTCCAGGGTGACTCGAGTGAACCAGTAGAAGTTTCACAAGGGGTGAATTGAGTAGCATGAGCTTGCCAGGTGGATACAATGGATGTTGGTAGTGTGAAGGAGATCAAATCGGTGGTTTTGATCATTGAACTAGGAGCTCAGATTATCATGTAAATAACTTAGAATGTGTCATGATGGAGTTCAGGTCGAGTCTTAGAGGGTAATAAGCCTGAAACTTAATGAAGGAGATTAGCTTGGTTCTTTGAGCCACTGAATGTATGATCCTTAGGTGTAGAGGTAGCTCAAATAATTTTGGAACCCACATGGCCGAGCTATTCTTGAGGCTCGTTTTGATCAAACTCAGCTCGAGTATGAGCTTGGATCAAGTAATGCATGAAGATGAATTGGGTCAGAGCATGGGGATTTATACAAAAGGAAGCCTTAGGTCAAAGTATCTCAGTGGAAAATTGGCCTCGAAGATTCATATTCCCATTTTGGACTTGTATGATGTGAACGCCATGTCAATTCTTGGAAAACCAGGGTTAAGCTTAGCCAAGTCAGAAACAATGAGCTTCTATAGAATTTTTGACTCATTGCCTAGATGAGTGGGTAGAATGGCGTCCAATTCCCACACTTCAAACATTGGCATAGATAGTCTTAAAACCCATCGTGGAAATTGGGGATCGAGGAGACTAGGAACCAAATGATCAAATGTTGTTTGGGAAACCATTAGTTTGTTTCCGTGGCACTTCGGATCCGTTGGGAAATTTTTGCTAGAAACGGTTAATGGAGTTCAACATTGATGGAATGCTTCTCATTTAGAGTAAGGTGGAACATGGAAATATTTGAGTTGGTGGGTTGTATTCAAAACAAAGGGTGAGTTAAAGGTAATTCAGTGGGGGCTGATCAGTACAATGCATGGAGATTTTTTAAAGGGATCAATGATTAGTTGGAAGTTAGCACTTAAAGTTAGTGGGAGTTAGTGCGAGGAAACTAGGTAATGCCACTTATAGAAGTGCCCGATTGAATTATCTAATGGGGGAAGTAGTGTAATCCAAAAAATTTATCCTGTTCACTATGACATGTGGTGACCCCAAAACTGAGGCTAACGAAGTATGAAGTTGTTGACAAGGTCCAAAAGGGAGGCCAAAACGAGGTGCTCAACACCATTTCAATGAAAAATGTGGAGCTAAACTTGACATGGAAATAAATAAAGGATAACTAATGTAAAGAAAAATGTGAGGTGGTTTGTGGAGATAATGTGGGGACATTGAGTTAATGAAGAACCAATGTGGAGAGTCCTTACATGAGGCAGTGATGTCGAAGGTGGTCGATACAAAGAAACAACTCGCCAACCAACTTTCCAAGTTGGCTGGTGAGTTGGTTGGTCAATTAACATTTAAACCCAACTATGACACAAAAAGGACTTAGTGCCTTCCCTAAAAAGGTTGAGTTTCCTTAACATTTTATTAAAAATATTTTTTTAATAAATGAGGATAAATTCAATTTTTTGAGTAATGAGGGAATAATGGAATGTTCTTGAGTGTGCAATCAATATTGTAATTAATGGAGGCCATCATTTTCCATTATTCATGCCCAAGAATTCAGAAATTTCTTCATCCTTTCTCTTCAACTAGATTATCTATAAATGTAAAAGAGAAGCTCATTCCAAGGGGTTGAACAATTGAACAAGTGCATATTTTCCATATTCATCTTTCTTTCTGCATCCTAGTTTTATGGATTGGGGAACTTTCAAGCCTCTCTTCCAACATTGTAATGGAAAATATTTACCTCTTCCTAATATAATTAGGCATTTTGTATGTTATTGAAGTAATACAATATTGTATGTTCTATGAGTAATTATTGGTCCTTTCATTATTCTAGCTGCTTCGTGGTGTGCCTTTCTCATTCTTATATGCATATTGTGCAACTTCAAGTTTCCATTGCATATATTTCTGGGAGGTTTTGTGCTTATCTGGGAGTGAACCTTTGTATGCGGTTGCATTTTTGTGCTTGTTCATCATCATCATTTTCATCCTTCTTCATTGGAAAACATAAAAAGGGGAACACGTGCTTCATTGTTTGTGGTATTCTTGTCTCCCTCTCCATGGTGTAATTGGTAAAGTTGGCATGTGGTACATATATTAATTCTCTCCAAATTAACCCTTATCCATTTTGAATATCAGAAATTTTTCTAGCAACACTCTTCCCTGGTGCATCACCACATCCTTGTGTTGGTTTTATTTCTTGTAAATCTCTCTCCCTTAATCCCCTATGAAAATGTTAGCATAGGACTTGTCAACTGATTTTATTTCATCAGGTGTAGTATATGTGATGTATTTTAGGAAGAGTCATTCATCGTTCTCCATAGGTTCACCTCAAGCCCAAGTACCACAGCTTGAGAGGTGACCCAATATTACCCAATCACACTGAGGGCCCTATATCGTCAACTTGGACATTTGGAGGGTGAAGTGATTTGGTGATAACATTGTTTGACATGCCAGGTGGGAGAGTAGGTAGAAATTTCTACATTTCATAGGTATCCCATTATAGTATCTTAGCCACCATGCTACCAACATTAAAAATTTTTGACACACTCGGTGGGACCACAATAGTTATATCTTTCATACGTGTGTGTATTGTATTGTATTCATTTTATTTCCTTAAGTTATTGTGATATTAGTGAAATTTAAGACTTAAGAGGTATACCCAAGAACATCTGGTGACTCCATTGGTCAATGTAACCCACTCTCTATGTTACAAACTTTCATTTTTACCCATTTCCATCTAGTTTTTCTTCCACATATTTCCATTTTTTATCCCATTCATTAAGTCTGCATAATCATGGCTTCATTCCCACAATGGAATTCCCACTTACAACAGTGATGGTTCTTTCCATCTTTGGGCTATTATAATCCACCTCTATCCCGGTTTCATGACGAATATCAGTTTAAGCATGCATGTACACATGAACAAGATGTAGATCATTTTGGTCACACACCAAACTGTGGGGAATGATGAAGAATCAATGGCATGTAGATTCTGGAGGCTATCCTACACTTGGAAGAAGAACCACTTGTAGAAGAAGGTTCTAGAGTTGGAGTATAACTATGGTGCAAATAAGGATCAAATGAAATGAAAAAGGAATCTAATATTGGCTTCAACATTCCATACCCCTGGACTAGCCCTATACCAGATGAGTTTAATCCTCAATAAAATATTCAATTCATAATCAAAACGATGGCTCAAGTTGGAAAATGGATCAAGAAGAGGGAAGCTTACGAATGTAATGTTAGTCAATCCAATCAATGGGAGGTCCCTAAATTACAACCTATATAACCCTCTTCCCATGTTTCCATCCATGCAGTTTCAACTTGAGCCCTCATAAGTCCTAACCTTCTAATTACTACACCTATGGTTGAATTCACTGCTTCATCTCCTATTCCTCCATCCCATCATGAATCTTGTATGGCTAAATGTTATTCTAAAATTCCTTATTTTCTACAAAGTCCATCAAGACAAGAAGATGAATTTTCCACTATCCTCAAATGGTGAATGAAATTGTTGAATCCCAACCCACCCCTCCTCTTGAATTCCAGAATCCATTTTGGAAGGAACAAACATAGATGACAGTAGAAAAGAAGAGGAAGATATGGTGGAGGAAGACTAGAAAAGGAGAGCTTGCAAAGAATATCTAAAGGAATGGGCTGCGAAAACTTAACATCAAGAAAACTTCCTTCCTAAATAAACCTTCTACCCAGGAGGTTGAAGTTGAAGAAGTCATAGTGGAACAAACTAGTTTTGTACAAAGACCAAATCTCAAGTTGAAGGATGAAGACCAATAGTCTACCTGTTCAGAATGTAGTATCCATATTGGTTCCATATCTTTAGAGGAGGTTGAATCACCGCAAGTGGAAAAAACAGTTGTAGAAAAGAAAGAGACAACTCCAAATCTTCTAGGAGAAGAACATGTGCAAGTTAAAGAAGGAAAAACTATCAAGTGTACAAGGTAGTTCTAATGAATGCAATGATCCTAATTTCCATGCATGTCAAGAACTAGCAACACTTTTGGAAGGTGGTAACATCTTTCTAAGGTCATCATTAGATGTTACAATAAGCCACAAAGAGTTTCATGAGACCAAGATTAGATTCAGAGTCATGGATAAGAATGAGGCCATACAGAAGCTTTCAAATACTTTTCCCTTTCTTCCTTCTCAAAATTATGATTATATTAGATGAATTTTCTCTTTATAATTTCATGTTTGAGGATGAAGAATATCAAGGGTGAAGGAGGTCAAGTTTTGAGAATACTCATATTGGAAGAATTTAAATGTTTGATACAAGTCGGGAGAATGAAGAAGAAAATTATTTCCCTCAGATATGGAAGAATGTTAGTTGATGAAGCAGTATCTATATGGAACTTGATGAATTTTTAATTCTATCTTGTTGCCCCTAATTGTCCCCAAACACAATAGATGTCGAAAGTTCTGAGATCTAGGGACATGCTCAAGAACAAATCATTGATGGAGATCCCTTGGATATCAAACTTGAAGGAATTTATTCTATATCCCTCAATCACATGTAAGAGAGGAACACACAAACCTAGCTTGGGATGAATCTAGTCAATTTGAATGAAGGTTTTATGTTTAATGGAGGAGATTCATAGTGCAGTTCAATCATTGGAACCTGGAGTTAATTCTGTAAATAGAGAAACATAATTTAGAAACTACCTTTGTAGTCCCCTAACAATCATGAAGAAATATCACAAACATAGGGGTTTGACCTTTCAAATTCTATATCAACATGAGGGATATGTCAATGATTTCCTTATTTGTAAATGGCAGGACAAAGGGTATGAATCAGGACATCATCTTGCAAACAACTCAATTTTCCATGGGAATGTTTATAGCATGAATTTCATTATTAAAGTTGAAGTCTGAGAAAAGAGGAATATTCAAAGGATGATAGACCATGTCCCATTAGGTACCTGGCTTCATTGAAGCCAGAGGAGAAGCTAACAACCATTCAAATTCACTTTAAGAATGTGAGGATGAATTTCATAATCTCATGAGGATCAGTTGTAATGCCTCTACAGGGACAAATGTAGAGAAAACTAAAAGAAGGCATTCTTTCTCTTTCTAATTGATGCCTTGGTGAACCAGGTGGAGAATTGGGCTTGTTTCAGTTTTTCACTCTAAGTCTCAAGCATTGTCCATTATCAAATCATCTACATGTAAATTCCCATTGTGAGGAAGGGGAGATATTTTGCACAACCATTTTCAGGGTTCATTTAACTCACCTATGCTTCTAGTTAGCATAGAGTAGGAGTAGGTTTTATTTTCAGTATAATAAGTGCATTGGCACACTCTGCATGTTTCAATTATAGCATGTATGGTTTTCAGTTATTTTAGTGTGTGTTGTGTTTTCATAATTGTTATTGCACACGTTTTCGGAAGTGGAAGTTTTACAGAAAGAAGGGAAATCAAGAGTTTAAATAGAGTTACATGATATACCTAAAATGTAAAATGTTTTCCTCCAAAATTCTGCAGTGTTCCATGTATGCCAAGCATTTAATAGATTAAGTATACCTCATCCCCAACATTTTAGGAAGGTCTAAGATTAGCAATGCTCAAGGTAATTTTGGGATCGATCACAATGAACCATATATTTTCATGATCCCAATATTGACTCCATGGAATCAAATGGTCTACTAGGAAATCATCCCTGAGAGGTCGCTAAAAATTTTACCCATTGCAAACATGACAAAATTAGACATCGAGGTCCTATTCCGATCAAATTATGATATTTCTCCCAGGGACTCACTTCTAGTCATAATACAATTAAAATAATTAAATAAGTGATCTCACCTAGCCCAACTTAGGCTCAACTCGGTGTTAGCTTGATGTGTATCTATACGATAGAAAAGTGACATGCAAGCATGAGAATCTACAAGTAACCCTTCTTTGTACCCAACCTCCCGAGGTCATGTCGAGACAACTAGTGGAAATGAAATATATGTGGGTATAGAGAAACTAGTTGGGAAATCTTATAACCTCAACACGCAATAATGGAATCTATAAGTCTAAGGAAAAGAAAAATCTCCTAACCTGAATTGGTTGTAATGGACCATTCAGATATAATAGCTGCTCAGACGCTCCAATCAATGTCAAACTTTGCCAAGATCCTATCTATTTGTTGTTGGATGCGTGGAAAGTGACCTTGTGGGAGCTTTGTGTATATTTCCAGACAAGGTCATGAAGATGGTAGATGAGGAGGTGTAGTGGATTAATAGTGAAACTATGGGCAGTTTTCTGGTCTAACCCAGAATATATTAGCTTAACTGGATTCTATGTTTAATGCAGAGAAATTGTGTTATGATATCCGGTGGGAGTGGTGAGGATCTAAATACCAGTGTTCGTAAACCGGTATCAATACTTAACTGATTTGTAGGCCTGTTGGATTTTGGGACTTGCGGATCACAACCGTGAGCTCATGGTTGTTGTGGACCTGTTATGGTCATGTGAAGAATCAATCCTTCTTCCCGACTATCCAGTAATCATAAGCCTTTTCAGCCTCTATGTTTAGAACTAGAAGTTGTATAATTTTCTCAGAATACCTTACAGGTGTTCTGGCAACTTGAATGCGTAACCTAGTAATCTATGTCAATGAGAAGGTCTCCTGTGTTAGGCTGTGGAACTAAAGGATCACAACCAAATATTTGCTCTCTTTCAGGTTCTTGTACAGTCATTCGGATATTTTATCAAGGCAGTCTATAGTTGGGATGATTTGACCAAAATGTGTATGCTTTGTCATCTTCAATATTTAATCCTCTCAGTTGTTCACTAATTGCTTGTAGGTTTGTTGTTGCTCAAAAGACGTGTATCCTAAGGTCTTGATCTATATCAGCTAATGTCATGGGTAGGTTTGGCTGGGGTATTATTGGTTCAAATACATAATCCCTAGGATCTCTAGGTCCCGTGATTGTCATGCAAAAATAATTCAACTTTTAACTAAAATTAATAAACTAATTACGAAAGATGTATCCACACTATGCAAGTATTCTTTTATTTTTGTATTTTCAATGATGTATTTCAACGAAATTAAAGAGTAGCTATTCTAATATATTTATAAAATGGAACAACTAATCTAGTAACAAAATTAAAACAAGCAAAAGATAGCCTGATATAGCTATTTGCCTGTGCAGTTGTGAATTTATCCTAAGTATCTAAGCAACTATATAATTTAAATTGAAAAGACTCTTCAATCCTACCTCAGAAGTGAGGAATGAATCACGAGTTTCTCAGAAACTATCATTCCCCACAGCTTCCCTGGCGATATTGAAAGCAAGCTTTTGACTGAAATAAAATAATTCACTACTCTATTTGATATGTTGTAACTAGAACTTTGATAGCTCAAACTGGAGTTTACAGAACAGTGGTAAATCCAGTTGTGTGTGAACTTGTCCCCTCAGTGTGATCTCCTCATGTTCCTTCGTGTTCTCGTGAATCCAGAAAAGTGTGTATATGATAGTATCAGCAGAAGAAGGTATTCGAACAATGGTAGCTTTGGATATAAACCGAATATAATGCAAGTAGGAGAGGGATAACGCAAGTGAACAGAGCTTGACTATGCAATTCCTAGCAGGATTTATTGTAGGGAATACAACACAAATATGCACCGAGAATTTTAGAATCTATCCTTGTGACAAAACAAAACCTACAACTTTAATGGATTTTAATCTAGAGAATGAAACTATCTTATGCTAAGCTGATCTTGACATGGACAGTGGAACAATGAAGCAAGAATGAAACAAGAAGATTGAATGACCTCTAAACAACAAACTGAAAGACTGAACAATGGATGCAAAACATATGAAACTAACTTAGAATTCTAAGCAAGAAATTCAAAGACTGAATAAGAAATTGAGAAGGAGAGGGGCCATTTGCTTGAAAACAAGCTGGCTATTTATAGCATTTGCATTTACCAAGAGGGTAACTTCAAATTGAACTCTTTTACTATTAAACAAAGGAAAAACACTATTACCAGGGGCAAAAACATAAATGCAAGCCAAAGTGGTTGAAGAAAGCAGGTGAAATTGAAGATTTACGTTTGACGCGATCGTCGGAAGCTAATCTGGAAAATGCGTACAAGACCACCACCCTGTGGTAGGGTGGCGGTTACAGGACCGCTGCCCTGATCCAGGGCGGCGGTCACAGGACCGCCACCCAGGCAGGGCGGCGGTCCTCATCACTGAAGACCTAAAATGCAAGAAAAAGGGGGCAAAGGTTTAAAACAAAGCATGCAGAGGCTGAGCAAGGCATGCGGGATACAAATGTATACTTGGCGAGCTTTTTCTGGATTCCGAACACCTTGCAAGGAGATCTGTATCATCATTGGGGTTTGTGTAACCAATTTTCGGCGGTACAGTACCCTACAATTTTGGGTACGTACATATTGCCCCCTCGGAGAAGCGTCTTAGCCATGAAGAGGCGTAAAATGGTGGGTCCTGAGTATGGTGGTCCTGAAATGGGGAGTTAGAAGTTATACCTGACACATGCCCGTGTGCTGGAAAGTCACCATCCAAGATTCCCACTATCTCATGCAAAAATGAAAAAGGGGACTCAAGTGCAGATAGATAAAAGAAATTGAAAAATAAAATTCTAAATTGATATGAAATGAGGACTTACCATCTACGCGGGGTTTAGAACTTACCTCCGTCGGACTCCAACCCTACAAAAGACATTCAAAATCAATTTTAAAAGGGCTATATATATATATAATGAACTCATTTTATTATTCATTTACGTGGATTGATTTGATAGTTTTTGAGCTCTAGGACCCAAGGTGACAGTTTTCGACGAGAGTATAGTCAAATGTTCATGGTGAGATAGTGATCATGCCTCTAAGAGCAATGAACATCGACTTGCGAAGTCTCAGGTTAGTTCTTCTCGATTTATTATTTTTAAACCTAAAATGTAGAAATGATGAAATATTTGTCTTGGGGGGTTATTTTTGAAAATATTAGTTTTAAATGAGTCTCTAGGGGGGGCGCCCATAGGGTAGGTATTTATTTTAGTTAAAATGGTGCATTTGCTTGTTTTTGGGCATTTTTAGGGCTTATCGAGGCTGTTTGCGATTTTCGGGACAGGACCACCACCCTACACAGGGCAGTGGTTACGGGACCGCCGCCTATGAAGGCGGCGGTTTGACAGAAAGGTGGTGGTCACTTAAACCACTCTGCACAGGGTGGCGGTTCTGACAGAAAGTGAAAAAACAATACTTATTTTATTTTTGCATTTTTAACATTTTTACATGTTTTTGATAATTTTTCCAATTGGATTTTGATACTAACTTACTCCTTTTTTGTGTTTTTGGGTGTATGCAGAAGAAGGAGGATATACATTAATGGAGTAGAGAGAGGGAGTGTGATTGGCTCCCAGCAGTGTTAGAGGCACTCTTTCATGTAGAGCGAGACACCCTTTAGAGGGCTAGCATTTGGAGGATTGCACAGGTTCCTCATGTTACACCTGCTAGTCACATAATATGTGAATTATTTTCATAATGGGATGCAGATCGGAATACTTTCTAATTACCAGGAGTTAGGGGTGAGTGGACCATCACCCTGGAGGATGTTTACCATATACTGGGGGTTCCGATCCTTGGGAGGTGGCTATCTCTTAAGACAACAATATCGAGATCACAGGTGGTTCAGTGGGCCACCTATATGGGAGATGCAGTTGTATCGATGGGATCGAAGAAGGAAGTAAGGATCCACTCTATCATTGAGTCAGACATTCCTATGCTCCGTAAGGCCATCATGGGCATCCTTTCTTCGAGATTGATTGGGGACAAGGGAGGGGATACCCTCTTATATTGTTGGGCCCCCATTATTACACAGATTGAGGGCCATGGACGTGTCTACACTTGGGGAGCAGACATCCTTGGGACCACCTACCATGATTTATACAGGGTGGTCCGACTACAGGGACAGTCACTGAGCCACCCCACTCTTGTCATGAGTTGGGTGTATGAGCATATCACTCCGTATGGGAGAGGTGTAGAGGCAGAGGATCCTGGGGCTGTCAGGGCAGCGAGGTGGATCAAGGGATGACTAGTTCTTAGAGCACCTCACCAACTAGTGGCCTCTTTGACCACTGCAGACATGGAGGCCACTCCTTATCAAGCCATGACAAGGTTATGGGGAGAGGAGACACTCACATTGATTTCTTGTCAGACTACCAGTCAGTTGGTAGACAGGGCAGGGAAGTTGGAGATCCACCCCTTTGACAGAGTACCATAGCAGTTTGGCCTCCCCTATAGTGACATGCTTCCTCCAACGGGGCCAATGTATAGATCTATTCGTGAGGCTCGGGGAGGTCCTAGAGGCTAGGGTTGGACTATTGTTACTCCTGGTGTTCCCATCGCATGGCTAGGAGGGTGGTACGTGCTCGAGGGAGAGCCAGTGCTCCTCAGGCACCTTTACTTCAGATTACCACCGGTCCCACCCATAGCAGCTATGAGCCCATTGACGTGGACTTCAATTCTGAGGAGTTCACTGGGGGAGAGACAAAGGAGATGGAGATCAGAGGGATGGGTGGGGAGGATGATAGTGATTCCGAGTGGCATGACACTTAGGATATCCTACGGGATGAGAGGGTGGAGTGGAGTGTAGAGAGGGTGACTCTGATCTCAGAGGAGTTTCTCTCTTAGGATTTAGGGGGAGATGGTGAGTCTGTCACAGGCCGTCACATTGCTCCAGATGTGGGAGAGGGACACTAGTCAGAAGTGGCATCAGTGGCAGGCGCGGATCCTAGAGATCCTTCCTGGAGGCCTGGAGATCCGAGTGAGTTGTCACTCTTCTCTTGAATTTGTTTTAGTTAGAATTGTCTTAGTTGTTATTTCTTTTTGTTTTGTTTACTCTTGGTTTTATTTTTGATCATTTTCTAACTTGTTTTCTCCTTTATTTGTAGTGACTGTTGATGAGTGGTGAGACTTGATTCGCCAAGTATGCACAGATACCTTGTTGCTCCCCTCAGAGAAGACTCGTGCTAAGCTTTCTGTGGACGTGGGGGAGCCTTCAGTAGCTGGTAGGCATACCGATGTTTTTTCCCCTATCTGGCAGGTGGCAAAGATCATGACTTCTCTCCATGCTGAGGTAGCTGGATATAGGATGGCCGAGCACTTGATGAGGAGGAGTCATTCTCATAGTGAGATGGCAGCTATTGGCCATGACCATGAGCCCTCAGTGCATTTGGAGTGCCGGCATAGCCAGAGTCCTAGACGTGGTCGTACGCCCTCTGAGGGATCCCATAGGGGTTGAGAGGCCATTTTTGTAGTGTTTTTCAGATATTTATATGAGTGTTTTTGTACTTTTTGGGCTCATTGAGCATTTTGACCATGCCTAGTGCATGATGGCATTGTATATGAAACTTGATATATATATCTTTTTGGATCTAGACTCTTAGTGCCTAGAATTTTGTGACTTGTTTCCACATGTCTACTAGATGTTTTTAGAGTACTTGTTTTCATGCTTTTCAGAATGTATGCAATGGATGATAAATGATAATAAACAAAATGTTTTACTTTGTATGTTTTTGTAATGCTGATATGAGATGATACAAACATATTGTAGTACTGAACTTTTGAACTCTTTGGGAAATATTTGTGATTTCTTCTTATGTTGGCAAAACGTGATGAATGTATAGTGATAAAGAGATGAACTTGCCCCATTCCCAACTCCACGCAACTAGTAAGATGCGAGGGCTCAACACCAAGAGTTAGGAAGGGCACAAATTGTATGAGTTTGACTGAATGGAATGATGAGAGACAGACAAACCAGTAACAGAAACCAAACCTAGACCTACACACTTTTCCCTACTCATAACTACCACCAAGCTTAGAAGGCCACTTACTTTCTAGTTTATCTAGACTTAGATTCATAAATGGTAACCTGGTTGACAAAATCTGGTTTTGAGGATTTGATCTCTTTAGAATTTGGATATTTGTTTTCTCTTAATATAATTTGATTTGTGCTTTTAGCATACCAAGATTTGTTAATTTGTGTGAATGGACCCCCCACACCCTGCCTCATGCCACTAGTAAGAAGCATGGGTTTGTCACCAAAGGTGGGATATAGGCGAGTAAGGGCACTTCTTTCCTTTCCCAACCTCACACCACTAGTAAGAGATGTGGGCTTATCACTGAAGGTTGATGGGGCAAAGAAGTGTGTAAAATAAAATATTCTGTTTGCTTGGTGCTTTTGATTCCATTTGATTTTGACATTTCTGATCTGTGACTTTGGGATATCCTTTCTTTCAAAGAGATTTAAGAGGGATAGATGTGACACCAAGAAGCTTCTAGAACAGACCATAGGTAAGGACAACTTCACCTAGTAGAAAGAAAGAGCAAAACCAAGTATGCAGGCCTTGGTATGGTTTTTGTCAATACTTGTCTGTCAAACTTGATGAGAAGATTTGAAAATACTTGATGATGTTTGAAGAGATGTGATTTGAATGCTTTTGCCAATACTTTCAAAATTTGTAACAGATTGCTTAAGAGTAAGTTCCTGGACTACCATTTTTACGAAATGAGTGGACAAAATGAAACAGCTAAATGACTAATGCAATGTAGGTAGCTATAATGTACAAGTGGTGATTCTGATGTTTTATGCGTAAAACTGTTTAAGATGCAAGGAATTGACAGTTTCATTGAATTCCTCACCTTCTAGTGTGCATAAGAGATACGCACCATTTCCATAGTCTTTCATGACTCGGTATGGGCCCAACCATTTGGGCTAGAACTTCCTTCCTTCGCCGGTTTTCTTATTGATCCGGTTGTCTAGTCTTAGAACTAGATCTCCCTCATATATTTCTCGCTCATAGATTTTTTTTTTATACTGAAACATCCTATCAGCCACCACACATCCGTCAGCATAGGCTCTGTAACGAGGATCCTAACTTCAAAAATTTTGGCCATTGTTCAACATTTAGCCTAGCCTCGTCAAGGCTTTCCAATTGAGAGAGGCATGCCTCCATGTAAGATTCTTCGTCTAAAATCCCTTGTAATGAGATGCGGAGACAGGGTATTTCAACCTCAAGTGGGAGAACTACTTCTGCCCCAAATACCAGAGAAAGGGGTAACTCCTGTTGGTGTTTATTGATATTCGAGTGTGTATTTTTATCCGGAGTTAACGAGGATCCCAACTTCAAAAGGTTCTTCCTCTATCAATGTTTATGTCAATAGTTTCTTCTATTAAAAATGTTACCTTCTTCAAATTCAGGTGGGGCTCCAAGCTTTCTCCATTTTCTATCTCATAGATATTGAGATCCTTCTATGGAGGAGACTCTACCATGGGATTTCCAAAATAGGAAGAGGAATGTGGTATTAAGGAAAGATCTACTATACGGTAAGCAAGGTGTAGCTTGCATAGGTGTTTAGATATTCTAGAGTGACTCTATCATTGTCAAAGTGATCCATGATAAGAAAAAATCATTCTCAGCTTCTCCATGAGTTAGGAGTGGGTTTTTTGGTATTTTAACTCACTAATGGTTCGGTAGTAATGAACTGTGAAATGGGATCTTCCAACTGACTTGCTATTCGAGGAAGTTGATGTTGCTATTAGTCTGCGAGAAGGTTCTGTTCTCGTGGGATTGATTCAATTGATATGAAGTTAAATCCCTTGCTTAGATCTAACACCGCTGTTTTGTATAGTTGTAAATGTTCAGCCCTAGTTTCATATACCTCAGAGACTTGGTTTGCAACTAGTTGTGAGTCTCCTAGCACTCTAATGTCATCGACACCCATTCTTTTGGCTAGGATGAGGCCAAGGAGGAGAGCTTCATACTCAGCCCCATTGTTTGTACATTCAAAGTTTAATTTAAAGGAGAAAGGTAGGATCTTTCCCTCAAGTGAAGTAAAGATCACTCCTGCCCTAGCTCCAAAGCGACATCTAGCTCCATCGAAGTGGAGAGTCCAATATTTTCTCATAAAAATGGATGTTGGGGTATTTGTTGTACCTATTTCTTTCACTTTGGTTACTTCTACCATAAAAAATTTGTCTGATTGAAGAGAAGCAATTCCCAAGGTGCGTCCCATACCCATATAATCAAATGGTAGGAGAATAGGTAAGTCTTTCTCTAACAACTCGACAAATTTTTTGTGGTAGTCCATATTGACACTGTTTTTATAACATTGGTCTCATTTTTGAGTGCTGGAATGTCTTTGGCTAGATTTGTAATTTCTAATTCTATGGTGGCTATAAACTTCTCTTTTGGTTTTGAATTAATTGGTTTGATGAGTTGATTTGTTGGGAGTTCAAACTCAAAGTGAATGCCTGGTCTTTTCTTCAAATCAGCTAGGTGTATATTGAAGGGTTTTGGGTCACCTTGTGCCACAAATATTTTCCCTAAGTGTAGAAATCTTATTTCTTGGAATAATGTGGAAGGGATTGCCTTCATGCGGTGTATCCATGGCCAACCAAGGATCATATTATAGTTAGTTTTCCTATCTATAATATAAAACTTGGTGAGGACCATCTTGGGTCCTAAAGTGACTCGTAAAACTATGGTTCCAATTGAAGTGGCCTTGAGGCCTATCATATCCTCTTAGCGTATTTTGTGTTATGGAACAGTTTGTCTCTCCATATCCTAACTTTTGAAGAAAAGTGAAGGGGACTATGTTAACTACTGCCCCATCGTCAACCATTGCACGTTTAACATAATTATTGTAAATCCATACTTGTAAATGTAAAGCTGGGTCGCCTCTTCATGTAATCTCAGCGTCTGTTGGCATTTTGCTTATATCGAATATAAACTCAGTATCCCTATCTGGCTTCCCTGGAGGATAAATGTCAAAGTCTACATGGTTTACTTGCATTTCCGGAGGAGGAGTGATGTTGATTAAATGACCAAGGCCTAATGCTTCTAAGAGGGCAGCCCTGTGGGTGGGAGAGTTTTTTAACAAATCCAAAAAGGAGATGTGAGAGAAGGTTTTAGTTAAGTCATTAATTAAATCATAGGTGCCTATGGGTTTTACCAACGTTTGTTGAATGTTGTCTAGTTCCAATGGATAACTTGGAGTGGTTGAGAAGAATAATCTGTGTTCTTGTTATGGTTTCTACGGGTATCTCGATGTCTAACTCTACCAAACCAACTATCTTAGTTTGGGGCCGAGTTCCTAGTTGGGGTGTGACTGGTTGATTTAATGAAGTTGAAGATTCATGATCATTGTTTCCTATTACAACACCCTTGTTTGTTTTGCTAGGATCTAGCCTGTTATTGTTAGAATGGTTTGGGAGTGGATCATTAAAGATCTTGAGGGGTGCATTTTGAGGGGAAATTGCCCCTGTATAAGTGTTTGGCGTGGGTACTACAAAATTTGCTAAAAACATATCTATAAAGAGTTGTTTTTGATCTTCTGGAAAATGCTGCATGAATTTATTGTAGTCACGACAAGTCCTAGTATCATGGCCTTGAATCTTGTGGAAGCCACAATACAAATTGGGATTATAATTTTGAGGTTGTTGATTTAAAACCTGTTGTGGCCCAAAATTCTGATAAGGTTGCTGGTTGTTAGAGTTAAAATTTTGAGGCTATTGCCTTTGGTTTTGACTCTGATATCTTGTTGCGTTTTGATTTGGACCTTTTATTTGGATTTTTTGTTGTCATCGTTGTTGTTGTTGTCATGGTGGATGATTAAAATCCACCACGTTGATTGTTGGAGTAAAATTGTTATTTCGCTGATTATTAATAGGTGGTGAAATGTTTACAACATTTTGCCCTTTTAACTTGGTCAGTTACTCCATCTGTTGTAACTCCATGGTTCTTGTTAAGGATCTTAGGTCCTTGATTAGCATTCCCAGTATTAGGATAGGTCGTGGTGTTTTGATTGGGAGTGGTTAATTTCCCATTTTTTCCATATGTCTTATGACCACTATCTATCATTGCTTGGTTGATTCGGAGAGCACTCTCGAGT
Organism: Taxus chinensis; assembly: GCA_019776745.2. Taxonomy (NCBI): domain Eukaryota; kingdom Viridiplantae; phylum Streptophyta; class Pinopsida; order Cupressales; family Taxaceae; genus Taxus; species Taxus chinensis. The sequence goes on from CM034157.1 coordinate 222,450,460, forward strand.
ACTTCATCATAAGTTCTTAGTGGGAACTTCTGGACTTCTTCCTTTATCTCTCTATTGAGAGAATTAAGGAATAAATCACATAGTTCCATTTGATCCATGTTTGGAGCACTTGCTGATGAGTAGAGAACCGTACGCCATCTTTGAATAAAATGAGCAGCGGATTCATTATGTTCTTGTTTAATATGCAAGAATTCCCTGATTCCTGTTCTTAACAATTTGTTCATATCAAAAGCTTTGATGAACTCTAGACACGAGTTGTTTGAATGAGTGTATCGAGGCTTTAGGTATTCTATAATACCAATCAAGGGCAATACCTTCTAAGGTTTTAGGGAATATTTTAGCAACAACCCCATCCCAATGAAGTAATTCCCATATGGTTGTGGCATAGGCCTTAATGTGTGCATTTGGATCCCCTTCCCCTTTATATTTGGGTAAATCGGGAAGAGGTCTTGGAAGCATAACACTTCGTATGGTGAAGTCTAGGGGCTCTTTTAAATATTCTGAATAAGTCCCTACCACATAGGCCTTGACCATCGATGGTGCTTGCTGAGGGGGTGGAGGTGGAAATGGGTTTGTTGATATGGCATAGCATATGTGTTTGTAGGGACATAAGGGAACCCCTGTGGTTGAAAGAACATCCTGGGAGAAGAGAACATGTCTCCTTGTGGTGACTTTGAATAAATGTTTAAGTAAGGAGGAGCATTGTTCTGGTATGGGTTGTTTGGTGCCAAGCTGGGAGGTGTCATGTTTTCAACTAGAGTGGCATTTGAAAATGCGGTCCTAGTTGGTGTTTGTTGTGGGTAATTATAAGGATTTTGAGGAGGCATGCCTAACATGCCTATTCTTGTAAGGAGGTCAACCTGACTGGGATGATGCGGAGGGTTGGGGATCCTGCTTGCCCAAAATATGAATTTTGGTTTGCTTGAGCAAGTTCCAGCCCTCTAACCTTTTCAACTAAGGCTGAAATGACCTCTATTGGTGAAGACACAGTGCTTTGCCTTAATGGAATTTGTTGTATACCTTGAGGTTGTAAAGGGGTGTGATACCCTGCTATGAATTGATCATTACCCTGCCAAGCTTCACCGAGGGTATTTCCCATAGGTGGAGGAATGGGGGTATTTTCTTGGAATAGGGTATCAGATTGTATTTGTAAACTCCCTACAGGTGGATATATGTTTTGGAAGCATTGTTTGCTTTTAGCATAGCGTGATAAATACTCCTCATCCAAAAATGGGAGTGGATCTGACTGTCTACTGATCTGTGGTCTAAACAAGACCTGAGGAGATGAAGTGGATTCTCTAGTAAATGTCATATTATTAGAGCCTGAGGGTTCTGGCTATTGTGTTTGTGCAAGCTGATCAAACTCCTCAATTCAGAATGAAGAACTAGAGCTATTTCTTTAAGGGGGAGTTTGAGATGACAAGTAATTACTTGAATAGTTATCAGCCCATGTAGAAAGTGAGGGTGATGGTTGTCTATTTGTTTGACTATAACTTGCTTTAAGACTTGAGAGAGGTCTACCATATGCATCGTATCCTGACATATTCGGGGGGTATATGAATGGCTGTAGAATAATGGGAAAGAGCGAAGGTGGATGAAAGAAATGAAAACAAAAGGGGAATATCTATTTGTTCACATTAGGTTCACCAATTTTGTATGATAGAAAAGTGACATGCAAGCATGAGAATCTACAAGCAACTCTTCTTTGTACCTGACCTCCCAAGTTCGTGCCGAGACGGCCGGTGAATGCAGAATATATATGGATATGGAAAAACTAGTGGGGAAATCTTATATTATCAATACGTAATAATGGAATCTATGAATCTAAGGTGAAGAAGGCCCTCCTAACCTGAATTGGTGTAATGGTTTGTTAAGATATAATAGCTGTTCGGAGGCTCCAATCAATGTCAAGCTTTGCTAAGATCCTGTTTATTGGTTGTTGGATACGTGGGAAGTGACCTGTGGGAGCTTCGTATATATCTCCAAATAAGGTCATGAAAATGGTGATAAGAGGTTTAGTGGATTTGTAGTGAATTATGGGTGGTTTTCTAGTCTAGTCTAGAAAATATTAGATTGATTAGCTTCTATATATAATACGGAGAACTGCATTATGATAACTGGCGGGAGTGGTGAGGATCTAAATACCAGCATTTGTAAACCGGTATCAATACTTGACTGATTTGCAGGCCCTTTGGGTTATGGGACTTGGGGATCACAACCGTCAGTTCATGGCTATTGTGGACCTGTTATGGTCATGTGAAGAATTAATCCCATCTTCCAAATATCCAGTAATCATATGCCTTTTCAGCCTCTATGTTTAGAACTAGAAGTTTTATAATTTTATCAGAATACCTTACAGGTGTTCTGGCAACTTGAATGTGTAAGCTAGTATCTATATCAACGAGAAGATCTCCTACATCAAGTTGTGGGACTAAAGGATCATAACTAAATACTTGTTCTCTTTTGAATCCTTGTATAGTCATTTAGATATTTTATCAAGGTAGTCTATAGTTAGGATGATTTGACCAAAATGTGTATGCCTTGTCGTCTTCGATATTTAACCCTCTCAATTGTTCACTAATTGCTTGTAGGTTTTCCGTTGCTCAAAAGACCTGTATCCTAAGGTCTTGATCTATATCAACTAATGTTGTGGGTAGATTTGGTTGAGGCACTATTGGTTCAAATATATATTCTCTAGGCTCTCTAGGTCCTATGATTGTCATGCAAAACGATTCAACTTTCTAATTAAAATTAATAAACTAATTATGAAAGATATATCTACACTATGTATGTATTCTTTTATTTTTGTATTTTCGATGAAGTATTTTAATGAAATTAAAGAGAAACTACTCTAATATATTTAGAAAATGAAAAACTAATCTAGTAACAGAATTAAAACAAACAAAATAACCTGGTGTGGCTATTTGCATGTGCAGTTGTGAATTTATCCTAAATATTTAAGCAACTAATTATTTTAAATTGAAATACTCTCGATCCTACCTCAGAAGTGAGGAATGAATCATGGTTTCTCAGAAACTATCAATCCCCACAGCTTCCCTGGTAATATTCAGAGTGAAATTTTGACTGAAATAAAATAATTCACTACTCTATTTGATACGTTGTAACTAGAACTTTGATAGCTCAAACCTGGCATTTACAGAACAGTGGTAAATCTAGTTGTGTGTGACTTTTTCCCCTCAGTGTGATCTCCTCATTCCTTCGTGTTCTCTTGAATCTAGAAAAGCATGTATGTGATAGCATCAACAGGATAAGGAACTTGAACAATGATAGCTTTTGGATGTAGACTGAATATAATGTAAGAGAGAGATAGTGCAAGTGAACAAAGCTTGACTATGCAATTCCTAATGGGATTTATTGTGGGAATACAACAAAAATGTGCCAAGAGTTAAGGGACAAAAATTCCCTTCTCTTTAATGGGATAGGTTCCCTTATTTAAAGGAAAAAACCTATTTACGAATGTACAATGTTAAGTTTTAATGAGGAAATTTGATATCATGAAAGTGTTTGATCTAATAGATTATCAATACAAAAGGATAGAAGAATTAAGGAATGGGAAAAGGCAAAATAGCACTCTCAGGAAATATAGATAACAAAATAATTCCTTACACATGCCAGAATGGAATCATGTAGAATAGAATCATTTGCATTAAAACCATAAGATGTTATTTCACAGACACAAAGTTCCAGAGATGACATCCACAAGAATACAAAGCTTCTTGAAGTAAAATAGACTAATGATTCAATAACTTTTAATAGATAGCAATGAAATAACAAGATCAGATGGAAACAAAAAGAGATCTTCTTGTATGGATAGCTTTTTACTCCTTTACACTTTCAAAAATAAATAGAGTTCCAACCCTTGAAAATGGCGCAGAGAGCCCATTATATAGCTTACAAATTGGTTACACTTGGTAACCATTTCTTTTAAATAAAATATTAATTAAGGAACTGCTCAACACAGTGTCCTTAATTAGTTTACAATGAGCTCAATTCTAGGAGAAGAAGGAGAAAAGAAGAAACTAGGAGAGAAAACATCTGCTTATTGTTGAGGAGGGCCCACCGACTTGAGAATCTATTTCCTGAATATTTTTAATGCCTTGGCTATCTCCCTGTCTTGTGGGATTGATGTATTCACAGTGGTATGAGACCAAGTGCCTAGACATTTCTCCATGTTCTTATCAAACTTAGTATGTTCCAGGTATTCTTTATTAGCCTCTTCAATGGCAGATTGAAGAGAGAAAATATCCTTTATCTTCTCTTTGGTAATCAATTCTTCTTTGAACAGGCATTCTTTGAAAAATGTCCTGAATTGAGTTTTAATCTCTTGAAGAGAGAAAGGAACACCTGAAGTTTCATCATGAAGTTGAAAATGAATATTCTTAAAGGTAGATGCAACACAAGTCTTGAAACATTCCCCTTCTTGCAAACTATTTCTCAATTCTCCTAAGGCTTCTTCCAGAACTTTTATCTTCCATTCAACATTGAACACCCATGATCCTGATAAGTTGTCCTTGGCATCATCAAAAAATTTAGTGGCCAACAATATCTTTTCATCAGCCTCTGCCATCAGGCAAAGATCTATGATGCAACTACTCCAAAGCTTCAGTTTTTTGTCCATAATTTTAATAGAGGAGGAGCGTTTTTGTTACAGGTTGGCCACCTTTTCATTGTTTTGAAGGCCTCTTCAATGAATTTCAAGCCTACGATGGTCATTTCATCAACCATGGCTTCAAAAGCCCTTCCATAAGTGGAATACTGTGTATATCATTGATACTCTCAACCTCATCCTGACTAAGAATCATTGGAGGTGGAAGGGAAGCTAATGGAGTGGGATCCAAAACCTTATCTTTAACCAATAATGACTTGATGAAGTTGGAAAGAACTTGATTTTGTTCTTCCAACTATTCTATAGTTTGTTTACCCTTTTCCACTCTCTCAATAACCTTGGTTACTATTTCTTGGAGGTTATGTACCTCACTCTCAGGAGTAGATTCTCCCATTGGAATTCTAGAAAGTTCCAGGTCAGAGGCTAATAGATCTTGCTCTGCCTTATCAACCTTAGGCTTTGTAACCTCTAGAAATTGTTGGCCTTGAGCATCTGTCACTATTCTTGAAGTTGTTTTAGCTCTCTTTGCTGGAGGAGGAGGAGTAGTACCTAACAAAGCTGCCACAACATCAAAATTTGGCCCTGTCAAATGGGAAGAAGGTTTTCTCTTCCTATTGTCAACCAAGGGTTGCACCCATGCAAAAGTAGAAGAAGAAGAAGAAGGAAAAAGAGGTCTAAGAGCAAGTGAACCCATGGAACTTAAGGTATTCACCACTATTGCCTCCAGTAAAGAGGTGAGTGAGGCATATGGAGCTTCTTGTGCAGAGGAATCTATGGTACTAGGAGGTTCGGTGCTAGGAACCTCCTTCTCATCTTCTACTATAACTTCTGAAGTTCCTGCAGGGTTTGGTACTTCACCATCATCACTTTCACTTAAGAACAATAATGTTCTCTAGCCTTGAAGGCAATCCTGAATGCTCTAGAAGGGGTTCTTCCTCAATTTTCTCTTTTTTAACCTCTTTTATCTTCTTTTGGTACACTTGAGTAGAAGAAGAGGGAGTAGATGATTCAGGTTATTTAGTTGAGGAAGAAGGAGGGGTTTGTATAGGTACCTCTGTGCTGGGTGTATGTGTTTCCTTCCTAGGTGTTGAAGTATCTCTGGAAGAAGATCCACTTGATTCTTCCTAAGCTCTCGAACCTTCCTGTTCAAACCAAACCTTGGTTCTTAAAAGGACAGGGGCCAAAATCTCAACCAAGTCATCCTTCTCCTTCTTATACCAATCCAAATCTTCCAAAGGAGTATGTTTGATTAATGTCTCATATTCAAAAGATATAAAGTCTGCATCATCATCCTAGAACCCTTCAGGAATTTGATAGAGATTGATTTCTTTAATCAGTTGTAGAGAGAATCTGCCATAGTGCCTCCTGCCTTGCTTCAAAATCATCTGCACAATCAGCCCAGTAATCCTTAGTATATGGCTTGTGATGATAATTTATTCTAAGGTTCCGCTCAATGAACTTATTCAAATAAAAACAATTCCTAGTCCTAAAAAAGTGGGCAATGATGGGAGAAAGGGCCCTTTCTATATTTTGGGCATCCAAGGTTGTTTTACATGTATAGTTTCCCAAAGAAATAGGGAAGTGCAGACCAGATATTTTCTTGTCCCTACAGGTTCTATGCAATTTATCCAATTGCCTGCACACTTCAATTAGATCCATCTTGTCATTACAAAACATGGGGAGCTTGAGAGGTGTGTTTTCATAACCAGCCAACCTGATATATGAAAACCTCCTGAATTGAATGAAGAAATCTCCATACTTAGCTATCAGGTTCATGGCTTCATCAGAAAATCTCCTGGTAGTATCACCTTCTAAGAGCCTTACAATATACATGGTAAAGGAATCATTAACTCTCCTAAAATTATGGTTGCTAGTTTCAAGGGTGAATTGAGGGCAGTATGCATAAATGGGCTCATCCTTCTGGCCCTCCATGTATGTGAATCCAAACCACTGTCAGGATGCTGCTAGGGAATACATGAGATAAGAATTCATATAGAACTTCTTAGTCTACTGCACATTAGACAATTGCTTGGTCAAATTCATGCAAATGATTTCTACCCAATTTATGTTCTGACTACCTTTGCAGATGATGTTGATGAGAGGGCACATCTAGAAGTGAAATTCATTAGTAGAGGGAAACCCCATGACATGAGCTAGAAAAATGATGAAATCAGATAGCTCTTCATTGAAATCATCCCTAAATAACACCTTGGAAAGTCGGGACGCTCCCTTCTTAGGGTTCTTCAACCATGATTTTGCTATTCTTGCCTTATATTTATCATTGTCCTGCTTGAATAGGGTCTGAGCTTGAGCCTGAGTGAGAACGATGGAGTCTTCAGTCTCTGGAATGCATAGGGCAACATAAATGGCAACAACATCTAGTTTGGAAATCAGCTGCCCATGCACATTAGTCAATTCTTTGGTGTTGAGTTAAAATGAGTCCCAAAGGTGAGCACCGTGTCGGCACATTGTACAGAGATAGGGAAACTAGCTGCATAAGCAAGTCCATTGTTGTTGATCATTTGTGCCATGGGGGAAGGATTAGGGCAAGTCAATCTATTCCAAAAATCCCCAAAATCTTAGTGCCGAACCTCACTATCCCCGATATCAGGAACAAAGGTCTCAAGGGGTGATACATGTTCTTGGCCTTGTAATTTGATCTTCATGTTTGCAATGCACAGAGGAAAAACCTTCAAGGGATAGTTCACAATGAAAAATGCAAAGGGGGTAGGAGCAACAGTAAATGACCTTAATTGTAGGGATTCGAGCAAATGATGGCAAGTGAGCAATGTGTCAAATGCATAGAGAATAGTCCCATTAAATAGCCATTTAGGAGAGAGAAGGTCATTAAATGTGCATTAAATTCATATTGCACCTGACTTAAAAAGATAAGAATCAGGAAGAGCAAAAAAAACTAGCCCAGATGTTCTTTGGTACATTTGGGACATGAGGGATGTGAAGACGTGATCCGGTCGATGTGGGCAATGTGGTAATGCCAAATGAGCACGGGTGAACCAGAAAACTTAAAAACGTGAGGGACATGGAGACGTCATTCAGCTGATGTGTGTGATGTAGGAAAAGCGGGGACAGAAGGCATGGATGCTTTTGGGATAGATGGGAAAAAACTACGCGAAAGGCCCGATGTGGACAATGTGAGTGATCAGGGAATAGAAAGCCCAGGTGAACTTGGGACAAATGGACAAAAATGTTTGTTAGAACTAAAAGTTAAAGAATTTTGGGGAATGCGGTTGATCGGGGAATAGAAGGCCCAGTAAAACTTGGGACACGAGGGACAAAAATGTCTGACAGACCTGCAAATCACCAAAATAAATCCAAAAACGTGAATTTTTACTATCTCCTCAACTTTTCACTTTACTTGAACATCACTAAAGGGTGTCAATTCAAAATTTTTCAATTTTTCTGACTTTCAAAAGAGGGGAAATTTTGAGAGGACAACAACTGGCTCTTTCTGGGGATGACTTGGCTAGATCAGAAGAATGAGACAAGGAAAGAACTCTAGAAAACCTAGGGGAAGAAGACCAGTGCCTTATCCATTGGGCCATGGAGTCAAAAGGAAAACCAATATAGAAGACAACACACAAACAATGAAAAAACACACCACAAACAGAAATAGGGAGAAGCAAACACACACTATACATAATATACAAAGAGACTTCCTATTCACCTAGGACTTGAACAATTTCAGGTACTGCCCACTATAAGGAAGTGGGAGAGAGGAACCATCCATGTAATCAAGATAGAAAGAATTTTCACTAGCAAAATGCCTAATTTTGAAAGGACCGAGCCAAAGAGAATCAAACTTACCATGGCTTCCTCGAGGCTCATGTCTTTTATCCCACAACAAAACAATGTCTCCAACTTGAAATTTCTGGACCTAGCCTTCTTGTCAAACAAATATTTCACCTTTTGTAGTGGGTAGATATCCTATCAACAACCTATAGCCTGTCTTCATTCAACTTGTGAAGATACATGATCCTTTTTTCTAAAGAATCATTGAAACTAGTGTCTTCAATGGCCTTCATTAAGTACAAAGTTGGTAGCTCCACTGTCACTGGTAATTGAGCTTCCACGTCGTACACCACTTGAAAAGGGGACATCCCAATAGCTCTTTTAGGTGTAATCCTATCTACCCAAAGGGCATCATAGAGTTTCTTGTGCCACTTCCTCTGAGATTCATTAACCAGTTTCCTTACTATAGCCACTAGATTCTTGTTTGTTGATTCTACCTATCCATTCCCTTGAGGATAGTAATCTGAAGAGTGAGCAAGGGAAATGCCATATCCATAATAGAAATCCATCATCTCAGTAGAAGAAAAATTTGAAGCATTATCAGTCACAATCTTGTTTGGCACTCCAAACCTTACCAAGATGTTTTCTTTGATAAAATTACATACCACTTTAGAAGTAGTACTCTTTACTGGAATGGCTTCTACCCACTTAGTGAAATAATCTGTGGTAGTTAACACATGAGTATGTCCAACACTTGAAGATGGGTTGAGTGTTCCAATGAAATATAAACCCCACTATTGAAAGGGCTCTTCAATTACAACTGGTTTAAGTGGCAAGGCAGCCAACTTGGGTCTTCCCACAAAAGTTTGACAAGCTTCACATTTATCAACCCATTTTGATGCATCTTTAAACAAAGTAGGCCAATAGTATCCAGCATGAAGAATCTTGTGAACAGTAACAACAGATGAGTAATGAACTCCACATGCTTGATCATGGAAAGCTGAGAAAAGCTTCTTCTATTGTTCTTTGTCAACGCATTTCAGAAATCTTCCATCCACTCCACGTTTGAACAAAGCATTCTCCCACAACACGTATTGTGCTGATCTTAGCTTGATAGCTCTCTTCTCTTTGGTAGTCAAGTGAGAGGGACACTCCCCATAGGTGAGAAAATGAGTGATATCAGCATACCATTCATCAGTCAAGCTGAGAAATAGAACAATAGGAACATCAACCTCATCCTTAGGTAATTCATGACCAGCTCCTTCAGCAATGAGTTCACACAAGCCTTTACCCCAAACTATTTTGGTTGGTATGATGTCAATATCATATTCTTGAACCTTTTCTACCCAGTTCCCTCTCTTAGTTCCAAATTCTTGTTGCGTAAGAATAGACTTAATGGTTGTATCAGGCACAAGCACCATAGAGTGGGAGTTAAGAATATAAAATCAAGATTGCTTGACAACTTTAACCACTGCAAAAGCATGTTTCTCCATCATGGTGTACTTCAACTTGTGATTTTTAATAATATAGCTCATGAACGCAATTGGGAGCTCATGATCATCAGAATTTTCTTGGGTCAATACAGCAGCCAGGGTGCTTTCTGTGGCATAGCAATAAATAATAGAATATTTACTAAAATATGGACATGCTAAGATAGGAGTCCTAGCAATAGCATTTTTAATATCTTCAAAGGATTATTTCCCTTCAAGAGACCAGCCAAACATTTTTTTCGCTTTCATCATTTAGGAGATATTCAAAGTTAGCTCTGTAAAATCAGGAATGAATCTTCTCAGGAAGTTGATCTTACCAAAGAAAGAATGTACTCCCTTCTTACTTGTGGGAAGAGGAATCTACTAAATAGCTGGAACTCGTTTAGGATTGATTTTGATTCCATCTTTAGAGACAACATGTCCCAAAAGTTTTCCCTCCATGACACAAAAGACATATTTCTTGGGATTCAAAGAGACCCCATGCTCTCTACACTTTAAGAGAACTGTTTCCAGATGCTGAAAATGATCTGCTCTAGTTTTGGAAAACACAGTCAGGTCATCTAAATACACAACAATACATTTTCCTTTCAAGCTTCCAAAATCTAAGTCCATAGCCCTTTTAAAAGTAGCACCAACATTAATGAGTCCAAAAGGAATCCTCTTGTAGGAAAAATTACCCCAAGGGGTGGTGAAGGAAGTCTTTTGTTGATTTGTGGTATTAACTTCCACTTGATTATACCCTAAGAAGCCATCAAGCATGGACAACATTTCAAACCCTGTAACAGCTTGCAAACCTTGATCCATCATGGGCAGAGGATAGTTGTCATTCAAAGAAGCTTGATTCGGATTCTTGAAGTCAACACATATACAAATCTCACCATTTTTCTTTCTGATAGGTACAATGTTGGCAATCTATGTCGAATGGTGAATGGGGAAGATAATCTTGGCATTTAATAATTTTTGTATTTCCTGAAAAATGGGATCAGCAATATTTGGATTATACTACCTTTGATTTTTCTTGAAAGGCTTAATCCTAGGTTTAAGAGGAATGAAGTGATGCATTTCCTTTAGTTGGAAAGCTTTTAGATCATTATATGAATATGCAAGAACATCCCTATACTTCTTCAAAATATTTACTACCTTCTTCTTTTCTTCTTGAGTACAACACTTTCCAACGTTTAGCATTTTGGGGTCGACAGAGCTCCCAATGTTAATCCTTTCATACTCAATAGATTTTCGTGCTCTTGTAGAAGCTTTAGAATCAACATACCTATCATTTTTATCAAACAATTCCTCCAAGCTCACCAGCCCTTTAGGAATCTTGTTACCTTTAAGTTTGATGCATCCATCTTGATATGTCCCCTCTTTAACACCTTCCTCATTGGAAGACACACTTTCACAAGGAAAATTGTCACTTCCTTCAAAGTACAATTGTTCAAAGTTATCCTTGAGCTCCAAGAAAGAAAACAAATGTTGATCATCGTTAAAAACTTACCAGTTACCTGCATTATCAGGCACACTTGGCCTATGGATCATTTCACTGGTAATATTATTTTGAGAGAAATCAAGGTGAGGTATCAACAATGATCCTGAAGTAGCTAGTGAATCAGCCCTGGTGTTCTTTTCTCTTGACATTGCTTCGATGGAGAATGCATTAATAAATTCAATAGAATCCCAAACTAGATTTTTGTAATGCTTCAACCTCCTATTCTTTACTTGAAAAAGGTCTCTAACTTGTTTAATGACTAGTTCTGCATTTCCACGAGCCAGAAGATTCTTCACAACTTTTTTTTTTCCACATTCAGTCCAAGGATGAGGGCTTCATACTCTGTTTTATTATTGGTATTTTCAAACTGAATCTTGAATGAGAAAGGATGAACTTTTCCCTCAGGAAATATCAACACCATGCCAGCTTTAGAACCAGTTGAGGAGCAACTTCCATCGAATTCTAGATTCCAAATACCATTAGGATCAAGAAGTACTTCTTTGGAAAGTTTAGTTTCCTCCAGATACATAATCATATATTTTTCATGCCCAATATCTTCATAAAGTATGCGTGTTTTGGGATCATCTGTATTTTGCACAATATATCCATATTGCTTCTCAAGAAACAACTTCTTCATATTGCCATTGACTAGTATTAGGACATGTGACCAATCCATTTGAATATATCCTCCCACATCTTTACAAAAATTCTTACTTAATAGCATACCATATGAAGGAGGGATATATTCTACCAAAATAGTAGCCAAAACCTTTTTCTCAAGTAACGCAACAAAAGCTACCTGTGCATCTTTAATCCTTCCAACCAAAAACACCTCCTTACTCTCCATAGAATAGCAGAATGCATAAGTGCGTGTGAGAGTAAGGCCCAAAACATGAGCCACTTTGGCATGTATGACATTATCTGAAGCTCCTGAGTCTATGACACAATTACTGAGTTTGTGGCCAGTAATAAGAAGAGTCACATAGAACGGTTTGATTTTCTCATTAGATGAGGTGACTGCATAGCCACAAGATTGGGTTGAGGTGTAGAGGATGGAGTAGGAAAAAGGCCTTTAGAGGAAGTTTTGGAATGAGAATTGACAAAGTGGACCATTTTGTCAAAGGCTTTAGGGTGGGTTTGATAATACTCAATCTCTAAAATTTGAACTTTTGTCTTCTTAAGGTAGTCAATGATATCAAAAGATCTAGAGGTGGATGGGGAATCATCACTAGGAATTTTAGGCTTATCAAGTTTTGAAGCTGGAGAAGAAAAAGTGTTAGAAGTAGAAATAGGAAAAGGATAATAAGCAGTACTTACCTTTTGTGTGGATATAGTGAGAATAGGAGATCCTCTTCTTGTAATAACTGGGATGGTCATGGGATACTCTTTGGACTTTCTTGAGTGGGCTACATCAATTTTTCCTTCTTATTGGTCTGTTCCCGATGTCATAACTGCATATGACTCGCTATTCATATCTACTACTACTTCATCATAATCATCTTCTTCATCAACGCCCTCAGTGGTGTAGAAAATTGACTTGAGATCCATCAAGTTCTTGTAATTCCTCCTTAGCCTCCTTCTTCAGGTTCTTCAAATTCTTCATTAGCTCTCTTCATCTTCAGGTTCCTCAACTTCACAAGTTGCATTGATAGGGACCTTGATGGGTGGTCCCTCAATTTCCAACCTTGTCTAAGATAGAGGGAAAATGGTTCCTGGGTTGGAAGTTCCTTCTTGGAACATCTTGCATAAGGAGCATGTTGAGCCAATTGTTTCTTGATAGCAATGAGGTCATTGGCAAGCTTTTGCACTAATGGATCTGTATTAGCTCTAGAATTTGTAGAAGAAGAGGAACAATGAAGCCCTAGACTTGGAAGGATCTCTTTTCAACTTACCAGACATGATCAAGTCATCCTCAACACTAACAACTAATCTTTGATCCTCATCCAATGTTTCAAGATTAGCTCTCCTCAATGCATAGCTTACTTCAGGTAATTGAGCGTTTAGGAAGAAACATTTTTGAATTTGATCTACAGGCTAAGTGTCTAGTGGGATCTTGTTAATCAACTTGTTGAACCTAGCCACAAATTCCCTCATGGCCTCTTGTGATTCTTTCTTGATTTGAGAAATATGTGCTAGCAGAGCATGCACATCCTCTACATGTTTGAAACGGTTCTCAAATCTTGTTCTCATCATAGTCCAACTAGTAATGGCTCCAATAGGAAGATGATAGAAACAATCTGCTACATTATCTTGTAAATTCTCTACAAAAAGCCTCACTGAGACATCTTCATGCTCAACTTTGAGGACTCCACATGCAACTATGAAGGCTATAATATGTTCATCAGGATGCACCTTGTCATCACCTCTGAACTTGGGGAAGTTCTTTCTGTTACCCCTAGGTAACTCATGCAAAGGTTGAGGAAGGGCAAGAGGACAAACACGATGGCCCTAAGGTAATAGAACTGCCATCATTGGAAACACTGCTTGAAGAAGAACTAAAACACTAGCAATAATTAAAGTAGGAATATTAGGGCTAAGTTGTTCTTGAGAGATACTACTTCTAAGAGTTCTATCTTCAAATGAGGGTGTGCTTATGGAATGAGCTCTTCTATTTCTCCCTGTTGAAGGAAGAGGAAAACCTTACTGCTCTAAGAGATGAAACTGAGAATCTTCAATACCAAGGGCTCTCCTACCACGAGTAAATCGTAGAGTCACTAGATCAAAGAATGATCAAGAAATGCTTAGAAACTGGAATCCATCAAAAATGAATCCCCATTAGAGTTGCCAAAAACTGTTGGTTGTCAAATAGGACTTTATTGAAGGCAACAGTTAGGGGACAAAAATTCCCTCCTCTTTAATGGGAGAGGCTCCCTTATTTAAAGGCAAACACCTATTTACGAATGTAAAACGTTAAGTTTTAATGAGGAACTTTGATATCATGAAAGTGTTTGATCTAATAGATTATCAATACAAAAGGATAGAAGAATTAATGAATGAGAGGAGGAAGAATAACATTCTTAGGAAATATAGATAAAAAAATAATTCCTTACGCACGCTAGAATGGAATCATATAGAATAGAATCATTTGCATTTAAAAACACAAGATGTTATTTCACAGACACAAAGTTCCAGAGATGACATCCACAAGAATACAAAGCTTCTTGAAGTAAAATAGACTAATGATTCAATAACTTTTAATAGATAGCAATGAAAGAATAAGAGTAGATCTTCTTGTATGGATAGATTTTTACTCCTTTACAATGTCAAAAATAAACAGAGTTCCAGCCCTTGAAAATGGTGCAGAGAGCCTATTATATAGCTTACAAATTGTTTAAACTTGGTAACCATTTCTTTTAACTAAAATATTAATTAAGGAAGTGCTCAACACAATGTCCTTAATTATTTTACAATGAGCTTGATCCTAGGAAAAGAAGGAGAAAATAAGAAACTAGGAGAGAAAACATCCGTTTATTGCTAAGGAGGGCCCACCTACTTGCAAATCCGTTGCCTAAATCTTTTTAATGCCTCAGCTATCTCCCTGCCTCATGGGACTGATGTGTTGGCAGTGGCATGAGACCAAGTTCCTAGAAATTTCTCCATGTTTTTATCAAACTCAGTATGTTCTAGGTATTTTTTATTAGCTTCTTTAATGGCAAATTGAAGAGAGAAAATATCAGTTATCTTCTCTTTGGTAATCAATTCTTCCTTGAATAGGCCTTCTTTGACAAATGTCCTGAACTGAGTTTTAATCTCCTAAAGAGAGAAAGGGACACTTGAATTTTCATCATGAATATGATAATGAATATCCTTAAAGGAAGATGTAACACAAGTCTTGAAAGATTCCCCCTTCTGCAAATTTTTTCTCAACTCTCCCAAGGCTTCTTCCAGAACTTTTATCTTCCATTCAACATTGAACACCCATGATCCTGACAAGTTGTCCTTGGCATCATCAAAAAATTTATTGGCCAACAATATATTTTCATCAGCCTCTCCCATCAGGTGAAGATCTATGATGCAACTACTTCAAAGCTTCAGTTCTTTGTCCATAGTTTTAATAGAGGAGGAGAGGTTTTGTTACAGGTTGATCACATTCTCATTGGCTTTGAAGGCCTCTTCAATGAAGTTCAAGCTTGCAATGGTCATATCATCAACCATGACTTCCATAGCCATTCCATAA
Source organism: Taxus chinensis (assembly GCA_019776745.2). Classification (NCBI taxonomy): domain Eukaryota; kingdom Viridiplantae; phylum Streptophyta; class Pinopsida; order Cupressales; family Taxaceae; genus Taxus; species Taxus chinensis. Next base: position 222,465,990 of record CM034157.1, read on the forward strand.
GTGGAATATCTTTGTATATCCTTGATACTATGAACCTCATCCTGACTGAGAATCATAGCAGGTGGTAGGGCAGCCAGTGGAGCAAGATCTGAAACCTTATCTCTAGCCAATAATGACTTGATGAAGTTGGAAAGAACTTTATTTTGTTCTTCCAACTGTACTATAGTTTTTTACCCTTTTCCACTCTCTCAATAACCTTGGTTACTGTTTCTTGGATTTTATTTACCTCACTCTCAGGAGTAGATTCTCCCATGGGAATTCTAGAGAATTCCAGGTCAGAGGCTAGTAGATCTTGCTCCGCCTTAGCAAATTTAGGTTTTACAACCACTAGAAATTTTTGGCCTTGAGCATCTGTCACTATTCTTGAAGTTGTTTTAGCTCTCTTTGCTGTAGGAGGAGGAGTAGTACCTAACAAAGCTACCACAACATTGAAATTGGGCCCTGCCAAATGGGAAGAAGCTTTTCTCTTCCTGTTATTAACCAATGGTTGCACCCATGAAAAAGTAGAAGAAGAAGGGACAAGAGGTCCAAGAGCAAGTGAACCCATGGCACTTAGGGTATTCAACATTGTTACTTCCAGTAAAGAGGTGAGTGAGGCATCTGGAGATTCTTGTGCAGAAGAACCTGTGATACTAGGAGGTTCAGAGCTAAGCACCTCCTTCTCATCTTATGCTATAACTTCTTAAGTTCTTGCAGGGTTTGGCACGTAACCATCATCACTTTCACTAAGAACAATAATGTTCTCTAGCCCTGAAGGCAATCCTGAATGCTCTAGAATGGTTTCTTCCTCAATTGGATATTATTTAACCTCTTTTATATTCTTTTGGTACACTTTAGTAGAAGAAGAGGGAGTAGATGATTTTGGTTGTTTAGTTGAGGAAGAAGGTGGGGTTTGTATAGGTACCTCTGTGCTGGGTGTATGTGTTTCCTTCCTAGGTGTTGAAGTATCTCTGGAAGAAGATCCACTTAGATTCTTCCTAAGCTCTCGAACCTTTCTATCAAACCAAACCTTTATTCTTATAAGCACATGGGCCAAAATATCAACCAAGTCATCCTTCTCCTTCTTGTACTAATCCAGATCTTCCAAACGAGTATGTTTGATTAATGTCTCATATTCAAAACATAGAAATTCTACATCATCATCCTAGAACCCTTCAGGATTTTGATAGAGATTGAGCTCTTTAATCAGTTACAGAGAGAATCTACCATAGTGCCTTTGTCTTGCTTTAAAATTATCTGCACAATCAGCCTAGTTGTCCTCAGTATCTAGTCTGTGATGATATTTATTCCGAGGTTCTACTCAATTAACTTCTTCAAATCAAAACAAGTCCTAGACCTGAAAAAATGGACAGTGATGGGAGCAAGGGCCCTTTCTATATTTTGGGCATCCAAGGTTTTTTTACATGTATATTTACCCAAGGAAATAGGGAAGTGAAGACCAGAGATTTTCTTGTCCCTACAGGTTCTATGCAATTTATTCAATTACCTGCAAACTTTAATTAGATCCATCTTGTCATTACAAAACATGGAGCTTGAGGGGTGTGTTTTCATAACCAGCCAACCTGATCTATGAAAACCTTCTGAATTGGATGAAAAAATCTCCATACTTAGGTATCAGGTTCATGGCTTCATCAGAAAATATCCTAGTAGTATCACCTTCTAAGAGCCTTACAATATACAAGGTAAAGGCATCATTAACTCTCCTGAAATTATGGTTGCTAGTTTCAATGGTGAATTGAGGGCAATATGCATAAATGGGCTCATCCTTCTGGCCCTCCATGTATGTGAATCCAAACCACTGCCGAGATGTTGCTAGGGAGTACATGAGATAAGAAGTCATATAGAACTTCTTAGTATGCTGCACATTAGACAATTGCTTGGTCAAATGCATGCAAATGATTTCTACCCAATTTATGTTATGATTACCTTTGCAGATGATGTTGATGAAAGGGAAAATATAGAAGTGAAATTCATTGGTAGAGGGAAATCCCATGACACGAGCTAGAAAAATGATGAAATCAGATAGCTCCTCATTGAAATCATCCCTAAATAACACCGTGGAAAGTCAGGATGCTCCCTTATTAGGGTTCTTCAACCATGATTTTTCTATTATTGCCTTATATTTATTAGGGTTCTTCAATCATCTCCCCATGCACATTAGACAATTCTTTGGTGTCCAAGTTAAAATGAGCCCTAAAGGCGAGCAACGTGTCGACACATTGTATAGAAATAGGGAAACCAGCCGCATAAGCAAGTCCATTATTATTGATCATTTGTACCATGGGGGAAGGATTAAGGTGAGTCAATCTGATCCAAAAATTCCCAAAATCTAGGTGCCGAACCTCACTATCTCTGATATCAGGAACAAAGGTCTCAAGCGGAGATACATGTTCTTGGCCTTGGAATTTGATCTTCATGTTTGCAATGTACGAGGAAAAACCTTCAAGGATAGAATTTCAATGAAAAATGCAAAGGGGGCAGGAGCAAAAGCACATGGCCTTAATTACAGGGATTCAAGAAAATGATGGAAAGTGAGCAATGTTCCAAATGCATAGAGAATAGTCCCATTAAATAGTCATTTAGGAGAGAGAATGTCATTAAATTCATATTGCACCAACTTAAAAAGATTAGAATCGGGAAGAGAAGAAAAAAATGGCCCAGATGGTCTTTGGTACATTTGGGACACTAGGGGCGCAAAGACGTGATCCGGCCGATGCATACCAAATGAGCATGGGTGATCTAGAAACCTTAAAATGCAAGGGATGCAAGGGATGTAGAGACATGATTTGGATGACACGCGTGATGCAGGAAAAATGGGGACAGAAGGCAAAAACACTTTTGGGACAACTGGGACAAAATTACGTGAAGGGCCCAATGCGGACAATGTGGGCAATCGGGGAACATAAAGCCTAGGTGAACTTGGGACAATAGGAAAAAAATGTCTGACAGACTTGAAAGTTAAAGAATTTTAGGGAATGCGGCTGATCGGGGAATAGAAGGCCCGACAGAACTTGGGACAAGCGGGACAAAAATGTCTGACAGATCCACAAATCACCAAAATAACTCCAAAAAATGTGAATTTTTACTCTCTCTTAACTTTTCACTTTAATAGAACATCATTAAAGGGCATCAATTCAAAATTTTCAATTTTCTAACTTTCAAAGAGGGGAAATTTTGAGAGGACAACACCCTGAAAGGCCCACATCCATTCAACACGAGAAAGGAATCATAAAAATTGATAACTTATGTTTAAAGGGTTTTTTCTATGTTTTCATTACCCTTTAAGTTTCAAGAGTAAGCCCAGACAGTCTAAATTAGGGAATAAGTTTATTCAGATATTTAAGGGGCCTTGAGTTGAGAACAGCTAGCCGAGAAGCTCGGTGAGCTACTCGGTGAGTTAAACATACATACATGGAGTTTTGAGTTCCAACTCAATGAGATAATTTTTTGTCTAAATCCGGGAAGCCAGTCATACCTAGGATTGAGGTTTAACACAAGAATTTTTATGGTTAAACTCTACTGTAGAGGGCATTGTTCTTGGGCTCACATGAAATAACATCTGCTATGGGGAGATTAACTTGGCGGATTAGCTGGAAACGATTAGGTCCCGGATCGTAAACTCAACAAGTAATGAGGATATTATTATGGGCATGAGCATAGACACCGAGTCAGCTCGAATGTAAAAGGTCGTGGTAGAGGATGGTGGGCTATTAGAAGGACCCAATTTTGCATGGTAAGAGCTTCTCATAGAGCTTGGTAGATGATAATGTGACTTAGGATGAGCATCGTAGGAAAGTGATTCCAATAAGCCATTATGGTCTTGGGTAAGTTATAAAAGAGCTTGAGTGAGTTGCCTGAGGTCACACTTGGCTAAGGAGATCAATGTGTTGAGACAGAAGATCACTCACTCGGGTTGGAGCCAAGTCAAACAAAGAGCAAGCGTCTGAGGTTGATGGGTTTATCATGAGCTAGCTAAAAGGAAGGAGCTCGCCGATATGTGGTTAAGTACTCACGGGGATAATGTGTAGCCCAAACCAAGTATGAGATCGAGTTAGCTTGATGCATCAAATAGCTAGGTGATTTGACTCTGGGATTACACATGGAAGGAAAAGGATGTGAGACAAAGTTGATGGGTAGCATCTCAAGCAGAGAGCTCACAGGTCAAGTTGAAGAAATCGAGCTTAGACTTATATAGGTCGTGACTAGGATAGATCGAGAAAATAGTAGATAGCTGAGGTCGGGTTGATAGATAGAGGATCTCATATCATGGACCACTCAGTGGAAAATCTTGGCTAGGAGAATAATATATCAATCGATAAAATGGGAGATCAGATGAATCTGAGTCATGGAGTTGAGAGGAAATTTATCCTAATGAAGAGTAGCTTAGAAGAACTCAGGTGAGTGAGTCGGTAAGGCCATATGGTAGATGGGAAAAAATCGGGGAGGTATTGGTGAGCCAATCATTGTATAGCTCAATGGTATTATTTTTTTGTAGAGGCATCGAAGCATTGAATGTTGATGATATAATTAAAATAACTCGATTAGGGATAAGTGAAATCTCAGTGAATATGGATTGATCTTGGGATGAGTTGTTTGTAAATCGGCTGAGTATCCCATTTTTGTTCGATTTAAGGGTGCTCAGTTTGATGTTTTAGTGTGTATGATAGTGTGAGGATCTCAGTGATGGAGAGCTCTAAAAATAGGGAAAGACGAGTGTCACCATAAACCAGATGTGAGCTCACCTAGTCAACTTGTTACAAAGTTCAAGAATGAGTTGATCTCATTAAATTTATTAGTTTATCCTAGCAAATGGGTGATTTAAAATCCTATAGGGAGATTCAACTAAACTGAGGTAATACCAAAATTTTGAGCTCATAAGTAAAATGGACAAAAAAATATGGTGAATGGGCTTGAATTTGTTTGAGCTCCTGATCGAGTGAGGCAGTGTAATAGGTTATTCCTAGGATGACTTCGGTGAATCGATAGAAGTGTCACAGGGGGTGAGTTGAGTAGCATGAGCTCGTTATGTGGATAGAATGGATGTTGGTAGTGTGAAGGAGATAAAATAAGTGGTTTTGTTCCTTGAACTAGGATCTTTTCTCATGATGTAAATAACTCACAATGTGTCATGATAGAGTTCAGTTTGAGTCTTAGAGGGTAACATGCTTGGAACTATCTGAAGGAGATTATCTTAGTTCTTTGAGCCATAGAATGGCTGAGCATAAAGTATGTAGGGAGCTCAAGGAATTTTGGGAGACACTTGACCGAGCTACGCTTGAGGCTCACTTTGATCGAACTCAACTCAAGTATGATCTTGGCTTGAGTAAGGCACAAAGATGACTTAGGTCAGAGCATGGGGATTTCAAGGAAAGGAAGCCTTAGGACCAAGTTGCTCAGTGGAAAAGTGGCCTTGAAGATCCGTATTCCCATTTTGGACTTGCATAATGTGAATTCCATGTCAAATCTTGGAAAAATAGGGTCAAGCTTATCCAAATCAGAAACAACGGGCTTCCAAAGAATTTTTGACTCATTGCCTGGTTGAATGGGCAGAATGGCATCCAATTCCTGTGCTTCAAACATTGGCATAGAGAGTCTTAAAACCCACCATGTAAATGGAGGATCAAGGAGATTAGTATTAAAATGGTAAAATGGTGTTTAGGAAACCATTAGTTGGTTTCCATGGCGCATCAATAATGCTGAGGAATTTTTCCAAGAAACAGTTAGTGGAGTTCAACGTTGATGGAATGCTTCTCACGAAGAGCAAGGCAAAGCATGGTAATCTCTGAGTCAGTCGGTTGTATTAAAATCTAAGGTTGATTTAATAGTTAATTCACTGGGGGTCGATCAATGCAATGCATCAAGAGTGTTTAGAGGGCTCAATGATCAGTTGGCAGGTAGCACATAAAGTTTGTAGGAGTAAGTGTGAGCAATTCGGGTAGTGCCACATGAAAAGAGACCAATTGAATTATCTAATGGGGGAATTGGTGTAATATAAAGTTGTTAGCCCATTCACTATGACACATGGTGACCCAAAAACCTCACCTAATGAAGTATGAAGCGGTTAGAAAGGTTCAAAAGGGATCCCGACTTGAGGTGCTCCGCACCATTTCAATGCAAAACATGGAACAAACTATTACTCAACATGGAAATAAAGAAAGGTTGACTAATGTAGAGCCAAATGTGAGGTGGTTTGTGGAGATAATGTGGGGCTACCGAGTTAATGAAGAACTAGTGGGGAGAGCCCTTACATGAGGCAGTGATGTTGAAATTGGTCAATGTAAATAAGCAACTTGCCAACTAGCTCGCTGAGTTGGCTGGCAAACTGGTTAGCCAATTGACATTTAAACCCCACTATTTCACAATAGGACTCATTGGATTCCTTGAAAAGGTCAATTTTCCTTAACATTATTATTTTTATTAAAAATATTATTTTAATAAATGATGATAAATTCATATTTTAGAGTTATGAGGGCATAATGGAATGTTCTTGAGTGTGCAATTAATATTGTAATTAATGGAGACCATCATTTGCCATTATTCATGCCCAAGAATTCAGGAATTTCTTCATCCTTTCTCTTCAACTGGATTATCTATAAATGTAAAAGAGAAGCTCATTCTTAGAGGTTAGACAATTGAACAAGTGCATATTTTCCAGATTCCTATATCTTTCTGCAAGCTAGTTTTGTAGATCGGGGAAATTTCATGCCTCTATTCCAACATTGTAATGGAAAACATTGCTTCTTCCTAATATAATGATGCATTGTGCATGCTATTGAAGTAATAAATATTGTGTGTTTTGTGACTAATCATTAGTCCTTTCATCATTTTTTCTGCTTTGTGTTTCCTTTCTCATGCTTGCAGGTATACTGTGCAAATATAAGTTTCCATTATAGTTTTGTGGAGGTTTTGTGCTTATCTAGTGGTGGAGTTTTGTATATTGTTGGGTTGTACTGATTTTTCATCCTTCGCAGTTTCATCCTTCTTCACTGGAAGACCAAAAATTTGTTTATTTGGTTAATTTTAACAAGGGGATGTATGCTTCATAGTCTGTGGTATTTTTTCACCCTCTCTAAGTTACAGTAGGTGAAGTTGGCTTGTGTTGAACATCACCCTCTCCAGATTAAACCTTCTAAGTTTGAAGATCATAAAATTGTCTAGCAACACCCTTTCTTAGTGCATTACCACTTCTAGGATAAGATTTATTTCTTGCAAATATCTCTCCCTTAACCCCATGAAAATGTTAGTATAGGTATAGTTAACTATTTTTATTGCATTAGAAGTAGTTTTGTGTTTAGTTTAGGAATAGCTGACGTTCTCTGAAGGTTCACCTCAAGCCCAAGTCACACATCTTGAGAGGTGATCTCATGTTACCCAATCACACATAATTCCCTATCCATCACTTGGACATTCAAAGGGTGCATTGATTTGGTGAAACCCATTTTGTATTTATGAAGCCACTCTACGACGAATCATAAGTCAAAATCCTCTTCAAAACAAACAATTAGTGATTATAAACTAATTAAGCCTATTTTCCCCTTGATTTGGTCAATATGCCCTCATATTGGCTTAAACCCCTCTTATGCCTACTCAAAATCACCCCACTTTCCTCCAAAACATCTCAACAAGCTTCAAAAGCTTATCCTATCCTCCTAGTTGACCCTAATTGGTTGACTAAGGCTCCCACATATTAGTTACTTTTTAATTCACTAATTGTGATTAGTAAATATTGATCATGATTAGAAATTCTAATCTAGTTTGGGTCTTTTAGTCCCACATGCACCAAAATACTAGTTTTCCTCAAATTTAAAACTATAAAAACAACTCACCTCATTCCTTCATATTTGACACCATACTTTGATTTGCATCTCATTTAATAAATATGATTTATAGCCAAACTCAATCCTTTCCTAAAGCCTTCAAAAAAGTTAGTAGATGGATATCCAAAATGAGCATGTAGTTATTTGGAGAGGCCATTTCACTATGTTTGGAGTAGTAACCATACCCATTTGATTGCCCTCTTAGGTCTATTTAGGCCCATGTTAGGTAATTGAACATATTAGTAGGCATGTTTAGTTAGATTTTGAATTACATTTATGTTAGTTAAGAATTCATTTAAGCTTCTATATTAATGTTACATTCCTCGACTTAGAGCCTTGACTAGAGGTGGAAATGGTTTTAGCCTTCCTTAGTTAGTCATGCAATTTTCTTTGTAAATTTTATGGTTCTTTCACTATATACATGAACCTCACACACTACAAACCATATAATACACACTACACATCATTCTTCACACATCATGCATTATTTACACCCCTTTCTAATAACATCTGTTACATACTATGTACATTATTCACTCTGTACATTCATGATATATCTTCTTCACAACTACTTTCATACATTGCACTCATTTCCCTATGATGCACTCTAGTTCCATGATTCATACTTGTCTGTTGAGGGTTTTAATCTAAAATGAATCTCAACAAACTCACTCAATCAATTACACACTTACACTCTACGCTTTGATGATCACATACTTATATTACACAGAATTCAAACCATTTTCTGATGACACACTCTCATTTGAAACATCATATAGTCACAATTAAACATAGCACAGTACTAGTACAACAAAATTGTTACTATAAGATAGCACTCAGAACCACAATTGGGTCCTTAGTACAACATAAAAACTAGTGTCCAAACTAGGACAGTAGCACCTAAGCACCCCTAACCGTTTCTAGACACCTGTGACCAGGGGAAGTTACACAACATTTTGAAGTTCAACACAATCTATAGAACTCCACACAATGGATTTTACAAGGAACAAAATCCTTAGCAATAGGCATGCATACAGTACAAATAAATTTGCACTTTCGCATTGGATCAAATTGTTTGAATTGTTAAAATATTACACACCATATGAAATGGTGTTCTACATTACAGAAGTAGTTAAATGTTGGAGGATAACATTAGAATTTTTTTCCTACACTTCTCCTATGACATGGCATGAGATCTCCCCAAAAATGTGTGGCTAGCGTAACTAGTGTGAGATCGTCCAAAAAACTTGTTCGTCTATAACATCTTTAGGATATTTTACACACCCTTTTACTCATCACAAATCATGTGCACAAGCTCGTTCTTCATTTTCATATTTTATATATTTTCCTTACATATTTTTTACACATTTTCAATCATATACATGCGTATTTTACTACTTGTTTATTCTTCTCTTTTGCAGGTCCTTCCTTATGGGAAGCAGTAGTCATATGACTTCACAACATAAAAAAAAAAATCAAATCAACATCATCATTGAAAACAGGCACATCGTGACATCTACATATGTGTTTCTACCCTAGGGTCATTTTCATCATCACTTTTTGCACTTTCTCCTCCTTAGCATCCACACTTCAAGTTTTTTTATCACTCCATGCTTTGTCTTGTCCCTTGACATGCTCTCATTATTGATCTACATGGTTATCAGCTACACATCTCTTATTTACTTTATGTTATTGAGATTTTTCTCAATAACATAAAGTGGGGGAAAATGTAGTCACAAAATTATGCACTTTGGGTATCTATTTAGTCCTAATTGGATACTACTATTCATATGATTCCTAAGTAATAAAAATAGTACTTAACCCAGTCTTTGGCCATCTTTCTTTTTTTTCTATGTTTCCACTTTTGGTCTTGCACCCTTACTTGCTCAATCTACCTTTTTATACCTTAGCATTTATCATCCTAGACACTAGCGCCTAGCTAGGACGCCAAGCACCAAGACCCTCATCCCCTCTGGGAGCCTCTGGCCCCTTTATACTTTGTTCACACTTTTTGGATCCTTTCTAACCATTTAAGCATCTTATCTTTTTGGTAGTCATCCTTTTCGGGGTTAATTACGAAATTCAAGCAAGGGAATCATATAAATATAAAGTTATGTGATCATAATAAAGGACCAAGCACTAAGCATTAGCTATCACCACCTAAGGTTGCATCCATCAAGGCATCTAAGAGCTTCATTGCATCCATCTTGCATCATCGAAGGGAAAAAATGGCTGGTCATTCTACATAGACTTCATATAAGGGAAGTTAATTCTATTTCATGCACACATCTACTACATTTCTTTACATCTAGCCGTTCTTCTCACTATCAAGTATGACATGCATAAGAGCCCCCTAGGCCATGATTCCAAACACACATAGAACTACATTTGGTCTGAGATGTAGCATACTCTCAGTCCTAATATCACCATTTTGTAGTTGAGGATAGTCCAAACCCTTATTCTACATCTTTCTTTTTTAGGATTTGATGTCTCTTTAATAGTTTTATAGGTCATTGCTTCATTTCAGGTTTACAGTGACTTCGGAAATCATTGGATGAACCTCATAATGACCAAAGGAGAAAAACAATGAATACCTCATGATAACTTAGAGGAGGTTTTCTGAGCATTTCTATAGACATAGGCACCTTGAAATTGGTCTAGGGTTCCCACAGGTGCCCCTGTCCCTCTCCAGGTGCCCCAGTCCAGCCTAGATCATCCAGATTTACATTTTTTGAGGCTCTGTGTGACTCTTCTCCTTCTTTGTTCATCCTTTCAACACTTCAGAACAGTCCAGATTTCACTACAAACCTACTAAGGCTCTTTTTATCCTCTTTGCAACTAGGGTTTCAAATTTTATTACTTAGTTTTTATTGGATGTAATTTCTTACTTAATTGTTATTCATTTACTGTTGCTACATTGCAATAAAAATTAGATTAGGCTTACAAATTCCATATTTAGCTTAATCACAAAATGGTACCCTAATTGGATTAATAAAAGGACATTTGTGATAGACATTGGGACATAGTAATTGGCATTCAAAAGGTCTATTTATGAGAATTCCTTGGTTAAACATAAAAAAGTTGAGTTTATAACACTTCCTAGCCACTTAAGTTGTCATTTTGAAATCAAACAAATCCTCCATAGGGGGATCACATTTAATGTACTCAAGTATGTCCTTTCCTATACTATAGGAAAAGAAAAAAGAAGGTATCATTGCTCTAAATATCACATTTGACTCAAAGGTGTCATGACTCTTGATGTCATTCACTTCTCCATGGAAATAGACTAAAGAGTGGATTCTTAGCATTAGAGAAATACTATCTCATTGGTAATATCAAAATTTATATGACTTATGCATCATGGGACAAGTAAACCATTATAACTGATTTTCATGAATTGATGTAACTTTTACTTTACATTTTTTATTCACTTTCCAATTTTTCCTACACTCATGCACTGGTAAGCTGAGTTACCACTAGATTATAGAATGAGTATGCACTTAAAATCCACGGACAGCATGGAACCATGAATGGTCCATTCTGCCACCTAATTCAACCTTTTCTTAGGATCCTAAATCTTCCTGAGGTTTATACAACCATTCGAGTAAGTTCCACCTTGTAGAAATATATCTTGTGCTGCACTAATAGACATTTGTACTATCTTTGAAAATTACCTGCACTTGGGATTACATTTCTATGTCCTAAGGACATAATTGCATTCATATGACTTCACTAAGCAAGCAAGGTAAACATTGATCACTATACGTTTAAATCTAAAATTTTTGGCCTGGAATCCTTTACAAATCTTACAACCTCAATTCCCAGTCTAACATTCATCGGAGACAAGTTTCTACAAGTCTTGACATAGATTGATTCTCATCCAATCATAGTGGTATCCTACAAACTATGTTGTGCATCTACTATATTTACATCCTATTTTATGAAAACTTCTAGTATTGGGAATCTTGATTTCTTATGGGTTGGAGTTTAAGTGGTTAATTATAAAAAGCCAAACATTGGAATCACTTAGTTAAATACAAATTTATGTGGATGGAAATTAAAGGACCAATGCATACTTGAGACCATATTTTACAGCAATCACCTATATAATAATTTGATCCAAGATTGGCATTAGAACTTCCCAATAATGTCATACAATCATATATTTAGCTTCACTTTTTGAAAACGACCAAATTTTTTGAATACAATCCAAAGGTTTGATGAACTTACATTTCAATGTCCACACACTGTTTACATTGCATATCTAGGATTTCTCGATATCATGTGCAACTTGGACAAAGCCACCTAGGACATGATTCTTACAGACAAATAAATACATGTTTTTAGATTGTGATCTCAAGTGATTAGTTATAAGTTTCACTGTTGGGTCCCTTCCAGGGTTAGTGGGAACTCCCTATTTCTCAATAAAGTTTTTATTTGACAATCTAGTTTTAAATTTTGTCAAGAGGTCTTGTTAACTAGGGGTTACAATTCAAATTTGGGTAGACATCCAACATACATGATAGATGAAAATCGTTACCCCTCCAATTTTATGGAAGTTCTGAACATCTATTGTTGTTAGAATCAAATTATTAGGATTCAACAATGTTTATATTTTGAGAATTTGGAGATATTTTGAGCCTTAGGATGAAGATCTAAACAAGTCAAGTTCTAGTGATCAACCTAGCAGGATAGTGATCCATAGGAATCCAAAATGACTCTACTTAATCAAATAAATCAACACTAAGAAGGAAAAAATAAAGAAAAGGGATAAAAAGGATTTTTTGTCTATATTTTAATAGAACTGCTACTTTGTGCAGAGTGGTAGTTGCAGAATTGCTACCCAACCTGGGCGGTGGTCTTGTAACCACTGTCCTAACAGACACTGTGAATTTTCAGTCTGCATCAGGTGGCAGTCCTATCACTTTCAAAAATAAAATAAAATTGAGGAACAAACAGTCCCAAAATTGAAATGTATATCTGTGTCTCTTCCCTTTCATGACCTTTACCATCCCCCATTGCACAGGAGGACATGGGAAGGCTATTAAATACATGAAAGGAAAAGGGAATTGATCATCAGAAGATCCAAGAGATATATGCAGGGAGTGAGAGAAAGTAAATCTTAGTGCTGGAATTGAGTTTGTAGAAGCAAGGTGTAGAAACAGAGCAAGTCAAGTAATTAGGAGGAGGTGTTACACTATTTGCTATCTCTTTCATACTTATTATAATTATGTAATTTCTATTTGAATTGGCCAATAAAGTGGGAAGAAAGAGCAATTTCCCTTCCCGACTGGTTTTCCTCCTTGGAGGTTTCCAGGATAAAATCATTAGTGTGTTCATGAGTTTACTTTCTTAATTTCTGCTTTAAATTAGTTCAAAGCATAAGATAAATTTGTTCACTAGCTAAATAGACTATCATTTTCCTTATTTGAAAGTAGAACAACAAATAATTGTGATTTTGTAGAAAATTTCCAAAGTAGAAGTTTACAAATCATTTTGGTATCAGAGTTGACAATATATCCAGGACTGTGGTATTCATTCTTGTGATTTGTATGACAGAGACAAGGTCTAAAGGCGAAGAAGTTTTACCTTGCGATCCTAGACATTTCTACGAAGAAGTGGAAACAAAGAATTCAGGAGATCAAATGGAGGAAGAGAACTTGGTCTGTAGAATCGAGATGCTAGAGACCATGATGGATAGGATGTTTAGAAGATCAAGAAGAACTTTCAGATCTGCAAAAGACGGCTTCAGTTAAGCAAGAATCCATGGACTCAGTGGTTCGAGCACTAGCTGAAAAATTTGGCATAGGAGGGAGCCACGAAGAGGAAGATGGGAAGAGCGTGAAGAACGCCAACTCTCAATTGTAAGAGAGAAGGTAAAATCTGATCATGCTCCTTTTAAAGTTGAAACAAAGGTTGAAATTAAGAATTTTGAAGGACAAGTAGATGCAAAATTGCTTGATAAATGGTTAAAACAATTGGAAGTTTACTTTAGCATCATAATGTTCACTGAGGCACAAAGGATCACCTTTGCACGTCTCAAAATGGAAGGAAACATGCTTTGGTTTGGTGGGAAACCCATCTAGCCACTTGTGAAAAGAAGAAACATCCTATTGTGAAATCTTGGAAAGAATTTAAAGAGTTACTTAGAGCTAAATTCTATCCTATTGGCCATAAGACTGACAAAATGATTAAATGGAAATATTTTAGACAAGGCAATGGTCAAAGTGTGCAGGATTATACTACGAAGTTTCAGAGACAAGCCATGTTGCTAAATATGGACTTAGAGGATAAGGATATTCTAACCAAGTATTTGGGAGGACTTCACACTCACCTTTAAAGGAAGGTAATCTCCATGAAGCCCAAGGATCTCAATGAAGCTTGTGTGCAAGCATACTGCATTGATGATGAAAAGAAGCAAGGAGAAGCAGAGCCAAAGGGAAACTAGTCAACAAATCAGGAAAGAAAGAACATGGGAAAACAAGTAACAAAGGTAAATGGAAAGGGAAAGGTAAACAAACTACCACCACTTTGAATACTTGTAAAGATCCTAAGATTTTTTGTAAGAATTGTGATATCAATGGTCATACTGACGCTACATGTTGGAAGTTACATCCAAGTTACATCCAAAGAACTGAACCAAGGACTCAAAGAAATCCATGACAGATGTAAAGACAGATAGAGGAGAGGTGGAAATAGAGGATGAATTCTGATGTAGATGAGAGGCTTGGATGCATGGCCACCAACATGGACATAGAAGAAGAGGAGATGAGTAACTATTCCAAATCAAAATCCAAATCAAGAGAACTAAGGTAAATGCTTTGGTTGATACTGGTTCTCAGTCTAACTTGATTTCTGATGCAGTTGTAAAGAAAGCTTGGTCTTGAGACTTACGAGCATCCACATCCATATCCTTTGGGATGGGTGAAGAAGGGTGTAGAAATTACAGGTAACAAGAAGATGTAAGGTCAAGTTTTGGGTCAATTCCCAATATATTGATGTATTGGAGGCTGATGTTATTCCACTTGATGCATTTGATGTTGTTTTTGGAAGTCCTTACTTGTATATCAGGGATGCTATATTCATGAGAAGGGAGAACCGATACAGATGGGTCAAGGATGGGATCAGTTACAACATCTGGGCACACCAGCGTAAGAAAACGAGTGCTATGGTAAGTGCTAACCAAGCAAAAATGACTTATTCAGGAAAATCATAATCAGTTTTGTTTACTTTTATTAAAGGATAAACAAGATGGGGTAGAAGGTTTCAGATTTTATAACCAAGGGATGAAGGATTTGGATAGTATTATTCAGTCTTTTCAGGAAGTTTTTCAGGCTCCCAACGGGTTACCACCAAAACGGGAGGTAGAGCATGAGATTCAGTTGTTTCCAGAGTCCCCTCTACCAAACATCAAGTTGTATAGGCAATCCTTGTTGGAGAGTACTGAAGTGAAGAAACAACTTTAGGAACTTTTGTACCAAGGAGTAATATGTACGAGCACCTCACCATGTGGTTCTCCTATCGTGATGGTGCCAAAGAAGGATGGTTCTTGGAGAATGGGCATCGACTATCGTGCTTTGAATAAGATTACGACATCAAGAACAGATATCCACTTCCCCGCATAGATGATCTCTTGGACCAGCTTCAACATGCCAAATTCTTCACGAAGTTGGATCTCAAGTTGGGTTATCACCAAGTTAGATGAACGAGAAGGATATATGGAAGACTGCCTTCAAAACAAAACATGGTTTGTATGAGTGGTTAGTACTTCCATTTGGTTTATGTAATGCACCCGCTACATTTATGAGATTGATGAATGATGTATTGAGGGAATTCATAGATTCATGTGTCATTGTTTATCTAGATGATATTCTAATTTTTAGGGCCACATGGGAGGAACATATAACACATTTGCAGCAAGTGTTGTAAGTTCTCAAGGAGAAACAAGTTGTTATGCAATATGAAGAAGTGTGAATTTTCCAAACAGTCACTTGTCTATCTTGGGCACGTGGTTAGAGGAGGAGAGTCTACGAGTGGACCCAAAGAAGGTGGAAGCCATCACCAACTGGCCAACACCAAAGGGAGCCATAGAGACTAGAAGTTTTGTGGGGAGTATACAGTACATGAGGAAGTTCATTTCGGGATTCTCCGCTATTGCAACACCTCTACACACAGTGGCCGCAAAGAGTAAGGGTTTTGACTGGGGTAAGGAACATGATCAGGATTTTGAATTGCTAAATATAAAATCAGTCATGCTCTAGTACTTTCTCTTCCTAATTTGCAGACAACCCTTTGAAGTAGAGACAGATGCCAGTGATTATGCTATGGGAGCAGTGTTGCTTCAGGGAGGTAAACCCGTATGTTATCATTCTGAAAACTTTTACTTCAGCAGTTAAAGGATATTTCAGTATATGATAAGGAAATGTATGCACTAGTTCAGGCACATTAAGAAATGGAAACATTATTTGTTGGGTAAAGAAACTATTGTGCACACTGACCGAAAAACCTCTCCAATATTTGCAAGCATAGTTTAAATTGCGGCAGGCAAGGCACTACAAATGGATGGGATTCCTTCAGCAGTTCCATTTGGTGACCAAGTATAAGAAGGGTAGAACAAATGTGGTGGCAGACATGTTCTCTAGGCCACCCACACAAGAAAAAATATCGAGTTTGGCCATTATCTCTCAGATTGAGCCCTTCACGAAGGAAGCTTATGGAGAGGCATATGCTCGAAGACAAATACTTTGGGGTGACATTTCAACAGTTATAGTCCCAAGGGGCTGAAAGGACGGGGATTGAAGATTGTTATCTCAAGGATGGGCTACTCTACCGATGGGGGAAGCTTTGTGTGCCAAAAGAAGAAGACTTCTATTGATGAGGGAAGCACATACCTCAAAAGTAGCCGGACATTTTGGTGTTGGTAAGACCATGGCCCACTTGCAAAGGTACGTGTATTGGCCCAATATAATAGAAGAAGTATCAAAATTCATAAGAGGATGTAAACTTTGTTGTACAAGCAAATGCCCAATATCTAGGAAGGAAGGTTTGTATATGCCTTTATTAGTCCCTACTCATCCTTGGGAAGATATTTCTATGGATTTTGTAGGAGGATTACCTATGTCTAAACATGGCCATGACTATCTATATGTTGTTGATAGATTTAGTAAGATGTGTGTTCTTATGGCATGTAAAAAGACAATAAAAGCATATGAGGCAGATGAACTTTTCTTTGCTAATGTATGGGTGCTTTTTGATTTGCCAAAGTCTATTGTTTTTGATAGAGATTCCAGGTTCTTGGGGAAGTTTTGGACTAATGTTTGGGGTAATATGGAAACCAAGTTACAAAGGAGCATGACCTTCCATCCACAAACAGATGGACAGAACGAAGGTGGTGAACAGGAATTTGGTGCAGCTGATCAGAGGATATAATAGTAAATATCCAAGGACTTGGGATGAGTCCTTAGCCTACATTCAACATTCCTACAACTAGGAAGTACATACATCCACCATGAAGTCACTGTTTAAAGCATGCTTGGGGTATCTACCTAAAAATCCACTGGAAATAGTCAGTTGGGCAGCAAGATGAGGAGGGGACATGAGACACAAAGGTGACTAGAGAAAACAAATTCATTGAGAGGATCTGACAAATCCATCTCAAAGTCAAAGAATAGTTGGAGAAATCCCAAGCCAAGTACAAGGCTAGACATGACCAACACAAGAGAGAGCATAAGCTTCATGTTGGAGACAAATTTTGGCTTTACTTGAGTAAGGAGAGACTACAAGGTCATAGGCATGGAAGCTCAAGCCACTACGATATGGACCTTCACCATATTGGAGTAGGTTGGAAAAAATGATTTTTTTGGCTTGATTTGCCACCATTTATGTGGATGTACTTAGTAGTGAATTGTGATAATTTACACCTATATAAGACATCCTTGCTTGATGAAAACGAAATATTATAGTTTCTACTTTCCATAGAATATTGTGTCTTGGACTCATGCGAGGAAAATTGGAGGAAGATATAATGCTGTAGCAGAAGGTCTGAGAGATAAAGAGAGGTTTGCTAGGAGTCTTGATAAGTCGGAATAAAAGGGAAGACACCAAGGCAAGGCCTAGTGGTACTCAAAGGAGTAAGTGAGGGAATTATGTCCTCATCTAATCCCCCACTAAGCATTTTTTGGGACTAAAATCCTTCCTAAGAAGGGGATGTATCATCCATAGGGAACCAAAATGACTCTACTTCATCAGATCAATCAACACCAAAAAGGAAAAATTAAAAGAAAGGGAGAAAAAGGAGGTTCTATATATATTTTAATAGAAACACCATGCTTTGTGTAGAGCTGTGGTTGCAAAACCACCACTTGGTGCAGATTTGTGGTTGTAGAACCACTACCTAACCTGGGTGGCAATCCTATAATCACCGCTTAGCCAAGGCGACGGTTCATGTGATCACTCAGTGTGAGATTGAGAGGTAGTCCTATCACTTTTGACAAAATAAAATAAAATGTAAGGAACGAACAGTCCCAGAATTGAAAGGTCTGTCTATGTCTCTTCCCTTCCATGACCTTTCCTATCCTCTAGTACATAGGAGAACATGGGAAGGGATGTAAATACATGAAAGGAAGAAGAGAATTGGCATTGAAACATGAAAGTAAGTGAGAAAGGAATTCTTAGTGCTAGAATTGAGTTTGTCAAAGGAATGAGCTTAGAGGTAGAGCAAACATGTAATTGGGAGAAAGTGTGAGATATTATCTAATTATCTTTCATACTTATTGTAAATTTCTATAACTTCTTATTTGAATTAATGCCAATAAAAGTGGGAAGAAAGATTTATTTTTCCCTTGCTCGAATAGTTTTGCTCCTCTAGAGGTTTCCAGGATAAAAAATTTCATGTTCATGAGTTTACATTCATTCCTTTCTGTGCAATTGATTGGTTCTAAAACATAATCAAATTCATTCACTAGCTCCAACTGTCATTTTCAAAATAGAAAGTAGAAATAAAGCATGAAATTGTAATTATGTAGATGATTCCAAACTAGAGAGTTTACATATCAAGCCCCCCCTCACCCAATCAAGGTGCCATGGTCCTAGAGTTTCCAAAAGTTACGTAATTTTTTGGGCTCGGTTGCAGCATTCTTCCTTCCATTTTTATCAAGTTTCCAGCTCGAAACACATTTAGAATTATTGCAAAATCAGCCAAGTCATTCATCACCTCTCTTGCACCAAGGGTTTCATTTTTATCTTGTTTATTTCTTAGGTCAGGGTTGTATTCATTTCTTTGTTATTATGTTGTGACTCTGCAATATTAGAGTTTTCCAAAATAAAATATTTATTATATCATTTGGTGAACCTTTCTCTTAGAATTCCTTTCCCTAGGATCAAAAAAACACTCATGGCTATAAGAATATCTTTCTCTCCTAGGAAAGTTATGCATCATGATAGTGTCAATCCTATCTTTGATGATGTTGTTGAAGCTAAACTTATTGATCTTTATCGCAATGCTCAATTTGATGAAAATTCTCATATATTTCTTGATTATAACAAACATAAAGTTCTTACTAGTTTATCTCACTCTACTCAAAGCATTTTTTCTCCAAACCAATTTTTTTTTGGATACACTCCTTGTTCTTCCCTAGTCACCAAGGATACTTCACCTTCTTCTATTTATGCTACAACACTTGAATATTCTCTTATAGATTATAGGTTTGGTTTTGATTGTGTTGTTGTAAATAAAAAACATGTTATTTCCAATGATGACCATGTGCATGCACATGATGATGTTTCTCATACTAGTAAGGATGAATGTAAAGTTGCATCTCATGCTTCTTTTATTTCTGAAAATTTTGAAAAATGATTGTAAAGATATATCTTATGATAGTTAGGTTATCTCCAAATCACAATACCCTATGGTTTGCATGAGTGTGTGTGTTTGAGATTAGAGTGTGATTGGATAACATGGGTACTATCTCCAAGTTGTGGGACTTGCTACTTGAGATAGACTTCTAGAGAAAGATGATTCTTGCTCCTAATCTACCTACCACAATCCACTCTAATGAAATAAAACTATCTAATCCTAATCTAACTTTCCAAGGGACTAGGGGGAGAGAGTGTATGAAAACAAATCCTACACTAAAGTGGTGATACACGAGAAACAGAGGGTGTGAGAATAGTATTCCAATGTGTGAAAAGTAGAAGCAAAGTACATACTAGAAGGGGTGACAACAGTTCTCCACAGTCCAAAAAAATACATTCACAATAAAATTTCATGCACACACAATGATAATGAATCCTTTCAAGAAAATAAATATAAAAAATATATTTACAATGATTTTGAAAGAGTGAGAATAATGCAAACAAACACAACAGGGGAAGATACATCCACAAACTTGCATCTATTGCTTCATAGATATGTACAGTTCAATCTATTACAAGATTAGGGCATGGATCACCATGTAAGGATTCTACTACAAGATCATGTAACACATTGGCTTCACAAACTTTTTTTTACAGATTTTTGCTACACAAAAACCATCTACCCTTTACAATGAGCTCAACACTCTAATTTATAGAATTTTGAGAGGATAGAGAGAAAGAAATGAAAATCCCAAAATATGTCCTCCCACCACTTAAAATATGTCATAAATGAATTTAAATGATGGTATGTTTCTTGTAAAAGGCCCCCATATTGTCCCATAACTTGTAGCAGTGAGAAATGTCTGCCCATGCTTCATTGAATGCATCTCAAATGCCAAATAAAATCATTGTTATGAATATGGCACGTTTTATAAAAAAGCACCATTAGTTTCTCATAAAATTACATATTTATTGATTTATGTGCATTGGGATTAGAGCCATTATTCCATCAATACCAATACTGTGCATTTTTGTTGAGAAGTGTGAAAGATATGGTATTCTGAGTGTAGGCACTTATTTTGGGTCTACCAGGCATTTATGTCATTTAACGGAAATGAGAATTTAATTCATCATAGATGAAGATGTTTCCTTTATTTTCACATACCTACCCTCATTAAAATTAAGAATTCCAATTTTTTGGCATACAGGACATAGTACCCATTCTGAAAAGTCAAATTTTGTGAAAAATGGAGCTTTGGGCAGAAAGTTATGGCCATTTGAAGTTCGGGAGTTTGGGCATTGACTTCTCCTTTGTATTACGGAGATTGTGGGTTTTTAGGGAACTCATGTCCCATGCATACTTGGGCCATGTGGGATTCTTTCCTCCACACAACTCGATTCCTTTTTGGTGTGGTGATTTTGGGTTTGGATGTCCCAGTTGTCCCACGCATTGACCATGCCATGAAGGCCATTGACTTCCACTCCACCCGCATTGCTTTGTGATTGGCTATTTCACCTTTCACACCCCATGCATACCGATGCCCCAACTTTCTCGAAGACCACGCAGGACAAAACTTCCACAAAACCCACAAATCTCATCCCTTTGCATTTCGATTGTAATGCCCGCTTCAACTACCACTTGAGACCAAGAAACAAACTAGGAAAATTATGGAATAATTTTTTTTTGTAAGAAGGGTCTACAAACAAGTAGCAAGACACTAGTTTGAAACTAAATAGGTTCTGGAACAAATTTTGATTAACCAAACATAAGATTTCCATTTTTATTTTATAACAAGTTTACAAGGTTCCAATTTGGAGGTTACAAGTTTTACTAAGTTTCAGGGAGAAATTTATCCCTAGGCCTACTCTCTATCAAGCCCTAAACTTCAACTAGTTTTTTAACACACTTATATTTATCAAAACTTTCCTAAA
The DNA here is from genome assembly GCA_019776745.2 of Taxus chinensis. Taxonomy (NCBI): domain Eukaryota; kingdom Viridiplantae; phylum Streptophyta; class Pinopsida; order Cupressales; family Taxaceae; genus Taxus; species Taxus chinensis. The sequence continues at coordinate 222,487,592 of CM034157.1, forward strand.
CTAGGCTCATTGGATAGGATATTTCCCCACCTTTCCAACCATATAAAGAAGTCCTCCTAACTCCTTGTAGAACTCAGGTTATGGCAGGGTGGAGTTTTAGGGGAAAATTTTTTCCCTGGGAGGTCCGCGAGGTTAGGGAGAAAATTGGAAAAATTTTCCCAAATGCCACGTGTTGTCACGTGATTGGTTCGGGCCAGTGGGTCGCGGGGGAAAACATGAAATTGTTCCCAAAATCAAGTTTTTAATTTTCCGAAGGAAAATTTTCCTCTATGCCTCTGCACTTGCCCAAATGGCCACATGGCGCTTTGTGATTGGCTGTGGGCCGGCGGAGGAAAAATTGAATTTTTTCCATAAGTGCAAAATGTTAAGTTTTCAATTCTAAATCCACAGGCCCTCCCTACCATGTGTCAACATGTGATTGGTGCAGGGCCACGGGGTTGCTGGGAGAAAAGTAAAAATTTTCCAAAGGTAAAAATGGTTAAGTTTTCCATTTTGATCCGTGCACCCCCCCCCCCTGCCACGTGTTAGTCTGTGATTAGTTGGGGGCCGCGGGGTTACGGGGAAAATAGGGAAAATTTTCCCAAGGTAAAATTTTCAAAATGTTAATTTTTTTTAAGGGTCCGCCCCTCCAAAGTGCCATGTGGCAAATTCTGATAGGATGAGAGGATGGCGGGGCCACAAAACTTTTTAAGAAATTTTTCTAAAGTTCAAAATTTAAATTTTTCTAAGGTCGAATTATTTCATTTTTGGTTTGGGATGGTTTTTTTCTTTTTTTTTATGTGTGTTTTTTGTGGTGTGTGGTTTTTTTATTGTTTTTTTGGTTTGTTTGTTAGTTTTTTTTTTTGTTGTTTTTGTTTTTTTGTTTTTTTTTTTTTGTTTGTGGTGGTGTTTATTTTAACGGGTTTTATTGGTTTTTTTTGTTTGTCTTTTTTGGAGTTTTATTTTTTTAGTTTTGTTTTGTGTTTTGTGGGGTTGTTTTTTTTGTATGGGTGTGTATTTTTTGTGAGTTTTGTTTGTTTGGTCTGTTTTGTTTGTTGTTTTTTTTTTTTTTTCTTGTTGCGTATCTGGATTTTTTTGTCTTATTTCATTCACATAGTTCTGTTTTTAATAGTTTTTTTTCTTCTCTTTTCTTTGTTTTTGTTTTTCGTTTTTTTTTTTTTTTTTTGAGTTTATCTTGTTTTTTTTCTTTATTTTTCGTCTTTACTAGTGGTTCTTCCCTTTTTTGCCTCCCCTTCCCCTTGCCCCTAGCTTTTGCTAGGCATCCTCCATTTTAGGCAAAATGAGGATTTCCCTAAATCTCTCGAGTCCTCTTTGGCATAGCCATCATACATTTGTCGTACTTTGTGTGAAGTTTCAAGGGTCATTTTAAGAAATTGATCTACAAAGGGTTATAATTTTAAAACTAGCAATTTTCAACTTATAAGATTTGATTCAATTTTGATATTTCTTCTTCTAAGCATGTAAATTGAGCATTGGGAAATGGTCTTGGGTAAGTTTAAATATATTTTCAAGGTCCAATTTGGATATTGGGTTGCATTTGGTAAATTTTACGTTTTTTGACAGTAAGTTGGATTGTGAAGTTAAAATTGGAAATTTGATAGAGTTTTTGAGATATTTTCTTAAATATGAAGTTCAATGTGGGTTCAATAGGACCTAATACATCTATAATACTTTGTTTCCTTTCTCAATTTTAACTAAAAATCTGAATTATACATTTTTGATGGAAATTCATCACCAGAATTAAAGTAAGAAACAGAGATCATTTGCTAACAAATTTATTAACCAATTTACATCTTCCAAATATGGGGAGGCATTTCAAATCTTATCTAAGACATTCAATTGATTTGAAACAATTAATTGACAATTCATGTGCAAAATTTAAACTCTAGTTTTGATTTCAAACACAGTACATTTACTAGCAATGTTATTTCTTAATCTCTTTCAAAACAGAGTTTTCATTTCATAATAGCAACTCGAGATCTAATACAACAATGAAATTTTGAGAAAGCAATGTAATTGTTTATTTGATTTCCAACAATAATTCAATATTTTATCTCTTTCTTTGAATTTCAAGTTACAATGCATAATACATATTTCTTTCTTTCACATTCTTTTTATAACACAGTATGGAGTAATAATTCTTTAGAATTCACTTATCACTTTCGAACCTTTTAATTTCAATACAAGATGTCTTCTCATTACAATTAACAATACAAATCATCCACTTCAAGGTGGGAAGGTTACAATGAACTTGCTAAAAGGAAAAGACTGTCAAACTGTATTTCTTCTTTCTCCAAATAGCAGCTAGGCTGATTTCTTCATTCTTGTAACTTTGAATCACAACAAGGAAAGGGGAAAGGCAACACGCTCTCCACCCAACCAAGACATCCAATGGGAAAAGAGAAGTCCATATTTCCTCATTGGCCCCTGAGCCCCAACCCTATTGGAATGGAACATGATGATATCAACACATGGCAACATGGAATTCTTTCACATAGCAAGCAACACTCAAATATCACAAACATCAAATGAAGACACAAAGCAAAAGAAGGCATGCAGTTCTCAACTACATTTGACAATCAATTCCAAACAATCACAAAGGCTCCTTCTCCAAGCAAGCAAGCCAAGCAAGAGCAAGAACTATGGAGGTCTCCTTATGCCTCCCAAGTTGAATTTTGGGACATCCACCAAGAGTACAACCTCCAAGATCATAGTAACCATCCCATAAACCTTATCCCTCCTCAACCCCTCCTTATCCCTCCTCCAAATTTATCCCTTATACCTCCCCCCAAGTAGGAAATGCAAGCAATTTCCTTTCTTAGGTGGATCCCAAACCAACATCCCCTCCCAAGAACAAATAACAATGGAAAATCCCTTATCCCTCCTATGATAACCTCATAGTCTTCTCTCCACACCATGCCCTAAGAATTTTACCCATCCCTCAATAGAAATTACAAACACAACACATTCAAATTCATGCTAAAAGAGGAAAATACAGTATTTTTAAAAGAGTGGGAGCCTACCTCTCCATAATGGAGACTTGTTTCCAAAACAACAGGTTCTTTGTTGGACAAAAACTAGTCCCAATCAGCAATAGGAATGCATGCACAAGTAATTCCACTTCTTCCACCAAGAAAGCTCAAAAAATGTAAGAAAATTTGACCCAAGAGTGAAATCTCCAACTTTCAACAACCTCAAAATGAGAGGAAATTTTAATTTTTAAAGGAGATGGAGGGAGAAGATGATGTGGATTCCAAGTGGGATGCCACATCATTGTTTCTCATCCCAAAAGCATTCAACATCAAGGAAAAATAAATCATAATAAATTAAAATGACAAAATTACTTACATACACAATGTAGCCCATACCCAAAAAGGAATGCATTTAAAATTTGTAAGACAAGTGCAATCAAATCTCACACAAAATCATGTCAAAATGCAATAAAATAAATTGATTTTGATTCCTAAATATTAATCATGGTTGGTGGAGGTTTTTGAGAGATGTGGGACAAGTTTAACTTGTCCCACAAGGCCTCCAATTTAGGCTCCCCAAGACCAAATCCGAGTTTCAAAGAGGATGGAGTGTTCTACACTCCAAAATCTGCCTTACACAATCTATCATTTTAGCTTTGGGCAGAAACTCCTATGGCCATCCTGAAGTTACGGGAGTTTGGGCATTGACTTCATGCATTTATACTTACGGATATTGTATTTATTAGGGGAACTCATGTCCCATGCATACTTGGGCCATGTGGGATTCTACCACATTGTTATAAACATATACATAGATACATACATATGGTATGGTGATATATGGGTATCAATGTTTCAGTTTTCAACCAAGACAATGAACATGCCATTAAGGCCATTATACTTCCACTCCATCCCGCATTGCTTTATAATTGGCTATTTCAACTATATGACACCCACATGCATACTATCATATTTAAATAACTTACTCGAAGACCACGCAGGACAAAACTTCCACAAATACCATACAATCTCATCCCTTTGCATTTCGATTGTAAAGCCCGACTTCAACTACCAATAAAGCACACAAGATACCCCACTAGGTCACAATAATGGAATAATCCCCCCCCATGTAAGAAGGGTCTACTAACAAGTAACACAGACACTAGTTTGAAACTCTAAACACAGTTGCCATGGTGACAAATTGTTGATTAACCACACATAAGATTTCCATTTTTATGGTATAACAAGTCTACTAGGTCCCCCGACATTTGGAGGTTGTGAGTTTTAACTAAGTTTCAGGGATGCAATATACCCCTTCGGCCTTGTGGCTCATATCAGAACATCCAAATGATATAAGCAACATACAATTATTAAATCTAGATCACACTTACATTTATCAAAGACTTTCCTAACATTTAGGCTCATTGGATAGGATATTTCAACTGCAAACCATATCATCATCCATATAAAGAAGTCCTCATAACTACTTATAGCTATTCAAGTAATATGGCAATGTCACATGTTCTACAATCAAAAGCAATAACCTGGGAGGTCCGCGGGGTCAACCAGAAAATTGGAAAATCATTCACATAATGCCACGTATTGTCACGTGATTGGTTCGGGCCAATGGGATCATTCAGGGGAAAACATGAAATCTGAATCCCTAGATCAAGTTATTAATTTTCCGAAGGATCTAACATCTAACCATCTATGCCTAATGCAAAACATAATAATATCCAAAATGTGACCACATAGTGTCAGGATCAGTATCTGAATAGATGTCAAAGGAATGTGGGCACTACGGAAGTAACACTGAATTGTATCACAAAAATGCAATGAATGTTAAGTTTTCAAATCTAAATCCACAGATAGCAGTTCTCAACTGCATGTGTGAAAATAGTCATTGGTACAGGGCCACAAAGTTGCTGGGAGCAAGCAAGTAAAAATTTTCCAAGAGGCAAGAACTATGGTTAAGGTCCTCCATTTTGATCCGTGCACCCTCCCCCCCCCTCTTGCCACGTGTTAGTCTGAAATTAGACATGGGGGCCACGGGGTTATGGGGAAACCACTCAAGGACATAACCATCCCAAGGCAAATATTATCAAAATCCTCAATTTTTTTTAAGGGTCCGCCCCTCCAAATTTATCCCTGTGGCATACCTTCCCCATAAGATAAGAGGGTGGCGGGGCCGCAATTCTTTTCCCAGGTGGATTCTTGTCTAAAGTTGCAAAATTCAGCATCACCCCTAAGGATCGAATTGATTTCAGATTTCTAGTTTGGGATGGCCATTTTGAAGTAAAACATCCAGTGTGCCATTGCACAACATAGGAAGCTCCATTCTCCCCAAGTGTGGGACTTGTCCAGAAATGGCAAAGGAATCCTCTTTGCATAGGAATCATAGAGGATGGTTCCTCAGACTCTTGGTGATCAGTTTCAAGGGTCAATTTTAACAAGTTGATTTGCAGGGTCTATAATTCCTAACCCTACCCTAAATTCCAAAGGAGACAGAGATAGAGAATGCAAAAAAGATAAAACTAATGCTAAGCATGTAAATTGAGCATTGGGAATGGTCTTGGGTAAGTTTAAATATGTTTTCAAGGTCCAATTTGGATATTGGGTGCATTTGGTAAATTTTACGTTTTTTGACAGTAAGTTGGATGTGAAGTTAAAATTGGAAATTTGATAGAGTTTTTGAGATATTTTCTTAAATATGAAGTTCAATGTGGGTTCAATAGGACCTAATACATCTATAATACTTTGTTTCCTTTCTCAATTTTAACTAAAAATCTGAATTATACATTTTTGATGGAATTCATTGCCAGAATTAAAGAAAGAAATAGAGATCATTTGCTAACAAGTTTATTAACCAATTTGCATCTTCCAAATATGGGGAAGCATTTCAAATCTAATCTAAGACATTCAATTGATTCAAACAATTAATTGATAGTTCATATGCAAAGTTTAAACTTTAGTTTTGATTTCAAACACAGGACATTTACTGGCAATGCTATTTCTTAATCCCTTTCAAAATAGAGTTTTCATTTCATAATAGCAACTCAGATCTAATACAATAATGAAATTTTGAGAAAGGAATGTAATTATTTATTTGATTTCCAACAATAATTCAACAGTTTATCTCTTTCTTTGAATTTCAAGTTACAATGCACAATACATATTTCTTTCTTTCAAATTCTTCTTAAAACACATTATGGAATAATAATTCTTTACAATTCACTTATCACTTTCAACCTTTTAATTTCAATACAAGATGTCTTCTCATTACAATTAACAATACAAATCATCCACTTCAAAGTGGGAAGGTTACAATGAACTTGCTAAAAGGAAAAGACTGTCAAACTGATTTCTCCAATCTCCAAATAGCAATAGGCTGATTTCTTCATCTTTTATCTTTTAATCACAACAAGGAAGGGGGAAAGGCAACACTCTCCACCAAACCAAGATACCCAATGGGAAAATAGAATCCATATTTCCCCATTGGCCCCCAAGCCCCAACTATATTGGAATGGAGCATGATAATTCAACTCATGGCAACATGGACTTCTTTCACAAGCAAGCAACACTCATTTTTCCACAAAAACTCTACCGAAGTCATAACTTCAAAACATAGGCAGGATTTCTCAACTGGATTTGAAAATACTCATACAATTACAAAGGATTGAACAAGCAAGCCAGACAAGAGCAATAACTATCCAATGGTGTCATTATGCCTATAAGGTTGAAATTGGACATCCACCTAAAAGAACCACCAATATTATGACTAAGGCATAAGACCTTATCCCTCCTCAACCCCTCCTTATCCCTCCTCCAAATGAGAGGAGTTATACCTCCCACAAGGTAAAAATGCATGCATAGGGCACATTTCCTAGGATAACAATTCCAACCAACACTCCCTCCTCAAGACAACTACCAATGGCAAATCCCTTATCCCTCCTCTGATTAACCTCATAGTCTTCTCTCCACACCATACCCTAAGCATTCTACCCATCTCCCTAAGAATTTCAAACATAAATACATTCAAAATTCATGCTAAAAGAGGCAAAAACAACAATTTTAAAAGAGTGAGAGCCTACCTCTCCATAATGGAGACTTGTTTCCAAAACAATCAGTTCTTTTGATTCTCAAAACACAGTCCCAAAATAGCAATGTACAAGCATGTGAATCAATCCAAGCTCTTCCACAAAGCAAGCTCCAAAGGCAAGAGAAAAGTTTTGACCTAAGAGTGTAATAACAAAGTTTTAACCCAACCACCAAAATGAGGAGGAATTAAAATTTTAAAGGAGAGGGTGGAAGAGGATGATGTGGATTCCAAGTGGGATGCCACATCATTTTTTTTCATTCCCCAAGAGTGCAATCCACATCAACAACAAATCATCATTAAAGAAAAATGAAAAAATTACTTACACACAAAATAGCTCATACCCCAAAAGGAATGAATTTAAAAAAAATTGTAAGGCAAGTGCAATCAATACTTGCCCAAAATTTATGTCAAAATACAATAAAATAAGTTACTTTTGACTCTAAAATTATAATCATGATTGGTGGAGGTTTTTAAGAGGTGTGGGACAAGTTTAACTTGTTCCACAATCCTCCAAAATTGTCCTTCAAGGCCAAATTCGAATTTCAAAGTGGAAGGAGTGTTTGACCTTCCAAAATCAGCCTTACAACCTCTTACAAATTCTGACACAACCCATACTTGGTAACTTACACACTCTTCTAAAATGCATTAACTTCTATGACATTTATTTATGACAGCCTTTTGACATAAGATTTATTTAATTACCATAAGGTTATAAAAATATCTATATATCAAGTTTCATTTTCAACCAAAGTAAAAACATTTAATTTCACATTCCACATCCCATTTAATTTAATTAAATTTTAACTATATGTCTCCCACATAATACTATCATATTTAAATAATTGAAATAAAAGCACATTACAAAATAAAATACACACAACAATAAATAAAAAGGGAACACATAATAACCACACACACATATGCCCCATGGTCACAAAAATGGAATCCTAACACAACACAACACACAAATCAACACAGTTGCCATGGTGACCTTGTTGATTTCACACTGAATTCCAATATGGTTAGTCTCCAGTCCCCCGACATTGTTGTGATTTTAACCTGCAAAATGTAAAATACCTCCTTTGGCCTCGTGGCCATATCAGAACATCCAAATGATATAAGTAACATACAATTATTAAATCCAAATCACAACATTATCAAGAATTTAACATTTATTATTTAAATTCAATTTGCAACTATATCATCATCTAATAGATTTCTATACTAGAGCTATTCATAATATCAATGTCACATGTATAAAATCAACATCAATAATCTATCCATGTCAACTAGTATATCATCATCCACATAATAATAATAATGTCTCAATGATCCTCAAGCATAATAACTGAATCCAGGTCAATATTAATCCATAGTCTAACATCTAACCATCATACTAATCAAAACATAATAGTGTCCATAATAATCCCTGATACATCATACTACATCAAAATATAATAATATCCAAAATATGATCAATAGTGTCAGGATCAATATCTCAACAGTGTCAAAGGAGAGTGGGCACTACATCGATGATTTCGGCGATGTGGGTCCCGACTGTTTCGATGTCCCGTGAACCATCTGTAACAATTTTTCCAAATTTTTCACTTTATAAAGGCTGCGGCTATTTTGGGTTTTTAGGTCTTAAATGTCCCAATTCCCCGCAGACCACCTGGGACAAAAACTTCCACAAAACCCACAATACACTAAAACAAGCCTTTTTTTTGGTTTTTTTCAACATTTTACTAGCTCCTTGAATTTTTTCCTTGGACAGGGAAGTTAGAGAAGAGCCAAAGGGACCCCCTACAGCCTGATTTTTGGCCTTTCACCATTATTACCCCTACAGATCTGCAGTATTTGTCCAAGTTATCAAAATTACCTTGAGGGGTGAATTTTGGATAACAAGTTCTCTTACTTCTCTATATATTGTTGACTCACTTGATGAAATACTTGCATGTGAAACTTTTTTTGATACTGATGGTGATTATACTTTTGAACATGAACATGTTAGTGAGGATGTTACTCCTCTTAAGACTATTGAATGTGAATTTTCCACTCCACTTTCGTTTACTTCTAAGATTGTTTCCAATGAAATTCATGATGATTCTATCACTCCTACTAGTTAACGTCTCATGGTTTCATCTACTTCTCACATTTCTATTGATATTCCATGTCCTTATCCTCCTCTTTATTATCCTTCTTCTCTAGATGATACTTATGTCACTTCTTCTATTCATCCTAGGATACCTCCTCTTATTTATTTTGCCTCTACATCTAGTATGCCCATAGGATCTTCATCTTCTGCTTCTTCTTCTCACATTCCCATGATCACTCATAACGGAAAGCTTCAACCTCTCAATGTGCCTCTTACTTTTACGATTCCTTCACATGATATTTTATCACTCATGCATGTTGTTTTCCACTTGGAATATTAAGTTCAATCTCTCACTCTTGAAATTAAATCCTACTATGCTTCTATTGATAATAACTCTCTTCATTGAAAAACTATTCACAAATGTTTTCACAATTCAACATTTCCTAAGGATTTTATCATGCCTACATTTTCATGTTTCAATGGCACTAACAATCTGTATCTCCATAGTAAGCATTATCAATTTGCTATGGATTCTTATTTCAATGATAAATTGTTACTAAAATCCTTCCATCATAGTCTTGTTAATGACGCTCTTTAATGGTACACTCATTTTCCTTTCGGATCTATTAGTACATATTGTGAAATGGAAGGGGTTCTTTCCCACAATAGGCCCTTTATGATTAACAATGGTTCTAGAGTTACACATGATTGGTTACCTAGCTTGCATTAGGGAAAGATAGTACCTATTCTATAATACATTTTATACTTCAATTATTGCATGCATCAGTTAGTATTTCAACATGTTGATTTGTAAAATAAATTTATTATTTTTGTGGCTTGATTCCTACATTAAAAGAGAGATTACAAAATGATACATGTTAATCATTTACAATTTTATGCTATAAATTCATTTATATAGAACAAAAATTAATTGCCACACATGTTATAAATCCTCCTACTACTAAGTCATATCCTAGTTCTTCTCCTCTCCCATTTGTTAAGTTTCAGTCCAAATGACCTCCTGAATAATTTAATCTCATCCCCCTAGGTGATTTAGCTAAGTCTATTCATTCCCCCTAGGTGATTTTAGGGAGTTCTGAAAAGATACTATCTTCTGGCAGTATTGGGAAGGGCTATCATTGGCCTTCCCAGGAGTGGATCAACCCCTGGAGTGGAACAAAAGGAAAAAATTCAACATGGAGGTGAATGGAAGACCTTGGAACATCATGGAAATGATTTTGGAAGGTCTGGGGAAGTTTTGCAAGACTTGGAGCAGTCTGAGTAAAAAACAGGGTTCACAAGCCTAGGCGGTACACAGGCCTAAAACAACTGTTGGGCTTCAGAAGAAGATTTTGGGAGCTCTGGATGGAGTTAGAAGAAAAAAAATATATCCAGAAATAGGATTCCAATACCTACATTATGGTGAAATAATATTTTTCACAACACCTTGGAGCATAGGGTCTATAGGAAGTTTTTCTCAGGCGTAAGTGGAGTAAAACATCAACAATCTGATTTTTCAGGGATCAAATGGAATAATAAAGACATGATATTCCCACCATTGGATTCAAAATTCCATTTCCAGTCAGAATCATATAAAATTTCACCAAAAAAATCCATCGGAAGCTCAAGTTATCTTGTTACAAGTTCAGGACTTAGCCAAATTTTTGGGAGGACAGTGTCAGCACCAGGAGCCTAGTGGGATTTTGTGTCCCTCATGTCCCCCAAGGTCAGGAAATCAAGTGTTCCCAGCACCAATGACCTCTTGGACCCTCATGTGACCTCCAGATTTCATGCCCCCACATTTTTGGAGCATCCCTGAGGTCAGGAACGTGTCAGCTCCAGGACCACTGTGGAAAATGTTCCCTTATCACCCCATGACATGACCTCTTGGACCCTCATATGACCTCCAGACTTGACAGTTCAGCCCCCAGGTGCATTTTTGGAGCATCCATTCCCTACCGTTGGATCGGGTGCCACGTGTCAGCTCCAGGACCACCGTGGAACTTGATGTCCCTTATGAACCTAAGGTGGGGGACATAAGACCTTGAAAAATTCTCCCATCCCCTATGGGGAGTCATTTGGACACCCACGTGACCGACTTTCAGCCCCCAGGTGCATTTTTGGAGCATCCATTCCCTGTCATTGGATCGGGTGCCACGTGTCACCTCCAGGACCACCGTGGAAACTGATGTCCCTTATGTACCTAAGGTGGGGGACATCAGACATGGAAAAATGCACCCAGCCCCTATGGGGAGTCATTTGGACACCCACGTGACCGACTTTCAGCCCCCAGGTGCATTTTTCAAGCAAATCCCCTCCGTCGGATCGAGGACACATGGCATCACCTTGACCACCATGGAAATTGATGTCCCTCACATCCCTAAGGTCAGGGACATCAGGGACATAAAAATTCACCCAGCCCCTCCATGTGCATGTTTTGAAAGTTTAAATCCAGCACTTAGCCATTTTCTTCCTCTCATTTCTCCTCCACAGCTTCATACCTTGCCATGGCTCCTTGCATGATTGTCTAGACACCGGTCCACCATTGTTGCTCCAAACCAGCTCCACCATGGCCACATAAACTCTCCACACCATGAATACATAGAAATATGTAGGTCTCAGAGAAAAATGGAGTGAAATGATGAAGAACGGGGAGAAAATGAAGGTTTTTTGCCAGATAACCATGAAGTCACTCGATCAAAAAATCTTCATATCTCACAAGATACAAGTCAGATCATGATGCCATATTTTGCAGATTTCCTCATTTTTCAAGGTGATCAAGATGCAACAAACAAGAGGTCAAATGGTGCCTAGAATCATTTTCTCCAACAAAACCCTCTCTTCGTGCACCGGCTCACATTCGTTGGATTTCCCATCATTCCGGCAATGGAAACGAGCTAAAAACTTGCACATGAGCTCCAAATGAAAAACCTATCACAATGGAGTTGTTTTCATTGCAAATGGAGAAAAAAACCAGACCTAAAATTTTGAGCTCCATTAATGGCCGCCATGGCAGCTCCGTGCCCGAAGCCACTGCCAGGTCAAAATTTCAAAATTTATTTCCAGGCATTCTAGTGGGAAAAACTATGTGAAATTCAGAGGGTGTGATCGTAATGACAAGAAGAGTCCAAAAATGTATGTAAGGAGAAATTCCATCACAAATCGGAGCACTAGAAACACCCTTTCTAAAAATAGTAAGTTTTCCTATACAAACTTGCTATGTTTGGAAAGTCATCATCAAAAGTAGCTGAGACAAAGAGCAGTGGGCATTGAAGATTCCAAAAGGCCAGAATGAGTGTTCAGAGCAGAAAACAGTGAAAATGACCACTTACTAAAAATAGTAAGTCCCCTATATGGGCATTTACCAAAAATAGTAAGCCACACTCAAAGAGCAGTTTTGGCACAATGGGACATTCAGAACTTCACCTCATCTAAAAATAGTAAAGATAGTTCCATCAAAGAACGCACAATGGGACATTCAGAACATAGTTTGGCATCAGACATTCATCAAGGAACGGGAATGACATCTCCTCTTCTTCTTCTCTCTCTCTTTCTCTCTCCTCTTCCCCCAACTTTCTCTCACTTTCAAATGTTCTAATTCTTTGTTGGGGTTTGCACTTTTTGATATGCCTTTAAGTCACTTAAAAGTGACTTTAGAAACATAATGTAAATTAAGTCACCTTGCTATTATAAAAGGGACTTAAATATTTAAAGTGGAATATGAACAGTCTTAAGTCATATTAAGGCATATGAAAAGGTCATGAGGAAGATGATAGAGTCACCTCTATTCTATAAATTGTAACGCCATTCCCATTTCAAAGGGTTGGTGATTGATCTTGTAAACTCAAGAGTGCATTGTACCTAGAGAAGAACAAAGGAGATAGCCATTTTCTTCCATTTCCCCCATTCTCAAATTTCCTCCATTTCTCCACTATGTACAACTTTTGGTTTGAGCAATCAATACAAGAAGAAGGAGTTTCTAGCTTTCTTTGACTAAGGGGTTTCTTGATACTTTGTGATCATAAATTCTATTTGGTCTTGTTGCCATTTACAGGGTTTTTTCCTCTCATAAATGCATGTGTTGAAGTTTCTAACTAGTGTGTGTGCAGGAATCTGATTTTCTACCTACAACATTAGTTCTCCTACCTCTTTTCTCACTCCCCTTTCCCACTCTTCAGACAAAGTCTTCCCTAGCAAGAGATTGCTAGCTTTTCCGCAGGGTCAGTGGAGTGCCCCTGTTGGATCCCCGGTCGAAAGGCCACCACAGAAATCCACCTTTTCATGTGCATGCACATATGACAGCTGCACCGGTTAAGTAGAGGGACTTAGATTCCCAGAGCATTGGCAAGAAATCCACAAGTTTTTCCACCTGAAAATTTTCTCGCCAACAGTTTTTGGCACCCACCGTGGGGCAGATTTAGCAGCATCTGCACCCAATATACGACCGCAAGGTCTGAAAAAAATAGATTTCAAAGGAAAATCATTTTTTGAAGGTGACTCCATCAAGGAATGAACCCCTGTCATGTTCGTTTCCCACATCATGAAGAAATTTCCAGATTGGAGTGAAGTACCAATGAGTGACAGTGAAGAAGAAGAAGAAGATGTCTTCCCAGAAAAGAAGATCGTTGATCAGCCATGGTTCCAGACTAGTGTTGACAAAGGAAAGAAGAAAGAACCTGTCATCGATGAAGAAGAATGGATTCAAAGGAGACATAAGATAAGGTGTGAAGCTCGAGAATATGCCAAATTCTTGCAAGAGATGAATGAGCAACTTGAAGCAGCCCATAGCGAGAAAGAAGAAGAGGATAATTATCCTATAGAGGAAGACCTTGAAGATCATTCGTACCATAGGGTTTTCATACCCGAAAGGTTCTTGAATGCCGCTGAAGAAAATCCTATCCTTGAGCCTTCCGATGAAGATAAAATCAGCATTCAAGAAGATGACGAAAGACAGGATGGTGCAAGATCCACTGAAGAAGATTTTTGCAATCTCACACAACTCACTACAAAATTGAGAACGTTGTCCTTCTTCCACCATTCTCTAGATGAATTCATTGCATATGGTGATGAAGAAATGAACATGTTGAAAAGAGAATATGTGGAAATACTTGAGAGCATAATAAAAGGAAATTCTGACCCCGAAGTCTTTGATGAAATTTGGAGGTATGCTTTAGCTCTACAGAGAAGATATGAACATTTTGAAACTCCACATCAAATGGAGGAAGAAGATGAGATGCACCCTATGGAAGAAGACTCAGATTTCTGCCCATACTATGAGGTTTTCATTCCTGAAATATTCTTGGATGCTTCTGAAGAAGATCTTGTCATGGAACCTCCCAATGAAAGCCAAAGCAACGTCATGGAGAAAGAAGTTGAAGAGACAAAGATAGAATCACCATTCAACAATTCCATTTGGCTCAAGTCACAGCCCATGGGGGGAATAATATATTCAGTAAAGGAAGATCCTTGCTGCATAATGGATGATCCAATGCTCTCTGAAGACTCCACCAATGATGAAGAAGATGGTCAATTCAAAGTAAGCATGGATGATCTCTTTTCAAGTTTTTATCTTTCAATTGATGATGAAATGGAGAGATGTGAAGAAGTGCAAGAAACTCAGCCAACATCATGGCCCAAAAATGATGAATTCAAGATGGTCATAGATAAATCCTTCCTATTTTGATTCCTCAAGTGACGTAAAAATGTTGCATGAAGAAATGAAGGAAGTCAAAGAATCAAACTCTCTCCCCGATGCAATCATGGATGATCAAATGGAAGAAGCCCACTCTATTTTCAAATCCAAGGAGAATGAGAAATTTAAACACAACCTCTACTCACTCGAGGAGAAGAATCATCATCATGGTGAAAACATAGCCTTTCATCTTTCACCTGAGCAAGAGGATTTAATAATGGATGATCAAGATGTAGCTGAAAATTCTTCTCATACTGTTGCCCCAACATGGTTCTCTACTTCTTACCAAGGAGAAGATGATATGTATTTTGAGCTTGAAGGGGCACATTCCCTCGAAGCTTGGACATCTTCTCCTTGTCAGTAGGTGTCATGAATCAAGTATGCCCATGTATGCAAGAAAGTGAATCTTTGGCAACACAAATCATGAAAGAGGTGAATGAGAATGTTTCAGATGAATCATGGGCCCGTATGGATCATATTTTTAACCATCTCCTAGAGGCACAACAAGAAGATTCCTCCAATAAAGATAAAAAAGATCCTATGGAAATTTCAGAAGAACTATCCGTACAAGATATCTTGAAGGCCACAGAAGAAACTGAGGATCCTCAACTCAGTCTTGAACTCTTGACCCGGGCCATGGAGATACAAGAAAAGTATGAGTCAATTTGTGCTTCCTATTTTGGTGCACCAATTTTTGATGTTGAAATGGAGCAGTTGGATAAGCTTGATGACTTCTCTAATACTTTGGTTGATGAGAATAAACATGAAAACATGCCTTTTTCTTCCACATTGTGTGAAGAAGTTCATGAGTGCAAAAGAATAAAAGTTTGTGTATCTCCTTTGGACATCTCCATTTTTGAAGACAACACCTCCGCCATGGAAGAAGATAATAGGGAAAACATTGAGCTGATTTGCATTGAAGATATTTTTTCAGAACATGGAAAAAATCAGCTTTGGGGCAGCGATGAGATGCTCGATGGAGAATCAGCTATATGGATAAACATGGAAGGCAACTGGCACTATGAAACTGATTTCAAAGAACATGAAGGCAGTGGAATTTCCAAGCAAGGACCTAAGCATCAAGAAGCTCACATGGAATCACTCCTACCAAGTACACAGACAATTGTGAAAGCACATGGCTTTCATAAGCAGCTGAGGAGGGGAGGCTACTTTCTGGAACCCGTCAATGGCTTTGTAGAACATCATCACTCAGTGTTTCCCACTTAGGGGTAACTCTTGAGGAATGAAAAGTGCTTCAGTGAAAGTGGGTTGTCCCCCACCTTGTACCATAGGTGATTTCTAGGTGTGTTTCCCTTTTTGTTGTGTGTGTCTTTTTTGTTGTGTGTGTGTGTTTCCTTTCATTTGTTTTGTGTGTGTGTGTGTTTCCTTCCTTCTAATCTCTCTCTCTATCTTGTAAGTTGTACATGACTCCACAGGGCCCAATGGATAAGGCACTGGTCAACAAATTATATGGTCTAAAATTGATATTCTGGATTCCCATGTCATGTCTTCACTATGCTCAGTCCATGTCATGTCCCCAAGCTAGAGCCAGTTGTTGTCGTGCAAATGTGCAACAGGGAAATTGAAATTTCCAAGCACGACAACTATACCCCAGTGTTAATTTTTTCAAGTCCCATCATTCCAAGACACCCGGGTCTATCCAATCAGTCCAAATGACCTCCTAAATAATGTAATCTCATCCCCCTAGGTGATTTAGGTAATTCTATTCATTTCCCCTAGGTGATTTTAGGGAGTTCTGAAAAGATACTATCTTCTGGCAGTATTGGGAAGGGCTATCACTGGCCTTCCCAGGACTGGATCAACCCCTTGGAGTGGAAAAAAAAGGAAAAAATTCAACATGAAGGTGAATTGAAGACCTTGGAACATCATGGAAATTATTTTGGAAGGTTTGGGGAAGTTTTGCAAGACTTGGAGCAGTCTGAGTAAAAAATAGGGTTCACAAGCCTAGGCGGTACACAGGCCTAAAACAACTGCTGGGCTTCAGAAGAAGATTCTGGGAGCTCTGGATGGAGTTAGAAGAAAAAAAATATCTCCAAGAAAGAGGATTCCAATACCTACATGATGGTGAAATAATATTTTTCACAACACCTTGGTGCATAGGTTGCAGGCAGTTTTTCTCAGGCATAAGTGGAGTAAAACCTCAAAAATCAGATTTTTTAGGGATAGAATAGAATAATAAAGACATGATACCCCCACCATTGGATTCAAAATTCCATTTCCAGTTAGGATCATATAAAATTTCACCAAAAAATTCCATCGGGAGCTCAAGTTATCACTGTCACAAGTTCAGGACTTAGCCAAATTTTTGGGAGGACACGTGTCAGCACCAGGAGCCTGGCGGGATTTCATGTCCCTCACATCCCCAAGGTCAGGAACATCAAGGTTGGAAAATTTTCCCAGCCCCCATGTGACCTCTGGGACCCTCATATGACCTCTTGGACCCTCTTGACCTCCAGTTCAGACAGTTCCCCAGGTGCTTTTTTGGAGCATCCATTCCCTACCGTTGGATCGGGTGCCACGTGTCAGCTCCAGGACCACCGTGGGAATTTGATGTCCCTTATAAACCTGAGGTGGGGGACATAAGACCTTGAAAAATGTTCCCATCCCCTATGGGGAGTCATTTGGACACCCACGTGACCGAGTTTCAGCCCCCAGGTGCATTTTTGGAGCATCCATTCCCTGTCGTTGGATCGGGCGCCACGTGTCACCTCCAGGACCACCGTGGAAACTGATGTCCCTTATGTACCTAAGGTGGGGGACATAAGACATGGAAAAATGCACCCAGCCCCTATGGGGAGTCATTTGGACACCCACGTGACCGACTTTCAGCCCCCAGGTGCATTTTTCAAGCAAATCCCCTGCCGTCGGATCGAGGACACATGGCATCACCTTGACCACCATGGAAATTGATGTCCCTCATGTCCCTGAGGTCAGGGACATCAGGGACATAAAAATTCACCCATCCCCTCTATGTGCATGTTTTGAAAGTTTAAATTCAGCACTTAGTCATTTTCTTCCCCTCATTTCTCCTCCACAGCTTCATACCTTGCCATGGCTCCGTGCATGATTGTCCAGACACCCGGTCCACCATTGTTGCTCCAAACCAGCTCCACCATGGCCACATAAACTCTCCACACCATGAATACATAGAAATATGTAGGTCTTAGAGAAAAATGGAGTGAAATGACGAAGAACGGGGAGAAAATGAAGGTTTTTTGCCAGATAACCATGAAGTCACCCGATCGAAAAATCTTCATATCTCACAAGATACAAGTCAGATCGTGATGCCATATTTTGTAGATTTCCTCATTTTTCAAGGTGATCAAGATGCAACAAACAAGAGGTCAAATGGTGCCTAGAATCATTTTCTCCAACAAAACCCTCTCTTCGTGCACCGGCTCACATTCGTTGGATTTCCCATCATTCCGGCAATGGAAACGAGCTAAAAACTTGCACATGAGCTCCAAATGAAAAACCTATCACAATGGATTTGTTTTCATTGCAAATGGAGACAAAAACCAGACCTAAAAATTTTGAGCTCCATTAATGGCCACCATGGCAGCTCCGTGCCCGAAGCCACTGCCAGGTCAAAATTTCAAAATTTATTTCCAGGCATTCTAGTGGGAAAAACTATGTGAAATTCAAAGGGTGTGATCATAATGACAAGAAGAGTCCAAAAAAGTATGTTCCATCACAAATCAAGCACTAGAAACACCCTTTCTAAAAATATTAAGTTTTCCTATACAGACTTGCTATGTTTTGAAAGTCGTCATCAAAAGCAGCTGAGACAAAGGCATGCATGAAGATTACAAGAGAGCCCGAATGAGTGTTCAGAGATCTCCAGAAGGTCAGAACAGTGAGAAATGACCACTTACTAAAAATAGTAAGTTCCCTATATGGGCATTTACTAAAAATAGTAAGCCACACTCAAAGAACGTAGGATTTTGGCACAATGGGACATTAAAAATAGTAAACTTCATTTACCAGCATCAAAGAGACAATTTCCATCAGAAACGGGGATATTTCCCAACGAGGATCAACGGACTTCATCGGGTGACATCTCCTCTTCTTCTTCTCTCTCTCTTTCTCTCTCCTCTTCCCCCAACTTTCTCTCAATTTCAAATGTTCTAATTCTTTGTTGGGGTTTGCACTTTTTGATATGCCTTTAAGTCACTTAAAAGTGACTTTAGAAACATAATGTAAATTAAGTCACCTTGCTATTATAAAAGGGACTTAAATATTTAAAGTGGAATATGAATAGTCTTAAGTCATATTAAGGCATATGGAAGGTCATGAGGAAGATGATAAGTCACCTCTCATTCTATAAATTGTAACGCCATTCCCATTTCAAAGGGTTGGTGATTGATCTTGTAAACTCAAGAGTGCATTGTACCTAGAGAAAGAACAAAGGAGATAGCCATTTTCTTCTACTTTCCCCCCATTCTCAAATTTCCTCTATTTCTCCACTATGTACAACTTTTTTTGAGAAATCAATACAAGAAGAAGGAGTTTCTAGCTTTCTTTGACTAAGGGGTTTCTTGATACTTTGTGTTCATTAAATTCTATTTGGTCTTGTTGTTATTTGCAAGAGTTGTTTCTTCTCATGAATGCATGTGATGAAGTTTCTAACTAGTGTGTGTGTAGGAATCTGATTTTCTACCTGCAGCATTAGTTCTCCTACCTCTTTTCTCACTCCCCTTTCCCACTCTTCAGACAAAGTATTCCCTAGCAAGAGATTGCTAGCTTTGCCGCAGGGTCAGTGGAGTGCCCCTGTTGGATCCCTGGTCGAAAGGCCACCACAGAAATCCACCTTTTCATGTGCATGCACATACGACAGCTGCACCGGTTAAGTAGAGGGACTTAGATTCCCAGAGCATTGGCAAGAAATCCACAAGTGAAGGCCGATGCTCGTAAGGAGACATATATGCCATTTTTAAGATGTTCATCTCCAAACATTGAAGCAACGATCTAGGACAATCTACGAATGGTAGTACTGTCGATTACCAAGTCATGTTGCAGGAGACACTTCAAATCGCTTCCGACCGAGCTCCTCATCAGACATCTCCATCGTCATTATGTTTTTTTTTCTCACAGCATGGACCTAATCGATCCCAACTATAGGGATATGAAAGAAAAAGAGCTCGAGCAAGCTCGAATCGATATGGGACATAGCCAGTGAAGTTTCCGCGACGGTCGGGTTGACTCAAGGCAACTATACCATGGCGTGGGCCCACTATTTGAATGGAGGAAATGAGGGTCTAAATATGAAATGACGCAACACCCACATCTTTCACTCTTCATGCTCTGTAGCTTCAGTGTGATCTATCTTTCTAGCATCACATTCTCAAACCATTTCCTCAATTACACACTCTTGTTCTATGGTTCATTCTTGACTATTGAGGAATCATTTTATAAATGAACCTCATTTCACTCACAAATAGCACATTCTAAATCAGGGGGGAATGCCCACGATCCTATTCATTCATCTTTGCATACCATTCCATCCTACTCATACAGTAACATACTGCATATCTTGGTTACTTTTACTCTTGCTTGAATTTTCTTGTATATTTTCCACTTTAGTACACATATTATTTAGATCTCTTGTATTTCATTTTCTATTACCATACACGCGTGAGTTCACACTTTTCTCTAGTTGTGATTGAAAACACATGCATCTTACATGCAACATGGATGCTCGCCTTCTATGAATCCTACAACAGTCACTAGGGGCATCCACATTAATCTACTTATGGGTGCTATTGTTTCATTTTGTACTTAATAACTTTTCATTATTTTCTTATATACATGATTTTGACATACTGGTTATATATCTAACATGCTAATGGGTGCTTCATGTGCATTTTATTTATTTTACAGGATTAATTGCTTCCATCACCTATAAACTTTTTGTTTGCTATTTGTTATTTTATTGAAAGGGTTCTTCATCAAGTTGCCCTAGAACGAGTCACGGATATGATAAGAAAACCCTGGAAGTCATATGGTGAAAATTGAGGGGTAGTCACAAAAACCAATCCATAGGATGTTATGAAAAGCTACAAATAGCTGAAACAGAGCATTGAACCAAAGATATAACAAGATAGATGATGAAAGAGGCATGACCAAATGTAGTGACTTTACCATGGGTTCATTTTGTATGAAGAATATTTATTTATTTAATGTAATGTAGTCATAGTGTGCCACTCATCAGGATACTGATTCCTGGAATAAAGATACGAGTGTAACCACAAACAAGCTTGTACGTGAGTCTTTGTAGACAGTAAGAATTTGTGTTTCCATTAATGATAAAATGAGCTTCATATGAAGTATGATCTTGAGATCAATTTACCTAGTTTATGAGATTAATGTATGCATCGATTTTGAGATAGTAAATAAATATTGATGTTTGGGATATAGAATGTTTCTGATTTTACAGGTCTATTTGTAGATAAAATAGATTAGTTCAAAGTTTCCCCTACACAGAATGGCTTGATATGAAGGGATAACTTCTTAATCTCACACTATTTTTACGGCTTAAGTTCAACATTTGGTGTCTGAGTGCATGATTCCTTTACACCATTATTCGCATGTTAGGAAAAAAATTAGGATATTACCTAAACCAACACTAATTGAAATTAAGGATAATGGTGGGAAAGTCAAATCAACATATTTGTAATTCAAGGAGAAGAGAAGAAACTCAAAGCTTCATACAAATAATATCTAAGGTTATATCATGTAGAGAATTACATAGAGGAATTTTGGTCTCAGCAACTATCACTTATTAGTGGCTGTGCATATTGGCATACACTAAAAAAATAGAGTGGAAATCATGATTGTACTTAAGGGAAATTTTTGAGTGATAACTGAAGAAAATTTAGTTGCCATACTCAGAAGGCTTTAAGAAAGGGGATGTAGCAAGAGGAAACTAGATTATAGAAATTTATTATGTAAGAATTACTTTAGAATCCAAATAATTACTATCGGTGCCATACAAATGGACTAGTTTAAATTTAAGAAAGGGGAAGTTCATAAGTGTAGCAAGACGATCTTAAACAAATTCCCAAGAATTAGAATTTTGATGTGAAAAAAGGATTAATAAAAAGTTATGGAAAGCAAATCTATTAAGGGAAAGGAACATAATGAGCAGTTTAATAAAAACAATCAAAATGAGGAGAATGGACCTAGAGAGAGCTCCATAGATGTGAGGAGGAATCCACCCAAAAAAAGCTTTTAGAACAAAATTTACAACTTTAGCATTTCATTAAGGAGACCACATAGAGTGCTTTGTGATCCATTATGATGGTACAAATTAAAAACTAACTCATACAAATAGCACGAGAAGAGAGGGGATTTACTTTGAAACCCACTTCGAGTGGAGGCCTATAACTGGCTGGAACCCAATAAATGGAGGCAATCACCTTCTTGTCTAGATGAACTTTCATGAGGTGGAGAAATAATTTTTGTGTAACTCCATGGTCTTCCCCATTACTAAATTATTTTGAAGATCAAGACAAGACAGTTAAGCATTCAATTCAAGAGGGAAGCTTGACTGAGTACAAATAGTCTCAATGCAATTAATTCCATTTAATGGTCATAATTTAGGAGAAATAGTTGATATAACGAAGATCCTTTGAAAGCCATGTTGGGTGGTGAGGAAAGAAAATCTGTTATTAATTAAAGAAATAATGTGAAGATGAAAGATGAAAAGGTAGGCCTAATACCTGTAGATCCAAGAGGCAAAGAAGGGGTGGAATCCTGAAATAGTTGATTAAATTAGAAGACAATTAAGATTACAAGAATAGTAAAATGAAGAAATTCATGAAGAATATATAGTTACAGCCAAATACAAACCATGAGACAAAGATGCGTACAGGTGCAACCATATTCCTAAATTACATAACCCCAAGGTTGCCATTCCATGACATCGCTGGAAACACAATCTTGAAAAAAGAATAACTTGAGAATATTTGGAAGACAAGATATCATCAATTGAAAAACAATAAGAAAGTAAGAAGACAAATAATTCCCCAGAGAATTAGAATTACTAGGACAGTTATATTTTGATATTGAGCTACCAAGACAAAGGGAGAAAATTAACTTGAAATATTTCTACAATAAATTAATTAGGTAAAATAAAAAATATCCCAATCATTAGCCCCAAGTACAACCCCAAAAAATTAAAAAGAATCATAACTATGCAGAAACCATGTAACTTTTGAAAGGACACCATTGGATGTCCTGAAATTTTATTCATCTTGGTAGATCATACATTAGTAATGAATGGAACAATATCACTTGCAAGATATTGCACATTTTGGTACGTTTTAGAAGGAACCATCTACTGTGGCCTAACATGAACGAATGTTTTATCACCAAATTGATCTAAACTATTGGGTCTTCCAAATACTAATAATTTAGGAGCTTGTAGATACTAAGTCCAAATTTCCCATGAATCTAATTTACAAATGCATACAAGACAAATTTAGCAGTCATATAGAACCACCCCTTGTTGTTATGCATTAGCTTATGAGGATCATAACTCATTTTATTTTAACCATTTTAGGGTTTTAGATGTAATTAATAGAAATGGAGAATTGTAATAATGTAATAATCAGTGTGAATTAATTAAGAATCCTAACATTTTCACCATTAGATTTGCATTGTCCTGAAGAGATGAGGAGAGGAACTCTCTGAACAACTCGAACTTGTCACATGCAAGT
The DNA here is from genome assembly GCA_019776745.2 of Taxus chinensis. Classification (NCBI taxonomy): domain Eukaryota; kingdom Viridiplantae; phylum Streptophyta; class Pinopsida; order Cupressales; family Taxaceae; genus Taxus; species Taxus chinensis. The sequence continues at coordinate 222,511,191 of CM034157.1, forward strand.
GACTTTGTGAAAATATTTGCTCGTTGTTCAGCTGTTGGAAAAATTGAAGCTGTATAATTGTGCTTCAAGACATGTCTCGCGTATGAAATGAACCATGAACTATCAATGTTTTGTTCTCTCATGAAAAACTAGATTGCGAACAAGTTTGAGAACACCTTCATTGATCAACATACATGGTGGTAGGTTTGTACCTGATGGTATTCCAAGTCCTTCCAGTATGTGACATAGCCAAATCGCTTCACAAAAGCTTCTCCTGCTAGAATGATACTCGGATTCTATGGAAGATGAGAAACAAAGTGTTGTTTCTTACTTCCCCATGATATTGGTCCAGATCCCATAAAGAATACAAATCCAGAAGTGGATTTTCTATCATCAATGTTACCTGCATGATCTGAATCTGAATATCCAGTCAAGAAGAATTTTCATTCTTCTTGTATTCTAGACCAAGATCCAATGATGCCTTTGAGATATCTCAAGATGCTATGCCTTGCTTGCTTTCCAATGACAAACTTTTGAGTCATGCATGAACCTGGATAGATAGCTCACTGCAAAGATGATATCTAGTCTAGTTTAGGTTAGGTAAATGAGACTCCCGATCAATTGTCGATAGAGAGTTGCATTTACCTCAGGAGATGGATCTGAATGAGATAACTACAATCTGGTTCTCCATAGGTGTAGCAATTGGTGAACAATCCATCATCCTAAATTTCTCGAGCATAGTCTTGAGTATATTTCATCTGAGAAACAAAAATTGATTCTCAGTTTCTGCCATACTTCCAATCCAAGACAATAGTGCATATAGCCTGAGACTCTGTCATGTAGAACGATCGATTAAGATCTTTCTTTGTTTTCATCATGATCATCTTCACTGAACTGCCAGTGATGACTAGATCATCGACATAGACAACAACAATCACCATCTCCCCCCCTTGCTTTTTGAGGTAGAGATTGGGATCGTATGGATTTCTGACAAATCCATGTTGTATGAGATGCTCATCAATCTTTGATGTACCATGCCCGGGGTGCCTGTTTAAGGCCATACAGAGATTTCCTGAGTCTGCATACCTTTGGTCTTCTTGACCAGGTACAACATATCCCTCAGGTTGAGTCATGTAGACTTCTTCTTGTAAATCTCCATTCAGAAGGATAACTTTTTACGTCCATTTGATGGACTTTCCAACCAAACTGAGTAGCTAGAGCAAAGATCATCCTGATCGTTTTGATCTTAGTTGTGGGAGAAAATGTCTCCTCATAGTCAATGCCTTCTTTCTGTGCATACCCCTTTGCTACAAGTCTTGCTTTATACTTGTCAATAGTCCCATCTGCTTTGTACTTAGTTTTGAATATCCATCTGCATCCAATGGGTTTCTTCCCTGGTGGAAGATCAACAAGCTGCCAAGTGTTATTCTTCATCACTGATTGATACTCTGAATCCATGGCATCTTTCCAAGATTTTGACTGTAGGGCTTCCTAGACTGTAGAGGGCTCATCTGATTCAATAACTCTACTCATCAAAGCAAAGTTGACTTCTTCTCGAGCTTTACTATGAGTTCGTGGTCTAGGGGTGGATGTATCTAGGTGGAGCATCCAAATTTGCATCTCGTAATCATACTTGTATACCATTTAGGCATACTTCTTAACTGTTCCATGGGTTGTGGTTCTATCTGATCAACACCATCATCCCCATCATCACTTTCATCTTCAGTGGGAACATCAGCTTGTTTTTACAACAGGTGAAAAATCTACATGTTTGTGAGTCGTTGATGGAGGAGTCTCTGCTTCCTTCTTCTCAAAAAATCAACATCTCTACTTGTGTAGACTTTCTCTGGTCTTTGGATCCATCAATCTGTACCCAAGAGTCTCTTCACTGTATCCAATGAAGATCAGATTTTTTGTGACTTTCATATCCAATTTATTTCTTGTTCTTCTTGGGTATGTGCATGCTTGCTTTGCACCCAAATACTCTAAGGTGTGCAATGGATGGTTTCTTATTTGACCATGCTTCTTGTGGTGTTACTCCATCAAGAGAAATACTGTGGGCACTCTGTTCAACAAATACACTGTAGTCTTTGCTGCTTCTGCCCAAAATGTCTTTGCAAACCTGGAGTCATCAATCATGCATCACACCATTTCCATGATAGTATGATTTCTTCTCTCAACAACACCATTCTGCTGTGGTGTGTGTGGAGGAGGCATTTGTCGACGAATCCCATGAGTTTGTAGGTAGTCTTGAACTCATTACTGGTGAATTCCCCCCCTCGATCTGAGTGGAGAGTTCTGATGTGCGACCAACTTCATTCTCAACAAGTGCCACTTTGAACTTTTTGAAGGTTTCAAAGGCTTCACTTTTCTTATGAAGACAAAAATCCACATTTTCTTGAATAGTCATCAACACAAAGCATGAAGTACTTGAATCCAGAATGACTTGGTTGCATGGGACCATAAAGATCGGTATGAACCAGATCAAGCTTTACCATGAGCTCAATATGTACTTCTTCTAGAATGAAGCTCTGTGTTGTTTTCTGCTAGGCAAGTGAGGACACTTGTCTGTATCCTTCTGAAGAGATGGTAGGCAATCCTTTACCATATTACCCTTTTGAAGTGTTTCGAGATATTTGAAACTGATGTGACCAAATCTGCGATGCCATAACTAGTTCTGTAAGGTGTGAGTTTTTAGCCACAAGTGCTTGATCATCTCTATGTGAACAAAATCAAGTTGGAACATGCGTCCCACATTGGAGGCTTTTGCAATTATTTTCGAGCCTCTTGATTTATCTCGAATCAAACACATTTTCTTGCCGGATTGACTATCAAAGTCAATTTTCAAGTTGTGATCTAGGAGTTGACTAACTGAAAGAAGATTCTTTGTCAACCCAGGGACATATAAGACATGTGATATTCTGCAGTTGCATGAACCAAGCGGTAGAGAAATGTTTCCAATCCCCTGACACTGTGTATGAAGAATCATCACCTAACGAAACATGATTTTTTGAAGGTGTGTCCCTCATTGAAGTAAACGAGTCTCTGTGGCTGGTCATGTGTAGAGTGGCTCCCAATTCAACATACCAGACATCACTAGATGACGTGGATGGTTCACTTGATCGAGCAGTGATACAAGAAGTCTTCATTATCTGAATCATGTTCTTGTTGCTCAGCAATATTACCTTGCTGGTGGGGTTTTCTTTTCCAATTCCCCTTTTTCTGCCCTTGATTGTTGTTTAGAATGTCCCTTGTAAGTTTGTTGTTGTTTGAGGTCCAGAATTGCTTGATGAACCTTTCTTGTAGGAATGTGTTATACCAACAATCTTTTAAGTCATGTCCTCTTTTGCAAATGGGACATCTTGCTTCTTCTGTTGATTTTGTCCCCATGATGACTGATTCTGATGTTGGGACTTCTTGATAGGATTAGGACTTTACCTTTTCCTTTCCATTTATGATGTGAAGACAGTGCTTGCTCCTCTTCATCATCTTTGTTGTGCATTGCTTCCTCTTGTTGCAGTAGATTTACCAACTTGTCAAAACTACTTGTCGTTATCTGACAAGTTTAGAGTTGTGACAAAAATTCGGTAAGAAGGAGGGAGAGTGCTCTCAGAACAATGGGAACGAGAGACTCATCTTTGACCTCTTCTCCTAGGGCTAGAAGTGAAGCCCTCAACTCTGCAACTCTTCTTAAGAAAGGCTTCAATTTTCTCATTCTGCTTGAACTTCAATGTATGTAACTGACTCTGCAAATTGAGTATGACATTCTTGTTCTTGGCCTCATATACTGTGCTCAACTTATCCCATGCTTCTTTTGCTGATGTGGCATCTCGAATGTGGGGTTGCACATCGTCAGATACTCCAAACAAGATGATGAGCTTGGCCTTTCTGATCTGCTCTATCAAATTGTCGTTGTTGTGTTGCATCAGTGGTGATCTAGTTAGAGTACCAGTCACAACAGTCCAAATCTCTTCAAACTCAAGTTGTGTCTTTATTTTTTTCTTCCATGCAGCATAGTTGCTTCCTCTGAGAAATTGTGAATCCGGAAGAAAAAATTTGGGGGCATTGGTGCCCATTTTGTAGAGATCACTGACAGGGTTTGGCTTTTATCACTCCAGGTATATAGGTCTCCCAATCTATATACCGTCAGTCCGATATACCGAACCTTTCTATATACGCGCCCTTCCGATATACCCGTCGGTACGTGGAAGAAGCTCGCCCTTTCTATATACCCGGCGGTACGTGAAAGAGGCGTTAACGTACGTGAAAGAATTCGATACGTGGTACCAAGACAGTACTGATGGGGTCTGTGCGATTATTGACACCGGCTCAAAGAAATATCCTCATACGCGCGCGTAACTTCGCTATATACTCAGATAATTTCTCAGTCCGGATTTATGTCTTGCAATCGTTCACAGACGGATGGGATGGTTCATAGTGTGTGCACTGTGACCTTATTACTCCCCGTCGATTTATAGGGACGATGCCCAGACGACGTTGTTGCAGCTATATTAGGCATTAATTGCAGTAGTAGTCGCGACGGCTTTACCCGTAAGCGCTTCCCAGAGGCACTGTATATACCGAACGCTGCGAATGAGATCTAGGATCTCGTGAGTGTTACAGAACCAAATTTACTATTTTTTATTACAATTCTGCCAGTTTCTGAGCAGTTACAAAGTTTTGCAGTTGACTATGGCAACCTGCAAATTAGTACAATATATAATACAATTTGAATGACAGGCAAAAAAAATTTCAGTTTCGGGGTCCTGGTGACCTCCTGAGCCCTAAATGCTAAAAATTGCAAAAAAATAGCTGAAAATGCAATTTTTAGGTGGGTCTCCTTTTGCAAAAAATGTCTGGAATGAGAAAACAGACCAAATAGGAGAAAATTTTTTTTTTTTACCCTAAATTAGGGATTCTCCGCTAAATTTAGTTAGTCGTAACTAACTTCAAAAAAGCCTGCTAAATTTAGCAGTTCCGCCAGAATTCCCGCCAGATGCAAAAGGAGAGTTTTTGAGTGTTTTTAGTGGGATTTGATCCTCAAACCTCTCACTCCTAAGGCACATGGAATAACCAACTTGGCCACTTAGGGGCGCTTGGACTATGAATGGAAGAAATTTGTATTTAATGTCAAATAAATTGACTTACCTTTTAAAAAAATGCAGCTTGGTGAGCCTCCACGTGGCGCATGCTGGTGAAGGGGCATTTTTAGGGTTGTATTTGCCCAAAAAACGGATCTGGAGCTTTTCTTTTTACCTCCACTCCTTTGTATTCTCCTTTGGCCGCGTTTTTTTTTGCTTTCCACGCACAAATATGCAAGTACAGGCCGCGTTTTTTTTGTATGGGCGCTGTATTTTCCTCCTGGGGCCACGTTTTTTGCTTTGGACGCACTGTACAGGATGTATTTTTGCTGTATTTTTCTCCGTGGGCTGCGTTTTGAATGCCTGAACTGTGTTTTTATTGTCCTGGCCGCATTTTCTCTTGCCTGGGCGTTTTTTTTTTCAATGCTGGGGGCGTTTTTTTTCAATGCTGGGGGCGTTTTTGCAATGCTGGGGGCGTATTTTTGACTTGGGGCGCTATTTTTTTTACTGTATTTGCTCACAAAAACGTTTGTTTTCTTTGTGCAGGCGCTGGGGGCAGCAAATGGCGTGGGCAAGCTCAAAAAAAACCGTTTTTTTTGCTATGCAGGCCGTGGGGGACAGCCAAGGGCACGTATGCTCTAAAAAAATGCCTTTTTTTTTTCTTGTACAGGCGCTAGATGAAGAAAAATGCCTCTTCTTTTTTTTTATTTATTTGCTCTGTGTATTCACTGCAGGTGCACAGACAGTCCTCCAAACAAGCAAAACAATCTCCAAATACAGTAAAACAAAACCTTGATTGGAATTTTTTTTTTTTATAAAAAAAATTCAATACCTGTAGCTATTTTTGCCAGTGCAAAAAAAATTTGCGTTCCAAACACCTGGAACGAACTGGGGAATGTGGAAAGGCAGAGATGAGGCTGGGAGGTTGCAGGAGGCTGCACAGGCTCTCTATTGCTGCATACTCTTCTCCAATCTTCTCTATTTCTTCTGCATTCTTTTTCCACTCCTTCACAGGGCCAGAATTTCGCTCTGGTACCAAATGTAGATTGAGAAACAGGGACGAAAGCCTGTGATATTTTATTAATCTCAATCAGTAAACATTACATAGAATGGGCTGCAATATTTATAGATATTGCACAGCCATATACATCCAGAAGAATGAGTTGCACAGGTGCAACCAAAAACCAGACTAAACAAGCTTCCAAATCATCCGGGAAGCAACAATTAAATAAAAAACAAATATATTGTTTATAACAATATAACAATGTGAATACTGACAAATATGGTTGATTAACCATATAACCATTTAACCATTAATTATTTAATTAATAAAATTAATTAAATAATCTAACTATGCATAATTAATAATATATCCTAACACATTATAGCATGCCTGGTGGGACTCGAAACTCTCAATGTGAGTCTTTGTTGTTTGTATTTCATTTCCTTTAATTTTTACTAACCTTGTAAGGAAGGAATATATGTTGCATTTTGTTTTATTTCTTGATCGAGTTGCACTATAGATTGCTTGGATTAGATTTTCCTTATACACTGGTTTAAAGATCAGATAAAAAGGAAAAGTGTATTCTAGTTATTCCCATTTTTATTAGTTTCTCCTTTTTCATTGCACTTTCCCTTTCTTTCTTGCTTATTCTCTCGAACTCCACACTTGGTTTTGGATATAATAAAAACATTTTCATCCCTAATTGAAAATCTAGTTTAACTAGGGGGTTTAACACATTGCATTTCAATTCATCACACACAACCAAACTCAAACATCAATTCACACATCTAGACATTCCTTACTAGGTGGAACTTATTGGTATTTCATCACCCAACAAGAAATATGCCACATTTTTAAGGCCTTGTTCTAAATCTTGCAGAGATTTGAGCCTCATACACCTTTTGGTATATCGAGGAATCCACATCCAAAACTACCCAAAACCCCATCAACCTCTTTTTCATATCTTAAGTTAATCTAGATAATCAAAAACTTGATGTGTGACTTGCTACTTTTAAGTAAAAATCAGCATAGTTTTAGCTTTGTTTGTTTCATGCCAGTTATCACCAGATCTCAATCTAAACAAATGGAACAAAACATGTCAAAAAATTTCTCAGTTCCCACCACCATTCAACCAACTTGCACACTTTCTCTTTTCACTTTAAGTCCTTATTTCAACCACAGTTACTCAACCCATTATCACCATCCCTCCTCTTCAGGAGATGCAGTTGTTTCAATTTAATCCCCATGAAGAAAACAATCCTTTTCTTCATGAATCTTTCCATTCCTTCTAGACTAGACACTCCTCCATATTCTTCCTCCATCAATGCTTCTAGGCCTCCTCTCATCCCTCGTGAATATGTGGAATTTCAAGAGATTTTTAATGAAAATATGGTAGCTCTTCACTATTGTCTTCTTCGTAAGACCACTAATCTTCCCATTAATGGACCCCCTTTGAAAAAAAATCATGCCTATCATTCTAATCCGGAGTCCACTCAAGTGTTTACCTCTTAACTTGTAGTGTTCTTTCCAAGAGCCATGAGTGTGCTTGCCAAATACCAACACAAATTTGACCCTAATCAAGCATCTTCTTCCAATCCAACTAATCATCAAACCACTCAATTGTAGGCTCCTATTCCAACTAATCTACCTCGTGTCAACACTAGCATCCCTTCTTCCATTCCCATTCCTTAAATTTCTACTATAATAACCTCTCTCCCCATTCAACCATCTCAAGATTCATTATTTATTCCTCCTATATCCAAACAACATCGTACCACAATGCCTCTCATTTCCACCTCACATGTTCATGCCAATGTGGTCATCTCAGAAAATCTCCCGCTCGAATCAATATAGAATCATGACTCACCTCATTAATGAGCTAACCATCACATTCCCATCTAATCAATTCAAACATCCCAACCACCTATCATTTATGTCCCAACCAATCCTATATCCAATCAATCATATGTCCCAATATCACAATAACCTATGCAATCCAACCAATCAAATCACATTCTTATCTCCCCACATCAGGTAATGAATCAACCCATAAAGTCACAACCCTTCAATTATATTCCCCCTCATCAATTACCCTGATCAACACTAATAAAACCTCAAAACTATCAAGTATATCAAAAACCCCATCCATCCACGTCACATACATCCCAAATTCCTATTGTGACATCTCAACCATCCAATGATACCCTACAGGATCTATTGAGTATAATGGCTAATATATAAGTTGTAACCATGGGATCTAAAACCATGCTTTCTTATGAACAAATTCACAATGAACCCATCAACTCATATGTTCTGATCAAATCTTATCCTCCTCATTTGGAAATCCTAAATTTTATAAATTCAATAGTAAGGACGATCCTCAACAACATATACGTGTGTTTAGACATGCACATTATATTATTACTTATGATGAAGACCTCATGTTACGCATGTGTCCCATGTATTTGGATGGACCAGACCTAGATTGGTAAAGTAACATCCCAAAAAAATTCACTATTCACATTCACCCAACTCGAACAACTATTCCTTGAGAATTTTTCAATAAACATTATGCATAAAATTACCATCATCGACTTTTATGCCATCCGATAATATGATGAAGAACCTAGCGCTGACTTCATTACATGATGGTGTATCATTATCAACCAACTCTCATTTCCTCTTCCACAGATCGAGCTCATTGAATTCTTCACATAGTTTTTTGTGAAGCATATTTCAGCCACCCTTCAAATCCAATCATTTCAAACCTTAGTGAGGAAGCATTCACCATGTCTCGCAAACTTGAAATTTGTGCCCTTGAGAAAGGCCATCTTAATATTCGATCCAACAAACCTAATACAGAGTTCACTAAATCATCCACACACAATGAAAAATCAAAAACCACCATTAATACCATTGTGGTCAAATCATCATCTATATCTACTTCTCATATGGAGCCTCTGTAAAGATATCCTAGACCAACCCCCAATTATACCCCTCTTTGGGTGTCATATAGTTCAATTTTTGACAAGTTGATGGTGGTTAATCTCATTTGAACATCCACCCATTAGACCCTTTGATGAAACATGACCTAAATCGACATGGTACCCGTGAAGAAGCATTATTGCAAATATCACCAAGTCCATGGCCATGACATCAAAATGTGTCACACATTTAAGGATTTTGGTCAAAAAACTTATAGAATCAGGTGACTTCAAGTGGAAAACTCTAACACACCACCTAATCAACCCTAGGATTTCTTCAAGAAACCTTTATAAACCCATCCACCCAATAATCAAACTCAACCTTCTACATCACAAAAACCTAACACACATACCATTAACACTATAGATCAAATTTCAACATCAACAACTCCATCATCTACGACACCTACATTTATTTCAAGATCCTCCCAAATTTAACATCTTCATCAAAATCAACCATGACCATAACTTCATTGGACTTGATTACACCCAATTTGTCATCTTTCACCATCAATAACTTCATCCATTGAACCCATTACATAACCAGTATCCACTTCTATGACTATGCCCATTTCCAAATCAACCACATCAACCACATCCTACGATATAATCTACATCTACATCTCAATTTTCAAGTATAACTATGATACCCCTTGAAACATTTATGACACAACCACCCCACCTAAGATAACCACAAAAAATATTCAACCCCCATCTACAAAACTAATCATCTCTACACCAACATCTGACAATTACACCTATGACTACACCTTCACCTATCCCATAATCAATACAAGTACAAGTGACACTTCTATCTCATCAACAACACCTAAACACATAAACAAATTCATCCTAATACCACACAACCAATCTCCCCTTTGGATGTTGTTAAACACATCATGCAGAAATATTTTCCACCATTAATATTACAAAGCATTGCTACCTAAACCAGTCACCATGGATCCTCCAACCAAAGATGCCACTACTTCCTCTAAGGAAAAATCTCCACAAAAAAACTAAAAACCTTGGTGCCCCCATTCAAAAATCTCTTACATATCCACATATAAAGTTGGAGCTTCCTTCCCATAAGACTAATGAAATAAAAACTACATCATCATCATACTTAGGAATATCTTCTTATATTTTGGGGCCACCCCCTTCATCCAATACTTCCACCACTAGTAATGAACAACACAAGAAGGACCATTATTTCAAGACAAATATCCTCCTCCTAAACCACCTATCACTTACTATTCCTAAAATTGAATCCAAGTCATCCACATCATCAACCAAGACTCAAATTCAAACACAACTATCTTCATCCTCTTCAAAATATAAGAAAAAATCAAAGGATCCCATAAAACCACCTCAAACCAAAATAATTACCTTCATCACCCCCTTCATCTATAGAAACATCATCATCTATTCCCTTGAGGTATTATAGGAAAATGTTTTACCAAATACTCCAAGCTTCAGAAATCACTTTACCACCTATCAAACCCTTCAACCCAAATGCACCATGACCTTCATGGTTTGATTCTAATCTTGTTTATGCATACCATCTGTGCACTAGGCCATGAAACTGAAACATTACAAGGCCCTTCAAACCATCATCCATAATCTATTTGACCAAGATGACCTTCTTGAGGAGGGACCAACTATTCCACATCAACTTCTTCATCCACAAACCTCATCCACTAAAACATCTAAGTCACCCCACTCATATAATACTTATGTTATCATCCCTCCTACCACTTCTTCTCCTTAAAGAAACGTTCCCCTCTATACATTGATGTTTATTCATAGTCAGGTTTCTTATCATGAATGTCCTCCACCCACTCAATCAAATTATAAGGTGGTTGTCTTCACTCCTCCTAGAGAGTCTACCCAACCATCTTCATCATCAAAACGTAAGGTGTACATCTTAGTTTCCCCTCATCCTGTTTCTCTTAAACAGAGTATCATGAAACAAATTCATCATGCCCTGGTTAAGATGTCGCTCTATGAGCTTATCCAAAGCTCTTCAAATCATAGGAAATCCCTCATGGAAACTCTTAATTGTATCCCTACTACTAATGATGAGGATCATCCCTTCACATCTCTTTTCGGGTCCCTTACTACTTAACTTCTATATCTTTTGATGACACTGTGATTCTAGACATCAACCCAGAAGAACATGACCTTCCCCTCTTCATCACCATTTATATCAATGAATACCTTCATTCGTCAGATCTATGATTGAAAATGGAGCTAACATTAACATCATATCATCCCATACTTTCAACCAACTCAAGCTCCCTAAATCCATTTTCACCCAATCACCCATGGTCTTGTGATGATTTCAATGACGTTATTGCACCTACCTTAGGCACAGTTATTCTTCCCATCCAAATTGGTGAAAAATCCTCCATGAATTCTTCTATATCATAGAGGGTGAAATTTTTTCAATATAATTTTTTTAGGATGACCTTGGATCTATGCTATGCGTTGTGTCCCTTCCACTCTCCATCGATGTATCGAATATGAGCATAAGGGGAAGCTTTTAACTCTCCCCATGGACACCGCATCATTCAAAGCATGTAATATGAATTATCGTCCTAACGATGTGCTCATCCCCACACACGATTCATCTCAACCATCTACTAGCTCACCCATTCCCATGTCTAAAATTCCCAATGATGATTTTATCGACAAGGTAATGGATAAGCTCTTGTTGATGGTGTATCACCTTCTTATGCTAAAAACTCTTCCCATACCAAATAGACTTGGTAGACCTAGAAAAAGAACCTATGTATTAACCAAAATGTCGGGAATATCATTCCTTTTGGTCCACCTCATATTCATACCACTCTCATCTATGGTGGTATCGATCAAACTTCGTCTCACATCAATATCCAACCTCATACCAAACTATACACCAACGGCTTTGGTTGTCTCTACAAGCAATCATTCACTCACACCTATCTTCACCATTGTGCCTGGAAAGGATTTGGAATAGGGAATTATGAGAAGGGCATACATGCCATTGTTATTGATCAATCTCAAAAATCCCATGAAAAATTTGGACTAGGTTATAAAGAGAAAACTTATGATCCCATTCCACCATCTATGATGCCTATGGACATGCCTTCTCCATATTCTCCATCCTATGAGGCTATGGACACAGATGACACCATTTCTATTACTTCTAGATTTTTTTATTCTCCACCATCACCTTGAGACCAGTCACTTATCAATGTGAAAATAAAACTAGGTCCCTTCCTATTCAACATCTAGAAATGATAAAAGAATATTCATATACCATCAACATTCTCCATTGAGTTAAAGATGACACCATTATTTCCCATATGGGGGCAAAGGATTCTTAGCTTCATAATACCTTACCAGTCAACTCACCAACTCTTCTTAATGAAGCCAGCACCGAAATAAAAATAGGGACTCCTCAGGAACCTCACATTCTCAAAGTGGGTCAATCCTTGATCCACAAGAGCTTGAATCCTTCATCGCATTCCTTTCTCACCATAGCCAAGCCTTCACATGGTCATACTATGACATGTTAGGCCTTGATCCATCCATATTTGTCCATAATATCATCACCTTTCCTAATGCTAAGCCAGTTAAGTAGAAGCTTTGCCGCATGCACCCTCGAGTTTCCCTCCTTGTTAAAGAGGAGCTGCAATGCCTTCTTTTCACTAATTTCATCATCCCCATTGACTATCCCCAATGGTTTTATAACATCATACCTATCGCAATAAAATTTTGAAAGCTCTGTATCTGCATTGAATTTTGAGATTTAAACCTCACTTTCCCTAAAGATGACCCCCCTTCCTAACATCGATCAGCTTATAGACCTCACTATAGGCCATGGGATGCTTTCTCTTATGAAAAGTTTCTCTGGGTATAATGAGATACTTATCACACTAGAAGACCAACATAAGACCTCGTTCATCACTCCTTGGGGAACCTTTTACTATTGCATCATGCCATTTGATATGAAAAATGTTGGAGCCACTTATCAATGGGCCATGACTTATATCTTTCATGATCTCATCCATAAAACTATTGAGGACTATGTTGATGACCTCTTGGGTAAATTTAAACATTGACGCGATCATATCACTACCCTTGAAGTCCCCTTTGAGTGCCTTATCCATTTATTTCTTTGCCTTAATCCAGCCAAGTGTGTGTTTTGGAGTGCTAACTAGTAAACTCCTTGGCTTCATTGTTTCTATCAAGGGGTATTGAAGTTGACCCCGCCAAGATTAAGGCCATCCTTGAGATGCCTCCTCCCTCTAACTTGAAGCAGCTTTGCAGTCTTCAAGGTCATTATTCAATTCATTCGCTTCATCTTGCACAACTTTAGTGATTCTTTTCCAACCTTTTCACCATCTTATTCATAAGGATATCGATTTCAATTGGGATCATGATTGTCAGCAGGCATTTGAAAAACTTAAGTATTATCTCTTATCTCCCCCAGTGCTTACACCTCCACGTGAGGGGGAGCCCTTCTATCTCTATGTCTCCACCTATAATCATGCTCTAGGAGCTATGTTGGCACATCATGATGAGAAAGGCCATGAGAAAGTTTTCTACTACATCAGTCACATTCTTCACAATTATGAGACTTGCTACACTGAAGCTGAAAAGCTATGTTGCACTCTTTTCTTCACTACTTCCAAACTTTGTCATTATCTTCTCAATCATAAGACTTATGTCATCACTAGCTTTCATCTCCTCAAAACCATACAATCTAAACCATATCACAATGATCCCATCACTTGATGGTTCATGCTTATGACAAATTTTGACCTTAAGTTCATCTCTCAAAAGTTGATTAAGGGCCAAGCTATCGTTGACCAATTAGCTGACATCCCTCTTTAGGATAATCATCTCCCTCATGAGAACTTCCCTGATGAGTCTATCTTCAATTTCCAACATGAATTTCATCTACTTAAGATGACTCTCTTCTTTGATAGTTCTAAGTGTCAGCAAGGGGGAGGCATTGGTGTCATCATCATTCCTCCTTGGATACTCTATCCCATGAATCAAATAAGCTTCAATTTTGAGTGCATAAATAACATGGCTTGTGAGTATGAAGCTCTCATCTTAGGTCTCAAAAACTATATCTTTCTTGGTTTCCAAATCCAAAAGATATCTATGGGGACTCTCAACTCATCATCAATCAAGTCAAATGTATCTATCAATGTAAAAATGATGTCTTAAAAATGTATAAGGATATCGTTGACTTCCTCCTTGAGGAATTTGATTTCTACACAATCCAAAGTCCCTCGATCATCTAATCACTTCATAGACACTATGGCCTCCCTCTCCTATCTCATTCCTTGGAAAAATAAGAGGTCCATCTTTTTTGTTGTTTTTGGTGTCAAGATCAGCCTGCCCACATTCATGACCTTCCTTGTTTCAACCATGTTGACACTAATCCAACAGTGAACTTTGGTATTTTCAAATCATTGATTATCTATCTCAATCCATCATTCCCTCTAACTTGTCTCAAAAATACTTGGTAGGTATGATTTCTTCAAAGCTAACCACTATGTCATCCTAAAGTGGCATCCTTTACAAGCTGTGATCTTTGATGAATTTTTCCTTTGTTGCCTTAATCTCATGAATCCACTTGCTTATCCAAGAAGTCCATATGGTATATGTGGGGGAAATTTTAGTGGTTTGGGTGTCTCCAAACATGTCCTTCTACATCTATTATTGGCCCTCCTTCAATCATGATCCAATGTGAATATCTTAAGAAATGTGTCAAGCCTCTACAACATTCCAATCTCATTTACATTCCTAGTTTAATGCTTACAACCAATTCAAGACCTTTGGCCCTTTTCACAATGGGGGCTTGACCTCATTGGTATTATCAACCTATGCATTCTTGTCAAGCATCATCATTCCATCATCATCACTACTGAATTTTCACTAAGTGGGTGGAAGAAATTCCACTTATCATGACATTTAAAGCTAATCAAATTATTAACTTCATCTATCAACACATCATTTTTCCACTTCGAGTTCCTCATAAAATTGTCATGGAAATTGAAAGTATTTCAAAAATAAAGATGTCAAGAATCTTTACGACTCATTTAATATATTAGTTTCTCTTCTCCATACTATCCTCAAGCTAACAGGTAACGAAGGGAATTCTTCACAAACCTTTTCCAAGACTTATGATAAATCAGGTCATGATTGGCACCATTCATATTCCATTCACTCTTTGTATTATAGGACTAGCATCACTCCATGGGTGATACTCCTTTTCTCTCAAAGGCTCTGAGGCCATTCTTCCCCTTGGAGTCCAAATTCCTTCTTTACACGTTTCTCTTTACAACTTCATCTCTGATGAAGATTATCGCCAAGAGCATCTAAAAGTTGAGTTGTTAGATGAAATGCCTTCTCACTCTTGAACATCATCATGTTTATCAAGATGATGTCAAATGTGCTTGGAACAATAAATATTAAAGGAATGATATTTAACATAGGTGACCTCATCCTTAAAAAAATAAAAAATGTCACTACTCTAGAAAGGATCCAAGTATTGGAAATTTTTCTCCAAACTGGATCAGACCTTACATTATCACACATAAGTATGGTGTATGGGGCCTAGAAGTTTTGATTCCTATGATGGTAAACTGGAACCAGTAACCCCTTAGAACATTTCACTAGCAAAAATTCTATTGTTAGCATATCTACCAATGAAAATTTAGCTTTTCCATTGTCATTCCATACATCATTAGCCATTTCCATGTCTCATCTTAATGATATGGAATTATGTCTTCTACAGCATCACTTTCCTAGCTTATAACCTTGAATATGGTGCTTCAAAACTATGCTCATAGCTTTATATTCCTTATGGATAGGTTATAATTCTTGTCGGAAAATTGTCCTTAATATTGCTTTGATTTCTCCTTTTAGTGGGTTTTATCCCTTATTGGGTTTCCCACGTTAAATATTTTCCCACATGTGTTTATGTGTGCTTGGTTCTCTCTCTCTAACTCTCATGATTAAATGATCATGACACATCATAATTAAGATTGGTTAATTGTGGATTATTGAAAAAAACTAGATTGTTTCAGAAGTTTAAATAAGCATTGATTCACCCCCCTCTCAGTTCCTATAATTCCTACAAATTGGAATTAGAGTAGGATCTCTTGGTACAAGTTTAACAAATTAAGAGAAGGTCCTTGAGGCACAAACATGGGTGGTCAAGCTGAAATATTATTAAAAAATAAATATGATATTTCTCAAGCGTTGATTAAATAATTAAAGACTAAAATTAAGCTCAATGATGCAAATCATCTTGAAGAACTCAAAGAGGTGGAAAAAGTTTTTAGTAAGTTTTCAAAAGATATAAGTGTCAAGGAAAAATCCTATGTCAAACTTGAAGAAGAATTGAAGATCCTAAAGGATGATATAGAACAAGCTAAAGATAAAATTGTTGATCAAAGAACACTTGATAGAGAAAGCACACAAGAATTCCACATGGGAAAGCAAGTCATATGCAAAGGTGTGAATGGATAGGAAGAACACACACGCAGAACAGAAGTTCAATTTTCAGGACTTAGCCATTTTCGGGCATGAAGATCTATTTTTAGAAAATGGCGTGCAGAACACACCAACAATGTAGAGATGTGCGCACCACACATTATCTATTTCAGGAGGATTGGATTCAGAGTGATTTTGCATGGAGATAGTCTAAGAATAGGATTATCACATCAGTTAACTATCAGTATTCTATAGATAGCACACTTGCATGTGTGGATATGAATGAAAATGGTGCATGGCTACTAATAGCATGTGGCCTATTTTTGGAATAGATAAGCAATGAAGGGTAAGTCCCCACCCTATATATATGTAGTAAATTACCTGGTAGGAGATGATGGATATAGAGAGATAGATAACATAGTGTATATGTTTTTGGATTACAGTATCAGATACATGCGTGCATCAACATATATTGCCAGTATTATAAGAAGCTTTTGTGTTGTTGTGATAATTAAGATATGGAAGATATTGACTAAACCTAAGTGTTATTCTTGTGTATAATTGGGCAGTGCATGTTCTTATTTCTATCATGATTATTGTTTAAACCTATTCTTTCTTAGATCTAGATCTATCATGTACTGTATAATGATGTATTAAGTTATGGATCCATATGTTGTAAGTCTTCATCATGTTAGTATTCTGATACAGCAACCCTAAAGAGGGACCTGGTACCTTTGCGTGCTTCAGGTGAGCACTCAGTCTAGGCTGAGTGATGTGCCAATGCATCTAGGGTATTATCTAGTGAATTCTAGGCTACATCATTGGTTTCATTGTCGGGACATCTTTTTCAGTTGTTTTCAGGATGGTTCACGATGAAGACGTACCGGTTAACTCTAGAAAGTATTGAAGAGTGGATACATGATCTGGAGGAAGAATATGCACGGTAGTTCAGCATTATATCTGAGTTTAACACATGCACTTGGGTAGAACAGAATCTGTATGACAGCTTATATGAGATATTTTTCACCATTTTTCCAGTAGAATTATATGAGTGGATGATTACTTAAGCATCTAAGTGGAATCGGAGGTATCGTGCACTTTTCTAGACACAGGAAGAATTTTAGGCCCTTTATGATGTTGATCTAATCTAGACTCGCACTATGGATACGTGGTTTCGTGGTGTTCTAAATAGTTATATTGTGGAATATTAAATTTCAACATATTCTTTCCCATAGGTAGTTGAATTCTAGTTTTTGCGGTATCCTAGAGGCACATACCTGCAAGGTATTCCACTGGTGATCAAGATCTTGATGATAAACTTGAACCTGGAGAGTAAACCGATGGCTAACTAAACCTCACCATGCATGAGGGTAGGAATAGGTTTGGTGAAAGATGGCAGACCTAGCGGTAGAAAGGTAGAGAGAGGAAAGGTGGCTTTAAGTATAATGAGGTACGTGAGAGGGAGAGAGAAGCAACGTACAGCTACAGAAAGTATGGTGTTGAGTAGAGAGATGTCTCATGAAGGATTTGAAGCTCACGTAGAAGACATGGAGCTAGAGCATCAGGAATTCCCCCATCTTGGAAAGTATGATAGAGATCGCCCCTTGGCCTCACATAGAACTGCGCCAGAAGAGACTACCTAGGCCACGAGCATGCATCTTAACCCACTTGATGACCTATCCCTTACATTTGGTTTTCCAGTATGTAGTATTACAAGTAATCAGCAAGTGAATTTGGGAAATAGGAGAACCGGAGTAAGTCAGAGAACAAGTACATTAATGGCAGGCCAGACGGATTCAATGTTATTTTGAGAAACATTTTTAGGCACATCATCTGCACATAATGTAAGCGCGCAGAATGTTGGAATCACCTCTGGAAGTGGAACTACCACACAAACTATAGGGGTTCAGTATAGTACTACTATCGAAGCATAGGGGAATACATATATAGGTCCTTTTCTAGCTACATGTGGAGGATCAGGAGGTATATGTGGTTCTAGTTCTAGTGGATCTTGTGGTTCTGGAGGCAAGGGAAACATAGGAGGCTCTGGATCAAGTGGGAAAGGTCCGTACCAACCCCATAATTTTTATATGGATATGTCTCTTCATCTTCCAGAGTATAGAGATATAGAGGATGTTATTGAGTATGTGCACATGTGTGAAATATTGTGGCACGTGAAAGGGATCAAGGCTTCTAAGCATAAAGCAAGTCAATTTGCTACTACATTACAGGGATGTGCACATAGTGGGTATAGGAATTTTTACACTGATCAAACTTGCATGGATTATGCAGCACTGAAGGATGCTTTCTTGAAAGAGTTCTATATCCCATAATTTGATCAGAAGAGTATAAGCACACTCAAGGATATCAAGCAAGGCACTACTAAGAGTGTACATGAGTATGATGTCCATTTTAAAATACTCCTATCTAATATTTCTTATGATATTCACACAATCCAACATGCATAATGCTTCATTGGTGGATTGATTACACCATTCAGAAGAGCACTATCACACAAGACATACAGTGATTTACACAAAGCACTAGAAGTAGCTTTGTGTGCTGAGGTAGATGGGAGCATTGACACTAGTATTAGTCCATTCTTAGAGGCACAAATTATAGCTATGGAAAAATAGTTAGAGAAGCTATCACTAAATTTAGCCCATGAAACGCGCTCAGGAATTTGGTGTACAGGTTGTGAAGTGGAGGTTCAAACCAAGGATAATTTTCCTCGCAGATCTATACGCTCATTTTTGTTGGACTATGAGATCTGTCATTTGAATCATGATGCTAGTCAATGTCCTTTGTTACAGCACATGATAAGGAAGAATGTATCTTGTTACTATAAAAAAATTTGGTCCACGACCCATGATACTGAATATTGTCAGTTGATTGGTCAGATCCAAGATGCTAAATACATTGGGGTACAACAGACAAGCATAACGGATAATTCTAGGGGTAAGAATGACCACTATGATCAGGATCATAATCAAATGCGCTATGACAGGAGTGAGGGGCATTTTCAAGGAGGTCGTGGAAGACGATGGGGATATCATGGTGGATATGGAGGATGAGAACGTGGTGGAGGAAGAGGTGAGTTCCCCCGTGGAACATGTTATATGTCTAGATATCCTAACCACTATAGGCACAAATGTCCTCAGAATATTACATGTTCTTTGTATGGAAAGAACCATAGCTATGAAGAGTGCCCGGACTTATATGAACATCTGAGTAAGCAACATAAGTAAGAAAAAAAAAGGCACAGGATGGTTAGAATCTATCACATGGTAGAATATCAGTGGATGCCCAAGATAGCACCAAGACCTGAGGCATTAATAGTGAAGATTACTACATGAGCTGAAGTGGTGCGCACAAGAGAGGCACTATAGTAGAAACTTACCATCACTAAGGATGATGTCCTTCATACCCGGTACCTAGATCCTTCCTATCAAAAGGAGGTTTATCAGGATACTATGGAAGTAATAAGGAATCTTCAGGGTGAGATACAGTACTTAAAGGAGTAGAAGAAAGCATCAAAGACAGTCCAAAATGATATTGATGATCTTAGAGAAGTGTGCAAAATGTTACATGAGGAGAACATCATTCCACTATTAGGAAGTTGGTTAAAGGGGAAGACTCCAAGCGTAAGTATTGAGACCTAGATGGTAGATCCTGCATGTAAATCTTCCCCCTGATAGCATTGACTATGACAAGGAAATTACTCTGAATGCTTTTATGGATGGATGGTTGTTGAGAAACATATTGATTGATACAAGTGTGGAAGTAAACGTTCTTACATTGGATGCATGGGTACAAATGGGGAGGCCTCCATTATAGCCATCATCTAATGTTTTTCTTATGGAAAACCAAACTAAGGCCACTCCCATAGGAGTTTTAAAGGATGCATCTATAACCATACAAGGGGCCAAGTTCACTGGGGATTTTGAGGTATTAGCACTTGCAGAAGAAGATAGTTTTCTAGCCTTGCTTGGATGCCCTTGGTGTTATGAAAATAATGCTAACTTGAGATTCAATAAGGGGTATATCAGCTTTGAGAACAAGGAGGAAAGGGTTGTGATACCTTTGACAGATGGGAATTCTACACCATATGTTGAGCCTCTAAGTGAGGAGGTATTAAATAGAATCTATGTATGCTCTATTCAGGACCCAGAGGTCTATGATCCATCAAAGGAAGGCATCCTAAAATGGGAGGATTCTCATTATATTAGTGATACTACGAGTATTTTTTATTAAAATTGGGCTCATGGTACATATGAACTAGTAGGGTGCGAGGTAAAAAGTGTGGTTGCACGTAAAAATGGACTTCGTTCTATTCAATGGATAGGTAGCATAGTACCTTGGTATACAAGGGCAGAAGATCTTCCTCTATTTTTGAAATCCATGGAAGCATAGTGGACGGATCAAATTAAGAGAAGATATATGTTAGTATATACCTTGTGCAGGACAATAATGCACTACTGGGTAGTCCATAGAGATAATCTTCTAGAATGGGAGGAGATTAGAGTCACCCTATCTACTAAGTTTTTAAGGAGCAGTGCACCTACATAAATCTACACTTATAATGGTGATCAACCTGTTCAGCATCACATTCAGCAGTGTGATAGACTCTAGACAGCGGGACAGGAAGCATTACCACCTTCACTCTAGGTGCATAGATTGTACTCTACTCTACAAGGGTGTGCATGTGCATGGTATGTATATACAGAACTACATCGAGAGACTAGGAATTGGCAGAATTTGACTACATGAATGCTCTAGACCTTTGAATACTTCTATACTAAACCTCTAGTTGAAGAAGCATTAAAATTTGTCAAGTGCTTAACTATGGGAGATAGTGCAAAGGTAGAAGAGCATATTCAGGAATTATTTGGTGAGACAAAGTCTAGAGCACATTTTGAAAAGGAAGAAGAAATGGACTCCATACTACTTGAATGTACTTGCCTTGAGAAAGAGAAAGGAAAGATGGTTTACATCGTGGATGGTGAGGAAGCTGAGAACCTGGATATTAAACAATTACAAGGGGTGCATGAGGTCTTAGATAGTGCAGACAAGGATACGCGTGCCTATCACGAACCCATGAAGAAAAAGAAGGTGAATATAGGTTCGGAGGCTCAAACAATGGAGGTCATGATTGGAGACTATTGGTCCAAATCGAAAGTTGCAAAGAGCATTGAGTTACTCAAGGATTATCAAGACTTATTCCCTCGAGGGTATCATGAACTTAAAGGCATAAATGAATCACTTGGGGAAATGAAGATAAAGCTTAAGGAGGGTGCATGACTAGTTAGAAAGAGGCCTTATAGAATGAACCCCAATTTTCTAAAAAAGGTCAAAGAGGAGATTGATAACAGGTTGAAATCTGGAATTATCAAGCCCCTTAATGAGTCAGAATGGGTTAGTCTAATGGTGATCAGTATTAAGAAGGATGGACGAATTAGAAGATGTGTGGACTACAGGGAGATGAATGTTACATGTGTAACAGATCCATTCCCTATGCCATTTACTGCGGAAATACTAGAAGTGGTTGCAGGGTGTAAAATATATTCTTTTACAGATGGATTCTCTGGGTATCACCAGGTTAGAATTACACATGAGGATCAAGAAAAGACTTCATTTACTACTGAATGGGGTGGATTCGACATATACTATCATGCCTTTTGGACTAAAAAATGTGCTTGTTGTATTCTCATGGATATTTGTTCAGGCATTCAAAGATTCTATTCACGACTTTTTATAGGTTTATTTAGATGATTGGATAGTATATGGGCTTGTGAAAGATCATTGTGACAATCTATGCTTAATTTTTGAATGGTGAAAACAATTGAGTATCTCTTTAAACATCAAGAAGTGCATATTTTCTACACCTTTTGGAATACTGTTAAGACATATAATCTGTAAGGAAGGTTTGTTGGTTGATCCAGCTAAGGTTGTAGTCATTCTAGGCCTGGAAGTGCTTACCATTCAAAGTGAGGTGCGCAGATTTTTGGGTCACACCAGATATTATCATAAGTTCATCAAAGGGTATGCCAAATTTGTTGCACCCTTGGAAGAATTATTAAAAGGGAAAGGTACATTTTATTGGGGAGAACTGCAGCAGTGCGCATTTGAGATATTAAAGGAGAAACTTACTACCATGCCCATTCTACACTTTCCCTCATGGGATAAGTCATTTCATGTGCATGTGGATGCCTCTGTCATGGCCATTGGCATTGTGTTAGCTCAACCTAGCGAAGGTATTCTAGATCATCCAAAAAAAAATTCTAGTAGGAAGTTGACTCCTACTGAACAGAATTATAAAACTACAGAGTGTGAAGCTTTGTCAATTATCTATGCATTGCACAAGTTTTGATAGTACTTGTTAGTAACACAATTTGTATTTTATATAGATCACATGGCATTGAAGTATTTGGTGAAAAAACATGTCTTACAAGGGCACATATGTAGATGGGTACTCCTATTTCAAGAGTTCGACTTCATAGTTGTGGTGAAGCAAGGGAAAAGTAACTCTAGACCAGACCGCTTATCTAGAATTCACTCAGGAGAAGAAGCATAGAAAATTGAAGAAACCATGCTAGATGCATAGTTATGTAGGTTACAACACGTGCCATCAGAATTAGAATACAGTGTTGTCTTTCTACGGACTGGTGTGGCACCAGAAGGAATGAAGGCATTAGAAAAGAAACAGTTTGCTATATGCACGACACCATTTATGTTAATTAGTGGTGACCTCTAAAAGTTAGGTAGAGATGAAATATTACGCCATTGTGTATTAGAGCATGAGCGCAAGGATATTATGGAAG
Organism: Taxus chinensis; assembly: GCA_019776745.2. Lineage (NCBI taxonomy): Eukaryota > Viridiplantae > Streptophyta > Pinopsida > Cupressales > Taxaceae > Taxus > Taxus chinensis. The sequence continues at coordinate 222,534,559 of CM034157.1, forward strand.
AATCCCATGGTGGTATTACCAGAGGCCACTATGTAGGTGATGCAACTACCTGAAAGATCCTACTTGTTGGATTTTGGTGGGAGACACTGTATAAAGATTGTAAAGTGTATTGCAAAGCGTGTGACCATTGTCAGTGTCTAGGTAAACTAGGGAAAAGAGATGAGATGCATTTGAGATCAATTACTAGTTCTTAACCATTTGAGAAATGGGCCATCAACTTTGTAGGACCTATTTTGCTAGTTACGCATAGGACTGGGTTGCATTATATCATTACTTGTACCGATTATCTCACAAGGTGGGAAGAAGTAACACCTATTAAGGACTGTACAGCAGCTACAATAGTTAGGTTTCTATGGGAGAATGTTCTTACAAGATAAAGATGTACTGTAAGTTTGACAAGTGATAGGGTTAGACACTTTTTTAATGAAACAATCAGGATCCTATAAGATTATTTTATGGTTGCACACCATAAGACTACACCCTATCATCTCAGAAAAATGGAAATACTGAGGCTTTTTTGGGTTTTTAAATGGTACTTTAACAAACCATAGTTAGGGGATAGCAATTCCTTTCTCTTTAATGGGAGAGGTTCCCTTATTGAAAGCAAGCAGCGAAGCTTATATACAAATGTAAAACTTTCAAATTGTGGATTCCTGATACTTTGAAATGTTGTATGCCCAAAGATCATCAATACGAAAGAATATAGGAACTAAGGAGATGAGAGAGGAATAACATAACAATACTTTAAGGAAATATAGATAGCATATTATAACCTTATACATATTGAGCTAGGGAGATGCAGAATAGAATCATTCACTTTCATAATAGATATAATTCCATAGATGCAAAGTTCTAGAAATCATATAAACAAGAACAAAAAGTTTCTTATCATAAAAGCTTAATGATTTGAAAATTTTAGACAAGGAAAGAAGGAATAGTAGAGGAAGAAAGGGAAAAAGAAATTATTGATTACTTTCAAATCTATTACATCTATAGAGTACCAGGATCCAACCCCAAAAATGGCAGAGAGAACCCGTTAAATAGCTTCCAAAAATGGTTACATTCGGTTACAAAAATGATGAAACTGATTCAAGAAACTGACGTCTAAAGTTCTCTAACGCCTCGGCTATTTCCATGCCTGGATATGAAACCAGATACATTATATCACAGTTGTTCATCCTACTTCTGTAAACTTTGAATTTGAGCCATCCACGTGGAAGAGATTTGATGAAGCGGGTCTGGGGAAAAAAATTATATTTTGTGCCTTTTAGAGAAATGGCACTTCCGAATATTTCAGCCCGCCCATCCGCTTCTAATATAGGCCTGACACGTGGCTTCACTTGAGTGGGGACGGAGTCACGGCTCACTTTTACGATTTTAAATATTTTCAAAGAAAAGCTCAAAACCTCAAAGTTCTCCGCCAACCCGCTTCCCCACTTTGAATTTCAAGGTGGGCTCAACATTTGACTTTATTCTTTGGCATGAGCGGGGCCGCTGGTCACTTAATAACTTTACACTCTCCTTTTGGAAATAAAGCCAAAATTCCCAAATTGCTTTGATGGCCTACCTTTGTGCTTTGAATTTCAATATGAGCTCAACATTTGACTTTATCCCTTGGCATGAGCAGGGCCACGGGTCACTTTATAACTTTACGCCCTTTTGGAAATAAAGGTAAAATTCCCAAAGTGTCCCGACAACCTGCCTTTCCACTTTTGACTTTTCAAAGCATAAAAACATGAAAAGGGCTCACATTTCCACCACCAATTGAAACATGGCCACGTGTACCTTTGTTTGGCGAAGGCATTATGTCTTACTAGGGACACATGGAGGCTTTTCACTCATTTGGAGACTCTATTTGGACCTAACCTTCGGAGTTGCGCCAATTGGACATGAGGAGAGTTAGTACATGTTTGGGACCTACTTTTGGATTTTCCCCCTAAAAGAGTGTCGAAGGGACATGTGGGGATTTCCTCTAGTTCTCCTATACTTAGCCGATTCAATGGCCAACTCTACCCCTCTTTTGACTCTAACCACATGGTGAGCCCGCACACACTTGGGGACCCGCTCTTGATTCTTCCTTTGAAGTTTTGCCGAAGAGACACGTGGAAAGCTCTTGCTAAGGCTTGGAATTTTCAATGGCTGCCTATGTCTCCTTTTCAGACCTAGGACATGTGGAAGGGAACTGGTGCTCATTTTGGGAACCACCTTTGGCTTCGACCCTTAAAGGTGCATCATTGAGACACGTGGAGACTTCCACTAGTTCTTTTATACTTAGCCAATTCAGGCCTACTACCCACTTGACTTATGTTAGACCCTAGACACATGGAGAGATAACGCTCTTTTGAGTCTTCATTTTGGATTCGCCCCCTGAAAGGGTGCCAAGCTAATGCATGGCTCCTTCCGCTGGTCCTGGAATCTTCAACGACCAACTCTTTCTTCTTTTTTACTCTGACCATGTGGCGAGCTGGCGCTTGTTTGGGGGTTTTTCTTTGGGTCGCACCTTTGAAATTGCACCGATGAGACATGTGGAGACTTACGTCAAACCTCTTATACTTAGTCGATTAAACAGCCGGCTCTATCCCTTTTCCACCCAAAAAATAAATTCCTCCTCGTGGAAAGAATAATTTTTAAACAATACCAAGCTCGATGCGATCCACGACCATAGAAAAAGGATTTGACAATTTCATTCGAATGGAGGAAACAATTTTCAAGCATCCAGATAGGAAGACAAAGTTTATCAAAAAATGTGGACTGTAAGATTTTAAATTAATAGGGTGAAATTGTAAATGAGCATCAAATTCTTCAAAGCATGAATTTTTTTCTATCTCTCTAGACTTCTCACTCTGCTCAAACATCTCTCAAAAGTACCAACTCAAAACTTTTGAAACTGGACTTGAAAAATGAGAGGAGTTTTGAGGGTGACAACATGTATCATCATCTCTTATGGTTTGGGTATCTATATCATAATAATGGGAGCATGCCAATACCAACTCATAGCTTTGAATAGATATCAAATGATGACATGTTGTATAAAACCCACTTGTGTCGACCTTATCTTCCACTAGCTCCTTGGGTCTACTAATGTAGGAGTATCAACTCTAGTGTGTATATAAAGATGGAAACATCCACATTTTTGTTTAACATGTGTGTTAATAGGACATAGGGGTTACTTGGATTCATTTAGATGTGATATTTTAAGTCTAATATTTTCATAATTAAATACTTTTCTTTCCCTCCAAAAGTACAAAATGAGTCTTGGAGGCCATTTTTGGTTTATTATGGTTGTTTTAATGGAATCTTGAAGTTTACAAGCTTATAAGAGGATGAAATGAGGTGTAAAAAAGTGTCTGAGGTCCTTATAGGATATAGGAATCATAACATAAGTAAAAGTCTAAGACTTGGTATTTGAGCTAAGTAACTTGGTGCTAAGGCTAAGGTCATTCATATGACCAATGAGTTTGAGGGTGTACATTCATTTAGGAACTGATTGGAGGAATAAAATTTTGAAAATGTAACTAATATACCTCATTCAATTGCAATAAGAATCAAGAAAACAATTTAAGGAAGGTTTTGAGAATTTTTATTGTTCTTGTTTGAAAACAATTTAAGTGAACTCTAATTCAGTATATGTGTGAGTATTAAATATCAGTGTTTGATGCCACGCTCAAAACATGTATCTTCATGTTCAATGTGAATATCTTTTTTTATCGTAAGGTTGGAATTTTATAATTACTTGAGTGTTTATCACTTGTACAACTCAGGGGTTAACTATGAAAACTCATAGAATAATGTGAATTCAATGTTTATGGAGAAAATATGGGTTGAATAATTTGTTCATTGTGGGAGAACATTTACTATATACAGTTGGGAAATACCCTACAAATTTTGTGCATAGATCTTGCTAAATGGAAATTCATGTGAGTTTTAGTCAAGGATATTATAGAAAAGGACCATCTAAAGATTGGTAAGATTGTAAGAATATATATTAACTAAAGTAGAATGTCTAATGATATATTAAAGTTGATTTTTTCATTATTCAAGGAATGAACTCTTTAAGGAAGATTCATTTCTATGTGCCAGCTTTAGCCCTCATAAGAGATAATTTGAGAGATTAGCTAGAAAATAATTTCATGGTTTAGTTCAGAGTAACACATTAAATAAGACTGTAAAATAGCTTTAGGAATCCTTTCTGAAGGAGATAGGGGGTTATCATTTCTTTGATGAATACTGATGAGAAGATAAAGGATCCCCTGTTACGTGAACTGCGCAAAAGGGGAAATGAAGAGGTTGAGTTAACCTTAATTTTTGAATGAATTTCTCCTAGAAGAAAGGAGGATCAATGATAAATAAAACATGTTGGAATAGGGTGATACAAACCTCTGTGCCAAATTCTCCTGTTCTTTGAAAATAAGTTTATGAAGTTTTATTTTTAAATTTGTGGTTCTAGGTATTATATCCTTTTCCTAGTTAGGGTCTTCATGAGGGTTTGGTGTCTAGAGGGCTAAAAAAATGGAGCCAAGACCTAAAATTTGGAAAAAATACACTCCTTATGCATCCCTTAGGAACTGAATATTGAGGTTTTAAGGTGCAACATAGGTTATTCTTAACCCAATTCTTGATAGTGATGAAGATTTTCAGACTGTGTCGATGGTGGATGGCCTAATTGATATACCTAAATTGTGAATCTTCATACAAGTTGTTCCAAAGGATGACCAAATAAAACTTTTCACACATATATTAAATGGAAATGGGATATTAACCAAATGCTAACATCTGAACTTCTTCAAGTGTCAGCCTGTTGTTGTCTTTTCTTAGAAGATGAAAACTTCATCGTGGAAGATCAGGCCTAATATCAATCCAAGTGGGTACATAGGTACAAAGTTCCATAAGACTTAAGGACTCCTCAGATGCTGAATCCTTCTCTCATCTTCATGTGCTTCTTGGAAGGTTTATCCTGAGTTTCATGGAGACCATGTTATTGGCCTTAACCATGAAGTGGAACTTGATATACCTTCCAATAGAAATAGGGAAGGAGATCAACTTTGTTCTGCTCTGTTGGAATTTGTGAAAATCCAACAATTGAGTTGACCAACTCCATGAGGATTAGTTTGTCACCTAGGAACCTAAGACATGTAAAAGGATGTTTCATAACCTTACCAGATAAAAATAAAAAATTACTTGAATTGCAAGAAGATGCAACCCCATTTAGACACTTCTATCCATACTTCAGGAAAACCCTTCTCTTCCTAGAAAATCAGAGCTATCAAAGTCTGCAAATATTTTCATAGAAAAAGACTGTCATTCATCTTCTAAATTGGTCTTAAGACCCTTTTATTGTAAGGTGTATAGGAAGTACTACAAATATATATGTTAGGTTTCTCATATTCCCCTTTGCATCCAGCCCTGAGATAGTTTCTCATGCCTGCTAGAACCACATAAGTGATCAATATGGATCATGTAGAACTTGGTGTAGACAAGAAGTTTTCATTTAAGAGTATATCTCATTACTTAAGGCTACCCAAGGTCAATCCCTTGGTTATTTTTCAAGTTTATGATGACCATGAACTGAGGTAACATCCACCCTTGGAATTATTTTGAATCTGGGAGTTCCAAATAATATGCACTACAGGGTGATGATATCCTAACTTCAAGAATAAAGTCACTTCTAGGGACTGACTTAGGAAACCTAGAAAACCTGAGCTTAGCCTTGATCAAGAACTTTTTATTTAAATGGGCTTGATGCAGTCTTCCTGAATCCTTGAATTTTATGCTTGACTTAAAGTCTAAATCAACATATTGTAAAGTTGGGAAATTTTAGGAGTTGATCAAAATAATCTCCATCTTTTTCACTATTGAACCCCTTGCTTGATTTCTTATTTTTTGAGAAAATTGAGTCATAGTGAGAATCTTCAAGCCAAGATGAATTCTAGGGCATTGGGATGATACTGGAAATCCTGTGTGCCTAGGAATTACTACTTTTGTGCTATTGACTTCCATCACATGGATCGTGAGAAGAATCACCAGAATTTTTTCTTTGAAGTCTTCCATATCTATATTTTTGAGTGCGATCTGATGTCTAGAAGTTGAAAATTATATAAGAAAAGAGGACAAAGATCCATCTTTTCATACTTATACTTCATCTTTCATGACTTATCATGTACATGTATCTTGAATGGGCCAGGGTCTGGACATGAGGATTCCAAAGAATATCACTTCTATCCATCTGGAAGAGTAGTTGGATGTGTGAGCTTGCTGAACTGTATAGATCAACACACCTTTACGGTTTTGAAAAAAAAATAGGCATGGAAACTTGAAAAAATAAAATGTGAGTGTTAGAAATTAGGTCGTGTCAAACACCTTGAGAAAGCCGAAACACACGGCAGAACTTGATAGGTGTCGAACAATCTGTGAAACTTGAAACACTGGCTGGGTGTGTGTCAAAAGTTAGGGCATGTGGTGCATCAGTAAAAACCTGACACAAGGAAAAAGTGAGATGATGTTGAGTAGGTACAAATATCTGACACACTGTGGAACTCAGAGGATGTTGAACACTGGTCAAGATCTGATACAAGGCAGAGAAAGCAAGGTGTTGAGCAGCTACAAATATCTGACACACTGTGGAAACTCAATGATGTCGAGCACCCTGTAAAACCTGAAAAAAGAGGATATCGGGTCTCTGTCCTATCAGAACATGAAGAATTTCCCACTTTGTACATTCATGGGTTTTTAGATTCTTTTTTAAAACCACAACTTATGTAAAAATAAGTAGATGACCAAGGAGTGAAACTCAAGCAAAAATCTAAATGGAAAAAGACAAGAACCAAGGGAAAAGACCCAAAACCCTAAGCTGGAAATGGAAGAGGAAAAAGAAATGAAAACCCAAGCAACACACCTCAAAAACAAACCTAAAAAGCTTTAAAATGAAAGAGGAGAAGAATACCTTCAACAAGATTGAAAAATGATCGAGAATGGATGGTGAAACCGATTGGGAAGCTCAATTGGGTCTGGAGGTGGAAGAAGCATGCGTAGAAATCCAACACATCAAAATCATACAAAGTAACAAATGACGTGGAAAATCATACCTATTTATAAAACCCTAACATTTATTACACATAGCTCGACACATGTGCCAACTACCTAGACAAACTGGGCATTAATGACATGTCATCATGCTTGGAGCTCCGAAAACCTGACACAAAGGATTTGGTTTAATTCAAGATTCAGGTTTTGGGGAACACAAAGCATGAAGCATGATATGTCATGAGGCCTCTAAGTCCCAAAATTCTGACACATAGGTGATGATCAGGTTTCAGGTTTCAGGAAACACATGACATGAAACATGCATTGGATAACACATGTTCTGATGCTCGGAGGTTTAGAAAACCTGACACACTGTCAAGACCATCAGGTTTCGAGTTTCAGGGAACATGGGACATGTAACATGCAAGAAACATGCATTCATGCCATAGAAACGTGAAAACGTTAAAATCTCCTTCAAAGGGGAATTTTGAAGAGATTTGTTCCAAAAATTTTCCTATGGTTATCTCATTTTTAGTCAAAATCACTAAAATGAGATACACATGGCACTTTCCATCCACCCTCTTATACTTAGTCGATTAAATGGCTGGATCTATCCCTTTTCTGGACCTTAGACATGTGGAGCACTGGTGTCTCTCTTTGGGCCATGCCTTTTGAATTTGTGCTGATGAGGCATGTGGCACCTTCCACGGGTTTGTTGCTTTGCCCTGAGTCGACTCACATGTGAAGTCCAAAAACTTCAAGTCCTTTCTTTAATCTTATCTTGCGCGCTCTTATCTCCTTCAATGACCCTTCCCCTTCATCATTTGATTTGGAATGTGGGCTCGCATGAATGAACCGCCCCTTCCAATTTTATTTTGTGTAGGGTCATGTTTGATCAATTTTACTGGGGAGAAAAATTTGGATAACATGCACCAACTAAATTTTTTTCAAACTTGACTTAAAAAATGAAGGGAATTTTGAGGGTGACAATAGGCTTTCAACAAGATTTTAAGCCAAACATTGACAAAAATTTGTGTTATTGGAAGAAAGGTTTGGGATGATAAAGTGTCTGCTATTTTTTGGGCATATAGAACAACTTATAAGAGATTGAACAAATCCACACCGTTTCAGTTGGTGTTTGGCGCGGAAGCCATTCTCCCTATATAATTTATGTTACTTTCTTTGCATATTGCATGCACTGGAGGTCTAGCTGATGCGCAGGCTTTAGATGAGTGTATTTAGAAGATGATTTAACTAGATGAGTGATGAGCCATAGCACAATGGAATCAGAAGTAGGAAAAGTCTAGGCACAAAGCATGGCATGACAGAAACATAAGGGATAAGAAGTTTGAGATTGGACAAATGGTACTTCTCTGTGACTCTAAGCTCTTGTACCCTTTAGGAAAACTTAAGGTACATTAGTTAGGGCCGTATGTTATTACTTACATACTTGAAACACACACTTTCTATTTAGAAGCACTAGACAAAACACGGCTACCCGGTAACTTCAATGGGAGTAGGCTGAATCCCTACTATAAATAAGTCTTCTTGGTGTTTATAATAAGGCAATATTTCCATTTAGATTAGGTTTCCATTTTGTATTTCCTTAATGCATTTCCTTGATTGTCGCTATGCTTTGTCACTTTATTATTTATTGTTGTGAAATAAGATGAAGCTAATGCACTACATGAAGCATGTGTATGTACAGAGGACTGGACACGTCCTTTTAGTGTGGGGTGGTAGGTTGATATCCAGGTACAAGATTGTGTGAATTGAAAGATGAAAAGAATAAGCTGCTACGAGGTGTTTGTCAAAGTAAAAAAATTGCTTCTCAAAAGTGATCAAGGATGGATATGAATGAAGGAATAGTATAGCATGAGGTAAGCAGAGGCCATGATAACTACCAGGATAAGGTATAGTGACAAGGAACTTAGGTGTAAGGACACGTCACTGAAGATAAGTTTGTGAACAGAGGGTAGGAAGGCACGCTAGAAGGTTATAGCTGGGGCGAGAGGATGTAATGCATGGAGAGGATGGAATTGGTCAATTAATGAGAGGATTTTTGGTAGGTGAATGAAGAAATGAATGTATCAAAATTTTGAAAATATATATAAGGATGGGATGCGAGTTCATTTTTAACATTCCATGATTAAGAGTATTTGAAAGAAGAAAAGTTTAAAGAGATGAGTGATCGTTGTAAGGTGAGAGAGGTGTGTAAACCAAGTCGTGATGAAGAGATCTGTGTGGAGAAGGAGCTTGTGTCCCCGGAGGTGAAGGGTTTGAGTGAAGCAAGATGACAAATAGGAGATAGGGAATGTAATTTCACTTAGGGCACATGCTGAATCAAACTAGGGTTTGCTGTCGCACCTTATAGAATTAGAGAGGTAAGGATCTACAAAGGATTGCAAGGTATAAATGGCACCCAAGAAAGCAGTTGCAACAGGATTGAAGGGAAAGAAGAAGGTGGTAGAAGAAGAAGAAGAGATGGCTCTAGAAAGAAATTTTTCTGACATGCAATATCTAGAGGGCATCATAGTTGGCCAGGAGTGGGATTCACACATAAGGAAAAGCAAAGTGAGTGAGTACAATCACTGTACCATAGAGAATAAGAAGGAGCTTGACACCTTGTTGAACATGAAGACAAATAAACACATGGTGGAAGACATGCCGGTGTATAATGATGCTGGTGAGAAGCTCTTACAGAGGATAGGATTTACCAACTATATGAGCTCGCTTACTATGGGAAATATGAGCCCTTGTACCAATGGCTCATGAGCAGAGTGCACGAGGACGTTTTCTACTTTGTAGGTTGCAGAGTCAGAATTTCAGCCATGCTCATCTCCATAGTAACGAGATTAAAAGGCACAGGAGATGATTTGCAAGATGATCTGACAGACAAAACCACAATATTGGAGACTAGAAAGGAGTTGGGATATACAAAGGGTCCGCATGGTATGGACATCGACAAACTAAAGAAGTATCCAGTTGTGCAAGCGGTTGCACATCTTGTTACAAAGCTCAATGACCAGGAAAGGTGGTCACAAGTGAACACCATGTGGCTGCACATTGCCAAAAATATGTCTAAAGGAGTAGTCTACAACATTTCATGTTATATTGCAGAGACAATCATTGAGGAAGCATGCGCGGGAGGAAAGATTAGCTTTGGAGCTGTTATGTTATCACTAGTGTTCATGGAGATCGAAGTACCTGATGGATCGAAGGAGAAGGTATGGGAGTATCCAATGGAACACAAATATCCTACAGAACACTTCAAGAAGTACTTATGTGAGGGATCCATGACATAGTAAGTTAAGCAACGGGATGAGAAGTGGTATGATAGGCTCCATGCAGCTTTTGAGGAAGAATGACACATCCCCAAGGACTTTCCTTCGGTGGTTGGAAAGGCAGTTCAATTTTTTGTATACCAGCATTTCTGTATAGTGTGGTTTTCCATGAAAGATAGAGCATAGAGCCCTTGGTGTAAGTTTCCATATGCATTCACATCAAGGTACTTCCAGGTGTCAGTACACAAGTTTACAGATGCACGGCAACTGACATTCAATGTGGATAAGGTAGATTGCGACTACCACACACTAAGGAAGAAATATGTGTATCTAGGGTGGGGTGCATATGTTGAAAGACTCATTTCAGATGTATTGAGCATTAAACCAATAAGTTTGGTGGTGGGAGATATTGGAGCAGCATTGGTGTATCTCAACTAAAGCCAAAGATGGAGAATAACAAGTATGTGGAAGGTGATTTCACTCCTAGTACCACTAAAGGGAAAGCATACAATGGAGAACATCCTAGCACCTAAGCCCACAAATCCAATTGAAGTGGAGGATGAGCACGAAGATAGTGGTGGTCTGGAGCATAGAGGTAGAAGACATCCTATGAATAAGGATGAACCTGAGTGAATCACTACACCACCTCAACCATAAGAGGGGGTTGATGAGGAATTGATTATAGTCCAAAGGGAGCACAAATTTAAGAGGGTGTTTAGGAGAACAAGGACCCAAGGTGCTACTCCACCAACAGTGTGTAGATCACCAAGACTCTCTCCACAGAAGGAGGTAACCATGTAAAGAAGGAGGAAACTAAAGTTGAATGAGGAGGTGGAAGAGTCATAGGAAAGCACGCCTAATTCTCCTATACTTCTAGAGAACATAGAAGAATAAAAGGATGAGGAATCAAAGGAAAGAGGAGAGGAAGAAAAGGGACCAGAGGAGACAGCTATAGAGACTGCTTAGGACATGGAGACACAAGTCCCAAATTTGGAAGCTAAAATCCCTAAGTAGCAACGGTCTAAAAAAATGAATGGAGAGCACATTCCACCAGCTATGGGCTATACAGAGGATGTAGGTAAAATTATCCATGCACCCATTTCCAGAGCACACTGACACAGAAATACTTATATGGCTGGGAGCTCATGGATGAAGATATGGCCATAGTGTGCATGAGGAAGCAGTTGTCATGGTCCATGCACACACACATGGATGAGCCATATTTTGATGTATGTGAGGAGTCATGTGTATCACAGAGGTTGAAGAAGACACCTCAGGCTAGACACATGATAGTAAATCCTATATCATGTCGGATGAACAAGTGAGTAATGCATTGGTCAAAGTCTCAACAGAGGTGGCAAGGTGAAATATGGACAAGGCTTCCACAATTAGGGTGCTCAGAGAGGAGATTAAAACTAGGGATGGAGAAATAGAACACGTAACATAAGAGAGGGACTTAGTATAGGAGAATAATGTTGTATTTATCAGCATCACATAGGATATTGGCAACAATGTCATAAGATCTAGGCCACACTTGGAGACCAAGGTACCATAGACGTTTCCCTCAGTGTTACATTATGTAGGAAAGTTAGTGGACCTGGTACTTGAATATGAACCTTTGTGCATGCTAGCGCTAAGGGATCCAGAATAAGAGGTAGAATGAGAGAAAGCTTTGGTGATGCAAAAGATTGAATCCTATGAAGGGTTGCTGCAAGCACTACAAGAAGAATTGAAGAAAGATGACCAGGATTTAAACATTTACACAGATCTAGAGGCGCTTATTAACATAAATACCCTAGAAGAAAACAATGAGGTCCATAGAGAAATGAAGGATGAAACATTGGGCCAAGCAGGAAGATTGGCAATGGTTAAGAAGAAGTGCAAGGCCCTGACAGCAACACAAGAGTCGCACAAGACTCGGCTGGAAGAGCTTGGGAAGCTCATTGCGTAGAAGATGGATTTGTTAGACGGAAGAATGACCTCAATTTTCAACATTGTGTTAGTCTTGAAAAATTAAAAAGGGGATATTGCGAGGGATGAATTGGAGTCCATTGCTATGGACATTCTAGAAAAAGTAGAACAAGCACTCACTGAATGGAAGACCTTGGAGATTGAAATAAAACAAGAATATCCTGAATTAGTTGTTCAGGTTAAGGAAGAGACTACAGGGTAAATCATTCTTTCATACATTCATTCATTCTTTCCATTCCTCTATTCTTTACTTCAGTCTTTTGGAGATACCCATTTTTTGGGAGATAATGAGATTAGTATGGGGTAATGTTGATCAAAGAACACTTGACAGAGAAAGAGTACAAGAATTCCACGAGGGAAAGAAAGTCATACACAAAGGTGGGAATGGATAGGAAGAACATGCGCATGGAATGGAAGTTAAGTTCTTAGGACTTAGCCATTTTTGGGCATAAGGATCTATTTTTAGAAGATGGTGTGTAGAACACACCAACAATGCAGAGACATGCACGCCACACATTGCCTATTTCTAGAGGATCGGATTCATAGCGATTTTGTATGGAGACAGTCTAAGAATAGGATTTTCACCTCAGTTAACTATCAATAGTATATAGATAACACACTTGCATTTGTGGCTATGCATGAAAATGGTGCGTAGCTATTAATAGCATGTGACCTACTTTTGGAATAGATAAGAGGTGAAGAGAAAGTCCCCACCCTATATATATGTAGTGAATTACCTGGTAGGAGAGGACAGATATATTGAGATAGATAACATAGTGTACATGTTTCTAGATTACCATATCAGATCCATGCACGCATCTTCATAGATTGCCAGTATTGTAAGAAGCTTCTATGTTATTGTGATAATTAAGAGATGGAAGATATTGAATAAACCTAAGTGTTATTCCTATGTATAATTGGGTAGTGCATGTTCTTACTTCTATCATGATTATTGTTTAAACCTATTCTTTCCTAGATCTAGATCTTTTATGCACTATATAATGATGTATTAGTTATGAGTCTATAGGCTATAAGTCTTCATCTTGTTAGTATTCTACTATAGCAACCTTAAAGAGGGACCTGGTACCTTTGCACACTTTGGGTGAGTTCCTAGTCAAGGCTTAGTGATGTGACAACGTGTCTAGGGTATTATCTGTGAATTCTAGGCTACATCAAATGTGTTTCCTTTTGTGGTTCCCTTCTTGTTTACCTCTTGTCTAGTTTGAAGCATCGATACTTCATGCACTCTTTACTATGACCATGTGTGATTTAAATTTTCTTTAGTAGATCTCCTAAATGAGTCACATTTTATCTATTCATATTCATCCATCTTTTCTAATCCACATTTGAGGGCTTGATTTATTATCTTTCCTTGTGTCAATCACTAACATTGTGGTCATTTCATTTTACTTTGTTACGTTTCACTTGTATACATTATCAACCCACCACATTTTCCAAGACCATAAAATATAAATCACTATCAAGCATAACATATGTATCTAGTTTACAACATCCCATCTAGTCCTATTCACCATTATTTAGTAGAATAAATTCATTATCAGCTCGCACAAGTATTTAATCACATAAAATCCATAATATCATCATCATCAGCACCAAATCAATCTAACCATCTAAATTTAACATCCATGTCATCTAAATAAGTTATAGCTACATCCACATTACATATTATCATATATTATCTAACATCACATCTATAATCATATATATATATCATCATCACATCAAAAATATTGAAAATTGTAAATCAGATGCATAACACGTTATGAACGCAAGTTAAAATTTCCATCTATATATCATGATTCCATAACATATCAGTACATCATATATGACAAGTCTCTATGGGTGTTGTCTCAAAGTTGATATATCATCAAAATATGTAAAATGGACCTTTGAAAATCTCAAGTCCTCCCCTCCTATGGAAAAAAATGGGATTGATCCCTTGGACGCATCATGATCCTCTCCTCAGCTTGGTTTCTCCATGCTCACAATGCTCCTATTTTGAACTGCATTACCTCCTCCTGCCTTCTGCAATGTCAGGTACTCTATGTATATTCACATATGAGGTAGCTTATGCATAATGATCCTCTCATGATGACTCACCTCCACCACTGTACAAACTCAATGGAATAGTACATATTGGAGCCATTTTTCTAGCTCCTTGTTATGCTCTTGGAGCACCAATTGCTGAATCTACTAAAGGATCGATGAAAGATATCCAAATTAGGATCTATAGGCCTCTCTCTACCACCTATATCGATCCCTTTGCTCTATAGCTTGATCTCTCCCCTATCGAACAGTTTCCCTCTCCACGTGCATCTAGTCTAAATCTATATGTAGTCGTGCCAACTCTGTGATCTCCTCTCCATCAACCATTCTCTCATCTCTAGGTGCTTCCTCCTCTCATCCCTTGGAAACCATCCATGTTTCCCAAGTTTGGGTCATCCAATTTACAAATCAAATGCCAACTCCCACATCATCTCCTTTGTCTCATGGTACACCTACCTCCTCAAGTGGATCATCTACCTATGGACTTGGCATATCTCTTTTAGATTTATCTCGCCTATATATTATGGGGTCTCTTGGGACTAAGTGGAAAATGTCAAACTACCTTCAAACTCTATCAAACTAGATGGCCTTGATCATCTCAGGCCTCTGCCCCTGCACCCATTGAGTCCTCCTCTTACCAATCAACTCTTCATCCACTCTCGTCCATGTAGGGAAATTATGGTAATACCACCATCTAATATGATCTATATTGAGCTCTATAATCCTATCCCTATACCATGAGGCATCCCTCTCTCTCCTATCTCTGTCAGCCTGGTCGGCTTTCCATCACAAAATCACATTTCCATCTCTATACTGTCACCTGTGACCCATGGTATCCTTGGAGGCCTAGTCACTACTATATGATCATAGGCATAGAAGTGTAGGATAAATCCTACATATATCCATGCCCTCATCTCCTCTACATATCTTGATAGGTCATGATAAATCTGTGCTAGCTTCACCGTGCCAAAATAATACACTATCCTGTGATCTACAATGTCAGCTAGGAATCCCACTAGTGTCCATGGAAACCTCACACTCCCTGAGTCTAGAAGTTCATAGTAATATATAACCATCATCAATAGACATATCAATTTTCTCCATGTTTCCCCACGATCATATCTCATCTCATAAGAAATGACCCCTAATGAAAATGTAATATGTGGGGCATCATCTCCAAATAGCCATGTTAACACTTCTAACCTAGTATCTACTGTAATAGGAGCTATTTTCTCCCCCTGTATAGGTAGCCTAAGGATGTGGTTTACATCCTCTAGGCTCAACTTTCATCTCCCCTGTCTAGTACCAAAATATGTTGGTCCACATATCCCATCTCTCTACTAATGCGATCATCAATCCCACATCCTATGGGGAATCCTTTAGTAATGACAGACATCTACCTAATCTAATTAACTCTAGGTGGTCCCACCCAGACATATAATATATCCTCCTCATATCTGCTCATACAAAGCTCATGACTCTATCCCTCAAGTATAATTGTCTATCGTTGCTTGTACAAAACTAGTGAGAGCACGCATCCATTAAATTTCTGATCATCATTAATCTGTCATCAATCAAACTTGTAAACTTTGACCTAATCCACCCATAGTTCGACCACCATCCCAAGTCAATGGGTCGATATACTTAAGGTTAAGGTCGTTCACCCTTCCAAGTCTGATCGATGGCAACTGTGTCTAAGTCGCTAGCCGACAACCCCTAATGTCCAGTCCCAAAAATTAGAAAACTATGCAAAAATAATTAAAACATTAAAAAAATGCATAATTTTTTTTAGGGTTTTACTACTCACCATCCTTCCAGTCCTCTGGTGCTTCCTCCCACCTCTTCTGACCAATCTCCATTTCACCAAATCGCTCATCACTCTCTTAGAGCCTTAGAGATCTCGATCATCACTTAGTCATGTATGCAAATGATCCATGTTGGTCCAAACCAAGGTTTTTTATACCTCATCTAACCATACTTGTTTTCGAACCCCTTGGGCCATTTCCACCAATTTCTCCTAGTAGTAGCCGACTATCAACTAAGTCACCGTCGACCAATCCTGGGCATTATTTTCATCAATATCACCCTCTTGCTAATTATTGTCTAATCAATTTCATTGAAATTATATTTTCTTTCACTTTTTTGGGTGGCATAATTTCTCCTTCATTTTAATATATTTTTCCTGCTTGGGATTTCATCCCCTCATCTTCTATAGTTATTTTTTTGTCTCATTCTCGAAGAACCATTATTTTGTATCTCCATATCTCTTTATCCCATAGGCTTCTTTGTTTTGCCTTTGTGACATTTTAATTCCTATTTTGATGTATTTTTCTTGCATTAGCCTTTGTTCCTCCCCTAATGCCTTTTTAGTACCACCTCTCTTCATATTGTTGTGACACTTACATCACCTCTTATTTTTGCATTTTTTTGCGTATGCTTGATCCTTTCAATTGACCTATTTGTCCTCTAGCATGCGTGATCTATTTGAGTGGATTCACATTGGTTTCCTTCCATTTTTTAGTGATTTTCACCCACTCACTAGTCCATAGGACATTTCTGTTGTCTCCATTGAGACCACCCATTGTTCCCTACCAAATTGATATCGAAACCATCACCTTTTTTACTTTTTATTCAATCCTTGTTTGACATATCTTATCCCTTCTCCATATATCTCTTTCAAACTCATGATCAACTTTCTTTGAGTTATCCATCCCAATTTTGAGGTGGAACACCCAATCAATCATATTTTCCACCATCTTTCTCTTTTTTTCCTTGTGGCTTGCCAAATGCAAACCACTCTATAAAAAGGGGTAAATGTAGACACCAATTTTTGGTATCGTTCATCCCCTTCACCCCACATTCACTCTCGTTAACCTTGTCCACCCATTCAAATTTTGTTTCTCCCCTTAAAATCTAGTTCATCCCGTTAATTCTCATTTTCCACCTTTAATCATACATTACCAATTTTATTAATTAAACATCCATGATTTATTCTAGTCCTCATCTCATTATATTTTGATTACCCTAAATCATTTTAATCATCTCCTAATCATCATTAATCACTTTTAATTTCACTTAATTCATATCTCATCCCTAAGCCTTTAATTTTCTATCTCTAGGTCTCTATTTAATAAATTCACCTATCAATGTCCTTTATTTACTCATCCTAACCTCCCACCTACCAGTTTCTCTTCCCTATATAACCCTAGCTCATATGTATCCATATAAACCCTAATCCTGATTCATTTGGGATTCAATGAATTAAGTTAGGCATCATCCCACCGCCTGAATCAATGGGTCACCACAATTAGAGATGAACCATCCAGGTCATCATCAACTCTATAAATGTGCCCATTACCCTCCTTTTAAGAGGATGTAACATTGAAATTTTTGGGCTATCTTGTGATCTTTCTTACATTTTTAGTACTCTTGCAATTATCTTACACATCTTAGAGTCTTCTTGGAGCTATTGTGAATCTACTTTGGTGATCTAAAGAGACCCCTCTTTCCTTGTTATTTTCATGTTCTTCCATTATCATATTGTTGTACTTTTTTGTCTCTAACATCTTGTGTAGGTTGAGGTAGCTTCAAAGACCTCTCATCATTCCATTTTAGTCTTCGATTCTATTTATTAGTCTTCATTTTTACCATTCCATATTCATCCATATCCTAATCATTCCAAGTCACTGTAAATTATGTCCAAGCATTATAAATCCAACCCCCATTCAGATTGTTTCAACCATTCAGATCTCCATCCATCTTTGTTTATGTTCACAGTCTATTTTGGTCTCTCAGATTTTTTCCATTCTGTCACTCTATCATTTTTGATATGTGTTTTTAGGTTCCATTTGTTTTCAATTCTCCCTTTTCACCATCGACCAACCCTGTTATTCCATCATTTTCCATCCCTTCTTATATTTTTCTTACATCCTTTTACCCATCTTCAGTTTTAGTTTATCTTACAGGTGTTTGTGACCATCTCAGATCTATTTACAGGTACTATTTAGTCTAGATTCATACACAGGAGATTGCAGATCTATTTTTGGTGTAGATATTTCTCATCCATCCCCATTCACCATCAACTAGCCCACTGTGTCCTTGGGTCGCTATTGACCCGTGTCAAATATTCTTCATTTTTATATTTGGATAATATTCACTCTTTATCATCTTAGATCTATTTTCAGATTTCTACTTTAGATATTACATACAGTTATCAGATCCTTTAGCAAATTTAATCATCTATATTATAAACAAGAGGGCTGACATCCATCCAAGAAATTTCATGCTTCTTGGAACCGACTTAGTCAGGAAGCCCTCCATCTTGTCTATTAATCCATTTTTCTCCTAGTTTTATTTGTTATGCAGATCACTAGCTTGCAGTAAGGATTTTTTCATCATTTGTGCCCATTCATATCATCATATCGAGGTACCATAAACCCTCCATATTTCTAGTTTCTAGTTTCTTTCATTACTAGTCATCAATTTGAGTAGGAAATAAGAAATGTTAGTCCAACATGACCTTTCCAAGGAGCCTATGACTAGTGGCAGTTATAGTGGTTTTCTCAGAGTGGCATAGTTTACAACAATTTACACACTGGTTTTCATAGAACAAGAAAATTCATCCAGAAATAAACTTGCATGATATCTCCTTTTTTCTATTTGTGTTGGATTGAACTAGATAAAAAAAAGTAGGATCACACAATCTACAATGGTGTATAAATTTAAGGAATTAGTCAGGGATGAAGAATAACACTAGACCTTTCTCCCCAACAATTCTTCTATCGTGGCATGATATCGTCCCAAAAACCCACTCTTAGTGTGAGATCACAAGAAAAACTCTCCCTTCTACAACATATTCAAGAAAAGTTTCTATCACAGATCAGGTGCACATGTTCCTTTTACTACTTTTTCACATGTTTTACTCACATTTTTTTCATACTTGGATCAAATTTTACATATACACATATTTGAATACTCTTTTTGTCTACTCTTTGCAATTCCATCCTTATAGGAAGAAACAATCACATCATTAAACACATAAAGCATGGAAAATGACAATAGGTATGTAGAGGTCACAAGCACTGAGGGGGGTGAATCAGTGTCGATTAAAACTATTTACAAAGTTATACCAATCCACAACTCCTTTATTTTTGTAGTATAATATCATGTGTATTTTGAAAAACATATACCAGAAAAAAAACATTCAACACATAATTTATAGTGGGAAACCCTTTTGGGAGAAAATTCACTTTCAAACCAAGGCGTTATTAGGAACACCAATTCCAAATTTTACAATTTTTCGGTTGAGCACCCACTCAATCAGTGAAGCACCCAATTCACTACTTCAAGAATCCACTCAAAGATTTACTGAGTAGCCACTCAACGGATTTTAGCAAAAACCAACTTACAAGGTGCACCCCCCCCTCTTATCTAAGCACCCACTTAGAAATATTATTTTACAATTACAATTTGATCATACATAATCAATATTGCTTAAACAATAGATTATGATCACTTTTTTGTATCGTACAACACTCATTGTTTCAATGTTATCTATATTCTCTTTATTGGTCTTTCAAATGTGATTTGGGTCACTGATTTCTACATTCTATTTATTGTTTAGCTTGTATATTTCATTTTTCACTTGAGATCTCTTTCTCCCTCTGTCGCTCTTCTAATTCATATGCATCGATTCCTTACATTGAGAAACCTCCAGTTGTATACGCATGGTGTTTTTATTTTATAGATAATAAAAAATCTACCTTACTTCCTTTGGCGTGTCATGCATTATGTCTCTGTCGGCTACAAATTTGTTCAATTAAATACATGCTGCAAACTCGGGTTTTTATTTGTTCTATATTTAGGAGCTTGAATTGGCCATTTTCTATACATTGTATTAAGGAGCCACTTATTATTCAATACCTAAAATAGGATTTCTCATCTTTTTGGATTTCCAACGTGAACAAGATAGTGAATTGATTTCTTCTATGATATTTAATTTCACCTTGAAATGTGGAATTTCATAGAGGATTGTAACTACATTTCCACAAATTCAAAGACATTAAATGATGACAGTTGGTAACTGGAGGATTCCTAAATTGGGCCTCAAGATTTCTTATGGAGCATCAAATCCATATTTTTTGACCTCTGATTTGAATTTGAATCATTCCTCAATTTTGGAGAACAAAGTCCCATTTGATCATATTTAAAATAATTTCATTGTTATCAATCTCTATCTAATCCATATTTGTTCATTATGTGGCTTTCCTTAGCTTCTATGAAATTCTCCATTGTATCATGCTAAAAGTTGCCTTTATCTAGTCTTTCAATCTCTTTAATGGAGATTTTATAGTTATCTACCATTTCCAATTCTTCATGGATTTCTCCATGGTTCGTTTTCCTCCTATACAACTCATTCCTTCTTTAGTATTCTCACGATTTTGTACCTATTCTTATCTATTTTATTTTGTTTAACATGACAAGTTCTCATGACTATTTATAGTCTTTCACTGGACTTTCCCTTATCCATGCGACTCCCTAACAAATATTCATTAAGTACCTTCGTCATTTTTCTTCCATCTACGGCTTACCTTTCTTACCTAGTGGTTTCCTTCTAATTTTATCCTTTAGCTTCGTATCCCTTTACCCGTGGCTTTCACTAAGCCTTCCACTTTTTCTAGCGGCTTCCTCATATCCATGGCTTAAAACTATCAGGTACATTAGCACTTATCGTTTGAATTTGAATCTTCCTCTATAATCGGTTGAGAGTGAAACTACCAATCAATCTTCACATTTTTTTTGATAAGTATTTCTTCCATACATGGTTGATCTTTTGAGGATTACAATTCACAACATTTGCACTATACGTTTTGCCACTTTTTCCCTCAATGTATCTTGACATTAATCAATGACAACACATACAATGACAAAAATGATAATCACAAAGGTCCAAAAAAGATCCCCCTTTTTCATTGACATGGAAACACCTCATTGTAGTTGAAACCTACAAAATTTGCATGGCAAAAAAATACTTGTGTACCTGGTTTCTAGTTACATACTTTCTCTCCCCTTTTTGATATCACTAGCTAGTTTCTAAATTTCAGCTTCTCTCCCCCTTTGAAAACAATGGAAAAGTGCCATTTATGTTGCATAATGATGAAAAGTCAGGTAAGCTAGATAATTCATGTTATTTACTCAAGAATATCCCCATATGCTCACATTTCTAATCCATATCACTAACACTATGCTTTCATGGTTATGCTTCCGCTGAGCTGATGCATACCTTGATAGACTGTTAACTAGATATTATACTAGCTCCTCATTCACATAAATATTGTTTTGCACTAATTAGGATCTGATAAAACATGATAATTATCCCTTACCTTATCTTCACACTTTCTAGTTGTTGGTGGGATCAGGAATGACCCCCAATTCATTCCTCAAGTGCTAAAATGTGGATTTTGGTAGTGGCTTGGTCATTATGTCTGCAATTTTTTCTTTTTTGCTCACATATTATAGGCTGATTTTCCTTTCATTTACTTATTCGCTCAATAAGTGATATCTAATTAGAATATATTTGGTCTTTGAGTGGAACACGGGGTTTTGGAGACAATTATAACATGTATGCTGTCACAAAACAAGGGAATTAGACTATCAGATTGTACCTTGTAATCTTCCAATGTCTGCTTCATCCAAAGAACTTGAGTGCAACACATCACAAAATCTATATAATATGCTTCAGATGTTTAAAGTGCCACTAATGATTTCTTCTTTCTCAACTAGGATACAAGGAAATTTCCAACATAGAATGCTTCACTACTTGTACTCTTCTTGTCATCAACACTTCCTACTCAATCAACATCTGTATATGCTTTTATGTTAAAGTCATTGCTTTTGGGGTACCACAATCCATAATCAAGTGTTCCCATGAGATATCTTAGAATTCTATGTACTTCCTTGAATTTTTTTTCCTCGTATCTTCTTGAAATCTTCCAACAAGGACTACTGCTTACATGATATCTAGTCTTGATGCCATGGAGTAGGGTAGAATACCTATCATAGATCTATACATAGTTTTTCCTAATTTTTGTGAGGTGTCTTCTTTGTTCAGATTACATCCTACTTCCATTAGCGTTCCTATTGTTCTACATTCTTCCATCCTAAACCTTATAAACATTTCTTTGATATACTTGGTTTTTGATATGAATATACCTTGATCTGATTAACTAATTTGTAACCCTAACAAAAATGAGATGTATCTTAGCATAGTAATTTCAAATTATTCTTTCATCATATCAGTAAGTTCATTTGTCATCTTGTCATAATCTCCACAAAAAATGATATCATCCACATACACAATGACAATGAGTAGATGATCTCCTTCTTCTTTGATGTACAAGTTACTATTAGTAACACCTTTTCTAAAAAGTTGTTCGATGAGATATGAATCCAATCTGCTATACTAAGCTCTAGGAGATTGTTCAAGTCCATACGAAGCCATTTTCAACCTGCACACATAATATTTATCCGTAATTAGTGAAAATCCATCATGTTGTTCAATATGTACTTCTTCACTTATAAAACCATTAAGGAAGGTTGATTTCACATCCATTTGGAACACTCAAATTTTCTGTTAAGACACATAAGCCAGAAAGATTTGGAATTCTTCCATCCATACCATTGGTAAAAATGTCTCATCAAAATCGATTCCTTCCATTTGTGCATATCCTTTGCACACAAGTCTTTCCTTGTTCCATAGTACTTCTATTTTTTCATTCAATTTGTTTCTAAAAACCCATTTACTTCCAATAAAATTTGTATCCTTAGGTATTGGTATGAGCTCCCAAGTTTCATTCTTCTTAATTTGATCAAGTTCTTCATTCATTGTGTTAACCCAATGTTGATCCTTGCTAGCTTCTGCAATGCTTTTAGGTTCTATAATGGATAAGAGTGCTATATCGTCATGATTCAGGAACTCCCTTAGCCTTTTTCTTCTCATAATGTCACCTTCTCTGATTCCAATGATTTTATCTGATGGATGATCCCTCTTAACTTGTCTTGAGGGTTTCTTAGTGTTTGTTCATTCTTTCACTTCCTCTACTTCTTCATGTGGAATCTTCATTCCTTCATCATATTCTTGTTCTTCATTAGTGTTATTATGTTGAGTTCTGGACTTGGGAGATTCATCTACCTTTACATTTTTACTTTCAACAATTTTAAGCAACCTCTTATTATAGCATGTGTAAGCTACATTGACTGCTGAATAATCAAGGAATATTCCTTCATCACATATAGAATCAAATTTAACCAAATTGTCTTCATCTCTTTTGATGTAACATTTACATCCAAAGACTCTTATGTGCTTTACATTAGCTGGCCTATTTTTCCACAGTTCATAGGGAATCTTGTCACTATTTATTCTCAGTTGGGCACTATTTTTAATATACACTGCTATGTGAATTGCTTCACTCCAATATCTATCTAGAATTTTTAATTCATTTAGCATAGTTCTTGTCATTTCTTGCACATTCATGTTCTTCCTTTCAACTAAATTTTTCTGAGGTGTTATGGAGGATGAGAATTTTCTTCTAATTCCATGTTCTTCACAAAATTCATCAAACTCATTGGAATAGAATTATCCACCTCTGTCTGATCTGAAGCATTTGATCTTTTTTGTCTTCTCATTCTCCAATAGTGCCTTGAATTTATTGAATTTTTCTAAGGCTTCTTATTTGTGTTTTAAACAAGCTACACATGTCATTATTGTGTAATCATCTATTAGTGACATGAAATACAAATTAAATTTTATAATTTCAATTTTTATAGGCCCAAAGAGATATATATGAATCAAATCCAAAGGTCTGGTTATAGAGTATTCTTTTGACTTGAATGATCTTATTTGTTTACCATGCAGGCATGCTTTGCAAAGTGTGTCTATTGGTTTTATAATTTTTGGCATATGCCTTTGAATTGCTTGTTGAAGCTTGCCACTACAAGTGCCACATTATGAGGTTATGGGATGTGAACAAAAATAAGCGATTTGATCCAACTTTATGCGAGAATGTTAATGGTCTTACATTTAGAATACCAATATTGATGATCTTTTGCGGTGTTAGAAATGATCACCCTTATCTCCGCCAAAGACTTCAACATGTCTTAATTGAATGATAATGTATCTCCTCCCTCCCTTTTGATTAGCTCTTCAAATTACTTTGAAAAAAATCATCTATTGAAGTGTTATTGTTCACGGCTATCACTCACAGCTTTTGTACTTGAGCATGGACATATTTCTACATATTTTCAACCTCTTCCTCAAATGAATCAAGATAATCGATATAATATTTTATCATTTCATGGTGAGGGAAAAAAATTTGAGCCCATACTTGAGACAAGTCATTTGATGTTGAAGAGAATACACCTTTGGTTATCAGGAGGGATGATTCGACCTTACTCATCTCCTTACCAATAGATACACCCAATCCTATTGATCCTTTTCCTTATCAATTACTTCCTGTGTTGTGATTATTTTCATGGTTGTGGCATCCATGTACTTTTAAAATTTCAAAATTTATGTTCTAAAAAACTTCCCCTTCTCCAAAATCATGTTCACCCACTTGTCAGTCACTTTTCCTTGTATACTGAACCCTTGTGTCTTTGTGATGGATTCAGGGTCGGAGCTACCTATTGGAGTAAATTTTTTGAATGAGAGGTTCGTTGCAACACTTGGATCTAAAAAAACTTGCACATATGGATTGAGGGAATTGATATGGTCTTACTCTTGGTCTAACTTCTCCTTGTATTCTTGTATTCTCGCTACGAGGTGAGTGGAAGACTCTTAAAACAAGTGAGAATCACCCTCATGTGTCGTTGGGCCTATTGAAATTGTGATCATTTCATAGACAACTGAAGTCATTTCTTCGATAGGATCGATAATTTTCAGCCTGAATACCTCTACATATTGTTTACCCAAGGCATCATTGAAAAATCGATAAGTCGCTTAAACCAATTTTCCTTTCTTCCCTTTGATCATCGAGGTGATATTCAAGAAAAAAGGAATGGTCACCTTTTGCACCATGCAAGCTTCTTTTGTGAAAATATCCTATACCTAAGGAAAGATCTAATTTATTTTTGGCTCTGCAGTTGGAAATATTGCAGCCTATTGCTCCAAATGGGAAGAAACATCCTGAGTAGATGGGGTTGGTGTAGTAGCAGGAGAAGAGAATCTTGGAGATTTCTATAGGGCTGAGAGATGCATATGGTCAATCTCTCTTTATTCTAGATCAACTAAAAAATCCTCCACTATTCTCACTTTCTTATGCAACCTTTGGTAGCGAGGAGCCTTAGGTTCTAATTTTTTTTTATTTGAGATTTCTCGTGATTGAGAAAAACTAGGATCTTTGTCTTTGTCCCTCGAAGAAGAATAATAAGAGGCCTATCTTTGGAGAGAAGGGAAGTTTTTGGATGAGATGAGAGCAGCCCATTTTCTCCTATACCATTCCCTTAACCTTTTAATTTCCACCTTCATGAATTCTTTGATATCTCAAGACTCACGAACACTCTAAACCACTTAGGGAGAGGGGAAGCTTTCACCACCGGGTACTCTGGATCGTACATTTAGGTGTCGTACTCTTGAGTATCATCTTCATACCATTCAATTTTTTTTTTCATTTTCTCAACCTTCATACTCATGTGATCACATTATCGTACTTCAAAATAATTAACAAAGTTCACCCAAATATATTCAATTTGAGGGACATGATACAGATCAGGTAGGTGAAAAGTGTCTGAATCCTCTCTAGATGTCAAAATATACCCTCCAGGTGTATGAGTTCATTTTATAGGATACAAGGAATCTTCCATATTGGAATTCTTGTGATCACTCTTGCAAGAGAAAATCCCTAGTGAGATAGGGAAGGAATTAAAATTCTTCTTTCTATTCTTTAGCTTCTAATTGATATCAACCAGTTGTCTACAAAATTCAATGAGCATGATTTTGTCGCTTGGGTAGTGTGTCAATCTCCGTGGAGTAAGTTCAAAATTATGACACTCATATGTATGAAAAGGATGAAGTTTGAATGAATTATGATCCATACCTTCTGAATAGAGCAACGAAATGTGTAGACAATCTCGAATGTGGGTTTCCCTTCAACGATTTAACAATGTACATTTTGAAAGAATCATTCACCTTCGCAAAGTGTTAATTTTTCTCTTTCAGGACCAAGTGTGGATACTTTTTATACAAGGAATCCTTTTGGGAAACATTATGTGCAAGTGTCACACCCATGATTGGTCTTGTGTTTTCCGAGGCGTAGACCAAGTATAAAGTCATAAAGAGCTTCTTTGAATATTGAACTTGAAGTAACTGGCGATAGAAGCTATTGCTAATGATTTTTCCCTAGTCAATTGTCTTCTTACACTCTAAAATTGTGATAATTAAAAATTCCATTTAGTCTTAGAAGTCTCTTCTAATTTCTTCTCTCATCACTTGGCTTAGGAAAATGATGGCATTAGAGAAGCCCTCATGGAATTAATTCTAAGAAAGGGCCTTGGGCACATGGGAGGGATTCCTCCCTTTCTTAAACCATGAACCAAGGGTGAGGCCTTGAAGATATGATTCATTCTTATACCACTCTTATGTTGTAACCTCCTTGGTGATCACTATCATGTTGTTTATAAATGGAATCTACATTCCTCGAGATATTTCCTTCGAGGTATGCACTACCATGATCGATTTTTCATCAGCTCTTATTTTTTGGGTGTCCAGTTCATAGTGATGGGGCAAAGCCAACACCAACTATGTTCTTTGCTATGAAATGAGATAGCCACTAGCTATGTACAATCCTATCAAGAAAACCTTTTCTTCCACAGGCTCTCTTGGTGCACCCAACATTATGGCTTTTAGGTTATCCATGTCCATATGAGCAACATCACTGTCACCCACACTAGAGTACTCTGAGGAAATTGACAAAACAGGCTCGAGGTAAAAAAATTTAAACTTAATGGTGGCAAAAAGAAACAATATGGGTCAAAACTGAGATTGTAGAAACTTCCTGCACTTGAAACTGAAACTTTCTATTTTTAAACCCTAGGTTCTAGGGGCTGCTATTTTCAGAAAGGTTACTTTTTACCTCCAAATAAATGTTTTGGGATTCTCATCATGCTCAAGAAACTCTCACAAGTGTTTCATGAACATTTTCAAGCCCTTTCTATTTTTGGAATGTTGATTTTTTGCTTTTTCTTTATTGCTTTTTACACTTTTTTGTTTTTAGCTTGTGTGCCCTAGTTTTCCATTTTGGATTTTGCTTCTCTAAAGGGTTTTGATGTTCTAAGAAATTTTATATTTATAGTAAGTATGATCATGGTGTACTTGATATTTTTAGCATATGTTTTTGCACTCCTTGGTTTTCCAAAAAATCAACATTTCTAATATGGGTTGTGTTTAGATTTCTGGCTCAAACCACCTTCTAGGTCAATGAGAAACTTAAGAAGAAGAATATAGGGAATATTTTTGGGGTTTAATGCCATTAATAATTAGGGTTATATTTTTTTTCTTTCAGCTTGAAGGTTCCTGGGAGAGGGAGAGATGGTGAAAATATAACTAGAATCTAACTACCCATTTGTGAGATACGAGTTTTAATGGTTTTTGGTCATAGAAACTTCTGGTAAAAAAAGGGACATGGTATAAGAAGAAAAAGAAATGGTTTTGATGTTGTTGCAAAAATAGATCCATTAGAAAGGATTGAAATGAATAAATAGATAGGTGGAGTAATGGAAATGAAGTTTTATAGTTTCTTCTGATAGTGAATTTCACAGACGCATGAAGAGGAAGATGTATGACAATTAAAATTTTGCAAAAAATGGATTTTTTAAAATATTTATGGAGTTAAGTGAAATTTTGTCTCCCAAGTGTCCTAAAGGTCTAGGACATATGTGTTGTCACCAAATCACTACACCCTCTGAATGGACAGAATGTGAATAGGATGTTCGGTGTGATTGGGACACATGGGATCACCTCTCAAGCTACGGGACTTGGGCTCGAGGTGAGCCTCTAGAGAAGGCCATCTTCCTCTTCCTTAACTAAATGTTGTACTACTCCTAGTGTAATAAAAAGGCTATCTAATCCTATGCTAACATTTTCATTGGGTTTTAGGGAAAGAGATTTTCATAAATGAAAATATACTAGGGACGATGATGCGCCAAATAAAGGGTGTTGCTAGACTCATGAAGGGTTAATTTGAAGAGAGTGTATGCACCATAGATCAACTTCACCTACTACAACTTAGAGAGGGTACAAAATACCACAGAATAAGAAACATGTGTTCCCTTTGTTAAACTTGATCATACAGAGTAATATATCAATCTACTAGTGAAGAAGGATGAACTCGAGAAGGGTGAATGGAAACCACAACTCAACTGCATGCAATATTCCCCACCACTCGATAAGCATAGAACTCTAAGAATCTGTAATAGAAATGTGAACTTGCAAAGTGTACCTGTAAGCATGAGAAAATACACAAAGAAGTATAGAAGGATTAACAGACTGAGATTAGTCACAAAACACACAATTTTATTACTTCAATAATGTGCACAATGCATCATACATTCAGAAGAGGAAATGGTTTCCATTATAGTATTGAAGAGGAGGCTTCAAAGTTCTCTCAACACACAAGGACAACTTGCAGAAGAGAAAGGACTCTTGGAAAATTGCACTTGCCTAAGATGTCTAACCTTTTAACCTATTTGACCTGTTGGAACCCTTTGGAATGAACTTCTAACTTACATTTATAGAATAATATGTGAGAGAGAAGAGGAAAAGTCATAATTACATCCCTAAACTGAAGGCACATGATGGTTCATTTATTATAGTTGGTTGAACCACTTTAGAAGGTTCCATCATGTGTCATTAATGCCTGGTTGACCTAGTCTTCTCAATTACTTAAAAGAATATCTAAATAAAATATTTAAATAATAATAATAAATATTATTATTAAAATATTTAAATAAAAAAATTGAATTAATTAAAAATAATGGTGTGACCCACCATTGACTGGTTTGTGTTGAAGGGGGAAATCATAAGGAAAAGGCCAAAATGAACCCAAATTGGTGGTTGGCTTACCGAGCCAACTCACCGAATTGAACTCAAGTTCTTCCATGCTGCACCGAGCTCCAATGCATTGAGTGATCTCATTTGAGTGCTGAATCTGAGCTCATGCACCACATTGATCGTGAGCTATAACTTTGCACTGAGGTTGCCATTAAGCTCACTTTGAATTGAGCTCACCACCAACTCTACATGAGCTGACTTGGTATTGGCCTTAACTTGCTATGTGCATGGTACAACCTGGTGAGTTGATCTTATGTATGCTCCATGGTTATCGAGCTCCCCAATGGGTCTTTGCATTAGCATCCAACTCTGATATTTCTAAACGACTTGGCACGATGCATGTAACGACCACCCAATTTGGGTCGGATTTCTTTTGCTCTAACTCGGTGGCTTGAGCTATTCCGATTTGGGAATCCGATTGACATTTTGCCAATCTCAACATGGCGTTCTCAACATGTAAGTCCAAAACAAGGAACACAAAATTTCAAGGCCATTTTACCACTAAAAAACTTTGTGTTCTAATCTCCTATCCTTAAAAATAGTCGTTCATACCAACTTGCGCCCTAACATGGACTTGGCTCCCATGTTTGAGTTCACGAGTGACTCATTGCATTCTCCATGGCATTGACCGATGAAATCATAAAATACTTGGCTCGATCTTGGTTCATATTTTCCCTCGAGTTGGCTTATCGAGCTTGAAATGATTCCACCACTGAGCTCTATTTCAATGATAGCTCGACATCTTGGTTGACCAACTCTGTGAACACTCCACCAATTCAGATGTCATCCGAACCTGACGTTAACTCACAATTGACTTGTCTATGCCAAAATGTCTCGGTCTTCATCAATTTGATTCCCATTTGGTGAGAATTACTATTTACTTCGCCGACATCCTTTTCATGAACGTGTTATACATTAGACAAGCTTCCCTGAGTGTTGAGCTTCTTCAATCAAAACATTTTCAACTCATGTTTGGCTGGCTTGTTTTAGCTTATACAGAACTCACGTAATTTATCTTGCACTTGTCATGAGCTCCTTTCCAAGTTACTCACTTGGCTTACCATCACCAAATAGCTCGACATCGGTCCACTACTAAGCCCATCATGTATCGAATGTTGAGTCCTTATCATTGTCAACTCGTTTGAACTCCTTAAACCCTTTTATGGTTGGGCTCCACTAGGCGTAGGACAGTCTGCAATTTTATTTGCTTTGTTATCATTTGAGCTCGATAATAGATCTTTGGAATTAATTGGAGAGGTTCCTTCATGCATCATCACCGATTCATCCGAGCTCTCCAAGGACTTGACCTTATTGTTTTTTGGCCTATGTGGCTTGGATATCCAGCATGTCAAGCTTATTCATTGCCTCCTCTTAGCGAGCACAGAGCTCATTTCTGCCATCTTTCCCATGTTGTGTTCCTTCTAACAGGATCCTTTTGTAACAATGTATAACTCCATGCTCGTTTTTAGCCATACTACGGCCTAAACCCATTGACACCAATAATCTATCCACATAAATCGATCTCATGATCTCTGTGTCATCTCCTTGCATGAGCTCACTTTGCATTGAACTAGCTCCATGTAGTAATTCCATAATCCATATTTAGCACACAAACTCACCACCGAGATATCAAGTATCACTCTATTTACCACCAAGTTTGAGATTTCTCTGTCGATCCACCCTTCTCGATTCATCAGTCAATGATTTTTCCTTGCATATGGTTAAAACCAAAATCCATGCATCACTTGCAATCATTTTGTTTTCTTTGATCTTGTCTATTGAGTTCGACACCTTTTATGACAAGTTGAACATTAAGCCTAAGTTGATGAAAATTTCACGTAAGGGCGAGCTGCAATTCCACTTGGTTCGAGTTGACCTTGTTTTCCCCGAAACTTCATGTCAATCTCCTCTAAGAGAATATCATTGACCCCTGACTTGGCTAAGTCCACAAGTCCAAGCCCTTGCATCCTAACTTATCATGAGTTCGATATGATCTACTTGTTTCATCATGAGTAACTCATTTGTGAGTTCAAGCTATCTCTTTTTGGTCTCTCAAATTTTATCTCCTCATTAATTCCCTAGCTATCCCATTACTAGCTATCTTCATGTGAACCTTCTTCTTTACTCTATGAGCTCGACGTTAGCTCCCCTAAAAATGGTGGTACCCCCATGATTTTATTGCATGACATTAACATAGATTTTAATTCCTTTTAACACGATGACAAACAACTCAGTGTGTTCCTTATCAATCTTCGTGATGAATCAATTTCATCTCCTATATTTATGAGAACATTTCTACTAACTGCTTAATCATGTTGTGGCTCGCCCAATATCTCACCTGAGGATTCAGAAATAGACTTGGGCTCCCCAAGTCAATTCTCTGACTACAGAATTTCTAGCTTGGCCTACCATTTTGAAAATCCCAATCTCGGCAATACTCGCCTGAGTCTCCTATGCACAGAGTTCCTATGTTGTATTTCTTGGCTTGGGAGCCCAAACAACACTTTGTCAATCTTGACATGGCATTCTCCTTATACAAGTCTGCAATGGGAATATGGATTTGTGAGGCAATTTTGCCACTTTCTAACATGGTGGGATGGCTCCTGATCCCCACATCGTAGTTTCTTAGACCCCGGGACCCAAAGGCTCTCTTGATCCATTGTTATGTTACTAGGATGAATTGCATCAATTCTCCCGTATTATCAGAAAATATCATTGGCGGACCCAAGCTCCTGAAATGACTAGGTCCAAATACACCACACATCTCCATGACCAATCGTTTAAATATTTCCATGTTTTTCATGCTAAGTCAGACATGGATCTCTTGCTGCGAATGTTTGAAGTGGAAACTTTGATGTCATCCACCACCTCGACAAGTTGGCTCCCAATCTCCACGATTCCCATCAACTACAAAAAAAATATTCTGATCCCATCTATTGAGCTTGAATTTTTCCTTCGATGATTTGTTATACGCCGATGTCAAATCGACCCCTTTTCTTCATGTCCAATCTTACTCTTCATTTGATTACATTCTAGACTCGTCTGAAAATCTTGTAGCTCACTCGAGCTATAACAATAACTTGGCCTTTCCACATTTGCATATGTCAAACTTAACAGAAAAACCTGAATGTGCACAATGTCGGATTGACCTATCCAGCCCAAGCTAAAACTTCAGTTTTCCTTCTACCGAGTTCAACATATCAGGTGCCATTTTCCTTGCAACATTGATTTCTCCCATGACCGACTCGATATCAGTTATAAGCTTCCCCGTTATCAAGCCAAACTCATTTTCTTCTCCACAACAACATACTCCTTGGGTGCATGCTATGTTATCATCTCGGGCTATTCAAGATGGCTCCTCTAAAACTCTCTGAGTGTCAGCATTGAACTGACATAGAATCTATCCTGACTCAAACTAATCTATCTCCATCATGAGTTGTTCCCCTTTCATATAGTTGACTTACGATTAACCCGACAGAGCTCAGCTATTTCTCTCATCTCTGAAACTCTACATATTGCGTTGAAAATGCCCCACCTTATTTTATACATCATCAAGCCTTATGCCAGTGAGCTCGAATTGAGCACTCCTCCTAAGATACCATTAACTCTAAGCTTGATCCACATGCCATCCGTTCCAATGTTGATCCGTTTGTAGACTTAATGGCAATTCCCTGACTTGATCTAAAACCCACGTGATATTTTTCCTTGATGAACTCCAAAATTTGATTGATCTTCATACCATAATACCACTCCAAATTTCATCCATTAAAGCACACAGGAACTCCTTTGGCTCTAACATTGACTTAGTTTAGTGAGCCTGATTTCTCCCTATGAGTGATTCACTAGCTCCATAGCTCGAGACGTCCTACATTGTGTAACCTTGATGAGCCAAAAATCAATGCATGCTCCCATCCAAACTCTTTACAATTCCCATGAGCTCCAAAACCTTCTACCTAAAGCATCATCTATTGGTTTGGAAAGCATGTCTTCCCTATTTGTAAGCTCATCACTTTCAATCCATGATCAAGCTTTGCATGGCCGCGAGATCTACATTTCACATGACGAGGCCCCATGCCTCAAGTGGATGGTGAGCTCAATTTTCTAATGCTTGAGTCACTTAGAAATGGATTCCTTCCATGAATGATGTCAAGCCATTCACTCACGAGCTCATCATATTCAAGAACCTTTAGTGGCTTGATCCATCGCATGGTCTAATTAAACCCTTCTTACACTACGATTCCCTCAATTGTGTTATCCTATGACTCATTCATGAAGCCAGAAAAATGATACGTGAGATCGAAACTTGATCTCTTTGTGAACCAACTCTCCACAATTCGTATTATAAGATGCTAAGCCACCTCTTTAGTTGTGCAACTCACTCACTCTACTAACAAGCTTGAATCCAAGCTTGTTGTGTCTGGTTCGAAATGTCGCCAAATTTCAAAGATACATAATTCAAATAATACACCTCTGAAAATGAAGCTACAATAAAACAACACCACGAGCTCCCCATTTATGACCGGGTTTTTATTAGAATTTAAGGAATCGAGAAGAGCTCGGTGAATGGCTCGGTGTGACCATCTCTTCCCTGATTAAGATCCCAAGTTGAGTTTCATCATTTCAACTGAGTGAGTTGATTCTCAGTCCAATAAATACCAACTCGACACTTATTAAGCCAACTTGCTGAGTAGCTCATCGAGTTACTCAGTGAGCTATTTTAAGCTCGACACCTCTATAGCTCACTGAATTGATCTTTATTCTGATTTGTAACTTCATAGGACATCTTAAACATGATTTCTCAATTTTAATGGATTTCTCACAATCCTTGGTGAAAGGTGGGCCCACATAGGCCAACCTCAACACTACGAGCAAACTCATTGCTCCATAAGACCCAAAATGGGAAATCACTCTGAAACGATCGCGAAATCCCCCATAACGCCAAGATCTTCGTTCAACACAAACTTTTTCCTATAATATCCCCAAAGTGTTTTATGGTCCTAGGGTCTAATTGGCCCATGTTGTCCAATTTTTTCATGTGTACAAAATTAGATAACAATATGGTGAAAAAAATTGCATGTCACCATGAGCATAACAAAAGGAATCTCGAGATTAACTGGTGAGGGAAAGAAAAAATCACTAAAAAACACCCCGGGTCTAAAACTAGGTCATATGGGTGACCTGGGAAGGGGATAGGATTGGGTGAATTTTTGTATCCCAACTATCCCAAGGGGATGGGAAAATTGGTACAAGAAAATGCACCTAGCTTTGGGTTTGACAAGTGGCGGATGGTCATTGGCTGGGACAGAGAGCAAAGGGAGCTAAAAACTGGCCCATGGAGCACCTTCGAGGGTCATGTGAAGAACTAGGGGTCAATCTTAGGGTTGGGAGAATTTTTGTGTCCCAATTGTACCAAGGGGATGGGATAGTTGGTGGAAGAAAATACACCTTGATCTGGAGGTGACAAGTGGCGTTATGGGATTGACAATAGAGATTGCTAAAAATTGGTTTAAGGGGGCTAAACTCACCTATTTAGGTTTGATTGAGGTCATATGATGGTCCATGGGGATATCAAGGGGTTGGGTGAATTTTTTTTCCCAAACATCCTAAGGGGATGGGAAAGTTAGGGCAAGAAATTACACTCAGACCTGAGAGTGACATGTGTCCACCTAGAAAAATGACTAAGCCCTAGAGTGTACCTTGGAGAGCAACTTGACGGAGGCATAAATTGAGCATTATGAGAATGATGGGATTGGTATCATGCCCTTAGTTTATCAAAAACCCCCTAGAAATAGGATTTTTTCTCGAGATCATAGGTTATCCATGATTAAAATAGTCTTTCTAAATAATTTCTTATGTATTATGAATAATTTGAAATCACCATCACTTATATCTCTTAAATACCTTTCCAATGATGTCTAGTTTGACATCTAACTCCTTACAGAGCTCCCAGAATCACTTCCTAAAGCTCAAGGGTTGTTTTGTACTACAAACTCCTTCACCCTGCAAGACTCACTTTTGTTGAACTTGCTACAAAATATATCAAACTTTTCAAAAGATTCCTAACTCCTTATGAAAAATCCTTGATGAATTTGGGCTTGGAAATTCACTTCAGGGGGTGTGAACAATTTCTTAAAAAGGCTAGAAATAGCCATTCCTAATTCTCTTGAACAACATGTCTTACAAAGTATCATCTCAGAAGCACTGAATGATTTTTTTTTTCTTAATCACCTATGGAAAATTTTAACACAACACATCAGACCACTTGACATGGTAGAATAGGCTTGGTATAGGGGATGGATTGGCTAGGAGCAGTGTCGAGGAAGGTTTACAACAATTTTTTTTGACACTAGGGTATAGTTATCCTATTTTCAAGTTAAATTTTCCCTTAAAAAACACAATAAGAAAACTTTCTCTTAGTTGGGGACTCATTTTAGATCAAAAAAAGTGACGAAAGGATGAGAAGAAACTACATAATATCATTTTATAATTCAGACCAATGTCTTATTCATTGGGCTTTACAGAGTCATTGTAAACAACAAGAGATATATCGAAAGGAGTAGACACAAACACACAATAGAAAGGAAACACACCACACTAAAAATAAAATACACACACATCACGGAAAAGGAAACACATACCTAAATTACCTATGGTTCAATGTGGGGGACAACCCACTTTCACTACTTATATAATTTCAAATACTGCCTACGGCAAGAAAACTCCAAATGTGTTCCATCCAGATAAAAATGGTAGAAATATTTTTCTCCACATGTCTCATGGATCTAGAATGGACCGAGACACAAAGAGTAAAACTTCCCATGACTTATCTTTGGTTCTCTTTTCTTTTCCAAAAGAAGAATGAGGTCTCTAACTTTGAGTTCTCTATCTTTGGCCTTCTTGTCAAACAACCTCTTGACCTTCAATTGATGATATTTGATTTGGTCCACCACCTTGAGCCTATCTTCCTCAAGCTTCTAAAGAAACAAAATAATCTTATCAATGGGATAAGGATCTTGATATTTTTCATCTTCCACTGCTTGGAGCAATTTGAGTTTTAGAATCTCCACCATAAATGGAATCTTTTCCTTTATCTCGTAGATAAATAAGAATGAAGAAATACCAATTTCTTTATTTGGAGTTATTATGTCCACCCAAAAAGCATCATAGATATTTTTGTGGTAGTCCCTTTAATTATCATCTACTAGCATGTAGAATATGGCCACAATTTTCTTATTACTTGATTCCAACTGACCATTCCCCTATAGGTGATAATCCATCGAGTGTGACAAAGAAATTCCATAGCCATATAAAAATTTGGTTAGATCCCTAGAATAAAAATATGTGGAGTTATCCACCATGATATTTTTTGGGATACCAAAATGAACAATGATGTTTTCTTCGAGGAAGTTGCATATTATTTCAATATTGGCTTCCTTTATAGGGATATCCTCTAACCACTTCATGATATAGTTATTTGGAGTGAGCACGTAGGTATTACCTACGTTTAAGTGAGGGTTTAAAACTCCAAAGAAGTCTAGTCCCCACTGTTGGAATGGTTCTTCAATCACCACTGGCCTGAGGGGAAGTAGAGTAAGATGTGGTCTCCCACCAAACTATTGACATGCCTTGGATTTGAAGAACCATTCGTGGGAATTTGCAAATAGTGTAGGCTAGTATTAATGACCTTGGATTATTTTATGAGTTGTTACCATTTCTAAAAATTGTCCTCTATGCACTTGACCGTGATATTCCTTCAACAAATTCTCTTGTTGCTCCTTATATACACACCTTAGAAAGAAATCATTGAGTACCCTCTTATAGAGTGCATGCTTCCATATGAAAAAATTGGATGCCCTTAGTCTGAGTGTTCTCTTTTTTGTGATCAAGGTGAGGAGGAAACTCACTATAGGTTAGTAAGTAAGTGATGTCCACATACAATTCATTTGTTGTACTCACGAAGCAATTCCTTATTAACACATTCAAAACACAAACATTCTCCTGTATAATTTTTAGTTATGAATGCATAATCCTCTAAAAGCAATATTCATAACCATTACCTCTGATTAAATTAGAAGGTTTGATATAAAAATCATATTCTTGAATTCTTACCACCCATTTTCCTTTTTTTTCTTGGATCTTGCTAAGTGAGAATGTAATTGATAGAAAATCCTAGTAACATTATCACAGTGTGGGAGTTGAGATTGTAGAATGGAAATTTCTTCAGTGCCTTGACCATAGCGTAGGCATGTTTCTCCAAGTGGTTATAATTCAGCTCATAGTTTTTCAGAGGTGATCTTATGAAGGCTATGGTATCTTGAAGACTTTCATTGTTTATGAACCAGAATGGATGATATTGTGTGTTATGAAGCATTAGAGTACTAAGATGAATTCCTTATCAAAGTCAGGGAACACTAAGGTGGGAGCCTTTTTTATTGCTTCTTTTATCCCTTCAAATTCCAATTTCTGTCTTTTTTCCATTTGAAACTAGCCTGTTGCTTATTCATGATAGTTATGTGTTTTGTCAATTTGGTGAATTCTGGGATGAAGTGCCGAAGGAAGTTAACCTTTCCAAAGAAGGAATGAACTTCCTTTTTTCTTGTTGTTAATGAAGATTATTGAATGTCCTTTATTCTATCTAATTCAATCTTTGCTTCCTCCTTGTTCACAATGTGCCCAAGGATTTTTCCTTCAGTAACCCCAAAGATACATTTATTAGGATTAAGGGATATCCCATGCTACCTACATCTGATGAGTACTTGTTCAAGGTCATGTATATGGTCTCCTCACTTTCCTAAAAATATTGTGAGATCATCCAAGTAAATTACAATATAATTATTGAGGTCTTTATATGCTATATACATCTCCCTTTTAAAGTTTTCTCCGACATTGATCAAACTTAAAGGAATTCTGTTGTATGAAAAAGTGCCTCAAGGTTTCATGAAGATTGTCTTGTTTTTATTATCGTCTACCACTTCAATCTAATTATACCTTAAGAAACCATCAAGCAATGAGATAATTTCATAACCTATGAATTTGTTTCACCTCAAAGTAATGTGATAAAAAAAATAAGGAGGTAATGGGAAATACGTGTGTTATGTAGACGGTAGAAAAAATTACGCGTAATATAGACTCATTATTAAGGCTGATTGTGTGATCTTCCCTTTGGCTAGGAGGAACAACTTGTATAAAAAACACACCAAGACTAGCAAATAGTATTAAATAGAAAGAGTTAGAGGACTTCCTAAAAAGGATAGATCTGGGAAGCGTGACGCTTCCTCGAATGGCTATCAATACTCTATTTAATAAAACTTAATTAAAGAAATAACGGTTCCTATTGTAGTTGATAAGGTTTAGGTATCTCCTATTAACATACAACAAGTTAATTAAAATCAACAGGTAATGCTTAAAATTAAATTCAAATGATTAATGGGTTGGTTTGGGTCTGCAGGTGTGGTAGAGGATGTAGGTGAGGTTTGGGTGAACTTAGGAAAGGTTTTGGACTATTTTAGAGAATTTTTTAACTCTCTGTTATAGACAAAATTTAGAGTCTCACAGTCTGGTATCATTTGGTTGACCGATTCTAGTATAGGAGATAGACTGACATTGGTTAGCAAACCGGT
This sequence comes from Taxus chinensis, assembly GCA_019776745.2. Lineage (NCBI taxonomy): Eukaryota > Viridiplantae > Streptophyta > Pinopsida > Cupressales > Taxaceae > Taxus > Taxus chinensis. The sequence continues at coordinate 222,573,624 of CM034157.1, forward strand.
GTTGGTAGGGGAAATTTGGTTAAAATATTAAAAATGTGAGTTTGGGACTCTATGTGATTACACAGAGAGTTGAGGAGGTTTAGGGAAGGATGGAAAGTGTTGATTAAGACTAAGCAAGGTACAAAGGGTAATAGGATAGGTAAAATGGCTCTAGTTGGTAGAAAAGGTGATAAATGGGTAGAAGGTTGTAATGAGACAGAGAGAAATTAAGAGAAAGCAGTAAATGAAATGATTAAGATCAAACACACAAGCTTAACAAGTAAGAATGATTTACTTATCTAATAAAATTTGGAGATCCAAATGTGGTAGGATTGATCATTCGTAGATGAAGTGTGATTGTGTCCAGTGATAAGGTAATAGTGCATGTGTGCTCTGCCAAGTCAACCTGGAACTATCGATGAGATGATCAGATGCTGGTGGAGGTGTGATGTATTCTGGTTTGTCTTTAGGAAGCATGAGTGCTGGAGATTTCGAATGTCAAATATGTAAGGATGAATGAATTGGAGAACTTGTGCAAAGAGTTAGAAACTCATATTTAAGGGTAACCGATGGCAGGTGAGGAAAAAATGACATCAGTTAGGGAGAAATAGTCCAAGTTACCAAAAATATCCTGATCTTTACTATTTTTGGTGTGATCTTGATTGCTAATCTAGGTCTCAAGTGAGGGTTGGCACTTAGATAAGTGGGATTTTTATTGGAGAAGGAATAGGAATTTAATTTTAGGGTTGGAATAAGTCCCAATTGGTTAGGATATGTAGGTACCTAGTCTTAGTTAATCAATAAGCTAGGAATATGTCCATGGTGAGGTATAAATTAACTTAATTAAATTAATTAATAATGTGAGGATGAATATTAAATCAATTATAAGTGATTAAATCAATATTCAGGTGTGAAAGGGGAGAATGGCTAGGTATATGTGTTGCATTGATTAATTCAAAAGGGGCCAAGAGAGTGTGACCTAAATTTGGTGTCTACATTTGTCCCTTTTTGTCACGTAGCTTGTATTGATAAACAACACTGACAAAAATAGGAAGTTGTTGTCTAAGGTATGAGTGAAGGTTAGGTTTCCCCAAGTATGGGTGGAGGTGATCCCCCTCAAATGAGGAACTGATGAAAGGTTAGGCTGAGGTGGTGAGTGGTTTGAAAAAATGATAAGTGATGAAAATTAAGGGTGGTTAGTGTGAAGGTAGTGATTATATCTTCATGGGTAATAGGTGAGGGAATTCAAATGCAGACATATGTATAAAATGTGATAAGGTAATAGGTTGAAGAGCTCAAAGGTCGATAGGCTTATCCAAACAAAGTTGATGTGATCTAGGTATCCAAGGTATAGGATACGGTCCTAAAACACAACTAGGATAGGTGCAAGAACAAGCTTTAGGTGTGTTCCCTAGCACCAAAAGGTTTAGTTGGAAAAATGACACAACATTAGGCAATGCAAGGTCATTAGGCTAAACAACACGAGTAGCTTCATCACAAGGTAAAGTGAGTAAGTGAACTTATGTGTAAAGTAGGTGAGGTCAGGTTGGGTTAATAGGTAAGGTTGATAGATAAGGCCATGGGTAAGGGTGTGGTATAGGAAAAAATGTGCCCCAAATGAAAAAAATGTTAGAGGCTAGGTTATAAGGTAATAATGTGAGCCACAAGGGCTTGGGTAAGGATGGGGGAAAATGGTTAGGGGAAAGAGTGGCTGAGCTAACCTCTAAGGGCTCCATACCCTCAGAGTGCTATCTACACCGGAGAAAAGGGGCCTCAGGCGGATGTAGTTCTTGTATATGATATGGAAGAATAAGATGATGTAGGTGAGTAGGTTGGTGAGTTTAGGTATGGGTAAATGGGCAAGGTGATTTAGGCATGGTGGAGTCTAGGTTGAGTAGGCATGGTTGAGTCTAAGCTGATTACACATGGTTGAGTCTAGTTGGATTAGGCATGGTTATGTCAGATGAGTTGATTGAAGTAGATAATGAATGCAAATGGAGGGGAAAGAATAAGAAATCCCAGAAACTCAATGTTGAAGGTATTTTCCTGTGTAGAAGAATCAATAAGTAAGAAAAGAGGTAGACAGTAAAAGAGGTTCAAAACTCCATAAGTGGAAAGAACCATTAGGATCATACCAAATATATGGTTATGAACTTAAGCCCCCTAAAGGCATTGCATGATTGAACTATTTAAGGGTGAAATAAGTTACATGTTCATGAAGTGTTATATGCGCAGAACGTCCCTTGAGTGGATAGAAGGTGAGCTAAAGAATAAGGTGAGGTGGAGTGGTGTTTTTAGCATAACCTTGTTGTGAGACAACATGCCCCTTCTGCAAGATACCCAAAACAAGAATAGGCAAGTCCATGATGAAAAAATTGTATTTTTCTTGATTATTTTATATTTTCTTTTTTCTTTTGTTTTATAGACTGATCGATGTATGAAGTCTATGTGGGATGAATAGAATATCTCCTTGAGGTCTTCGTGAAGTTGATCAATGTGGGAAGCTTCAGAATAATTTTATTTTATTTTTGCAAAAAAAGTCTTCTTTTTGTATAGAATATGTACAATAGGGATACCTTTTTATAGTTGTCCTTCAAGGGAGCAATCTATTTACAATAGCAAGATGGAAAGATAAATGTCCTTTTTGAGGGATTCATCTATTTACAAGAATTTTTACTCAAGGAGTTTGAATTTAAAAATCCCATATATTACTTTTGAACTTTTGGACTTTTAGGTCATGGATGTAACACCTTGAACTGTTGTTACTTCCTCCTGAGCATATAAGTGTTGATATGTGATTTCTTTTGTAAAAAGGATGTGTTCCTTTGATTGAGAAGTCATGCTTGATATGGACTATATCTTCTTTGAAATTACAAATCTTTGACTGAGTCGGAATATAATTGGACTCTTTTATTTCTTTCATTTTACACCTGAGTTTAATCTGATCTCGGAATGAATTGTGGATTTATCCATCTATAAGACCCAGCCTTGGATTAGTGGCATTGATCCAAGTAATGCTTTAAGTTTATTCGGGATGAACTAAAATTATAGACCGTTCGCAGGTTGCAAGGTCTGAATGCGTTGAATAAACTGTTCCGGAGTCTAACTCAGGCTGATCGTGTTAAATGAATTGGTTCCCGATATCGTAATATCAGGAAGGTCTTGATCGTGGACCAGGTAATAATTCAGATACATTTAATTCACTAGCCTATTGGTAGTGCAGGAGTGAATCCTGTTCGTGAATGTATGTTGTAGGTTCTTTTTCTGAGCATTTGAAATGTTAGACCTAAACTGGATTTATTAAGGTTAGTAACCTAAAACTAAACTATGATCTAAGGGTTAGATTAGTGTTAATCTAACCTAGGCCTAAGCTATAAGCTAAATGTTCTAAGTTAGTAACTTTGTGCTATGGAGGTTAGACTAAGTCACATCTTAAATCCTAACCTATGTTACTAACCTAACTAATGGACAAGGAAGAAAGGGGACCTATGGAAGGGTACGAGCCATGGGAGGTAGTTTCTATGGCATTAAATAGGTAGATAAGCATGAAGGACAGATGAGATGGTAAAAGTTTTAACGGCTAGCAAGAGCCGACGTGGTAAGTCGCCAAAGTTAGATATGGTCTTTGAATTTCATTTTTCCATCGCCAACTATGGCGGTCGGTGGCAATGGAGATTGAGCGGGAAATTAGGAGTAAATGCAATTAATGAGCTCGGTCTTCGAGCTCGGGTTTCACGGGAAGGCATGCAAAATGGAAAACTAGTAGTTTGTTTGGTTTTTCATGCGCTCCGGTTTTCCCTCTGTCTGATCACTGGTTCTTCGCACCAGTCTTCTTGGAGTTGCATGGAAAATATGAGTGTAACTAGCTCTTTTCTCTGGCAAGGAAAATTTATAAGTCATGGAAATAACAAATTTTTGTTGGTGAATCTAACTTGGAAAAAGAGGAGAAGGCTCGAGCTCTTTCAGTGGTCTTCTTCGGATTTTTAAGTAAATAACCAGGCATGTTAGGCCCTAACCTTTAAAAATCTTGCTCTCTTTCAAATGATTTCATTAGAACAACTCTGTTCAAATGATTTTTGGATTCAGATGGTTTTTATGGTAGCTTTGTGTGATTTTATTACTGTATCTTCTTGCTGGTTCAATTTTTCAATTTAACCCTTGATGGGTGTGTATTGTGTTTCGAACTGTTGCACTATCTCATTGTGTTTTGCATTCCGGATAAAGTTTGTGAAATGCATGCAAGAAGGTATACTAAACCTGCTCTTTGAGAGACCATGAATTGTTTTCTTGTTGGGTTCAGGCTACAGTTGATACTTGTTGTTGATACTTTTCGGAAAGGATACTGTTAGAATTTTGTTTGAATGTTCAGTATAATTTGACTTCTTTGTAAGTTCTGTCGTGGTTATTATAGGTGGTGGTTACTGAATCTTGTTGGGTTTCGCTATGATACTTAAAGTTATTTGTGAGCAGATAACTTGCTGTGTTTATAGTATTTCAATGCGACCTTGTAGAAGTTGTTTCCTCCCCCCCCTTGTGTTGCGATTATGGGATTCAACCCGTTGATAATTTGCAATAGAATTATTTATATACAAAATGACCTAGTGGAGTCCATGGAATGGTACATATATTAAGGACTACTGTAGAAGCCATGTATGTGAATACTGGTAGTTTGATTCTGTCGGAGTCCTGGAGGGGTAACTGGTATTACGACTTCTGTTATCTTGTAATGAATACCTTCGTTTAGCAATGAAAATTTGGTACAGACTCAGTTGGTGTACTTTTTACGTTTCTTATCTGTGTAAGCTTGAGCGAATATTGTTGTAGAGGCTCAGTTGGATTCCTTGTTACGAAATCAAGTATTTAGCTTCTGTATAAGCCTGATTGTGAATATTTACCATTGTTGGCACGGTTGGAATCCTTAACTTATATTTATCTTGTACATCGGTTTCTGTAGAAGCTTTATCGTGAATACTGTTGTTTGGATTCAGTTGAAATCCTTGATAGGTAACCAGTGTTTCTGCTTCTATATAAGCTTGATTATGAACACTTATTATTTTTGGCTCTGTTGGATTCCTTAATTTATATATAGATATCATGTATCTTGGCCTCTGTAGAAGTGGGCCGTGAATACCATACTTTTCAACCTCTGAATGAGTTCAGATGTGAATACGGTATGTTATGTTTCCTTTCTGAATAATTCCAGTTAAATGAGGCTGTGCATGTTGCGTGGATTTCGTATGAATATCTCTGCATAGTCATAGGGAAACATCATTTGCTTTAATGTTAATGAGTCTCTTGTTGACTGTGATAAAAGAGAAGTTCTTTTGATTTTGACCTTGGATCTAAAGCCTTACAGTGTTAGTAGGGATTAGAATGAGCTGTATGTTGCTGAGAGGGATTGTTGTCGTGTTTGTGCATGATTACGTCTTTGTTGTTGAGGTTTTCTTGTCTTGTGCTTGACTGAGATAAAGAGTTAACAGTTGTGCCTTGACAAGCGATTGCGCTAGCTATTTTCTCGTTCCTATAATAATATGGAAGGTTATGTGGAGTCTATTTAGGATAGAATACTCATCACTGCCTTAGCGCGAGAGCTGCTGTACTGCTAGTAAGCTACAGGATATTGTTTAATTTAAATTTTAACCAAACTGTGATGCTTCTGGTGGTCTCGTCTGATTTATTTGCATGTGTTTAAGGTGAATGCTTTGCTCTTGGAGAGACGGTATAGTCATGAGCTTGTTCTGAGGGAAATATGTATGATTCGTTTTATTTCTCTTCTGTTGTAAAGTATAGGTTGATATAATTTTTATCTAACTTTTGGAATTGTTCTAACATGATGATGGAATCATGAAAGGTTATGATATTCATTTATTATGTTGAATATATTAGTCTGTCTGATGTTGCTGTCCTTGGGATTCAGATGGATAGTTGTTTTGGATAGTTGGTCACTAACGTTTTGATGAAATATTTGTATCTAGGACTATTTAGTGACTTGAGTACACTATACATGTTGTATTACAAGAGATAGTCTGAAATATGTTTACTTGTTTGGTGAAATGATCTCATTTAAACAGGTTGTTTAATGAAAACAGTTGGTGGATTGCAATTGTTTTAAGAGTTAGTGCTTATCATGCTCAGTTCATCGAACTGACCCATGTTGACAATTTTTGCAGATGGTTGCCGTAAGTGGTAAAAGCACGCAGATCTGATAGGATGTTCAGATTGTTTAATTTGGTTTTATGATGAATTACAGCTTGATTCTCTAAATGTACTATATGAGGAAAGATGTTCTTTTTCCGTTGAGTATTGTATCAAGTATGCTGAATGCATAAAATGTATTTGATTAGTTCTGAAAGGAATGGAAATAGATATTTGATACTTATATGTTTGTATTCTGTATCTTGATAGTTTGACCTTCTTCGGTTCAAATGATCTTAAGAGCATTGTTATTATTGTATAATTTGGAGACTTTTGTGATTATCAATGTAAGCTTGCAAGAATATGTGACTGAATACTTATGATTGTTTAGCAGTTCTAGTATGTTCTATCTAAAGCTAAATTGAAATTTAGATCACTGTCTTTCTGGAAGCTAGGGTAAAAATAAACCTAAGCAGGACGCTAAACAAGCTGAATTAAATTATTAATTCCTAGTCTTGATTAAGCCAGGACAACGTTTAATTGGATTCTTAATCATTATATCTTGATACTATTAAGTAAGATATAAATTCAGTTATGGGAACTGATATAAACCTAAAAAGGGTTTGGTTAGCAATCTCATGTGAAGGATGGGAGTAATTGTCCAATTTCGTTGATTTAGAATTATGTATATTCTATGAACTCCTTGATGGGACCTCTAGTCTTAATAACTTCTCTTGTGTATTGGGTTTTATTAAGAAAGGTCATTCTAAGGTGAGGAACCCAGGGATTGGGAAAGACTACCCTTAAAGGGAGCGTCTTATGGTATAATTTAACTCAACGTATGTAACACTTTTTAATAAGTAGATCTTTTCGAGGCGGATTTAAAGGTTGACGGCACAAGTCAACTGCAGGGTTGTACCTTCGAGAAGATTAGGATCTTCTCGAAGATACAACAATGCAGGTGACTTATGACGACACCCTTTGCATTGATCATTAAGATTTACACCTTAAACTCGAACAAGTTACTCTGGGACCGATTAGGAATGTGGTCACGTTATAAGGCTGCCTAGGAGACTCGGGGTATCTTGACACACTGGTTTAACTAGGGTTGACCCAGTATGTCATCGTATCCCTAGTCCTCGGGAGCATCCATATAACGTTGTCACCTTACTAATCCATTTCCGAGTGAATAACTTGGGATAGGAGGGACTGACAGAAGTCAGTATAAAACATTCTACATAACATAGGAATGGGGTGAAGGATGTATTCCAGATTGACGAGTATGCCGTTAAGGAATACAAGAGATAAGAAGTATGTTTCAAATCTTTGGCCAAAGTATCGCAAGCTACTGATTGCGTTGTCCTAAGTCACCTAGTCTAAGGGATGAGATGCCGATGAATAATGGTAACAATTATTCAGATAGGTTCCTTGGACAGAGCATTCTAAATCCCAGATTAGGGAAGAGAACCACAAGAGTATTGTGTTAAAGTGAAAACGCCAACTCTTAATACACATGAATAGATCGGTAGATTACCGAGTCATGGAATGAATAGATCGGAGGTACTCCGAGTCATTACAGCTGCATATGGTTATCTGTTATAAGAATGGTTGCTTGATTTGTGAGTTCTAAATTATGTATTTAGAACCAGGAAGCATTTATAAAAAAAAAAATTGACTTGTTCTAATGTATAAAATGAGGATGTTACATCTTGGTATCAGAGCTGAAGGTTGCAGCTCTTGGACCTATTGTGTCCATAATCTGATGAAAACCTAAATTTTCTTGTAACAGAAAATGGTTAGAACAAGAGGGAACGTTGCAAATAATGCTCCACCTGAAGGAGGGGCGGCAACAACCCAAAAACTTGATGAGATCCTTGCTGCCCTGTTGGACACAAGAGATCGTTTAGCTGTACTTGAACAGCAGGTGATGGGAAATGAGGAGGATGAAGAAGCTGGTAATAACAATCAGCAACCTCCTGAGGACAACCCCGATATGGGTGTTGATGTTAATGCTGGGAATGCACCTGTCCAACCAGAAAACAAAAAGGCCAGGTTGGCAGCAGAACTCACTAATGATATAAAAAGGATAAGTCCACCTAAGTATGATGGCACCACATTAGGAGATGGAGCTGAGAACTGGCTCAGCGAAATGGAGAAGTACTTTGCAATAAGAAACTTCTCTGAGGAAACCAAAGCTATTTGGGGAGCCTATCAGCTTTCCCACGAAGCATCTTCGTGGTGGGATAGCCGTAAAGCAGAGCTAAATATTGATGAGACCAATATTACTTGGGATCAATTTAAAGGCTATTTTAGGCAACGTTGGCTGCCACAACTTTTCTATGATCAAAAAATGACAGAATTCCAGAACTTAGCTCAAGGGAAGCTAACGGTAACTGAATACTGGGAGCGGTTTACAAAACTCCTCAAGTATGTACCGCAGTATCAAACTGACGAGAAGTTCAGAATACGGAAATTCATCATGGGATTGAATCCCGTGATAGGGGGAGAGGTCGATGTTCACAGTCCAACCACTATGGAAGGAGTTGTTGAAAAGGCCATAAGACAAGAATAGAAATTAAAGGCTATTTCTGCTCATAAGGAGGAAGTGCGGAAGAAGACTGCAAACCCTTCTTCAACCTCTCTTGCACCCAAAAAGGGACCATGGAAAAAGTTTGGAAACAAAAGTAAGTTTCCAGGGGATAATAATAAGAAAGCAGTGGCAACTAAGCCTGCTGGAAATGTAAGGGATAATTTTGCCAAAAATTATAACAATGGGCAGAAGCCCTATGGAGGACAACGTGACAATTACAAGGCTGGAGGCAATTTTGAGCCTAAAAAGGGACCTGTAGGAGGCTGCTACAATTGTGGCAAAGACCACTACGCAAATCAGTGCCCTTTGAAGAAGGATGATCGTAATCAGCAGCATAAGATACATGCTGCAGTAGCAGACAAGCAAGCTGAAAAGCAAGTGACACCTATAGAAGTTCCGGGTAAGTTATTTGGCATACCTGTCACTATTCTTTTTGATACAGGAGCTACTGAATGTTTCATTTCTAATAAACTTGCTTCTAAACTTAAGAGAAAAGCTGGAAAAATGGATAAATCTTGGACTGTACAGTATGGTAATAACTCTGTTCATACAGTGAGTATGTGTCTTTTTGGGGCAGTCCTTGACTTACCTAATTTCTCCACGGAAGTTGACCTCTATGTTACACCTTTGGGATCGTATGACATTGTCATCGGTGTCAATTGGTTAGCTGACCATAAAGCAAAGGTAGACTGCTATGAAAAGAACATAAAATGTTTAGATGATCAGTTGGAAACAACAGATATTCAAGGTGTGAAACGGGAAATTTCAGTTAGAAAACTGTCAGCTATGCAACTTAAAAAGGCTAAAAACAAAGGATGTACCCTTTATGCAATAAAGATATCTGAATTTTCAGAAGAAGATGGTGATTACATGAAACGATTTCCTCTATTACAAAGTTTCAGGGATGTTTTTCCTGAGGAATTACCAGGGTTACCACCTAAGAGGGAATTTGACTTCACCATCGAAATCAAACCAGGAACAGAACCTATTTCCAAAGCACCTTATCGGATGACTACTATAGAGTTAGTCGAGCTTAAGGCACAGTTGCAAGAACTTTTGTCTAAAGGTTTGATTAGACCAAGTGTTTCACCTTGGGGAGCGCCCGTAATATTTGTGAAAAAGAAGGATGGAACACTTAGGCTGTGTATCAATTATCGAATGTTGAACAAAGCAACAATCAAGAACAGATATCCACTTCCAAGGATCGACGATCTATTTGATCAGATGCGTGGGGCAGCGGTTTATTCTAAGATAGATCTTCGATCTGGTTATCATCAGTTAAGGATTAGAGAAGAAGATATTCATAAAATAGCTTTCCAAACAAGGTACGGACATTATGAATTCACGGTTCTACCCTTTGGATTAACTAATGCACCCGCAGCCTTTATGAACTTAATGAACAATATTTTTCAAGAATATCTGGACAAGTTTGTACTTGTATTCTTGGACGATATTCTCATTTATTCCAAAAGCGTTGAGGAGCACAATGAGCATTTGAAGATAGTTTTGGGAATTTTGAGAAAAAGAAAGTTGTATGGTAAGTTATCCAAATGTTCTTTCTTTGATTCAGAAGTTCACTATTTGGGTCATGTCATAAGAAAAGAAGGAATTGCTGTAGATCCTTCAAAAATAGTGGCAATAACTGAGTGGCCTGCACCAAAGAATGTGCACGAAGTAAGAAGCTTCATGGGTCTTGCTGGTTACTATAGAAAATTTGTTAAGGATTTTTCTAAAGTAGCTGCACCAATAACTTCATTGCAGAAGAAGGATAAGAAATTCATATGGAATGATAAGTGTGAAGCGGCTTTCAAAAGTTCTGAAAGGCCAGTTGACTTCTGCACCTATATTAGCTGTACCAGACCCTAATGGGAGTTTTACTGTTGTAACGGATGCTTCTGGGGAAGGCCTTGGAGGTGTTTTGCTACAAAATGATCAAGTCATAGCATATGAAAGTAGAAAACTTAAATTACATGAGCTGAATTATGCTCCTCATGATTTGGAGCTTGCTGCCATTGTTCATGCACTTCAAGTCTGGAGACACTATTTACTTGGGAAACCTTTTGAGTTGAAAACTGATCACTTAGGACTGAAATATATTTTCACTCAGCCTAATCTTAATGCTAGGCAGAGAAGGTGGTTAGAATTTTTATCACAATATGATTTTGATATTAGCTACATCAAAGGGAAGGAGAATAGAGTACCTGATGCTCTAAGTCATAGGAGGCACATTTCTACTCTTATAACATTAAGAACTCAGTTTAAGGATGAGGTAAAAAGTGCCTCAGAATCTGATATTTACTTTCAGCAAGTAAAAGCAGCGCTTGCTGCAGAACCTAATGATGAAAGGTATAAAGGTTTTCATTTTGATGATGAAGGAATCTTGCGTTATGAAAACAGAGTATATGTACCTATGCTGAATGATTTGAGAAAGAAGTTGTTAGTTGAATTTCATAATTCACCTTTCTCTGGACACCCGGGTATCACAAAAATGCTTGCTGATCTGAAACAACAATACTTTTGGAAAGGTATGAAAAAGGATGTCATTAATTTTGTGACTCATTGTTTGGAGTGTCAGCGGGTTAAGGCAGAACATATGCACCCTGCTGGACTGTTATATCCTCATAGCATACCACAGTACAAATGGCAAGTAATAACCATGGACTTTGTACAAGGATTACCCATGTCCAGGAATAAACATGATGTTATCCTGGTAGTTGTAGATAAACTGACTAAGGTAGCTCATTTCATCGCTGGAAATCTAAAGGATGATTCACCAGTGCTGGCCAAAAGATTCGTACATGAAATTTTCAGATTACATGGTGTACCAGAATTGATTATATCTGACAGGGATCCTAGAATGACGTCAAGATTTTGGCAAATGCTTAACACAGCTCTTGGAACGAAACTAAACTTCAGTTCTGCATATCATCCGGAAACGGATGGACAAACTGAGAGGGTAAATCAAGTGTTGGAGGACATGTTGTGAATGTATTGCATGGATCAACAGTATAAATGGGAAGAGTATCTTCCATTAGTTGAATTCGCATACAACAACACTTATCATTCATCTCTCAAAATGGCACCATTTGAAGCACTTTATGGAAGAAAGTGCAGAACTCCTGTTAGCTGGGATAGTGTTGAGGATAGAGTGGTAATTGGACCAGAGATTCTCACAGAAATGGAACAGCAAGTTAAGCTGATTCGTGAACGATTAAAGGAAGCAGCGGATAGGCAGAAGAGCTATGCTGACCTTAAGCGGGTTGATCGAAGGTTTGAGCTTGGTGAGAAGGTTTTTCTTCGTGTTAAACCCAGAAAGAGTTCTATAACTTTTGGCAAGGCTACCAAGTTGTCACCTCGATTCGTGGGACCTTTCGAAATTGTCGAAATAATCAATCCTGTAGCTTATCGTTTAGCATTACCACCTGCTTTATCTCGCATGCATGATGTTTTCCATATTTCTTTGCTTAAGAAATACGTTTCAGATCTGTCACATGTTTTAAATTGGAATTCCTTGCAGGTCCAAGACCCAGGAATAATCGTGGTTAAACCCACACGAGTGCTGGAAACTCACCAATTGCATTTGAGAAATCGTGAAATACAGCAATGTAAGGTCCAGTGGGACCAGTTTAACGAAGAAAGTGCAACTTGGGAAAATCTGGAAGAGATGAAAATTGCTTTTCCTTCTCTTTTTCAACAGAATGAAATCTGTTGACAAAACATTTCTTTTATGAACTTTTTTTTTTTAAGTTTATATGAAAGCCAGATGGAGGCAAACATTATTCAGGCTGAATAAAATGTGTTGTGACATTGATTTCTGGAACTATTTAAGTTGGAAAATAGTCGCATTGTTTTGTGAACTAATAAATTGGTTGACCTGAAGGTTAATTGAATATGTAATCATCGGGACGATGAATCTTTTAGGAGGGAAGCATGTAACACCCTGAACTGTTGTTACTTCCTCCTGAGCATACAAGTGTTGATATGTGATTTCTTTTGTAAAAAGGATGTGTTCCTTTGATTGAGAAGTCATGCTTGATATGGACTGTATCTTCTTTGAAATTGCAGATCTTTGACTGAGTCGGAATATAATTGGACTCTTTTATTTCTTTCATTTTACACCTGAGTTTAATCTGATCTCGGAATGAATTGTGGATTTATCCATCTATAAGACCCAGCCTTGGATCAGTGGCATTGATCCAAGTAATGCTTTAAGTTTATTCGGGATGAACTAAAATTATAGACCTTTCGCAGGTTGCAAGGTCTGAATGCATTGAATAAACTGTTCCGGAGTCTAACTCAGGCTGATCGTGTTAAATGAATTGGTTCCCGATATCGTAATATCAGGAAGGTCTTGATCGTGGACCAGGTAATAATTCAGATACATTTAATTCACTAGCCTATTGGCAGTGCAGGAGTGAATCCTGTTCGTGAATGTATGTTGTAGGTTCTTTTTCTGAGCATTTGAAATGTTAGACCTAAACTAGATTTATTAAGGTTAGTAACCTAAAACTAAACTATGATCTAAGGGTTAGATTAGTGTTAATCTAACCTAGGCCTAAGCTATAAGCTAAATGTTCTAAGTTAGTAACTTTGTGCTATGGAGGTTAGACTAAGTCGCATCTTAAATCCTAACCTATGTTACTAACCTAACTAATGGAACAAGGAAGAAAGGGGACCTATGGAAGGGTGCGAGCCATGGGCGGTAGTTTCTATGGCATTAAATAGGTAGATAAGCATGAAGGACAGATGAGATGGTAGAAGTTTTAACGGCTAGCAAGAGCCGACGTGGCAAGTCGCCAAAGTTAGATATGGTCTTTGAATTTCATTTGTCCATCGCCAACTATGGCGGTCGGTGGCAATGGAGATTGAGTGGGAAATTAGGAGTAAATGCAATTAATGAGCTCGGTCTTCGAGCTCGGGTTTCACGGGAAGGCATGCAAAATGGAAAACTAGTAGTTTGTTTGGTTTTTCATGCGCTCCGGTTTTCCCTCTGTCTGATCACTGGTTCTTCGCACCAGTCTTCTTGGAGTTGCATGGAAAATATGAGTGTAACTCACTCTTTTCTCTGGCAAGGAAAATTTATAAGTCATGGAAATAACAAATTTTTGTTGGTGAATCTAACTTGGAAAAAGAGGAGAAGGCTCGAGCTCTTTCAGTGGTCTTCTTCGGATTTTTAAGCAAATAACCAGGCATGTTAGGCCCTAACCTTTAAAAATCTTGCTCTCTTTCAAATGATTTCATTAGAACAACTCTGTTCAGATGATTTTTGGATTCAGATGGTTTTTATGGTAGCTTTGTGTGATTTTATTACTGTATCTTCTTGCTGGTTCGATTTTTTCAATTTAACCCTTGATGGGTGTGTATTGTGTTTCGAACTGTTGCACTATCTCGTTGTGTTTTGCATTCCGGATAAAGTTTGTGAAATGCATGCAAGAAGGTATACTAAACCTGCTCTTTGAGAGCCCATGAATTGTTTTCTTGTTGGGTTCAGGCTACAGTTGATACTTGTTGTTGATACTTGTCGGAAAGGATACTGTTGGACTTTTGTTTGAATGTTCAGTATAATTCGACTTCTTTGTAAGTTCTGTCATGGTTATTATAGGTGGTGGTTACTGAATCTTGTTGGGTTTCGCTATGATACTTAAAGTTATTTGTGAGCGGATAACTTGCTGTGTTTACAGTATTTCAATGCGACCTTGTAGAAGTTGTTTCCCCCCCCTTGTGTTGCGATTATGGGATTCAACCCGTTGATAGTTTGCAATATATTTATTTATATACAAAATGACTCTGTGGAGTCCATGGAATGGTACGTATATTAAGGACTACTGTAGAAGCCATGTATGTGAATACTGGTAGTTTGATTCTGTCGGAGTCCTGGAGGGGTAACTGGTATTACGACTTCTGTTATCTTGTAATGAATACCTTCGTTTAGCAATGAAACTTTGGTACAGACTCAGTTGGTGTACTTTTTACGTTTCCTATCTGTGTAAGCTTGAGCGAATATTGTTGTAGAGGCTCAGTTGGATTCCTTGTTACGAAATCAGTATTTAGCTTCTGTATAAGCCTGATTGTGAATATTTACCATTGTTGGCACGGTTGGAATCCTTAACTTATATTTATCTTGTACATCGGTTTCTGTAGAAGCTTTATCGTGAATACTGTTGTTTGGATTCAGTTGAAATCCTTGATAGGTAACCAGTGTTTATGCTTCTATATAAGCTTGATTATGAACACTTATTATTTTTGGCTCTGTTGGATTCCTTAATTTATATATAGATATCATGTATCTTGGCCTCTGTAGAAGTGGGCCATGAATACCATACTTTTCAACCTCTGAATGAGTTCAGATGTGAATACGGTATGTTATGTTTCCTTTCTGAATAATTCCAGTTAAATGAGGTTGTGCATGTTGCGTGGATTTCGTATGAATATCTCTGCATAGTCATAGGGAAACATCATTTGCTTTAATGTTAATGAGTCTCTTGTTGACTGCGATAAAAGAGAAGTTCTTTTGATTTCGACCTTGGATCTAAAGCCTTACAGTGTTAGTAGGGATTAGAATGAGCTGTATGTTGCTGAGAGGGATTGTTGTCGTGTTTGTGTGTGATTACGTCTTTGTTGTTGAGGTTTTCTTGTCTTGTGCTTGACTGAGATAAAGAGTTAACAGTTGTGCCTTGACAAGCGATTGCGCTAGCTATTTTCTCGTTCCTATAATAATATGGAAGGTTATGTGGAGTCTATTTAGGATAGAATACTCATCACTGCCTTGGCGCGAGAGCTGCTGTACTGCTAGTAAGCTACAGGATATTGTTTAATTTAAATTTTAACCAAACTGTGATGCTTCTGGTGGTCTCGTCTGATTTATTTGCATGTGTTTAAGGTGAATGCTTTGCTCTTGGAGAGACGGTACAGTCATGAGCTAGTTCTGAGGGAAATATGTATGATTCATTTTATTTCTCTTCTGTTGTAAAGTATAGGTTGATATAATTTTTATCTAACTTTTGGAATTGTTCTAACATGATGATGGAATCATGAAAGGTTATGATATTCATTTATTATGTTGAATATATTAGTCCGTCTGATGTTGTTGTCCTTGGGATTCAGATGGATAGTTGTTTAGATGTATTTGTCTTATTTGGTCACTAACATGTATAGTTTTGATGAAATATGTTTACTTGTTTGGTGAAATGATCTCATTTAAACAGGTTGTTTAATGAAAACAGTTGGTGGATTGCAATTGTTTTAAGAGTTAGTGCTTATCATGCTCAGTTCATCGAACTGACCCATGTTGACAATTTTTGCAGATGGTTGCCGTAAGTGGTA
This sequence comes from Taxus chinensis, assembly GCA_019776745.2. NCBI lineage: Eukaryota > Viridiplantae > Streptophyta > Pinopsida > Cupressales > Taxaceae > Taxus > Taxus chinensis. The sequence goes on from CM034157.1 coordinate 222,589,651, forward strand.
AAAGCACGCAGATCTGATAGGATGTTCAGATTGTTTAATTTGGTTTTATGATGAATTACAGCTTGATTCTCTAAATGTACTATATGAGGAAAGATGTTCTTTTTCCGTTGAGTATTGTATCAAGTATGCTGAATGCATAAAATGTATTTGATTAGTTCTGAAAGGAATGGAAATAGATATTTGATACTTATATGTTTGTATTCGTATCTTGATAGTTTGACCTTCTTCGGTTCAAATGATCTTAAGAGCATTGTTATTATTGTATAATTTGGAGACTTTTGTGATTATCAATGTAAGCTTGCAAGAATATGTGACTGAATACTTATGATTGTTTAGCAGTTCTAGTATGTTCTATCTAAAGCTAAATTGAAATTTAGATCACTGTCTTCTGGAAGCTAGGGTAAAAATAAACCTAAGCAGGACGCTAAACAAGCTGAATTAAATTATTAATTCCTAGTCTTGATTAAGCCAGGACAACGTTTAATTGGATTCTTAATCATTATATCTTGATACTATTAAGTAAGATATAAATTCAGTTATGGGAACTGATATAAACCTAAAAAGGGTTTGGTTAGCAATCTCATGTGAAGGATGGGAGTAATTGTCCAATTTCGTTGATTTAGAATTATGTATATTCTATGAACTCCTTGATGGGACCTCTAGTCTTAATAACTTCTCTTGTGTATTGGGTTTTATTAAGAAAGGTCATTCTAAGGTGAGGAACCCAGGGATTGGGAAAGACTACCCTTAAAGGGAGCGTCTTATGGTATAATTTAACTCAACGTATGTAACACTTTTTAATAAGTAGATCTTTTCGAGGCGGATTTAAAGGTTGACGGCACAAGTCAACTGCAGGGTTGTACCTTCGAGAAGATTAGGATCTTCTCGAAGATACAACAATGCAGGTGACTTATGACGACACCCTTTGCATTGATCGTTAAGATTTACACCTTAAACTCGAACAAGTTACTCTGGGACCGATTAGGAATGTGGTCACGTTATAAGGCTGCCTAGGAGACTCGGGGTATCTTGACACACTGGTTTAACTAGGGTTGACCTAGTATGTCATCGTATCCCTAGTCCTCGGGAGCATCCATATAACGTTGTCACCTTACTAATCTGTTTCCGAGTGAATAACTTGGGATAGGAGGGACTGACAGAAGTCAGTATAAGACATTCTACATAACATAGGAATGGGGTGAAGGACGTATTCCAGATTGACGAGTATGCCGTTAAGGAATACGAGACATAAGAAGTATGTTTCAAATCTTTGGCCAAAGTATCGCAAGCTGCTGATTGCGTTGTCCTAAGTCACCTAGTCTAAGGGATGAGATGCCGATGAATAATGGTAACAATTATTTAGATAGGTTCCTTGGACAGAGCATTCTAAATCCCAGATTAGGGAAGAGAACCGCAAGAGTATTGTGTTAAAGTGAAAACGCCAACTCTTAATACACATGAATAGATCGGTAGATTACCGAGTCATGGAATGAATAGATCGGAGGTACTCCGAGTCATTACAGCTGCATATGGTTATCTGTTATAAGAATGGTTGCTTGATTTGTGAGTTCTAAATTATGTATTTAGAACCAGGAAGCATTTATAAAAAAAAAAAAAAAATTGACTTGTTCTAATGTATAAAATGAGGATGTGCAAAGGTTAGCTATGAAAGAGAGGTTTAAAGTGATGAAGAAACATGGGATTCCATCTTAAAAAGGACAAAAGTATCCATGAGAATCATTCCATGAGTAGAACCATTGTACTCATATTTAAGGTAAGGCTGAAAGGTGATGGATAATCACACAATTCTGGTGTAGTCGTTGGGCATTACAATAGGTAGATGAAAGGAGTGGTTACTCAAGAGATGAAGCGGGAAATGAAAAAAAGGTGATATAGTAATTGATTCAATAGGAGAATGCTCAAAGATGGAAGGCATTGAGGGTCCTAGGCTTGGGTTTACTTTTGAGAGAAGATAAATGATAAGAACTTGATCCATAGGTATGAGTGATGATATAGGGTCCAAGCCAATTAGGAGAAACCTTTCCCTATTTAATTTTCTTCACTTTGATTACATGTTAATTTTCCTTCAAGACAAGGTCACTGACCTTTAATGTTTGTTCATGGACATGTTTTCCATAGGCATGTTTGACATGTTTTTGGTAGATTTGAAGGTGATCGAGAGCATTTAAACAAAATTCATCTAGAAGCTCAAGTTAAGCCAAATTGTCTTGGTGAAATTCATCGTCATTGAGCATGTCTTTGAGTGAGATATCAAGAGATGTAATTTGGAATTCAAGAGGAAAGACAATGTTTGTACCATAGACCAAAGAGAAAGGTGTAGTAGTGGTTGAGGTGTGAATACTAGTGCGATAATACCATAAAGTGAAAGGAATGTGTGTTTGCCAATCCTTACTAGTGTCATCAACCACTTTCATAAGAATTTTGTTAAGAGTTTTGTTATTCGATTTGGCCTTGCCATTTCTCTAAGGATAATAAGGGGAAGAAAAAATTAGTTGAATGCCAAAGGTGTCACAAATTTTTTGTAGGGTTTTGTTTTTGAATTTTTTTCCATTATTAGTGATGAGGCATTGAGGAACACCAAAGTGACAAATGATGTGATGGTTGATGAATTCAAAAAAAAATCATCTTTGGTAGAAACAAAATGGATAGCCTCCACCCATTTAGTGTGATAATTAGTTACGGTTATGATCCATTGATGAAATTTGAGAAGAATGAGGGTTAATATCTCTTATAAGATCCAAACCCAATTAGGAGAAAGGCCAAATATCTCTGGCAAAATATAAGGTGCGACTAAGGGTGTGGTGAATATTAGTGTGTTGCTGAGATTTTACACACCGTTTGACATAGTCACAATAGTCTTAGTTTAGGTTTGGCCAGTAATAGCTAAGGTGAATAATGTGTTAAGTGATGGCAAGGCCACTGAAATTACCACCACAAATCCTATCATGAACTTCTTTAATTATGTACGCGATTTTAGAACTTTTGAGGCATTGTAGGAGGATACCGTCAAAGTCACGTTTGTAGAGGATATCGCCCATAATGACATAGCGAGAGACACTTTTTAGGAAGGCTCGTTGTCCATTGCAAGTGAGTTCTAGAGGAAGAATTGAGAGGGAAAGGTAATCAACGACTTTCTTATACTAAATTTCATGTGGATTGATTTCAATTCTTCCTACAAAGTTAACGTCTTGAAATAAATAAGAGGGTGATTACAACTGTTATACTGTGACAAATATTTTTGAGTCAGAAGGTGAACATGGTATTTGAGAAGAAAGGAAAGCCATGGTATCCACAAATTTTTTAGTGGAGTGTAGAGTGGTTTGAAATTCATAATGATCAAAGGTAGTAAAAAACAAGTTAACGTGATGTTTATACTTTTAAAGTACCTTATTACGACACTAGTATAAACCATTGACTTGTTTCACAACTAGTTGGGAGTCACCAAAGATATTAATGGATTTAATTTCTAAAGTTATGGTAGTTTGAAGACCTAACACAAGTGCTTCATATTCAGAAATGTTATTAGTGCATTCAAAGTCTAGTTTGAAAGATAATTGCATAAGCTCATCATCAAGAGGAATAAGGATGACCCCTGTGCCACCCCCATGCTAAGATTTAGAACCATTGAAAGATAAGGTCATATGATGAATAGTGTCATCAAGGGAAAGGTTTGTAATGGATTCATTAGAGAAATCAAAGTTAGAAGATTGATTTCCAGAAAGAGGTGTGTCTGCAAGTTGGTCGGAGCTGGTTTGTCCTTTAATAGAATTTTGATGGATGAATTCGAGATATAGGTTTGCGAGAAGTATGAACCAATGTGTAACATGTTGGTGTTGATAAGGTTTAACATACATGAAATGTAAGGGGTCAGTATTGGCGATAATGAAGGTTTTTTGATTAACTAAGTAATGGATTAGTTTGGTGGTGACGAGGACTAGGGATAAGCATATTTTTTTGGCATGAGTATATCTAGTCTCGTAATCCAAAAGCATATAACTTATGTAATAAACTTCTTACTCCCTATGATTCTCGGCATGATGAGTGAGCATGGCTCCCAAGAAATGATCACAGATAGAAATGTAGAGGTAAAAGGGCTTGTCATCCTTTTGTGGGATGAGCAAAGGTGGTTGGAGGAGATATTATTTTAGTGCCTCAAAATCTTTATGACACTCGTCATCATAATTTAAGGAAACATCCTTTTTAAGAATATGATGAAAAGGGTGACATCGATTAGAGAGTTGAGAAATAAAACATCTAATAGATTGTTACTTTCCTTGCAACATATGAAGTTTTCTAAGGTTAGTAGGCAGAGGCGTCTCAAAAATAGCCTTGCTTTTTGTAGGATAGACTTCAATATCTTGCAAAGAGATGATGAAACAAATGTGTTTTCCAAAGAGGATGTCAAATATGCACTTCTTTGGTTCAAGGAAAATGCATTATTTGATGAGACAGTCAAAGATGAATTTAAGAACTATGAGGTGTTCAACCCGATGCTTAGACTTAGCAAGAAGGTCATTAACATAATCTTTGAAAATGTCATGCATGATGTCATGGAAAATATAGGTCATGGCACGTTGATATGTAGCACAAGAATTTTTAATGAAAAAGGGCATGACATGATAATAGAAGGTCCCCTAAGGGGTGATGAAGGTAGTTTTGGGTTGATCTTCTAATGTGAGTAATATCTGGTTATAACCCAAAAAACCGTACATGAGTGATAACATCACATGATTGGTGGTGAGATCAGCAAGTTGGTAAATACTGGGTAGAGGAAATTCATCCTTAGGGAAAGCTAGTTTTAGTTCTTGGAAATCTATACAGATGGGGAGTCCTGTCTCTTTGGTGATAGGAACTATGTTAGAAATCCATTATGGATAGTCAATGGGAAAAATGAAAGAATAAAAAAGGAGGCATTGGATTTCTTATTTCACAAGAAGGGAAATGCGTGGATGCATTTTTCACAACTTCATTTTCATGGGTTTAGCATCAGGAATAGAAAAAATATTGTGAACCACGATATTTGGGTCAATACCGAGCATACCAACATAAGACCAATAAAAAGCGTTGCTATGATCTCGAAGGAATGAGGAGAAGGATTTCTATTCAATAGAGTCTAAAGAGTAGCCTATCTTTAGAATGAGGGGATCATCCTGGGTGTGAATGTTGATCTCTATGTTTGATTCATTCAATATGATTTGCATCTAAGAAGTTATCGACTGGTGGATATAGGAATCTCTATGGTCGATATATGAATCATCATCCTGACATTGAACAACATTGATAAAAGGAATGTCGTCATCGGTCATGTATGGATACATGAAGGGAAGAGAATAGGGAACCTCATCATCACATTGATAGGTCATAGGTCTAAGGGAAATGGTGTTCATGAAAAGCAAATTAGGAGGAATGGATTTTGGATCCATAGACTCTGTAGGTGAAGATGGTGAGGTCAGTGAATGAGGTGGAGAAGGTGTATATTCCTCTACGAGCTCAATACAAAATTTATCAGAAGGTTCCTCAAAAAATCCAAGAAAATGGTGATCCTTATGTTTCTGAGTGATACAAGGTATGTTGGACCCTAAAATGTTGGCTAAGTACCAAAAGGCACACACACGCAAGATCAGTAGATAGAAGGGCGTTTAGGAAAAATCATGCATGAAAAAGGGATTTAAAGAAGGGTTTAAGTTAAACCATGGTGCACATGGGAGGTATAGCAAGGGTTTAAAGGACTTAGCCATAACTGACATCATAGATTCACTTGAGGAAAAATGTGAGGACCCGACTAGGTGTGATGAGTGGATAAGGTGCAAGTCTGGAACCTTAGAGGTCAAGAAAATGATATTCCCCATACGGAATATTCCCAGGGACATCATTATAGTTAGTGGAAGGTTTATAAAAAGGATAAACATTCACCAATGGAGGACCACATCGGCACTTGGCACGTAATCTGCTCAGAAGAGAAGTCATGGTGGTGGTCGATGATCCTATTTAAAGAGGTGTTTGGGTCAGGAACAAATATAGAATGAGAGATAGAGAGATAGATAAGACACACGGGTATAAATACATGAAGGAACGAAGGTAATGTAGAGATAATGCATAGAGAATGTAGAAAGAGAGAAGGGGAGTAACAAAGTGTTGCATTAATGTTAGGGTTTATAGTACTTAGTGCTAGAGGGTTGTAAGGGATGCCATAAGTATATGTATGGGTATTGGGATCTATAATAAGGGATAGAATTGGAAAAGTATAGTTAGGATCTCATATCAAAGAATCTTACAGGATTTAAGTCTTTGTCATTTAATATATATGGTCTAAGATGACCCTTTTGAATGTAGTATGGCTGCTAGATATTTTGGTAAATTAACATATATGTGTGTGTGTGTGTGTGTGTGTGTGTGTGTGTGTGTGTGTGTGTGTGTGTGTGGGTTCGTTCATGTATCAGTTTTGTATATCTTTTTTATGGGTGCAAACCCTTCTAATATTTAAAATGTTATAGATCATATTTATTTTCCTATGGTTCATTCAATTTTTATGTACCTTCTCTGATGCATGGGTGTGTGTGTGGATATGTTAGTTTTATGTTCTTCTTTTAAGATGCATGTATTTCCATATATGTAAATAAATCCCCGTTAATGGTGGAACCTTATCAAAAATATCACATAAAAGAGGGACTCAATGCCCATGCGTGCCTTGGGTGAGTGCCCAATTCCCACTGGGTGATAGGTTAATACACTTGGGTTAGAAAGAAGTATTAAAGGTAAATTAAATGACTACATCTTGGTTCCATTTTCGAGACCTATTTTTGAAGATATTATGAGAATGGTTCATGATGAAAAAGCACTTGACCTTGGACAGTGTCGATCCATGGCTTAAAAGCACAGAGGATGCATTTTCTCAAATATTTAGTACTAGACTTGATTTTGATGCACATAAATGGGTAGAAGAACATCTATATAATGAGCTGTATGAGACCTTCTTTTCTTGTTTCCTAGTGGAGTTCTATGAATTTATTTCAGCATATGCATCTAGATCCAACTGGTACTATATACCTCGCGTATGGACCCAAGATGAGTATCAGAAGCTACATGATGTTGATTTGACTTGGACGTGTATTATTTATCATTTGTGGAATAAAGTGTTGACAAGTTACACCTTTAAGTATGTGATTTCTATGTATTTCTATCCAAATACTGTTGAGTTTGAGTTCTTGAGGGAGTCAAGAGGATCATTCTTACGTGTTATCCCTTTAGCTATAAATATTATGATCATTACATTCAGTTTAGAAGTGTTTCCTATGGATAGCTAAGCTTCTTCTGAGAGCTAGGAGAGGAAGTTAGAGTGGAAGAAGATGGTGGACCTTGTGGCTAAAAAGGAGATGGAATAAAGATGACTTAAGTATAATGAAGCTCGGGAGAGGAGTTGACAAGACAATGTGAAGCTATGGGAGTGATGGGTTTATGGAGGAAGATGTTACAAGAAGGATTTGAGGTTCACGCAGAGGACGTGGAGCTTGAGTAGTCTGTGTTACCCCATCTTGGCAAGAATGAGAGGGAAACCCCCCCCATCTTTATGAAAGAGCTTGTCATATGAAGAAAGAAAAAGAGTCATTATCACACATCTAAATCCACCTAGTGACCAACCATTGATGCTTAGTTTTCTAAATCAAGAGATAATTATTAATAACCTAGTTGGTATTAGTGGAAATAACCAATCAACACCTAGGAAGTATAACATTTTATTTGGCACATCTATGGCTACACAATAATTTCCTTTGTTTGGAGCTATATTGTCTGGAATAGAATTTAGGAAAATTACAGGCACACAAGGCTTGGGTATCACATTTGGAATCAGCGTGGGACACACATCTTGTAGCAGTGTAATATCACAGACTATTGGCACAAAGTTCAACAAGACAATGGGGACATAAGGCATGACCATTTCAAGACCCTTTCAAGCTATAGGAGGTGGATCTAGTGGGTCAGGTGGAATAGGAACTAGTGGCCCTAGTGGAGCTCGTGGATCAAAAGGATTTGGTGGGTTAGGAAGGATAGGTACTGGTGGATCTAGTAGATTTGGTGGTGGAGGTAACATCAGAGGGAATCAAGTAGATAAGGACCTCAATCGGATTAACAAGTATTTTATGAAATTTCTTTACATCTACGAGATTACAAAGGTGTTTTGGATGTTGCAAAACATGTACACAAATGTGAGCTGTTATGGCACGTGAAGGGGATCACTACCCTAGAAACAAAAGGCAAGTCAGTTTGTAACAACGTTACAAGGTCGCATGCATATTTGGTATTATAAGTATGACCCCCATAAGAAAGTAGTAGATTATACCGCATTACATAATGCCTTCTTAGCTAACTTCCATTTTTCTAAGTTTAATAAAAGAGCATTAGAATTCTGAAGGAGATTCAACAAGTAAGGGAGAGAGTGTGTGGGAGTATGATGCACATTTTAAAACTCTATCATAAAAAATGTCTTATGAAATTCATCCCTCTCAGTATGCTCAATGGTTTTTTGGAGGATTATTAACACCCTTCAGGAGAACTTTGTCACATAAAACTTTAACAGACCCACGTGAGGCCTTGGAGGCTTCCTTGCATGCTGAGGTTGTGGGAAGCATGGATACTAGTGTTAGTCCTTTTCTTGAATCACAGATTGCTACAATGACAAAGTAGTTGTTGAAGTTATCTGTGAACTCAGCCCATGAGACTCATTTTCACCTATGGAGCATGGATTGTGAGGTAGAGGAGCATACGAAGGAAATTTTTCCTTGGAGATTGGTACACACTATGATGGTAGACTGTGAAATTTTCCATAGATATCATGATGCAAGTAGGTTTCCTCTACTGCAACTCATGATCTATAATAATGTGTCTTTCTATTGCAATATTTGCACCTCTACTACTCATAATACCAAGGAATATAGATTGATCAACTAGATACATGATGACATTGATATAGGTGTGCATGAAAGTAGTGTTACAAATAATTATAAGGATGATGGTCATCCCTATGAAGGACAATAGATGGAGGAGCATGTGGAAGAGGCTTTCATAGAGGATTCAAAGGCTATGGACAACACAAAGGTGGAAGAGGTGAATTCCCTCATGGAACATGTTATAACTATGGGTCCACAGAGCATTACAAGTATGAATGTCCTCACCTACTATAGTGCTCATGGTGTGGGAAGAAACACAAGTATGAGGATTTCTCATATCTATTTTAACACATGAGCCAACAAAAATGGAAATCCAAGGGCATCGAGATGGTACGCATTAAGAAAGAAGACTTGTAGTGGATGCCAAGGGTGGTGCATGAATCAAAATTAGAACCTCTAATGGTGACAATGTGAGCTAAGGTTACATGTTCCAGGGAAATACCAAAGTAGATACCACTAATTACAAGAGAAGAGGTGGTATATGGGAAGTATCTAGACCCTACCCATCAGAAGGAAGTCTATCAAGAGACCATGGACGTAATTAGGAGTCTTCAAGGGGAAATTCAATGTCTAAAATAATAATCCAGGAAGTTTGAGCAGAGGAAAAGTGCTAAGGTCCCCCAGTTAGAGATAGATGATGTCAAGGAGGTGTGTAATATGCTATGCTAAGAGAATATCATTCCTCTATTATGATAATGGTTGAGGGATAAGATACCAAGCGATGGAGCAGAGCATAAGAGGTAGGTTTTGTAAGATAATCTTCCTCCCCACACACTCGACTACAATAAGGAGATTACCTTGAATGGATTTTTTAATGAATGGATCCTAAGTAATATTTTGATTGACATAGGCATGGAAGTTAATGTTCTCACCCTCGATTTCTGGAATAAAATAGGAAGGCCCCCATTACATCTATCTTCAAATGTTATGTATATGGATAATAAGAAAAAGGAAATGCTCATTCGTGTTTTAAAAGATGCTTCTATCACTATCCATGGGGATAAATTCACCGAGGAATTCGAATTCTTAGCACTTTCTGAGGAAGATAACTTTCTAGTGTTGTTTGGGAGCCAATAGTACTTTAAGAACAATGTTGACTTACGTTTCAATAAGGGGTATACAAGTTTTGAGAATAATGAGGAACATGTTATCATTACTTTGATGGATGGGAATTCAACACCCTATATTGAGCCTTTAGGAGGATAATACCTAGATAGAATTTATTGTACACTATCCTAGACCCTGAGGTTGTACAACTAACAAAAAAGGGTTTTATTCAGTGGGAAGACACTCAATCTATAAGTGATACAACTAGTGTGTCATGTGAAAATTGGGCACATGAGACATATGAGTTATTTGGAATGTAATTAAGAGGATCTGTGATGAGAGTAACAAAATCACACAATGTGAATCACCTAGGAGGAAAGAAGCTACCAAGATATTTTGGGGGAGCTAACCCTAATTTTTTCCTGCAAGAAATGGAGACCCAGTGGTGATGTGAGATCGAAAGGAGAAGGAATCTTAGCTATACCTTTCTTGGGACCACAAAACATGACCCATTGTGATAACCTTCTAGAGTTGTGAAAAGTGAGAATCATGTTTGCTATTTGGTTTATCCAGAGAAATGCACTTACTATCATACAAGATTACCATGGGAAGGAACCCACCTCATTTCACGTCCAGGCATGTGAGAAGGATTGGATGGAAGGCGTAGAAGCCATGTTGCCTTCTTTATGGGTTCATAATTTTTACTCCACCTTATAAGGTTGTGTGCGTGCATGGTACATTCACTCAGAGATGTACCATTAGACAAGAAACTGCCAAGAGTTGATGGGTGACCTCCTTCAATTTTTTGAATATCAGAGTACTAAGCCATTGGTGGCTGAGGCTTTGTAGGTTGTTAAGCACCTAACTATAAGGGATAGTGCCATGGTGGAGGATAAAATAATAGAATTATTGGATGAACTTGACTTAGAAGAAAACTTTGATGAGGAATAATCAGAGGAGATACAGCTTGAGCGTGCATGCATAGAGAAAGAGAAAGTAAAATTGGTCTATGTGATTGATGACTAAGAGGTAGAAATTTTGGATGTTAAGCATACTATGGGTACACATGACGTAATGAATAGTTTTGATGAGAAAGCATGTGCCTACCATGAACCCCTCAAAAAAAAGAAGGTTAACATTGGTTCAGAGGAAAAACCTAAGGAGGCTACTATTGGAGATTACTGGACAGAAAAGGAGGTTTCAAAGATCATCGATATGTTTGCATGAATTTCAAGATTGGTTTCTATGTGGGTAACATGAGCTTAAAGGATTTCACCACTCCTTAGGAGGAATGAATATCAATTTAAAGGAAGGTGCGTGCCCAATTCGAAAGAGGTCTTATCGAATGAATCTGAATCTCCACGTTAAAGTCAAGGAGGAGATTGATAAGATGATTGCATCAAGCATCATTGAGACTATTGAGGGATAATAATGGATAAGTCTGATGGTCATATGCATTAGGAAGGATGGAAGGATAAGGATTTGTGTTGATTATAGGGATCTAAATGTGGTATGTGTTATTTACCCTTTTCCAGCCTCCTTGACTGAGGGGATCTTAGAAGGAGTAGTTGAGCACGAGATCTATTCTTTCACAGACAGATTCTTAGGATATCATCATATTAGAATTGCAAAGGAAGACCAAGAAAATATAACTTTCACCACTGAATGGGGAAGATTTTCCTACACAGTCATGCCTTTTGGACTGAAGAACGCACCTGCTGTGTTTTCATGCATTGTGGTGTAGGAATTTCAAAACTTCATCCATAAGTTTATTCAAGTCTACCTTGATGATTGGATGGTATATGGATTAGTGAGGGACCATTTTGACAATCTAAGGTTGATGTTTGAAATATTTCAGTAATTGAGGATATCACTCAACATTAAGAAATGTGTTTTCGCTACTCCACTTGTAACCGTTTTTGGGCATATCATATGTAAAGAAGGCTTGATGGTGGATCCTACCAAAGTTATCATTTAGGATTGGGGGAGCCTACCAACCAAAGAACAGTGTGTGAATTTATTGGGTATATAGGGTATTACCATAAATTTATTAGGGTAAAACACAAAATTATGTTTCATTGTGGAGAGGCGCATTAGATGGTGTTTCATACATTGAAGAATAAGCTTATCATTATTCCCATATTACGCTTTCCTTCTTCGAATAAACCATTCCATGTACATGTTGATGCTTTAAGAGTGGCGATTGGGGAAATCTTAGCACAACCTAGAGAGGGAATTGTTGACCACCCCTTGTGCTTTATTAGTAGGAAGCTAATCTGAGCATAACATAACTATACTACTACTTAGCGCAAAGCATTATTAGTGATCTACACACTGCATAAATTTAGGTAGTATCTAGATTGTGGTGCATGCCCTCTGACTTGGAATATATTGTCATGTTTCTCAAGACGGGTGTGGCACCGGAGGGAATGAAGACTTTGGAAAGGAAGTAGTTAGTCATATGCATCGAGCCCTACATGTTAATTAGTTGAGAATTATACAAGCTAGGTCGTGATGAGGTTTTATGCAGGTGCGTGTTATAGTATGAACATGTTGCAATAATGGAGGGAGCACATGATGGAATCCCAGGAGGACACTATGTAGGGAATGTAACCATGTGCAAGATCCTTCTAGCAGGTTTTTGGTGAGAAATGGTTTACAATCATTGTATCGAGTATTGCAAGGCTTGTGACCACTTCCATAGCCTTGGTAAACAAGGGAAAAGAGATGAAATGCCATTAAGACTAATTACAAGTGTAGAATTGTTCAAGAAGTGGGAAATTGAATTCGTAGGCCCTATTTCCCTAGCCGTGTGAAGGACATGTTTGCACTATATCATTACATGCACATATTATCTTACAAGGTGGGAAAAAGTGGACACCTATAAGCAGATTGCACAATGGTAAAACATAGCTAGGTTCTTGTGGGAAAACATAATCAATAGATATGGATGCCCACTGAGCTTAACAAGTGACAGAGGTACTCATTTCTTGAATGAGACAATTAGGATCTTGTTGGTAGAATTCATGGTATCCCACCACAAGACTACCCCTTATCACCCACAAGCTAATGGGACTACTGAGGCATTTAACAAAATTCTGAATCACACATGTTAACCAAGATTTATGATGTGGGAAGAAAGGATTGGGATGATAAAGTTTTCTGTTGTGTTATGGTCATACCAGACTACTTATAAAAGACTGAACAAGGCCACACCTTTTCTAATTGGTGTTTGGCATGGAAGCAAGTGTTACCTATTGAATTCATGTTACCATCACTTACATATAGCATGTGCAGGAGGATTAGATGATGAACAAGCACTTGAGGATATGATCGATAATCTAATGAAGTTAGATGAAAGGTGGGATATTTCTCACTGGAGTTAGAAAATAGAAAAATCCAGGCAGAAGGCATGACATGATAAACACATCAAGAACAAACAATTTTAGGTTGGGCGGATAGATGGTTCTATTTTATGATTCCAATTTTCTATGCCATCATGGGAAATTCAAAGTCCATTGGATGGGCACATACATTGTATCCTATATACTTGATTCAAGCACTTTCCAGTTACAAGCGCTGGATGGAACATGGTTACCAGGACATTTCAATGGGAGTAGGCTGAAGCCCTATTATAAATAAGTCTTCCTTGTGTTTGTACATAAGGCAGTATTACCAATTATCCTAGGATTTCCCTTTAAATTTCCCTTGCATGTTTCCCTTTCTTTGATTGTTTCCCTTTTCTTTTTGTTTGTTGTGTGCATTATGCACTGGTAGCCACTTACTATTTCAAAAGTTTTCTATGTGCAAAGGACCACACATCTATTTTTGTGTGGGGTGAAGTGATGTGACAAGTACTAGAAGCTGGTATTGGAAGTTGTGTTTTGATGGCCCGGGTTGAAAGATAAAAAGCATGTAGATTGGAAGAGCGCACGTAGAAAAGGTGAACATGAGGAGTTTGGTGTCAGAAAGGCTTTACAAAAAAAACATATAAGGGTGAGAAGTATAGGAACAACATGAGGTAGGTGATGTCAAAATTCATTATAATGGCAGAAGAAGTGCCTTCGGTGTTGAAAGCAAGTGTGTAACGATCCTCGGTCAGTAAGGGTTTTTGCACATCAGAAGGTTGTAGAAGTTTTCATGTAGGATTAGGTGTGGGGGTAAAAGCGTTGAAGGTTGGCATTAGGAAAAGTTACCTTTAATGCAAAAGTATGTTGGTAGGTGGCATGACATTTATTACAGAAAAAAGCAAAAGCTATAAGTAGAAGGTCAGGGTGCATTATTGTTTACCTTGTATTTGTGTTATCGAAGAGCTCTTGTGAACTAGGGCATCCTTGAAGAAAAATTGTGTGAAAAAGGATTCTAAATATTTGCGTGAATAGCTAGTTTTATCAGCGAACTGGAGTTAAAAAAGAGTACATGGGAGTGAGAGGAGAAGTTCATGTGAGAGGATCCCACGAGTGTTACACCATCTTGTGGAAAGGGGGTTTTTTCAGGTTAGGGTTCCACATCTAGGGCACAAGATTGAAGGGATTTCGCAAAGGAGTGAGTCTGCGACATCAAGAAAAGATAGAAAAAGAGGAAAGGAAGAAATTTTAGTGACCCGATGGAGGAATGACACCAAAGAAGGTACTAAACATTTCACCAAAGAAGGGAAAGGGAAAAGCTAAACAAGTCGTTTCTACCAGTTTCAATGAAGAATGGTACACATAGATGCAATATCCAGATGGCATATTACTTGGTAAGGAATGGGTATCACATGTTAGAAAGATGGCCGTGAGTGACTACAACCATCGAATGAGCACCATAGAGAATGAGATGGCATTGGAACTAGTTCTCCCTATGGAGAAGAGTACACCAGATGGAATGCCTATCTATGATGATGAGGTAAAGGTAAAAATGGAGAAGTTCAGGTTATTGCAACTCTATGAGTTACCCTATTTCAGAAAACCTGAGCAACTATACCAGTGGTTAATGTCACATGTGCATGAAGACCACTTCTACTTCATAGGACAAAGGATGTGAATAACTCCCCAGCTGATTTCTAAGTTTACCTGTCTTATCTATGAAGGAGAATCATTAAATGATGACTTAGATGATAAGGAGGCCATTAAGAAGACCGTTGAAGCTTATGACTACAAGAAGGGTTTGTGCTACTTCAACATTTCTATAATTTTTGACCCTGTAATGAGGATGGCCATGTGTTTGGTCACAAAGTTGAATGGACAAGAGAGATGGACAAAGATCAACAAGGTTTGGTTGAGCATTTTCCATAAGATCTCGGTGGGGACCATATATAACCTATCAGATTTCATAGTATAATAAATCATCAACGTCCTGCACGATGGAGAGAAGATCATGTTTGGTAATGTCCTCCTTACCATTGTCTTTTTGGAGATTGGAGTGCCTGATGGGCCAGATAAATTTGTTTAGGAATACTCAGATGAGAACCCTTCCCCCACCAAAATATTTAAGCAATACACTTGTGACACCATGACGGATGCCCATAAGGCATGCCTAGAAAAAAGGTTTAAGTGGATGTTTGACACATTCAACACTAAATATAGAATACCCAAGTAGTTACCTGATTTATTGCAAGGCAAGGCTGAATTCACCATATACCAACATTTTTGTATTAGTAGGTATACTCTGGCAGATGGTGCCAAGGGTCCCTAGTGTAAATTTTCATTCTCCTTCACAACATAATACTTATAAGTCTGGGGTCAATTGATTCAAAGAGGAAAAGAAGCTAAGGTTTGACCTCAGTACAGTAGACCAAGATTACCATGAGCTATACAAAAAATTGATATATCCCAAGAAGTGTGCCTATGTGGAGAAGTATGTCTCCCATGACTTACATATGTTGAAACCAGTGACATTGCCTATTGCTGGGAGGACCGAACAACAAGGGTATACCTACATATAATGCCTAAGTATGAGAAATGAACTTACATTGAAAATGATGTCTCTATCCTGTAAGACCCCCACCGTAACGAAGAAGGTCATACCAAGGAAAAGGGAGAGAGAGGAGGCTCCTGAAAAAAAGGCACCAAGCACACATATAGTGCAGTCTGTAGGTACATAAGAGTCAGGCACAAGAACAAGCACCTATGTATGGAGAAATAAGTCCCATGTAGAAGAAAAAGGGAAAACACCTGAGGAAGAGGCACCAGAGCAAGAGAAGCCCCCTACAAAATAAGAATTTTTGAAAAGAAAGGAGTCACCTAGGGAAGAAGAAAAAAGAGAGTCTCCTATATTGGAATCACTAGTTAGGAAGAAGTAAAGAGTAATAGAAAAGGTGGAATCATAATAAATAGAGAGCATGGAGGCCAACAAGGGTCGAAGAGGATGATGAAGAGCATGGTGAGGCTTAGAATCATCTTGTGTACAATGTATATGAGTCATATGAGGAAGGAAATGAAGAAAGGGATGAGGATTAGGAAGGTGCCCATAACTAGGGAGGAAGTGAAGAAGTAAACATGAAGGATAAAAATATTCCAAGCCTGACTAAGGATTAGATAGATGATTCCATGGAAAGGAAGGTAGAAGTAATTATAAAGAACTTAGTGGATCAAGAGGATGGATCACAACACTAAGGAATTAGTAAAGGAGATAGACGAGAGTGCGAGCATTTCGAACTATTATGGAAGCATGGGTGGTGATCCTAGCCTGGCAGTTAGTGTTCCCAGAGGAAGCGTTCACATAGGAGGAAAGGGAGATTGTATTGGTAGCACATGAAAAGGAAATGACTTATGTTAATGATCCCAATAAGGTGTTATGCACATGCTTCCAAATTACTCAGTCCTTCAAAGAACAAATCCTCTTTTGGTCCTCCTTTGACAAAGAAAGTGCCTATGCGAACACAAGACATTTGTTATCTTGGGCATTCGAAACCCATGTTGATGAGCCTAAGTTTGAGGTAAATAAGTATGCATTGGTAGAGACACCAATGGCCAAGGGGATAAACCCTCTTATGGATTCCCAATAACTATCAGATGAGTAGTTTTGTAACATGCTCAATAAGGTGTTGGTAGAAGTTGAGGTGAGGATATTCAGGAGAAATGATAGGATAAGAGCGCTGGAGAAAGAAATTAAGAAAGAAAATGAGGAGATCATTGAAAGAGATAAAGAGATAAAACAGAAGGATATGATCAGTGCATAATTAAGGCATGAGTTAAGGGATGAAAAGGTAAAGGTGTGCATGAGATCCATAAGAAGATAGAGGATCATTATTAGGTTCCATAATTCTTGTAAGCACCCAGAACCTAGACCCTACTAGAGCAGAAATACGATTCAACCATGCAATGCTTGGAAGACTTAACCCACATCCTCACCATGGAAAGGTGTACCACTCATGCTATAGTAAGTGGATAGAAGAGGTGATGGCACGTACCAGAAGGAGGAATAAAAAATTGAAGATTGGGGAGATAGTTACTTGGTATTTTGAGCTCCTTTCTGCTCAGTAAAGATTACCACCGTAGTAAATGGATCAAGGCAATGTATATGACAAATTACGCTGACAGAGATAAGGTAGCGAAGTATATTGGTTACTACACATGAGGTGGATCTAAAGGAATTTCAAGAAAATAACAAAGGCAATAGGGCAGAGCATGATAAGATCCTAGCCGAGGTTGAGAAATATTTGGAAGCAATCAAAACCTTGACGGGGTTCGATTAATAATCGGCTTAAGGAGCTATATCCCTAGGTCACTCGCAGAATGGACACAATTGGTGATCTTAGCAAGAAACTAGAAGGTATTATAGATACATTGAATGTTAAGAGCAATGAATTTAGTTTTGATGTAGTAAACACTCTAGTAGGTGACCTACTTTAGCAGGTATAGGGTGAGGTAGATTCCTGGGAGAAATATTGAGGCAACCGTCTAGAAAGAAGGAATTCCCCACTCCTCCTACAGCAGTAGCAAATTCTTGTATTCTTTCATGCTTTATTTAGATTTTCCTATTTTCCACTATTCTTTATTCTTTGAGAATCTAGCAATGTTTTCTGAGGATGGATAGAACATTTATAGTGTGGGGTGATGTTGGACCCTAAAAATATTGGCTAAGTACCAAGAGGGCCGGTGCATGTGTAGGACTCAGTAGAGAGAAGGGCGCTTAGGGGAAAGTGCACGCAGGAAAAATGGGGTTGAAGAAGGGTTTAAGTGAAACAAGGGTACATGCACATGGGAGGAAGAACATGGGTTTAGAGGGACTTATCCATAACCAAATTCTATAGTCACTTGAGGAAAACCGCGAGGACTTGAATAGGTGTTATGAGTGGATAAGGTGCCAGCTTGGAACCTTGGAGGTCAAGAAAAGGATATTTCCCACAGGGAATATTCCTAGAAGATATGATTACAGTTAGAATGGAGGGTTTGTGAAGATGGATAAGAATTCACCTATGGAGGATCACATCAGACACTTTTCATGTAGATCTACTTATAATAGAAAGTTATGGCGGTGGGTCAATGATCTTATACAAAGAAATGTCTCGGGCTCAGAGATAGAGATATAGAGGGAGATATAGAGAGATAGAAAGAAAACACAGGCATAAATACATGGAGGAACAAAGGGATTGCATCGAGAATGCATGGAGGATGTAGAGAGAGAGAAGGAGAGTAACACAGTGTTGTTGTAATGCTAGGATTTAGAGTAATTAGTGCTAGACGGTTGTAAGGGATGTCATAAGCATATGTATGGGTACTAGGATCTGTAACAAGGGATAAAATGGGAAAAAGTATAGTTAGGATCTCATATCACAGAATTTTACAAGAGTTAAGTCTATTTCATGTATTATATATGGTCTGAGATGACCCTTTTAAATGTAGTATGGCTGCCAGAGATTCTATTAAATCAATATATATGGGTTCGTTCATGGTTCTGTTTTTTATATATTATTTATGGGTGCAAACCCTTATTACATTTAGTATGTTATAGCTAAGATCTATTTTCCTATGGTTCATTCGATGTTTATCTACCTTCTTTTATGCATGGGTGTGTGTGTGTGGATCTACTAGTTTTATGTTCTTCTTTTAGGATGCATGTATTTCTATCTCTACAAATAAATACCCATTAATGGCAGAACTTTCTCACAAAGTTCATATAAAAGAGGGTTCCAACATCCTCGTATGCCTCATGTGAGATTTAATTCAAATTAGGTGATAGGCTGATGTGTTTGGGGTTAGAAAGAAGTATTAAAGGTAAAATAAATGACTACAAGGTATGACAGTGTGACAACCCTATTCATAAATACCAAATCCAAATCCTTTTCAAGCACAACAATGAAGGAATGTGTGGGAAAAATGGTGGTTGGTGAGGTATTGAAAATCATATGAGAACAGATGGGTTAGAGTAGCTGGTTCTAGATTATATGAAGAAGCATTAAGTCCCCCATACATCAAGTTGGTTTGAAGATGGGGCAGACTATATGGAAAGACCTCACCTACATGTTGGTTGTAATGTGGGTGTTGATGGAGGCTCCCATACTCTTGAGGAGAAAGGATGGTATTGACATTATAGAGGTGATACTCCCCCAAGGTAAGGCATTGAAAAAAACCTACCAAGGGATCAAAAGTGTGTATTTGGTTAATGGGAATGGAAGAATCACCATGAGCCTGAGAAGAAGACGAAGAATCTGATATTTGTGAAGTAGATGATTTAACCGATGGGCCAACTACAGATGTTGCGGTAGCAGTGGGAATAAAGGGGTTAGTTATGGAAGATGTAGCAGCAGAAGTGGTGGATGAGGTAGTACTTGGAGAAGAAGAGGTAGTAGTGGTATATGGGGTATCAGCCAAAGAAGAATAGGTAGTGGTGCTAGATGCCTTAACTAGTAAAAGTACACCATTAGGTCGATAGATTATGTTGCAAGTTTTGACTGGTGAAGGATCTTCCGGAATGGTGTAGATGTGCCCTTCATGATCAAAGTTTAAATAATGGTGTAATTTTTAAGGAACACAACCCATAGCGCGAATTGAGGGTCGGTCAAGCAAAATTTTGTATTGGAATTTCCCCTCTAAGACATAGAATAATTCAAGAATGGCACGAGGTCCCACACAAATGTGGATAATAATGGTGCCAATGGTGGAAGTCATGAACTCATTAAATAAACACATGATGACTGGGTTATTATTCATACAATTGGAAGGGATGCTCATTTGTTTGTATATATGGGAGAAAATGATGTTGATACTAGCACCTCCATCGATCATAACATGTCGAATGTGTATATTATTAATGTAGATGGAAATAAATAGGGTGGGCTCAAGATCATCTGTTTAGAGAGAGATAATCTCTTCATCAAAGAAAATAAGAGAAGAGACTTGATTAATGGTAATGGGGGGAAGAAGAGGGAGGTGAATTCATGAGAGCAACCACATGATGAGGATTTATAATGTCAGCAACGGGTGTGGGGTCGTTGGGTGGAACCTCAATAGATTACAACACCTCAATGAAGGCCTGATGATGACACTAAGAGGTTTGGATGAGGTCATACAAATAAATTTTGAGAGGGGACTGGTGCAGTTGTTTGATCATGGTACGATGTGCAACTCTGTCAGAAATGGGATGTGCTAGACCATGGATGGTGACTTTGGCTGCAGGTGTAGATGGAATGTTGGGTAAAGGTGTAGTGGACAGTTTTTCTATCTTCTCTTTTCCTTTTTCCTTTTGTACATGAGTTACAACTTGAAACATGTTAATCTAAGGAAGAAAGGGAGATAAATCGTGAAAGGTATAATGGCATGAGGGAAAAAAACTTAGTCTGGGATAATAACCTTGTGAAATAAGTATGGTGCACTAGAATTTCGGAGGAGGTTTGGCGAGTTCTCTAATATAGACCATATTGATCTCAAAGGTGAGAGGAGGAAAATAGGGTTTTGGAGATGGAGGTGAAGGTTACTAGATAGAAAAGGGGTGAGGCTACATGGAGACAGGAGAGGGCAGAATGGGGGCTTCATCCAAAAGTTCATCTTATTCCAAGAGCTCTTTGGGAGAACACAATTGAAGAAGAATAGCCTTAAGAGCCTTACAATTTTCAACATCATATCGAGGCACACGATGATAGGCACAGATCTTGGTATCATGAAACCCTTATAATTTACGTTTGAGTAGATCATAATTCTTGAGAGGTGGAAATGTGATGAAAAAGTTTTATAAAAGGTTAGCAATGTCAGCGTAAGACCCTACCAAGGGATCAAAATGAGAACTGAAGGTGGGTTTGGATAGAGGCTTGGGTGAAATAAAATTGGGGAAATAAGGATTTGCATGAAATTTTGGACCCTAAACCAGGGCTCTTTGAAAGACAACTACCCCTTTCCAATCATAGATCATATCTTACAAGTTGTCTATAGACACCAAATTTGGGTCACACTCCCCTTAGTCCCCTTTAATTAATCAACATAACACATATACCTAGCCATATTCCCCTTTCACACATGGATATTAATTTAATCACTTATAATTGAATTAATATTCATCCTCACATTATTAAGTAAATTAATTACTTTAATTAAGTTAATTTACACCTCACCTAGACACCTCACCATGGACTTATTCCAAGCCTATTGATTAACTGAGTCTCTACTTATCTTAACCAACTGGACTCTTTCAAACCCTAAAATTAAAGTCCTATTCCTTCTCCAACAACATTCCCACTTATCTAAGCGCCAACCCTCACTTGAGACCCAGATTAGCAATCAAGATCACGCTAAAAACAATAAAGATCAGGCTATTGTTGGTAACTTGAACTAATTTTCCCTAACCGATGTTGGTTTTCCCTCAGTCGACATCAGTTCCCTAACCACTATCAGTTACCCTTAAATATGAGTTTCTAACTCTTTGCACGGTTTGAACGAAATTCATTCTCACACACAACTTTGGCATTTGAGTCTCCAACAATCAAGCTTCATGACAATGAACCATAGCACATCACACCTCCACCAACATCCGATCATCGCTTCCAAAGCTCCAGATTAACACGTCATAGCACACAGGAATTGCTACCGTTGTACTAGACACAATACGCTTCCTCTTCAAACGATCAACCATTTCTACCACCTTCTGATCTACAAAGTTAATCAGATAAGTAAATCATTCTTACCTATTAAGTTTGTGTTTTTTATCTTAATCATTTCATTTACTACTTTCATTCAATTTATCTTTGTCTCATTATCACATTATACCCGTTTATCACCTTTTCTACCAACCAGAGCCATTTCACCTATCCCATCACCCTTTATACCTTTCTGAGTCTTAATCAACACCTTTACATCCTTCCCCAAACCTCCTCAACTCTCTTTGCAATCATAGAGAGGCCCAAACTCCCATTTTTAATATTTTAACCAAATTACCCCTACCGACACCGGTTAGCTAACCGGCATCGGTCTATCCCCTATACCGACATCGGTCGACCGACTGATACTAGTCTCTGAGACTGACAATTTTGCCCATAACAGCGAGTTAACAACTTCCCCAAAACAACCCAAAACCTTTCCTAATTTCACCCAAACCTCACCTACAGCCTCTGCTACACCTGTAGACCCAAACCAACCCATTAATCATCCATATTTAATTCTAACCATTGTCTGTTGAGTTAAATTCACTTGTTGTATGTTAATAGGAGATACCTAAATCTTATCAACTAAAATAGGAATCGTTATTTCTTACATTAAGTTGTATTAAACAGAGGATTGACAACCATTCAAGGAAGTGTCACGCTTCCTGGATCTAACCTTGCTAGGAAGTCCTCTGACTCTTGCTATTTAATACTATTTGGTGGTCTTGTTCTGTTTCTTATACGGATCGCTCCTCCTAGCCAAAGGGACGCTCTCACATTTATTTGATTCAACTTCTACAACGCGCGCACACACCTTATTCAATCTACATAACACATGTATTCCTCCTATGCACTTGTTACCCACTTATCTGTTTTATTGCATTACTTTTGAGGTGAAACATCGCATTTGGCATGCCCAGTAAGGAAATGAATTTGGTTTATTGCATTTTCTCAGTATAGGGAAATATTGTGTCTCTTTCTTTTTGAAATGAATTCACATTAGAAATGTTCTTTATATGGAGAAGTCAATGAATCTTCTTCTAATTGTCTAAGAAGAATATTGTCATTTGGTGAAAAATGACTCTTTCTTTTAAGAAGTTTGCATATTAGTGACAAGAGCAGGACCTGGATTCATCATTTGCTAGCATCGAATCTAATATCGATTTGGGTTTAAAAATGAGAGTGCATTTCATCCTTGTGTATGTTGGAAATTTAGCTCATTTAAATTTATTTGCAACCTATATGTTGGAGGTCATGAATTTGGTATTGATGAAACAAAAGAATGAAAGGGTATCTCACTCTGGTGATCACACACCCCCATCCAAACCATGGAATCAATACATGGTATCTTAAACGAGTTTCTTTTAGTGTTTACCATTAACGACTAACATCAGATTAAGGTGGAATGAAGCTCGTGTTCATGGCCAGTCATCATATTAGAGTTATACCAGAGGATAATGAAGACCTATATTACATGGACCCCAAGGGGCCAAATACATACTTGAAGATGAGAAAATCCATAGAATGAACCTTATAGGGGACCCTCGTTGAAGAAAGAAGACTGAGATGGAGACTCATAGTCAGTTTAAATGGCGTAAGCCAAAAATAAAATGGTACATCATAGGATTTCATGTGTTTGTATAGCTTTTTAACTGATTGTGTTTTGAGGTGTGAGTTCATTTTTATCATCCTTCACATCCCCCATCAC
Organism: Taxus chinensis; assembly: GCA_019776745.2. Taxonomy (NCBI): domain Eukaryota; kingdom Viridiplantae; phylum Streptophyta; class Pinopsida; order Cupressales; family Taxaceae; genus Taxus; species Taxus chinensis. Next base: position 222,613,427 of record CM034157.1, read on the forward strand.
AACTGGTGTATTTCAGTTTATTTTGGGCATGTTAGGAATCATCACAACCAAACTCAGTTATCAAGAATTTTTTAATACATATTGACTTAGAATGGACCAAAAATAACAACAACCATATCTTCCCAGATTTCAAGTGATGAGTATCATGTCTATAACGATTGTCAATAGTTTATCTTCATAGTTGCATGTGGTTTATTGACCATATCAATTCCTATAATTTTGGTTATTTCCTCCCAAAATGGTGCTCAATTCACAGGTATGTTCACTTTGTTGTGAGATATATCACTTCATTATACCTGATTATGTTTTATCTTTAGAGTTTAGGTTCATTTTGATTTTCACCTTTTACCACTTGATATTTTAAGTATTCCAGTTTCTTCATAGTAATATTATGGTCCAGCATACTGACATCTAAGTTACCTGAATCTATGAGAACATCCTGATTATACCGGTTTCAGTCTCTGTATTTTTATTTTTCTATTAAAATTAAGCAACCAAATTCCATCTTTCTAGATTTCTTGATTACTATCCTTTTATATGTTTAATTGTACCATGTGAATGGAGAACTCATAATTACCTATGATCTAGGGAAATTCACATGGTTCATTGCCCCTGTGCAAGGTAATTGTAATGTGTTTTCATTAATACCAATCGCAGATCCATTTACCATACTGTGTAATAAAAGAATTAAGGTTATATTGATTGGTTGTCATCTTCACTATTCTATACAAGAAGCTAACATTCTAATATTTCGACAAATGTACTTTTCTCACACACTCATAGGCATTTATATGATATTAAAAAGTCAGAAGATTATTAATAAATCAATGCCTGCAGTTCATAACATTTCATTAAGCTATGGGGACATTGTTCTGGGACACTTCCACCTTACCACCATATTTAAGATCACTTCTCTAAGAATATGTGCATTATAACACCTTATCACATATTGAAATGCCTCATGCATTGGATCCATTGAATCATACCCCTATCTGTAGGTATTTAGCATTCAAAGATAATTCATATTAACTGAGGAGGCGTACTAGTTGCGTACATGACCCATACCAAAGTTGTGATGTATCATGTCTGTAACTACTCTACCACCTATTTGATGAGGGTTTCTATCAATTCGTTCCACCTATGACCATGTCCAACTCCAAGATTGACCCTTGGACTTCACCAATGAGAGATGTAAAGTCTTCATCAATAGCTATTGTCAATCATTGTATGCATCTAAATCTTGGTTACACTATCTCCCCCATAGGCGCATGGGAGGAGAAGGATATATCCTGAATCCTCTACCAAGGTTCTAGGGTAAGTGCAAGAAGTTGATGGACAAATTAGGGGTCATAAGTGGACGTCATATTGCAAAAACAAGTGAAATATCAACTTGTAGGGATTATTAGCAATACATGCACTCAAAATTAGAAAAACCATTATATAAATATGAATCGTAGCATCCGGAATCTAGTTTCTAAAATACTAATTTTTGTAAAAAAATGGACAAGTTTAGCTATATTAAACACTTAAAATTATATGACTTGGTTTTTGTTTTTGAAAAAACCTATAAGATTGTAGTCCGTTTGCCCACGATTTGGATGACCAAATCTTGTTATTTTTTTTTTCCTTTGGTGAAAAGTTAGATGTAGTTGTCTATCTTGGGATGGATTTTATTTTGTATTTTTTTGAGTAATATTTTTTTTTTATGATTTTTTCCGTGAAAGTGGTCTGAAAAGATTTAGAAAATGGAGCACTTTCCGTTTGCCCGCCATAACTATATCAAAAAATAATGAAATCAAATTTTTTTTAACGTGTATAAAAATTTCTCCACGCTTGGTATGGTATAAGTTTTATCACATTTTGATAAGTGAAACAAAAGTTGCAGTCTTAAACATAGACATGAACATTCACACGGGAAAAAATGTCTTAAAGACCTATTGTTAGTAAAAAATTATAAAATGATATTTATCTTATTCTATTCACTTTAAAATCAATATTTCTACGAAGCTAACAGTCTCCCCTACGTGATGGCACCATTTTTGTGAAATGTTTTCAGTTTTTTAGCATGGTTCAAGTCTGTGGAAGAGAAAATTTGAAGTTTTTTGACCCTTTACACTTCATAATGACCTTCCATAGCTTTGGTTGGGGCAAAACAAAGATTTCTCGAGCCTTAGGGTTGGATTTGATGATACAGATAGAACCATGATCGTGGTTTACAAACCGTGATCATGGGTTTTTAAACAAGAACTGTGATCACACTTTATAAACCACGAGTGCAGTTTATAAAGCATGATCGGTTTATAAATCATATTTATACGCATCTCAATGTTCTAATTACCATGTGATTTTTACTGTTTGACTTTACCATATGAATTACTGTGAAATTTTGTCATTTTCTACATGTTTTTCTTATCACCGGAAGTAAAACATCATGGGAGATAAGAAACAAAGTCAAAAAAGGAAGTCATTAAGTAAAAAAACACCAAACGAATTAGAGGCAAACAAATTTCAAAATGTTGAGCAAATGCAGAATCTTCGTGAATCAAGAAGAGGTTCATCTTCAACCCCTACTATTGTAAGCAATGAGGAACCAGGTAATGTTTCTACTATCAATGTTGAAGTTGAATTAAATACTCGTGATGAAGATGTTTTTACTGTCAATGTTGAAGAAGAATTAAATACTCATGATGTAGCAAATGTTGAAATTGAAGGAGACAATGAAAATGTGAATAAATAAATTTAGGTTGAAACTGTAGACAAACAAAATTTGACAAAAACACCTCCTAAGATTTTCCGTAAGAAACCTAATTATTTTATTGAAATTGATGAAAACATTTTGAAACCAATGTGTGACAAACTTTCTGAATGGAAAATCAGAAGAAAAGCCACTAAAATTTGGGATAATCATTTTGAAATTTTAAATGATTCCCAAAGATGTCAGTTGTTGGTTAGTTTGATGAAATTGAATAAAATGAGACCTACATTAAACACCTTAGGATTGACAACATCTAATATAAGTGGTCAAACCTCTACAATTTTTGAAAACCTTCATGATGCATATCACATTGTTGGTGTCAAGAGACGCACTAGGGATAGTAATATTGTGTGTTGTGTACTTGCTACTAGTGTTGTAAGTGAATCAATAAAAAAATAATGTTTGATTACAAAAATAAGTCGAATGTTGCAAGTTAATCGAAAAACTCTAATGAAAGCAATTAAAAGACGTAATATCCTTCAATCACTCAATAACACCAATTTTTGGGCATTTTCTGCTAGAGCACCGCATAAGGACAAATATAATATTAATGCTATAAGAGAAGTTGTTATTCAATTTTGGCATGATAACACTAGAGTTTCACCTAATACAAGAGATGTTGTAAAATGGAGAGTTGGTTCTATTAATCACGAACCACATCCAAATTATTTCTTAGATATGACTCAAACTCAATTTTTTCGTAAGTTTGAACAAGAGCATCTGGAAATTAAAATTAGTCAATATTTTTTTGAAATGTTAAAACCATTCTATGTGAAAATCAACCATGCTCGCACCACTTGTTGTTGTAGGAAACATGTTGAATTTGCTATGCATTATGCTAAATTTTTATGTATTCATTCTATTTTTCATTCTAAAACTATGTTATCGGAATGTGGTGTTCAAGTTCCACCAATATCTTCCAGGGATTTCATTCCTATGATATTTTGTGAAAAAGAAGTTGGACAATTTTTTTTATAGTCAGGATTGTTTAGATGGAAGTTGTGGTACATGTGGCAGATTACCTAAATTGGAAAGTTGCATCCATGAGAAAATTGAAGGTGCAATAGGAAATAATTTAGTTGAGTTTGATAAATATAAATCAGTTGCATACCAGTTGAAAGATGGAAAAGAGTCTAAATGGTGTGAGCTAGTTACAGAACATATGCATATTTTTCAATTTATGAGAAAATTTAAGGATGAAATTGTTTATGAGTATGCTAGGCATACACACAGAGCTTGATGGTTGGATGAACAGTTCAAGATATGCAAAGACACATTTCCTATTGGTACTATTGTTTCAGTGGTTGATTTTGTAGAGAATTACACATTACAACCACAAATGGAGGTTCAATCACAATATTACAACTCAGTACAAGTTGCCATTTTTGTGCATATAGCATTTATACATTCTTCTGATAGTATAGAGAATGATAAATTTTTTTAAGAGAGTACCACTTTTATATCAGTGATGATCGTACTCATTCTATTGAATTTTTGTAAGGGTGTTTCCAGTTATTTTATGGAAACTTGTCTGATAAGGACATCCACTTCAAAAAACATTATATATGGTTAGATAATTACACGTCTCAGTTTAAGAATGCACGAATGTTTTATTGGATGAGAAGGATGCACATCAAGATGGGTGTGCAACATATTTAGAGTTTCACTGAGGTTGGACATGCAAAAGGAGAGCATGACAGTGTAGGAGCATGTGTGAAAAGATCTCTTGCAAGAGAAGAGTTGAAGTACAAAGATGGTGCTAAATTGAAATATGCAAAGAGCATAGTGGAATGGTGTATTGACAACATGGCCTGAGGTTCTCAAGAAATTTCCATGGTTCGCACAAGATATTTTTGGTTGATAGAGGAACAACAAATTGCTAACTATGAGGATTGTATGACACTCATTGGGTCTAGTGATATGCACTCATTTTGTAGCTCAGATGCTACTTCGTGGGCCACATGGACAAGAAATTTGACATGTTTTTGTGCATCTTGTATCGAATTTGTCACTATTGAGTGTGATTCACAAGAATGGGTCGATGGATGGATTTGTAGGCCTCTAACTCTACTTGTTAATTATCAACCTCCACAAGACATTACGACTTGTTTCTTCATATGAAGTTGCAACATCCAAGGACTTTGACGAAATTTTGATTTTGGTGCGACAAGGTATTTATGGTTATTTACAATTTTTGTATTGAGTTATGTCCATTGAAATTTTAATATGTACAATTTAAATTTGAGTTGAAACCTTTTTTTGTAGGACATGTGTTTGCAGTTATTGTGACAGAAGACAATGAAGAAGGAACAGACTATTTCTTATGTCATTACATCGAGGAAAGAAATAAGTTGACTTCTCCTGTTATAGATGGCGAAGATATTGAGTACCCTACAGGGTCAGTGGTAGTTACTGGAACTTGGCTTCAGTGGTATCCATTAAAAAACTCCTCTATTTGGGTGTTTGAAGACTTTGAGACACACAAGAAAATACTCTTATATTTGCATCTAGTTCTAGCAACAAATATTTAGCTGTATAGATATCGAGGAAGGCCTAATAACAAGATTCTTTGGAAGGTTTGAGAGTCAGATCATGAAGCAATCTTGTCCACTATTCAGAGTAGATCTGATCCTGATGGTTCATTGGAATGAATTTACAATGCTCATGTCTGGTATATATAATTTCTTTGGTATATATAAATTTGTTGGATAAATTTAAGTTCATATATTTTATTAAATTTGTGTATTTTGTATATATCTAGTATGGTTTTGATTTGAAACTTAAATTTCTTTGACTAACACTTTTATATGCAGGTTAGTGGTGCCAGAAAAGCTTCCACCTTCACATGGTTGGCACTGTTAGTAGAGAATTATAAATTCTCAAAGCTAAGAGAATATTTCATTGTTTTACAAGAAAAGAGAAGCAATTAACAATGATTTATGTACCTGTGGAGGGGGTTCTTGGCTCCAGAGGAGGTAGCCTAGAAGGACCTGGAGCTTAGAGAACTAAAATGATACCTCCCAAAGTGTTTACAAGACCATCCCTACATGTGTACAAAGTCTGTTTGGTGCCATGACCCATTTTTTGTAAAATATACCATTTGACAGCCTTATACTGTCTCAAACTACACTATTTGGCGCGTTTACAAACAATAGGGCAGTGAGAGCACCGATTGGAGAAGGAAAAAACTAAGACAGACTATTATAGAGGGTCCCTACGTTGAGGTGTAGGATCAGACGAGACGTCTCTAGGTGCCATGGAGTGCGCGTAGTCACCCATCGAAGTTGAACAATTTTTTTGGTCTCAGGGCTCTTGAGGGACTTCACCCGAACGAGGTAGCCCGGAAGAAATGACGTTGTTAAACGAGACACGCACCAAAACAATGCATTTTTTGGTCTCCTTTAGCGTTCACTTGGCCACCCAGACATGTCCATGTAGTCGGTTTGGTGCCATGACCCACCGTTTACAAAATATACCGTTTGACAGCCTTACACTATCTCAAACTACACTATTTGGTGCGTTTGCAAACAATAGGGCAACGAGAGCACCGATTGGAGAAGGAAAAAACTGAGACAGGCTATTGTAGAGGGTCCCTACGCCAAGGTGTAGGATTAGATGAGACGTCTCTAGGTGCCATGGAGTGCTGCGTAGTCACCCGTGGAAGTTGAATGATTTTTTGGTCTCAGGGCTCTTGAGGGACTCTGCCTGAAATGAGGTAGCCCAGAAGAAACGACGTTGTCGCACACTGAAATGATGCCTCCTCTAGCATTCACCTGGCAACCTAGACATGTCTGCATAGTCATTTTGGTTCCATGACCCACCGTTTACAAAATATACCATTTGACAGCCTTACACTGTCTCAAACTACACTATTCGGCGCGTTTGCAAACAATAGGGTAGCGAGAGCACCAATTGGAGAAGGAAAAAACTGAGATAAAATATTGTAGAGGGTCCCTACACTGAGGTGTAGGATCAGATGAGACATCTCTAGGTGCCACGGAGTGCGCGTAGTCACCCGTCGAAGTTGAATGATTTTTTGGTCTCAGGGCTCTTGAGGGACTCCGCCCGAACGAGGTAGCCCGGAAGCAATGACGTTGTGAGTGCACATACCAAAATGAAGCCTCCTCTAGCATTCACCTAGCCACCCGGATGATGTCCGCTAAAGGGATAGTTGGTTTGGTGCCATGACCCACCGTTTACAAAATATACCATTTGACAGCCTTACACTGTCTCAAACTACACTATTCGGTGTGTTTGCAAACAATAGGGCAGCGAGAGCACCGATTGGAGAAGGAAAAACTAAGACAGGATATTGTAGAGGGTCCCTACACTGAGGTGTAGGATTAGATGAGACATCTCTAGGTGCCACGGAGTGCACGTAGTCACCCATCGAAGTTGAATGATTTTTTGGTCTCAGGGCTCTTAAGGGACTACTGCCTGAACGAGGTAGCCTGGAAGAAATGACATTGTTGTCACACAAAACGATGCCTCCTCTAGAATGTTCAAACCTATCCACCTAGATGTGTCCATGCAGTCAGTTTGGTGCCATGACCCACCGTTTACAAAATATACCATTTGACAACCTTACATTGTCTGAAAAAACTACAATATTTGGTCAATAGGGCAGGGCATCTTGAGAAGGAAAAAACTCTAGAGGGCCCGAGGTGCCATGGAGGTAGCCCGTAAGCAGGTTTGCAAAATATACCTTGATAGGGACTTCTATTCGATGCATTTTAGCCCGATTGGAGAAGAAAAACAAGATACACAAAAAACAACACCTCCTCTAGCATTCACCTGGCCACCCGAATGTGTCTGCATAGTCGGTTCGGTGCCATGACCCACTGTTTACAAAATATACCATTTGACAACCTTACACTGTCTCAAACTACACTATTTGGCGCATTTGCAAACAATAGGGCAGCGAGAGCACCGATTGGAGAAGGAAAAAACTGAGACAGGCTATTGTAGAGGGTCCCTACACCAAGGTGTAGGATCAGATGAGACATCTCTAGGTGCCATGGAGTGCACGTAGTCACCCGTCGAAGTTGAACAATTTTTTGGTCTCAGGGCTCTTAAGGGACTCCGCCCGAATGAGGTAGCCCGGAAGCAACGACGTTGTTGTGCACCAAAATGATGCCTCCTCTAGAATTCACCTAGCCACCTGGACATGTCTCACATAGTTGGTTTGGTGCCACGACCCACCGTTTACACAATATACCATTTGACAGCCTTACACTTGTCTCAAACTACACTATTCAGCACGTTTGCAAACAATAGGGCAGAGAGAGCAATGATTGGAGAAGAAAAAAATAAGATAGGCTATTATAGAGGGTCCCTATGCCAAGGTGTAGGATCAGATGAGACATCTCTAGGTGCCATGGAGTGTGCGAACATGTAGTCACCCGTCGAAGTTGAACAATTTTTTGGTCTCAGGGCTCTTAAGGGACTCCGCCCGAACGAGGTAGCCCGGAAGCAATGACGTTGTCGCGCACCAAAATGACACCTCCTCTAGCATTCACCTGGCCACCCAAATGTGTCCACATAGTCAGTTTGGTGCCACGGTGCCACGACTGTCTCAAACTACACTATTTTAGCTTTTTTAGGGCAGCAACACCAATTTTTCAAAAATTACAACTTTTTCAACAATTACAACTCATGGCTCTTTCCGCCCGAACAAGGTAACATTGGAAACTTTGAGAACTGCCCCTCTAGACCCCCTGTGACATGAGTGGGGGGAAGCTCCCAAATGTTTTCATAAAAATGTTGTCATAAAGGGATCTAAAATTTAACTTTGTTGTCACATATCTTATAATATCCACCTTGATAACCAATCCACTTTATATATTTGACCAATCATCACATTTTCTACATGATAAACACCAACTTCTATAATAGTACTAGTTTTGTGAGAATATCAACAAAGTTTTCTATGGTGTGTACCTTGTCAAGTGCTATTATCCCTTCATCAAGACATGTATAACCAAATTATACTTAACTAAAATATGCTTTGTCTTATTGTGATAAGCTAGATTCTTGGATAATTAAATAGCACTTTGATTGTCACACAATACCTTCATCTTCTATTGATATCTTCAAAACTCATCCAATAAAATTTTTACCCAAATTACCTCCTGACAACTATGATAGGCAGCTACATATTCTACCTCAGTAGTTGAAAAAATTGTAATATTTTGAAGCTTTGAAATCCAACTGATAGGTCCAGTTACAAGTGTAATAGCATAACTAGAAGTCGATCTTTGTTTTTCCAAATCACTTACAAAATATGAATCAAAATATCCACAAATTGAATCACCAATATTGTTATAGGTGATGCAATAATTTATTTTTCCTCACAAGTAGTGAAACTCCCACTTCACTGCTGAACAATGTTCTCTACCTAGATTTTCCTAAAATCTACTGACAACTCCAACAACATGTGAAATTTCAGTCCTTGACATGTACATGTCATAACATACATAAAACTTATTATTGCACTAGAATATGGTACATGAGATATATGCTTATTTTCTTCTTATTGTTGCACCATAGTTTTTTAATTTTAAATCAAACATACATATAGAATTAATATACATAGAATATACATACATAGAAGGATATCATGTGCAATGAATTCAAATCAAACATAGAAGTAATATCGTTATGAAAACCAACACATGGATATATAATGTATCAAACTAAGTGTGCTGAATGCACGTCTCTGAAAATATAAGTTCATAACATGTGTACATCTCGAACCAAGTGTGTCATACATATAAGACCACATGCGGCCGCATAAGGCTATATACAATGTCCTATGAAGAATCATGAACTAGGACCAGCTGGCCCATATATATATCTATGTACATCCATGTCCTATGAATCTAATCATGAAACATCTTCCCTCTCTTCGCCCTGCTAGAAGTAGCATGTCCATGACCCGGGGATGTAGTGGAGGGAGATGCCACTATGGATTTCATCCGTGTGGTCCTAGGCGTCTCTAAGCAGGCCTACAACCTAACCTGCACATTCATAAACAACAAGTTTTTAACACCCATATTTTTAAAATACATTCAAAATTTAGAAACTTAGAATTTAGTTAAAATGCATGTGAAATCTTACCGCAATGTCATGATCCCTATCAATTTGTCATTGACGCATGACATGGACAGGGACTATGGTAGACTCATGAGAGGTAAGCTACATACAAATAATTAAATTTCAAATTAAATATTTCATGTACAAAATTTGATATTGTAGATTTAAGTAATAAGAAATAATTCCTAAATAAATTTAACAAATTTGAAAAATTGTACCTCAGTTAGTGGATCTGCAGATGCTATGGTAGTATCTACAGTAGCCTCCACAGTCTGCATAAATGGAGGAGTCTCTCTGGCAGTCATAAGCTATACAAAAAACATGTACAAATCAATATTAATCTACATGACTGCCACATAACAGAGCCAAAGCATAATCCACGTGAACTTCCACAATTAGAACCAAAGTGTAAAGAGAAACTAACCTGCATAAAAGTCACGTGAGGCATGCCAATAGCCTCAGTTCCCAGAGCAGATGATGACCCGCCAGGCTCCTGCACGTATAAAAGACAAACATATATTAATATGTACATGTACAGGTGAAACATTATAATAATAAAAGTGCACAATCAAATGAAATTTGAAATTTAAGTACAACTTGAAACTTACGTTTGTAACATGCCCAGCTGCAGTAGCTAGCATGTCGACGCCGGATGTTTCCTTCACTGGCTCTTGCTATTTAAAATAAAATAAAAAATTAGTTTTTACATGTATGTACATAACGTACAATGAAATACATATATATTAAAATATCAAACATGAATTAAACTATTGTATATATATATTAAATATTTATTTGACATTTACCTGTGAAAGACCAAGATCATTTGCACCAGTTCCAAAAACATCTGCCATCATCTCATCTAGAGAAAAGAAATCATGTGATCCAGCAAATGATGTCTCGCCCGCAGTGCATACGGCACCACATGATCCACAGTGGTGTGGTGTGCTAGAACTGGCACCTCCACCAACATCACCAGATGCAATCTGCTCACTATGTTGGGTCAGAGTGTCAGTGAGCTCCCTCAATGCATGTAGTGTGTCAATCTCCACAACCTCCTTCACTGTAGGAGGGATAACTGAAGGCAGTGGGGGTTTTGGGGCATGGGGGATCCTTGATTGACCTACGCGTGCACCAGGTCTACTCTGTGCAGAGCCACCACCTCACCCATAAAAATCAGAAAAGTCAAAATAATTTGGGACCTCATTAAGCACGAACTCGCAATATAATTTCTTCAAAAAATAGAGGGGAACCTCATTGTTGTTGCATGGTGGATAATCAAAAACCATCCACCATCGGTCCCAAAAAAATTTCTTGATTCGGTCATCGTGGCACCAATGGATTGGGAACCATTTGCAAGTAACTGTGGGGGGGCATTGGTTCTTGGGTCAGTAAATAATGCACAAATGCGGTCTTTTCCATTTTTGTTGTCTTTTACGTCTGCATGGGATAATTTATTTGCATACCACTACCTACAATCACCTCTAAAGGTATTCCATCTATCTATTTGGTTAGTTGCGGAGTCAACTTCACCAATCAATGTTTGCAATGTGTTGGCTAAAGTCATGCGGGATGGATTTGTGGCATGATTTTGTCTTATATTTTGAATAAGGTTCTCAATGAAAATTTTATTTTGTCAGATTTTTCCAATGATATCAGCTTGTGTTCTTGTTGGTTCCGTGGGGACAGAAGGAGCCACAGGAGGTGGATCTATGTTTGGAGGAGGGTTTTGTGGAATGTTTGAGGGTTTTGAGGAATATTTTGATGGTTTGTAGGATTACGAGCTTGTCTGAGCAACTGACAAAACAAAAAATTGTATACATAAACAAAAAATTGAAAAACCCATGAAAATCACAAAAAAAACCTAAAATGCAAACAAATTGATCAAAATCGAGGGCTTACCTCTTTGTCTTGGTGGCATGGTTGAAACTATCATGATCCACAAGTCTGAAGAGTAATTTTTAGGGGGTATTCAAAGTGCGAGTGCCAAAGGTCTTAGGAGAAATTGTGGTTGGAAAGGAAAAATGAGGGAAAATGAGGAGTCGCGGGTCTATTTTTTTTGTCTCAGAGGACCGTGATCATAGTTTTAAACGGTTTTAAACCCATGCTCATGGTTTAAAAACTGTGAAGTTTTAGGTTTGGAAATCACCGAGCCTATAAAAATAGTTACACGAGTGTGGTTTAAAAACCGTGAGCGCGGTACGTAAATTTCAGGTTTTTATGTCCACTTAATTGTCCACCATCTTGGTGCACTTACCCAACAACAAAGATTTACCCAAACATAAGCCAACACAATTTTCTTAAGAATGATAAATGACACCACAACTTCAGTACTTGAATGGCAAAGGAATATGCAGTAAGGTTGCAAAACATAGAGTTACCGATTGGTAATATAGATTAACTATTACCAGTCGGTAACACATATTTGTTACCAGCTAGTAACACATATTTGTTACCAGTTGAGCAACACATATATATGTTACCTATTGGCAGAACATATATCTGATTATCGACTAGATACCGACTAGATACATATATCTGTTACCAACTGGAAACACATATATTTGTTACCGGTGAACAACACATATATTTGTTACCGGCTGGTAACGCGTATATCTATTACCATTCGGTAATAAATATATATGTTACCGGTCGGTAACTCATTTATCTGTTACCGGTCAATAATAGAAATATTTGTTTCCATTCAATAATAAATATATATATGTTACCAACCTGTAACACTGATACATGTTGTCGGCTGATAACACTTGCACATTTGACTTTTCATCCGTCAAGGCTCACCGCAGAATTTATTATCGAGTGGTAACACAAATAATTGTTACCATCCATTTACAGAAAATAACCTTATCAGTCTACTAATAGAGTTATCTTTTTCACTTACCTCTTGAGTCTCTTGCTTTTTCTTGAATCCTTCGGCTTGTGGTTTATACTTTAGGATTATTCACAGTGCTTATAATGTAAAAAATAAGACTATATTATGGCAAATTAATCCTATATTAGAATGGGTTATAACATTGAGTGGTTATAGGAAGAATGTTATATGAATTTACTAACTTCAGTGATCCCTTGGCGGAAATACTAGGTGAAATTATATTCAAATTTGTTTAGGTACTCATAAATATTTTGGCAAACGCGCTACCATACGGTAGTAACAAAATTCACCAGATTCAAAATTCAAAATCCCTTATAATTACCTTTTCACAAATATTAGGCCCTAAAATTTACCCTGGCCTACACCACATTATGCTTTTCTCTATTATATAAGGTCTTTAAATAGTTATATATTTGTCATGATTCATTTCATGGGAGGTAGAACTCAAGCAAATTCCTATGTTATTACTGTTAGGGCAGAAAATAGTCTCATATAAGATGGGAAACTTGCTCCTAGATCTTCAATGCCCATATTCCTGGAGGTAAAGACATCCACTCCTCATCAAGCTCCCAAATTGGCTCACATCTCATCCTCACGAGGCCAAAGTTCAAGTCAAACATATACTTCCTCAAGCCCTCCTACCGAGTTACAAAAAGTAATGAAACAATTGCAAAATTTCAAGAATAAGTTAGTATCCTTGCAGAGGCAGCAATCTCAAAGTTTCAGACCTTACCATCCTTCATACCAACCCAACAAGCCCCCTTATCAGCCAAACAAAACACCATTCCAATATTCTCCTAAAAATTAGAATCAATTCCCCTCCTCTATGCCATTTCAACCATATAATCCAAAATTAGCTAGTTCATCCAAATCCTTAGTTCGCGTTCAAAATAACCTTGTACAAGATTATGAGCGGTGTTTCCCTTGTCATATTCCACACAACCAAACAATATACCCCAATAACATTTTTAACCAATCCTTGATGGTGCAAAATTTATCCTGTTCCTCAAAATACACCCACAAAAGAAAGTCAACAGCAGGGAATTATTCAAAAGACGCCGCCAAGTGATACTTCACTTGTAAACTGGAAAATGGATGAATTTTGTGGAATAAATCATACCTTCCCTCAAGGTGTGGTTGTTAATACTAGATCTCATATAAGGGTTATGGAAGAAGGAAAATCAGCGAACATAGGTCATTCTCAACCTTCCCTAACACTCAAAAGGGGTGACAATTCAAATTCAGTTGCTAATATGTAAAGAAGCCACATAGGTCAGGCATTAGGAATGCAGAACCATCCCAAAGGACCTCCCACATTAGCTCAAATACAAGAAGACGTTGTTGTAAATAAGGCACAGCAAAAGGATAATTCAATTTCCTTCAACATCCTTGAACAAATAAAGAAAAAAAATGCTAGTATGTTAATGTGGGAATATTTAGAAATTACAAGACAAAGTGATATCTTACAAGTAGTTATGACCAATTTCTCCACTCCAAGTGAGTCACCCAAGGAATAAGCCAATTTTTTTCTCACTAATGCAATACAACAGAAGGAAGATCAGTCAAACAAAAACCTAAAGCCCCATCCTTTCTAAGTATCTTTGATCATTGGAAATCATTTAGTTCACAGTTGTATGATTGATTTAGGGGAAAGTAGCTCAGTGATTCCTAAGCAAATTATAGACCAGCTAGGTCTCAAATATGAGTCTCTTTCTGAGTGGTTCAACTAGATGGAACAACAGTGGGAAATGTTGGGGTTACCAAAGGTCTATGTCTTATATTGCATGCATGCCCCAAATTTTATATTCCCCAATATATCTTCATAATTGACCTACCTTCACTCTCTGCTCTATGTCTATCCAAAGACTTCACTACCAAAATTGAAGGATATTTATCAGTTGACTAGTCTCATATGTTCTTCAGAACCAGGTATGGCACTAAGGCTACCATCAAGTCTGAACCAATTACTTCATATCATATAAAACCTTATGTGCCCAACCACATCAACGTAAATTGTTCTAGTTTTGATCAAGAAGATTGTTTAAACACCTAAGAGGCAAATACTTAGATTAAGAGAATTCACGACTTATTATTTGATGAGTGGGGGAATGAATGCCATGGTTTTGACACATATCAACATATTGAGGAAGTTGGCTTTGGTATTTATTATCTACATGAGGAAAATTCACATCTTCCTAGTGTTGTCAAATGAAATGATGAAGAAGAGGATGGCATTTGGAAAAAAAAATTGATGGATCAATAAACAGACAAGGAGTAAGGGAAGGTTTAGTCCTTATATCTCCCACAGGTATGAAGTATTACTCCTCTTTCATATTTCAATTTAGATTGCTCCAAAAACACAGTAGAATATGAGTCCCTCGTCCATGGCTTGCAATGGGTAAGAATGAAGAACATCAAGAAATTGTAGACTTTTGGAGATAGTCAACTAATTGTAAACCATGTCAGAAGGTCAAATGTGCTAAGAATGGCTTACTAAGATTCTACAAACATAGAGTATGAGATATTTTGGAGGATTTTGAATCCTTCAACTGTTGGGGTGTGGAGCCTATTTTTGGTCTTCTCAAATCAGTATTGAAGTGTGGAGTTCAAATTGGGAAGATGAAAGGTCATGACCATTTCTTTTCCAGCCATGGGAAGATGAAAGGTCATGACAGGTTCTTTTCCAGTCATGGGAAGATGAAAGGTCATGACTTTCAAACTTCTAGGGTCGGATTTTGGACTTCTTAAAGGATTGTAATCCTATAAATAGAGGTGTTAGGGTATCTTGAAGATATCTTGTGTGTTCAAGAGGTCTTGAGTCTTAGTGATCAAGAGTGATCAAGGTTAAGAAATTGGGTGTCAGTTAAGTGGTTTAGATGTGATTTAACATCTTTGGAATTCTTTTGTGAATTCATAACTAAGAGAAGACTATGAGAGTTGTTTTACTCTTGTTGATGATAAAATCTGAGCAAGTTCTTGGTGGACATAGCCCACATTGGGCGAACCATGTTAAATCTTGTTTCGTCTTCTTTTGTGCATTATTTATTTATGTTGTTCAAATATTTACTTCATGTATATTTCTACTATAGATTGAAGTATTCCTACCGTATGAAGGAATTGTTTCCTGCATAGAAGGAACTTATCTGAATGTTTCTAACAACTGATGCACCAAATATAATTGTTAACGCTCATTTTGTAATTTATCATAACAATTAAGAAATTAGCAATACAAACACCATGCATTAGCTTTACTTCACGTAACTAGCTATAAGAGTCAGAAATGGCATAATGAACATCAAGTGTTGAGATCTTCGGCCGTTTCCTAGTCTAACATTGGCCCCCTTGCTCGAAGATAACAGGCATATGGAGAATGTACTTGCACCTGGCATGCAAGGATCATGCATTACAACCTTTGACATGGATGAGGTTTCTATAGAAAGCCTTCAGCCAATTTCTTATCAGAAGTTGTTGGATAAAAACTACAGGAATCGAAATTGGTTATGCCTTGTATCTTGGTTAGCCACAGACTCACAAGTGTAATGACTTGCATGGAAGGATTCTTCAACAACCAATTTGGTGGAAGTTATCAGGGTTTCCCCTATCTGCACTCCTAATACAATGAATCCATTCAATCGGAAGGTTATTTAATAAAAATCCACCTAGCAATAGTTCTATTTTTGTTCATGATGTGCCAAGTCTATGCATCGATTTCCTCATGACATGTTAAAAGGGTAAAGATTGACTTTGATGATTAGGTTAGGAAAGTTGAATCTTGATCTTTGTTGCTCATACATATCCTACATTTGGGACTTCTCAAGGTTATGGTTATACATTAATTCAGATCTCTACCCCATGTCAATGTGAAATTTCCACGTAGCCCAATTCTAAACAAGTGATAGACAAATTGAGGAAATGTCACACAAGCAGAAGAGGCCGACCAAATGCCACCGTCTCGATTTCTGCCAAAGGTAACTTTGGTCGGGTTTGACACGAGAGGTATATTCCCATTTGAATGACCTTGAATTGTGTTTCCGGGGGCAGTATTCAAAACCTTCCACAAGATAGGCGCAAGTCCAATATTCAGCTAGCAATCATCCCTTTTGTGGGAAAATGGTCATAAAGTTTAGATTATTCCTTCCAGTGATAGAGTGCTTCCCAGTAGGGAAACTTATCATCGGAGGTAAATTGGCACCAGCTTATTTTTTACAACTCAGCCTTAGTCCATTGACCCTTTGCTTCAAAAGGGATGAAATTGTTGAATCGACCTATTCAAGGATTTCCCTTACTGTATCCATCACATTGCTTAATTCCATGCCACAACCATAGTCACACGTACTTTATGATTCCTTGGAATCAAGGAACCTTAACAGACATGACTTATTTTTATACATCACTTAGTATTGTCAAAATTCATGTTCAGGTGAAAAATGCAGAATTGAACACTCCCTTTGTAAGGTAATCTTACAAACATTCCTGCTTAATTTGGTACAATACTTAACATATCAGACAAGTTCCATAGGCAAGTGATGGTTGACGCTCAGTTTTAAAACGGTCTCGTTCCTAATTATCATTCTCTAAACACCACTAGTTGCACCTGTGTAAAAAACTAATCCATGGCTTTGCTTTATTTATACCATGGTTTGGATTACTATGTAATTTAGTTGCTGCAGATGGAGGATGGCAACTTACCTATGGCACACAGAATGACTCGGTCATATATGTCAAAAGACCATCCAGATTCGCAAAGGGACATATTTTCTCTAGATTAGACATGTGTTAAGGGATTGGAAGCTAAATGCACTCATTTCTGTCCTGCTATTGAAAACCATCTTGAATGCTCCTCAAGTTTATGATCACCTACCATGAACATGGAAGGTTGGAATTAACCACCTACTACAAGGTGTAAGACAATGCCAATAATGGTAACACTTGAAGACTTTGAATGCAGGTCATCATGAGACTTCCCCTTGCCTCACCTTCATTGATGATCTAATTGATTCAAGTTTTTCTCACTTCCCCTAGATCTGGGTTTCTGCATTTTTTTGACAACCTTCAATGGAAAGCCTTGATAATTGCGCTGAAACAAACTCAAACAAAGTTGAAATCTTTCATCTTGGATTATGGAGAACAGTCAATTTATCAGCAATGGATTTCTTGAGCTTTAATCCTTCGCATAAATTCCAAGCAGGCATCGGGAATGTCTTCTTCTATCTCCTTCACTCAGTTTGATTCTCATCAAGATACATGGGCAGGACTTCATGCATCGATAGGGTGTGGAGCATGTTGGTTACCAAATGAAACAGTCTTGCCACTCAATTTTTGTAGTTCCGGAAGCAGTGAGGTGCCATAGTTGGAAGTTCAAGACTTCAGGAGCATAATACTGCAGTTACGAATTTGTGACCACGACAGCTCTTGCCTACTGATGATAAGGCTTGTGTCTTGTAGAGCAACAGAGCAATTAACATGTTGTTAGATTGAGTTTTAGTACGGCGTAGACAACTATTTGTTCATCATTGCAGATGCTTTGCATAGGATCCACAGGACTTTCAAGGCTTCTACCAAAAGAAATCATCTTGCTAGGCTATTGTTAGCATTTTGATTTTGTAGTTATCCGGATCAATTAAAGTGTTAGTATTCCTTTGAAAATCACCTCGTAGTTTTACAGTCAAGATATAGTTTCCTACTGCTGTGGTTTGAGGAATTGTTTCCGCATATTTGTTCTCTAATTCCTAACAATTGGTATCAGAGCTTTGGTGGTTTTTTTCTGAAGTTGTAAATCACAGGGAAAGTTTAGCTTGAGTGGGAGCTATGGTAGATGAGGGAAGATCGAGGGTTGAGAAGTTCAATGGGTAGAACTTTGGTTTGTGGAAGATGCAAATGGAGGATTACTTATATCAGAAGGACCTCCATGTTCCTTTGGCTGGAAAAACAAAGAAACCTACAGCCATGTCGGATGAGGATTGGGAGTTGCTGGATAGAAAGGCACTCGGGGAAATTTGGTTATGCCTTGCATCTTCGGTTGCTTTCAACATATCGCAGGAGAAGACCACGGAAGGTCTCATGAGTGCATTGGGGAAGTTATATGAAAAACCCTCTGCCTCTAATAAAATATTTTTGATGAAAAAGTTATTTAATATGAAGATGTCTGAGAATGGTTCTGTTGCTGATCATTTGAATGAATTTAATATGGTTGTGAGTATGTTAAACTCGGTAAAAATTGACTTTGATGATGAGGTCAGGGCTTTGTTGATTTTGTGCTCCTTACCAGATAGTTGGGACAGCTTGGTTATGGTTGTAAGTAATTCAGTCTCTAATAACTCAAAGCTGAAGTTTGAGGATGTAATAGGTGTGATCCTAAGCGAGGAAATGCGAAGGAAGAGCACCAGAGATTCTTCTACTTCTGGAAATGCTTTGACGGTGGAGAGCAGAGGGAGACAAAAGAATAGAGGGAAAGGTAACCATGGGAAGTCGAATGATCGTGGAAGGTCAAAGTCCAAGAGTAAGTTAGAATGTTGGCACTGTGGGAAGGTTGGTCATGCTAAGAAATATTGTTGGGCTCTTCGGGATAAGAAGAACAAGGAGGAAACTAAAGAGGTAAATGTGGCAGCAGGTGATGTTTGTCAGGATGCCTTAATTCTTTCTTTAGATAATATTGTTGAGTCTTGGGTGTTAGATTCAGGGGCTTCTTTCCATGCCACCCCACATAGACATTACTTTACTGAGTTTGTTCAAGGTGATTTTGGACATGTATATCTTGGTGATGATGAACCATGCAACATAGTAGGGAAAGGTTGTGTTCGGGTGAAAATGTAGAATGGGAACACATGGCTACTTAAGGATGTCAGGCATGTGCCTAAGTTGAGGTGGAACTTGATATCAGTGGGTCAGCTGGGTAGTGATGGTTCTATACGGTTAGTTTTATAGTGGATTCTTGGAAGGTTACCAAGGGAGCTCTTGTGGTTGCAAGAGGTAAGAAAACTGGTACTTTGTATTTAACCAGTGGTGCTGATTATTGTAATTTAGTTGCTGCAGATGGAGATGCAACTTTGTGGCACCAGAGACTCAGTCATATGAGTCATAAGGGCATGTAGATTATAAAGGACAGGTTGCCTAGATTAAAGGAGTTAGATTTGGACTTCTGTGAGGACTGTGTTTATGGGAAACAGAAGCGGGTGAGATTCCTCAAGGTTGGACCTACCAGGAAGGAGGGTAAGTTGGAGTTAGTGCATACAGATGTATGGGGGCCAGCTAAGGTAAAATCTATTGGTGGTTCATGTTATTATGTCACTTTCATTGATGATGCAACTAGAAAAGTTTGGGTATATTGCATTAGAAAGAAATATGATGTGTTTGAAACTTTCAAAAGATGGAAAGCTTTGGTTGAGAATGAAACAGGTCTCAAGTTGAAATGTCTCAGGGTCAGATAATGGAGGGGAGTATTACAGCAATGAATTTCTTGATTACTGTTTGTAAATGGGATCTGCAGGATAAAGAATGGTTCCAAATACTCCATAGGAAAATGGAGTGTCAGAGAGAATGAACAGGACAATCATGGAGTGTGCTAGGTGCATGAGGTTACATGTGGGGCTGCCACTCATGTTTTGGGTGGAAGCGGTAAGTAAGATTAACTATTTATCTGATTAATAGAGGACCCTCTATGGCTCTTGGATGGAGGTATATGAGGAGGCTTGGTTTGGTAAGAAAATTGATTACTCATTTCTTAGAGTATTTGGATGTGAGGTAGTTTTGTTCACATTGATAAAGATGATAGGACCAAGTTAGAGGCTAAGTATGAGAAATGCACCTTTGTTGGATATGGTGAGGATGAACTTTGGACATGTGTTTGGAGTCTTAAGGACAAGAAAATATTTTGGTCTGCAGAGATATTGTCTTTAATGAAAAATTCATGTATAAAGATCAGTTGCAGGAAACTAGAAAGAGGAATCAAAGAAAGAATACACAGTGTTAGATTTTTGGACAACAAGGTGTCCAAGGGGCTGGTTCAGGTGTCTTACATGTTCTGGCACAACCCAGTTCAGGAACCTACTCATCAGGAACCCCAAACTCCTAGGTGAGAAGGTCTTCTATGGTAAGAAGGGAATATTAGCAATGATTTACTCCATCTTTGAATTATTTATTGCACCATCCAAAATGGATCTAGCTTCCATTAGTGAGTTTGCAAGGAAGCAATGTACTATAGAGTTTCCTATCTGCTGTGGTTTGGAGGACATTAACAAGACCATTGTTAGATGCATTTTGTCATAATTCCTAACAATGGTATCAAAGGCAGACTAGAAAATTTTTTGCTGAAGTGGTTAAATCAACGAGGGAAAGTTGAGAATTGCAGAAACAAGTGATATCAGCTATGCTGGATGAAGGAAGATGGGTAAGGAAAATTTTATTCAAGGCTTGTAGTCGAGTAAGGAAAGTTCACAATCCTTAGAACTTTGCAGTTTGTGGAATGCCTTAAAACTGATTGGAGGTTCCACTTATTCAGTAAGGACCTAGCCATGTTCCTTTGGATGGAAAAGCAAAGAAATTTACAACCATGTCATGGATGAGGATTGGAGGAGTTACTGGATCAAAGAAGTATGAGTTCAATTATCCGGATGGAAAATTTGGTTTATGCCTTGCAAGTTCTGTTGGCTTTCACCCCCATATCAGGAGTATTTCTCCATAGCTGTCTCATGAGAAATGTTGGTCTGAAGTTATATAAGTCAAAGACTCTACCTCTACCATAAAATATTTCAAAAGGGTTTGAAAATTTAACCTATGAATGTCATTGTATGTTAGAATGGTAATTTCCAAAGTGTTGAGTCTATTTGAATGAATTTCCCATAGGTTGTCTATCTTATGTTAATTGTAAAAATTTCTTTGATTGATGAGGTAGGGACTCTAATTCCATTTCAGTAAAAATTGTCCTTACCAGAAGTTTGGTGGCTTTTGGGACATCTTGGTTATGGTTATTAGTAAATCGATCTATAATAATTCAAAATAAAGTTTAAGGATGTCATTAGGTGTGATTCTAAGTGTCAAGGAAATCAAGGACAGAGTTCCTTGAGATTTTTACTTCTCAAAAGAGTCTTTCAAAAGTGGAGAGATTTATTGTTAGTCAAAAGAATAGAAAAACCTTGTAACCATGGGAAGTCTGAAAAACTTGTACGGAATTCATTTGTGGTCCAAAATTAAGTTACAAATTGCACTTTTGGAATCCCAATCTTGGTCATGGTTGTAATTATTGGGCCTTCAAAGGAAATTTGGTTTAAGAACTAAGCAGGAAACTGGAGGTAAAGGTAATCCATTCAGGTTGATGTTTGTCATTTGATGCTCTTAATTCTTTCCTTTAGATAATATTGCATTTTGGTCATTGGGTGTTAGATTCAATTTATTTCCAAACCCCACATAGACATTACTTTACTGATTTTGTTCAAGTGGAAATTTCACATGTATTCATGGTGATGATCAACCATGCAAAATAGTAGGGAAAAGTTTGTTTGGGTGAAAATCCTACCAAATGTGAACACATGAGATACTTAACAAATGTCAGGCACTGTGCCTAATTTGATGGTTGTAGGAACTTGATATCATGGGACACCTGGGTTTTGATGGTTGTATGTCATTTTACAATAAGATTCTTGGAAGGTTACCAAGGGAGATCTTGTGGTTGCAAGAGGTAAGAAAAATGAGTCACTTTGTAAACGAGATGGTACTGATTATTGCAATTTATTTCTATAAGATGGAGATGTCAACCGTTTTGTGGTACCTGAGGTTTCTTGACTCTGGTCATATAGAGTCAAAAGAGAATGTGATTATACAAAGGACAGTTTGTTTGTTAGATTAAAGGAGTTAGATTTAGACTTCTGTGAGGATTTATTATTGTTTATGGATGAGAATATTAATGGGTGAGATTCCTCAAGGTTGGTTTTACCATGCAAGGAGGGTATTTAGTTGGAGTTAGTGCATACCTAATGTATGGGGGCCAACTAAGGTAAAGATCTATTGGTGGTTCATGTTATTATGTCACTTTTTGATGATGAATTAGAAAAGTTTGGGTATATTGCATTAGAAATGAAATGCATGATGTGTTTGAAACCTTCAAAAGATGGAAAGCCTTGGTTGAGAATGAAATAGGTCTCAAGTTGAAATGTCTCAGGTCGGATAATGGAGGGGAGTATTACAGCAATGAATTTCTTGATTACTGTTTAGTAAATGGGATCCACAGGAAAAGAATGGTTCCAAATACTCCATAGGAAAATGGAGTGTCAGAGAGAATGAACATGACAATCATGGAGCATGCTAGGTGCATGAGGTTACATGCGGGGTTACCACTCATGTTTTGGGTGGAAGCGGTAAGCAAAACTATTTATCTGATTAACAGAGGACCCTCTATGGCTTTGGATGGAGGTATACCTGAGGAGGCTTGGTCTGGTAAGAAAATTGATTACTCATTTCTTAGAGTATTTGGATGTGAGGTATTTGTTCACATTGATAAAGATGATAGGACCAAGTTAGAGGCTAAGTTTGAGAAATGCACCTTTGTTGGATATGGTGAGGATGACTTTGGTTTTTGTGTTTGGAGTCTTAAGGACAAGAAAATATTTTGGTCTAGAGATATTGTCTTTAATGAAAAATTCATGTATAAAGATCAGTTGTAGGAATAGAAATAGGAATCAAAGAAATAATACACAATGTTAGAGGACATTACGGAGAAAAGGTGTCCAAGGGGTGTTCAAGTGTAGCATGTTCTGGCACAGCCAGTTCAGGTACCTACTCATCAGGAACCCCAAACTCCTGAGGTGAGAAGGTCTTCTAGGGTAAGAAGGGAACCTAAATGATTTACTCCATCTTTGAATTATTTATTGCTCACTGAAAGTGGAGAGCCAGAGTGCTTTGAGGAAGCAGTGCAGGTGGATGCCAGGAAGAAGTGGGAGCAGGCCATGGATGAAGAGCATAGATCTCTTATGGAAAACTAGACTTGGGATTTGGTGGAGCTACCTGAGGGCAAGAGATCATTGCAAAACAAGTGGGTGTATAGAATCAAAGAGGAAGATGGATAGGATAAGATACAAGGCCCTGGTTGGTGGTCAAGGGATTTACACAGAAGAAAGGTATAGACTTTGATGAAATTTTTTTCTCATGTTGTTAAAATGACTTCTATTAGAACTCCTTCTTGGTTTAGTAGTAGTAGAAGACCTACACTTAGAGTAGTTGGATGTGAAGACTACATTCCTTCATGGTGATTTTGGAAAGGAATTGTATATGTAACAGCCACAAGGTTATGAGGTTAAAGGGAAGGAGAGGTTAGTGTGCAAATTGAAGAAGAGCTTGTATGGCCTAAAACAAGCTCCACAATAGTGGTACAAAAAGTTTGACAGTTTTATGCAGGAGCAGGGTTACTCCAGGTGTCACTCAGACCATTGCATGTACATCAAGAAGTTTCTTGATGATAGTTATATTATTTTGTGCCTGTATGTGGATGATATGCTTGTTATAGGGAAGAACATGCAAGAAATAAAGGTACTCAAGAAGCAACTAGGTGACTCCTTTGCTATGAAGGATTTGGGGGCAGCAAAGTAAATCCTTGGTATGAGAATAACTCAGAATAGGAAGGAGAGGAAGTTGGTATTATCTCAAGAAGAGTACATAAAGAAGGTCTTAGAGAGGTTTAGTATGCAGGATGCTAAACCGGTTGGTACTCCTTTGGTAGGTCACTTTAAATTATCAAAGGAGCAGAGTCCCAAGACTGAGGAGGATAAAATCCAGATGTCTAGGGTACCATACTCATCAGCGGTTGGTAGCTTGATGTATGCTATGGTATGCACTAGGCCTGACATTTCCCATGCAGTGGGAGCAGTGAGCAGGTTTATGAGTGATCTAGGTAGAGAGCACTGACAGGAAGTGAATTGGATTCTTCGATATTTGAGAGGGACCATGGGAGCAAGCATTGTGTTTCAGTGGATCAGACACTACATTTGGCTATGTAGATTCAGACATGGCAGGAGATTTGGACAGCATAGGAGGAGCATGAAATGTTATGTATTTATGGTTGGTGATACAACAATGAGTTGGATTTCATGGTTACAAAAGGTTGTGGTTTTGTAAACCACAGAGGTTGAGTATGTTGCTACCACAAAGGAAAGCAAGGAGATGATTTGGCTACAACAGTTGCTTGATGAGTTGGGTCATAAGTAGGAAGTTGGGAGACTACACAGTGATAGTCAGAGCATTATTCATTTAGCAAAGAACTCCGCTTTTCACTCTAGGACAAAGCACATTCAGCTGAGATATCATTTCATCAGGGCAGCTTTGGAAGAAGATAAGTTGAAGTTAGAAAAGATTCATACCAGTCAGAATCTTATGGATATGATGAACAAGGTAGTCACAAGGGAGAAGTTGAAGTTATGTTCAACTTTGATTGGCCTTCATGGTTGATAATGAAGGGTTAGAGAACTTTTCTCAGTAGGAACAATCTCCAAGTGGGAGATTTTTGGGGTGTGGAGCCTATGTTTTGGTCTTCTTCAAACAGTATTGAAGTGTGGAGTTCGAATTGGGAAGATGAAAGGTCATGACATTTCTTTTCCAACCATGTGAAGATGAAAGGTCATAACAGTTTCTTTTCCATCCATGGGAAGATGAAATGTCATGAATTTCAAAATTCTAGGGTCGGCTTTTGGACTTCTTAAAGGATTGTAATCCTATAAATAGAGGTGTTAGGGTATCTTGAAGGTATCTTGTGTGTTCAAGAGGTCTTGAGTCTTAGATCAAGATGAAGAGTGATCAAGGTTAAGCAATTGGGTGTCAATTGTGGTTTAGATGTGGCATCTTTGGAATTTTGTTGTGAGTTCATAACTGAGAGAAGACTATGAGAGTTGTTTTACTCTTGTTGATAATAAAATATGAGCAAGTTCTTAGTGGACGTAGCCCACATTGGGTGAACCATGTTAAATATTGTCTTGTCTTCTTTTGTGCATTATTTATTTATGTTGTTATATTTCGGCATGTATAATTTTTCTATATAGTTTCCTACTACTGTGGTTTGAGGAATTGTTTCTGCATATTTTTTCTCTAATTCCTAACATCCATTGCAAGGAGGAGAGCCTTGTACTCTATAGTGTTAGTATTTTCAAATTGCAGCTTGTGTGTAAATGGAAAGAATTCACCTGAGGTAGAGGTCAAGATAATTCCATCTCTCGACCCTTCACTTGAGTGAATTCCATTGAACTCTATGGTCCACAGCTGATCTTCTTCATCTTTTGTGAGGAGAGGAAATATTTTGTCTCTTATAGAGATGAGGAAGTAGTTCCACATCTAATTGTTTTAGAACATGATGTTTTTTATTGGGTTGTCTAAATTGTAAATGTTATATTTTATCTTTCATACAAGAGAAAATTCTTCATTTCCCCTTTCATGGGAAAGGTTACAGAGGAAAAATCCATCCGAATTTCCCCGTCTATGTCCCTACAAAATATTCTACTCAAAAGTATGCCAAATGACGTTGGGATGTCTTCCACCAATATTGTGAGAAACACCTTCTTGTCGGGAAAGTATTCCAAGGCCAATTTTTCATCTTTGATCCTTCCCACCAATGGAACTTATTTGGACTCCACAAAATAACAAGATCCATTTACACATGTAAGAGTAGGTCATAAGGTATTGAATACTTTTATGGGCATGAAATTATCAGATGCTCTAGAATCTATGATACAATTATTTAACCGGTAGTCTTTGATTAGGAGTGATAGGTAGAAGGGTTATATCTTATTAGTTTTGGATGCACTAAGTTCCAACATAATCTATGTAGGGGGTGTAGGTGGTTTTGGTAGTAGGCCCTTAGGATTGGGATTCAAAATGTTGGATTTTGGGATACCACTCTAGACAATATTGAGGAAGCTCTTGAATTCGTCTAGATTTTTTTGCAAATATTCAATTTCAGTAAACTAAAATTGTGTTTTACTTTCATGTTTGACATAATCAAATGGAGCCAAGGTGGGGGAACTCAATGTTTTTGGGATAACAGAGGTTTTGCATTGTGGAGATGGTGTTCCCTTTGGAGGTTGATTATTCTTGGTGGATGCAGTAGCAAGTTTAGAAGGAGAAGGGGTGGATGATTTTGGTCAAGATTAAGGATATTTATAGGATTAGCTTTAGAAGTAGTTTTTAAATTAAGAGGAACACCAAAGGAGTTACTTGTTATGTCAATTGGCTTCTTTCTCACTATCGGTCAGTTTTGTCCTTTGCTGACTCCATTGATGGTGGAAGTAGATATCCCCTACTGATGACTTTGTTCAGTGGAAATTATTATAGAGGATCCTCCTTCTTCTTCATTACAGTGGATTCCAGGGAGGGTACTCCCTTTTTAGACTGGGAGAGGGTGAAAATAACACGTGATAAGTTTGGTGCTTCTTCTTCATCATCATCCTCACTTGATAAGTGGTATTCAATGAGACCATTTTGAGTATCGCCATCGGCCTATTTAATCTCAAGATTTTTTCCATCTTCATTTTCTTATTCTTCTTTTGGATCTTCCACCTCATTTTCCTTTGTTTGTTCTTTTGCATCACAGGTTATATTGATCAGCAGTGCCTCAAGAGAAAGCTTGCAGGGAGGTGGAGCTATCCTTGGCCTATTTGGGAGATTGGTCTTCTTTGGCACATTTCTCATGGTGGTTTGAGAGAGTTTCTTCTTGAGAGAAATTATATCATTGGCCATTTTTTAATCATAGGGTCAGTGGGAGTGGAGTTCAAACTCTCACCCTTTTGTTTTCCATTTGGGTTCTTCACTTTTCAAGATAAAATCAGATCATCCTCCATTTTGATGGCATAGTCTTGAGCTTCCTTCAAATTTTTAGGCTGAGACCTTATGAGAATAAACCCAACTTCAGGTAGTTTAGCACTTATAAATAATATTTTCAAATTATTTTCTGAGGGCATGGATTTGAGAGGTATCCTCTTGAGCACTTTGTTATATCTTGCTATAAAATCCCTAATGACTTCATTAGATTCTTTCTTCATATGCACTAGCTACACAAAGAGGTCCTCTTAATCTTTTGTAGACTTGAATATGTCTTTAAAGCAAGTATTGATATCATCCCAACAAATGATTGATCTTACTAGTAGAAGGGGTAAAATCATTTTATCTCTTTTTCTTGTAAGAATTCCACAATCAATCTGATAGATACAACTTCATGTTCAACACCCAACACACCATAAGTAGTGATGAAGTATTCAAAATGTTATTCTGAGAGTTGTGATCCATCTTCCAGAACCTTTGAAAATATTTTCCTTAAAACTTGTGGCAGCTTGTGAAGAGGTTGTGGTAGTGCAAGTGGGCCTGTGTTTTTTCCCCATGGCACAATAGGTTGTGATATCTCTTCTTCACCCATTAAATTTTTATCCTCCTCTTCTATTCTTACTCTTTCTTCCACTCTAGCTGCAGCTCTCACTTCTTCTCTTTCTTGAGATCTTGCTTCTACTTCAATTTCATATATTTCTTCTACTTTGACTCTTGCTTCCACTTATTCTATTGCTTTATCTTTTGCTTCAATTTCCATTTTAGTTAAAGTTTTCAAAATATTCACTGAGATTTGGAAACTCTTTGTCCAATGGGTTAACATCACTTGGACCACCACTGAGAGTAGTTTCAAGAAGAAGGAAGTTCCTTATAGTTCTTTCTAATTCTTTCCTTCTTTGTATATCTTTATAGATCAGATCAAGATCTCCTCCTTTTTGTTATGACCTGTTATACCTGCGATCAAAAAAATTGTAGATTTGATATTATCTTAAGCTCTTCTTTGTTGTATTTTTTCTTGTATCACTCTTTCTCATTCTTCAACACGTTTCTATTTAGTGTCTAGCACTTGGGTATATATGAAGTAATATGAAAAATTCTCTTTGTTGTGCCAGATAGCTTCCTTCAAGTTAGATACAATATCTTATTTAATATGAAAAAGTAATTCAGGTCTCTAGACATGTAGGTTACTGGTAATAGCCATGGATATGAGACATAAGGCTTTGTGACTCTTCAACTTCCATTTTTTAAATTTTTTTCTGGATATTTCAATTTTTTGGTATTTTCTTGTGATTAGTATTTTAGGTGCAGATTTTTCCAAGTTTTCCACATGGTGGGTGCTAATAACTATTGACAAGAAAAAATTTTAGGTGGACAAATTTATGGGTATCCACGAGCTCTTTGAGACTGTAGGTCCCTATGTTTTAATGGTGAAACTCCATTTATTATGCATGAATGAAATGAAAATATATGGTGGCCTTAGAAGCGTGTGATCCAACAAGAACACTCCACTAAACCTATGGTGAAATAGTTTAATTACTTGTGAGGGAGGAAATTTCTTGAGAAGATAGGAAAAGGAGTGGGAAAAAGGAAGGGAGATTAATATCTCAGGTACAGAATCAAATTATTGTGTACATTAATCAGAGTAGTTCATCACACATATAAGGAAAGAAAAAACATTGAAATTGGAAACAAGACAAGATAAGATTAGGAACACAAAGTTTTAGTAATCTTCTTATCAAAAATGAAATAAAATCATTTCTCTTTCATTGATGTTTTAACAAAGTTGTACATAGTAGGAAATGGAAGAACATATAAGGAGGGAATTAGAATAATGTTATCTCTTTTGCTTCTTCACAAGTAGTAATCTCTCATGAGCATACAAAATTGACAACCCTTAAGAATGAGGGTGCCATTACAATTTATAGATTATAGAATGACTCTTCACCTACCCCCCATATGACTTTTCATTTCTCCCTTGACAACATGTGACTTTTCATATTCCTAGAAATGGAATTAAGCCCACTTGTATAAATTAAGGTTGATTTATTACATTAAAAAAATTAGTCACATTTAAATGAATAAGATAAAATAGAAATAAGAAAAAATGAAAAGGTACAACCCCAATGAAGAAATAGAACATGGAAGAAAGGGGGAGAGAGGAAGGAAAGAGAGAAAGAAGAAGAAAGAAAAACTATGTTGATGAACACCCTGTTGCTGAAAAACTTTTCAAAATATCCATAGGGGAAATCTCAATGCCTTTGAATTTCTTGTTGAACCTTTCCCCCGCAGGTGCCATTTTTTCAACTTGTCGTATGTGAACAAACCTAAGTTATTTGATCCAACTTTATGTAAGAGAGTTAATGTTTCTACATTCAAAGTACCAAGAATGATGATATTTTACATTATTGGAAATTACTAACCTTATCTCTGCCATAGAATCTAATGTGTCTTTATTGAATGAGAATGTATCTTTAACCTCCCTTTTGACTAGATTTTCAAAATACCGCAAAAAATCATTTATTGAATTATTTTCATTCATGGATGGAACTCCAAGATTTTGTACTTGATAATTAATGTCTTTCTACATCTTTTCAACCCCTTCCTCCTATGAATCAAGCTCATTGATAGCATGTTTTATCATTTCATAGCAAGAAATACAAGTTTGAGCCCAAACTTGACACAAGTAATTTGATGTTGAAGAGAATACACCTTTGGTTATCAGGAGGGATGATTTGACCTTTCCCATATCCATGACTAACGGATACACTTGATCCCAATGATCATTTTATGTATCAATTACTTCCCGTGTTGTGATTATTTTCATGGCTATGGCATCCATGTACTTGTACAATGTCAAAATTTCTAGTAGCGAAACCTTCCCCTTCTCTAAGATCATGTTCACCTAGTTGTCATTCACTTTTCCCTACATGGTGAACCCTTTTGTTTTTCTAACCAACTCATGGTCGAAGCTACTTATTGGAGAAATTTATTCAGCTGTGAGATTCATAGAAACACTTGGATCTAAAAGAACCTGCACATATGAAGTGAGGGTCATGATATGGTATTCCACTTGGTCTACCTTCTTCTTGTATTCTTGTATTCTCACACTAAGACAAGTAGAAGACTCTTGAAACACGTAAGGATCACCCTCATGTGTTGCTAGGTCTAGGGGAATTTTGATCATTTTATAGTTAGCCATAGTCATTTCTTCGATGGGATTGAAAACCTTCATCCTGACTACCTCTACATATTGGTTACTTGAGGTGCCACTGAAAAAGTGAGAATCTATTTGAGCCAATTTTCCTTTCTTCCCTTTTACCATCGAAGCGACAGGCAAGAAATCACGAATGGTCACCTATTCCATTGTGTGAGCTTCTATTGTGATCATCTCCTATACTCAAGGAAAGATTTATTTTTTATGGTTTTGTAGCTAGCAAGATTGCAACCTCTTACTCTAAATGGAAAGAAACATCTTGAGTAGGTGGGGCCAGTGTGGCAAAAAAAAAGATAAGCTTGGAGATTTTTGTGGGACTAAGAGATGCATCAGGTCAATCTCTCATTTTTATATATAAAATACAATATTCTCCACTAGTATCACTTTATTTTGCAACTTAATGAAGCAAGGAGCCTTAGGCTCCACCGATTTTTTGTTTTATATTCCTCCTAATTGAGTCAGAGTAGGATATTTATTATTTTTCCTGGAAGAAGAATGGTAAGAATCCTTTCTCTAGAGAGAAGGGAAGCTACCACATGAGATGAGAGTACCTCTTTTCTCCTATACCATTCCCTTGACCTTTTATTCACCGCCTCCATGCATTATTTGATATCTCTCAACTTATGAACACTCCAAACCACTTAGAGAAGAGGGAAATATTTCACCGACGAATACTTGGATTGTATATTTCGGTGCCTTCCTGTTGAATACCATCTTCATAACATTCAAACTTGAATTTAATCATTTTATCGACTGTCATCCTCTTGTGATCACATTATCTTACTTCAAAATCATCAACATAGTTCACCCAAAAATATTCAATTTGAGGGACATGATACATATCAGGTAGGTGAAAGGTGTCTGGATCCTCTCGGATGTCAAAATATGCCCTTGAGGTTTATGAGCGCATGTTTATAGAGAATGTGGAAACTTCCATGTTGGAATCCTCATGAACATTCTTACAAGATAAAATCCCTAGTGAGATAGAGAAAGTAATCAAATTCTTCTTTATATTCCTCAACTTCTGATTGACATTGACCAATTGTCTACAAAATTTAATGAGAATGATCATGTCACTTAGGTAGCATATAAATCTCTGTGGAGCTAGTTCAAAACTTGAAACTCATATAAATGAAAAGGTTAAAAATTAAATGAAGTATGATCCATAAATTTTTACTAGAGCAGTTGTTGGTCCTCAAATATGCACCACCTTTTTGGATGATAGAAAATTTTCCCTCAAAAGGTATGGGGAAAGGGATTGGAAATATGGTGGACCGAATTGTTGTGTCCTTTTGTATCTAGGGAGGAGTCTATCACTTTCCTTAGAATCAAGCCTTAGGATGATTGAGGGGAACGTACAAAGGAGATGAGATTTTCCTACTAATTTTGGTTCTGCCTTGAACTAGGATGAGAGGACTCGAGGTGTAAAACATATTTGAAAAACTGTTAATTGACTACAAATGTTGATATGTGATTTGTCCTAAGGTGTATTCTTGTGACTGTTGGAAATCATGCTTGCAAAGGATAAATTATTGTTGTTCATTGATTCATTTTGTTGTGTTGTTGTTGCTTGGAAATGAAGCCATCCTTCCTTGTGTTCTGTAAAGTTGTGAACCGGTATTGTTGTTCGCATACTTATTTTTAATAATATAAAAACCTTGGATCAATTCCATTGATCCAAGGTATGCTTCATTTTTCTTACCTAACTAGTTTGATAAACCGACATTCAAAAATGGAAGGTAATAAGGGAATGATCTTTGTATATTTTAAATTTTATGGATCCTTCTTTTGAATTCCTTTCTTTACATTTTATGTAAATTATGAACTTGGATTTTCTAGTTAGTAAATTTTATGATGTTGAATGGCGTAAGAAGGATAAGGACCTACTACAAGACTATTAAGGTAAAACCTTAGTCCTAGTTGTTAAGATCTATCCTAATTGGATTCTAACCTAAGGTAAACTGGACCTATCTTAGATCTATTTATAAGCTACTCATGTTTCACCCTAACCTAAGTTTGTATGCTTTACGGTGTGGGGTTTTGAAATCACCTAAGGTAATGTAAGACCTATCTAAGATCTATTACCTAATACTAAACAATTATGGGTTATGACTTATTCTTTGATGGAAATTTATCTTTGGCAATTTTGAATGACCTAAGGTAAAAACTTTTTATCTAGCCTATGGTCTAATCCTAAAGTAATGTCTATCAAACCTAAACTAATGTTAAGATGAAAGGGGACCTAAGGGGTTGCATGGCAATTGGGAGGTGGTGGCGATGGTTTCTATGGCATTTAAGTGATTTGATTTTGAATTTATGAAACTTGGTACTACCATTTTTTACGGAGGCATGGAAAATAGATGGAATGCCTAGTTGACATCATTAATAAAGTTTAAAAATGCATTTATTGGTTGAAATTGAGCTCACCAAATTTAGATGGCAATGGTGTGGAGATTTAGGCGGGAGATTTGAATGTAATTGCATTAATGAGAATTGATCTTAGCGAAGAAAACACCTTGGAAGCCATGCAAGTGGATTTTTGGGAGGTTGTTTGGTCATTTTCTTATGGTGATTTTTGCTCTGCATGGGAATTTTTGGTTCGTCGAACCAGTGGTTATGTTTTCAATCTCTTGCTATTTTTGGTAGCTCTTGGCGAAGAAGTTTTGGGTTGTTGACTTTGTTTGGAAAAGAAGGAACTGTGGAGGCTCAAATGGAAACCTTCTGTGAATCAACATAAGCACTATCAGGCATGATAGGCTCTACCCATTAAGTTGTTCTAATTTTTACTAAACGACTTCATTAAAACAACTCTACTCTTGGAAACAGATGGGTTTTTATTTTGTGATGGTTATCTTGTATTCTTGCTAGAAATTTCTTTGTGTTTTTTTGATGATGAGCCTCTTATTGTTATCATGGAATGTGGGTCATTTCCTGTTAAGTTTAATAGTGAATCGTACCTTAAATTTTGTTGAGACTAGAATAATTTCAAAAACGTGTGAATCATGTTGTCTATTTAAAATGGATTACAGAAAATATGGTTGCTTTAAGTTTTGAACTAGGTCATTTCCTATTAAGTTTAATAATGAATCACACCTTAAATTTCATTGAGACTAGAATAATTTCAAAAACATGTGAACCATGCTGTCTATTCAAAATGGATTACAAAAAATATGGTTGCTTTAAGCTTTAAGTCTTTATCTATTGGAAGGAGGTAAGAAAGGTACTTTTCTTATCTGCAACACTTATTACTGGAGTCTTGTTACTTTTGTTGAAACTGTGTTGACATGGGTGCTTAGATTCATTTTTTTTGCGAATTCAACTTGTTTAAAACAACATTAAATGAGTTACTTCTTCTTAATTTTGCGGTTGAAAATTTTATTGCTTTGATCCTTGTATTTTGGTGGAAGTTGTGTTGAAGAGGTTGTTTAGGTTTTTTTTTTACGGATTCAAGCTTGTTTGGAAACAACAATGAAGGAAATACTCATACCTTTTCAGTTAAAACTTGGTTGTTTTGAATCTAGTTCCTCCTATGGAAACTGTGTGGTAATGGTTACTTTGATGCAAATATTCTCGTAATCATCTTGTTTGAATGTAGTAATGAAAAAATTCTTCCTTTTCTGAACTTTATATGTGTTTGGGCTTTTAAACCTCTGGAAGACTAAACTAAAGTGGGGAAATTGAAGTTTTTTTAAAATTAAGGATATTTTGAGTGTTGTTTTTGTCTAAGATAATATTTTGATTTATTCACGTTAGCTCTTGCTTAAGCTTGCACGATGTCGACCTCATTGTCTTTCTTCACTTTTAAATTATAAGATGGTTCGATAAGACTTACATGTTCTTGATCTGGGTAAACCTCTTGATTTAACTTGCTAGAATAGGTTTGTTAAAAACCTTTCTGTTGTGTTTTTGGGAATATTTAAAGAATGTATATCTTTTCTATGAAGAATTCTGGGATGAAATTTCATGATCTAGAACTAACCAATCGGTTCAGTGTGAAGGGTTTTAGATTATTCAATTTCTATGATCTATGGTTAAAGTTGAAGGTATAGAATGTCTTGGTGAATTAGTAGATTTGTATTATTGAGTCTGTCCATAGGAATGGAATGAAATGTTTTCGGTTTATCTAATCATCGCTCAAGTTTGAATTTTACACCTATAGTCATGTCATTCTTAATTGTTACATATTCTTTGAAATTGAAACTAGGTGGATCTTTCTCTTTCCATCCAAAGACTATGTTTCATTTATCCTCTGAGAGGTTGGGAGTATGTGATAACTTGATTTACTGATTGTATCATTTTTGTCGAAAATATTTTTAGGTTTGGTCCCTTATGGACTGAAACTTTTTGATAGGATGAATTGGAATGTCTTATGATGGTTGATACTTCATGTAAGTGATGTTTAGAATTCTTTCAAAAACATCTCCTTCTTGATGTAGCTAATGTGCTACTATTACTGTTCTTGTTTATGTTGGGAGTACTTCATCTTTGAGATCTGACTTGCATAATGCAGTCACATAATTCGGATTAGTATCATTTATTGCATGTCTTCTTTGTTTAAAAGAGTTTAACTATTTTGTGATTGGGTCTGTACCAGTCTTTTTATGACCCTCTTAACTTGGGAAATAATGATGGAATATTCTTCTAATATTGTTGATTGCTTCTTCTTTTTTTCCCCTCTGAGGTAAAGTTTTCATCATTGTTTTCTTTGGAAACTGTAGGATATTATATGACATACTCTCTTCTCTGAGTTGTGAAATATAATTCAAATCTTATCAAATTGTTAGAGAAGTTTTGATTTGTTTTATCTCTGTTCATCTTAACCCTCTGTTGTGTTCCTCTTGATAAAGAATTGATCGGTTCATTTTGTATTACTTATCAGGATTACAAATGAGTAGCTAAATTTAATCCTACTTATTCACTTTGACTTGTGTTGAATGGAAACAATATTTGGTAATGTGTGACTAGTTAAATGCAAGGGAGGAATGAATATTTTCCTATTTCTAACCTGTGTGGCCTAACTTGAGAACTTAGGCTATATCTTGGGCTTTAAATTGGATGTAGCATCTGAAATAGGAATCTCTTATTTTTATTATGTTAATGGCTCAACCTAAAACTTTCATGAAGGTTGAATTAGCTTGGCTATAGATGCTTTTCAGATGGAATATGCTAATGTTTAGTTTGATGGTTCTTGCTTTGTAAAAGTAACTCTATTTTTGGAAAATATTGGATTTAGTGTCTTATTGGTAATTCAGATTGAATGAAGTAAGAAATAAACAATAGGTATCTTTAGTGGAATGAGATAAGTAATTAGAGTGAAATATTACTTATCTGATTTAATTCTTTATTAAAATAATGACTGAAGAGTGTTGTTTATATCATGATTTTTTCTAAAGTTATGTTGGTTGATCACTTGTTCTTCATTTTATGATTGTTATTTCTTTATGATGTAGCTAGTTGTTTAACTTTACTGTTTCATAAAAGTAGAGTTGGTTTTATGAAACAGTTAGTTGAGAGCACATCATTTTAATGCTTAGTGCTTATCATGCTCAGTTCAATGAACTGACCCATGCTAGAAATTTTTGCAGATGGACTTCGTAAGTGATAAAGGAAGGCAATAACTTTTATGATGTTAATTGTTACTTAAAGACTGGATCTTTTATGAAGAAATTTGATTCATTATGGAAATGTATTGAAAGAGGAAAATTTTTATTCATTTTTGATCTTGATGATGTTTGACATGACATATGTCTAAAATGCATGGTCTTGTAAAATATGTATTTCACCATGATGAATTGAAAAATATTGAGATTTACCTTTTCTTGTTGTGTCATCCTCCTTGTGCATTATGTGAAGGAAATTTGTAATCTTATCTTAATTGCTCTTATTCTTATCTGAATGGATCCTTTTTAGTTGACATTAAATAAGTTGGATGGAAGGGAATTAATTTCAATATCCCTTAATCAAAATGTAGATTATTAAGTTGGCATGCATAGATGTTCTTTTACCTCAGTATTTATAGTTTATTAAAGATGTCAATGAAAGTGTAACTTAATTATGATAATTTGCATAATGGAAAAGGAATAATGAACCCTAACTCATGACAAGAAAGAGGAAGGTGTACTTACTCTCGAGCAATACCTTGATAGGTATAAAGAAAATGTAAGGAAAACAAGAACATTTATCAATTAGACTTCATCTCAATGAAGTCTACTATAATTGAACCTGTTATGGAACTTAAACCAGCTATGAATGGTTGTGTAATTCTAAGTAAATATTATTGAGGTTGTTGTTCTGTTTTAATTAACTAAATCCTAAGGTAGGAAGTTAATGAATAAAAAAAGGGCAATCATGAAGTTTCTGCATCACTTTAACAACTCAAATGTGGATGTCAACCTTAAGGGCTAATGGAATTAGGTTCAACAGGGTTGCTGCAATTAAATCTTAATTAAGAAATATATTTGTATAAATAACTTCTTGTTGTGGTATGTACATCGAGATGGGTGAGTCCATCAGATGTTGGCACATGCCAACTACAGAATGGTACCTTCATGAAGACTTGGGTCTTCACAAGGATACAGAGTTGCAGTTGACATGTTGCAACACCCTTCAGAACTGAATCATCTAGATCTACATAAACTTGGACTTGTTCTTAGTTTTACTCTAGGTCAAGATAGAAACATGTTTTGGTACAGGGGATAACTCATGATGACTTAGGGTAACTAGACACATGCAATCGACTTCATTTGATTGAGTATGTCTGTGTACCCTTAGTCACAGCGAGAAATTCCTTATACCAAACTATGTACTAACTTGGGCTATGGTCAAACCTCGAACAAGTGGACTGACAGGAGTCAGTGAAGACCATTCTAGATAATAGATGAGTGGGGTGAAGGACGTATTCCATTTGATGAGTATGTCATCTAGGAATAGTAACATGAATAGTATGTTAGAAATCTTTGGCCAAAGTATCGCAAGTTGTTGGTTGCGTTGTCCTATGTCACCTAGTTTAAGAAATGGGATTTCAGATGAATATTGGTAACAAATATTCAGATAGGTTTCTTAACAAAACACTCAATACCTAGAATAGGGTAAGAGAACCAAGTATACTTAGTATACAACACCTTGAGTTAACATGGGAGATCAGTTAGAAACTAATTCATGAAATGAGAGATCGGTAGTTCACCGAGTCATTTACAGCTGCATATGGTTATCTATTATGAGATTGATTGGCATGGAATGTGAGTTCTAAATTATGATTATTTAGAACAGAGAACATTATGTATATAAAAAAAAATTCCCTTGTTTCTAAAGTCTTAAAATGGGAATGTTAAATTATGACTTCACGTAAGAGGAGTTATAGGTAGATAAATTTATTGTATTATAGAATCTAACACTTAGAGTATTTTGCAATCATGGAGAGTGAATAAAAATTGGATCAAGTAGTAATAATCTCAACTAAGAACTACTTTCATTCATTAAATCTCAATAGATGTAAATGATCCATTACAATATTTAAAATACCTAACACAAGAACTCATGTAAGCATTCCAATAAAGTGTTTACTGCTTCATTTCTCATACGCCTAAGATACACTCAAAGGCTTACAAAGATCTATCAGTACAAAAGATTTAAAATAAGGATTTTACAATCTAACCCAAGATTACAGAGGGAAATATCACAACTCAATATCAAACTTAAAGCACAAAAATAAAGGGAAGATCTTTTGTATGAAAAGAGAAACAATAAACGTAAAATTGTAGAAGAAATTATTACTCATTAATGGATAATTCCAAACACAAAAGACATAATTTAAACTGAAAGTGGACATACTTTATCCAGTTCTTGAATTTTATAGCAAGGTAACATCAAATGAATGCCCTCAAATATTGTAGACACCTGAAATATGCTTACACTTAGCATTTCCTCCCATTCAATCAATTAACGACACTTTGTTAATTCCTCATTCTTCGCCCCACTATCATATGCCCATTCACAACAACTTCTCAGTCGTATTCTTCCCATATTCAACTTATTTGGCTAATATCTCTCTTATTATCTAAAAATTCCTCATTTCGACCATTCATAATCTCCCTAGTTCTCTCTAGACCACTTCTATTGGCTTTGTCGGCTATCTATCAGTCACAATTGGTTACCTAGACCCCCCCCCAACTCTCAATGAGTCTCTAATCACTTACAAATCAAGTTTAACTAGCATAAATCCTAGTTAACTAGCCTAAACCAAGCTTATCAA
Organism: Taxus chinensis; assembly: GCA_019776745.2. Taxonomy (NCBI): domain Eukaryota; kingdom Viridiplantae; phylum Streptophyta; class Pinopsida; order Cupressales; family Taxaceae; genus Taxus; species Taxus chinensis. Next base: position 222,652,425 of record CM034157.1, read on the forward strand.
AGCCTAAAGCATATTTATCCTAGTCTAATCTAAAATTGCTTTTTGAGCTTTAGTCCCACATTCACCCAAATTCCAAACTCTCCCAAGTGAAAAACTATAAATAGAAGGGTCACCCCTCCCTATCAACCTTACACCTTCTTTTCATAACAAAAATATCTCATATTTGGATATCTTAGTGTAGACACCAAATTTGTGTCTTGCGACACCCTATGCCCTGCATCTCATTTTACAACCTAACCTCACCACCTAAACCTTGCACAATTATTTATTAATTACCTAATAATTAATAAATCCACATCTCCAAACTTGCCTCCTCATTTCGCCACCTCATCATGACCTAGCCCTAACCCTAAACTAACCTAATTAAGACCTATAACCTGGTCTACATCCACACCCATGACTAATTACTCCTCACCCGCACCAAAACCAACCTAATAATGACTTGACCAAGCCCACAACTAATCCCTCGAGAGAAAAGGAGGGAAATTTGGCTATTTTACTAAAAATAGCCCACTTTGACTTAACCGACATCGGTTCCTACTCGACCACCATCGGTTACGTAACCGCCATCGGTTCCCTGTAAATGACCTCCCCTAACCAAAAACAAGGGATCGGGAATTCATTTGAAGGATCCAAAAATTCACTTGGCAGAGCAGAGACAAGTGAAGAAAAGAGAAGGACATCAAGCCCAAGACTGCAACTGAGTAACCAAAGCCCAGTGACACTCATCCAAGCATTGGGAGAGAAGATAGCTCACTTTTGATTGTCAGATCATCCCACCTGAACCCTGCCTTCTTCATCACAGGCCTTGGACCTGTATCCTCATCAAGAACTGATAAGTAGTGTCTTGTACGTCTTTGAATAACATTTCTTGAACTTTTGAATCATAGTAATTACAAGTTCACTCATAGATCTACTACCCGGTAGCCCCTGCATCTAACTGTCATTTCTCTACCCTTACATTGCCCCAAGAATGGCCCCCACACTCTCTGAGTCTTATTCATCACCCCACTGCATATCCCAAATCATTTTCCAGCCTTATAAACACCATAGCCACCTTATAGCCAACCTCTATCCAGAAGCTCCTAGATCACTGACCCTACCGGTGTCAGTCATCCCCTACCGGTAGCGGTTCTCTAACCATGGTCGGTTATCCAGTGACCAGCATTGGTCATTGTGACTTATACCCAAAACCTTCCTCTCACCTATCTGTCTCCTAACAACCTCAGATCCAGTCTGGTTTATCCCTGTAACTTGAGCTGAACGTATCAATAACCATTGACTAAACAAACAACGTGACGTTTTATTATTGGTAGTTTAGTCTCTATTGCTTTGTAACGAGGTACCTAAATCGTGATTTAGTAATAGCTTCTTTATTATCATTTATGTTAATTCGTATTAAAAGGGGAACTGACCACCTTCGAAAGGAAGTCTAATATTTCCTAGGCCCAAGGCAATTCCCTCATTTATTGTCTAACTAAAATCTGGTGGTCTTGTATTCTTACTTGCAGGTAGTCCTTCCTAGACAAAAAGGAGTTCTTTGCAATCACTCTGATCTCTCTCTACGGTACGTGCACACGTGATAGCTTTAAGCTAAAGAACATTTGGATCTTGGCCATACTCCATTGTTAAGAGCTCCCCCATCTTTCATCCATCCATTCCAAATATAGTTAGTAAGGGAAGATCTAAAGCTTGGCCATGTAGCCAACTTGGAGAGATCTCTTCACTATGTTTGAGAGTAAACAATACATAATTTGATTGCTTAGAATCTAACTAGGTTCACTTTCATTAAGCTTTCATGGAGTAGAGAGTAGTATATATGCTAGGGTTTGAATGTTAGTTTCAAATTTATATATGCATAGATAGTTTCTTGTTTAGCTCTAATCTTATGGTGCATGGTTGAGTTTAGTCAAGCTTGAGGTTCTTTAACCTCATCCCATAGCTTTGCAAACCTTTCCATTGCATACATTTGGCATGCCCGGTGGGACACTTTGTCCATCCTCCATTAATGGAGTCACTTTGAAGCTTTTCATTTTAGTTTCTAATTGTTTCTTAGTTTCAAATTTTCTAGGATAGTTTCAAGCTTTTTAGATTAGTTTTTCAAAGTTTTTGTTAGATTAGTTCAAGTTTTTTATTTCACTAATCTTTTTGTATTAATGGCTAAATATCAGGTTTCTTAACTAGTCTAGCTAGGATTGTCTTGCCTTTGTGCTCTTTGCAGGATCGAAGGAGGTAAAGTGGTACTGGAATTGAAACAAAATAACAAAAATTTAACATTTTTAAAGATTTTTTTGAAAAATCCCATGTTTTTTAGCCACCTACAGGGAAGGGCACACATACACCTTTCTGCTATTGTATGTGCTTTCTGACTATCATTTTTTATAAAGGCACACAGGCACCTAAAACCACACGTAGGTACCCTAAGGCTGGCGCACATGCCAAAACCATGGTGCATATACCCCTCTACCAGTGTAGACACCCTTTAACTTGTACTTTTTTTAGGCGCACAGGTACCCAAACCCAGCGCATGCAGTCCCTGTGTACTCAGGCACCCTGTCATAAATTTTCATTTTACCAGAGGCGTGCACACACATAAAAGGGTGCACACACCCAAACCTTAGTGCATGCATCTCTCGGGTAGCGCAGGCACCCTGCAGGTGTCTGTCATTTTTGTAGAGGGTGCACACATGCATAAAAGGGGTGCACACATGCCCTGAGGGGGCGCAGGTATATCTGTTTGATCTGGTTTTGGTTACAACTTTTTAGTGCTCCTTGTTTTGATCATATCTTTTGACTCGTTAACCCATTTTCAGAGTTTGAATAGGCGTCAGAAAGAGAATGAAGTGTAATTTGCGAGGGAAATTCCAAAATTAATATACCTTTGGTATAATTATTTCTATCACAAAACTCCCAAAGTGCCCCGGAGACCTCCAAAAATGCAAAATGCTAAAACTGTTAAAAAACTGCTAAAAATAGATTTCTAGAATTTTATGATTTTCTTGGTTTTTTAACTTTTGCAGGGTTCTAACAGTGGTTTACAGGTTTCCTCTTCATTAATTTATTTTGTACTAACTTGTTTAAAAATGTTTGAATCTTCATTTGTGAAAGTTTGAAATGTGTATGCTCTTCTCCTCGCCTTTCTAGGTGATCTTGGGAATCAGAAACATGTTTCACCATTTTCTTCATACTTGCAAAATGGTTTAATTAGCTTTCAAAGTTGGTTAAAAGGAACTCCTTTTCACATTGTACTTAGGAATTTTCCATTTATTACAAATTTGAGTGAGATACCTTGTTGCGTATGCTCTTTCCTTGCGTCTTAGGATGATCTGGGAAATCAAAAACAACATCTTATCTCCTTTATATGACATTTTGGAAAATTACTAACCTTGGTATGTAGGACCAAAATCACTTGTCAAAGAAAGGCATCAAAATGAAACAATACAAACCCTCTAATACATGTGTTTTCATGCAGGTTGCCAAATGGTGTGCTACTTAAAACCACATTTAAGATAAAAAGATAAAAAACACACCACTTTCATCACACTGTATTGCAGGTTTCGGAAAAGGGTACGTCCCTATCCGCTTAACTGGAACATAACCCCTTTGGCATAACGCCTTAAGCTACAACAATGGGGGTGGTTCCAGGAACCCTAAAGTAATCCACCACTGAGTAACCTCGTGGATGAAACAGGAAGCGCTCCGCTTACCCACTTGACTAGTTTTTCCTTGTGAGTTAGCGTTACCGGTTGTCCGTATGGTGACCCCAGTGAGAGTACACATGGATGCATTTATTGCCCACTGTGCTTGAAGGGGGTAAAGTAAAGCCGAGATACTCCCAAATTAGTCATTGCGACTTTTTGGGTAAATCGAGCTCGCTTAAGACAACTTTGTAACACCTAGTTGAGAGATCTTATTAGGGAGGCCATTCTGTCTTGGAGCCCACTTTGCTAGTCCTTTGTCATGTCGAGCCATCATGAAGTGGCAACTTACTTGGAGTCTGAACCTTGTTTATCGAACAAGGCAAAGAGTCCACTTAAGTTTGATCTAAGTGCTTTTTACCATGAAAATTAGATGATGTCTCACTTAGCTTAGCTTCTTTCTCACCTTCGGATGAGGTGAAGCTCTGCCCAAGTGGCACTTAGTTTATTTTTCATCTTTTTGATCTATACCCATGCATTCTCACTTTCCACTTTTGGGGTGAGAAGGGAGCATACCTCGCGTCTTATCAAAGATGGTACTCGCCACTTTTTTTTCCATTTACATGCCCATCCATGTTTACGGCTGGGTTGTTAAACATCTAAAGTGTGTAGGTACATTTTTCGTATCTTTGATAGTCCTTCAATCTTGATTTCAAGATTGTCTTCACTACTGCGAGTTTGGTTCATCATTTGTCTCTTCTTGAGTTTTTAATTCTGCTCGCATTCTAGTCGCACAATCTAGGTACTTACATTGTGTTTTCAATTTCTTGAGAACGTGATATAAGTCCCTTTATTGCACGGTTACACTGCTCGCATGATTAAAAAAAACTTCTTGTTATATTCATTACTTGGTTTCAGTTTTGACGTCATCTAAGTCTTTTAAAAGTGTTGATATCACCTTATATATATCGCAATAATGTTGTCTTGATACTAACACCTTGCTTGCTCGGTTAATGTATCAGGATAACGTTGTTACGTTATATCTAGTCGCGACTTCCACTTTTCAGAGAACTTAGCTTTCATCGACACTCAAACTAGTTTTAGTATACCTCGTCAATACCACGTCGATACTTAGGCCTTGTTAGAATTCTAACTTGACCTACATATTGATATTGTATTGTCACTATCTGTTTTAGGGTGTAGACTTGGCATAATGACAAATTTGAGTGATCATTACATCTAGGTGTTCATATGAGTGTTCTTTGATAAAAAAACTGCATAGCATTACATCTAGGACACACTGTGGCATATTTCAAACATCACCTCAGACGACTTGTAAAAATCATACATTTTAGGATTCACGCTAGCTACATACAAACGTTGGCTAGTAATGCCTAAAATCACAAAGATGGCAACCAAATCAAATGAACATGACTTAGGAGAAAACCCTTTCGAAACCTTCCCATTTAGCGGAAACAACTTAGCACCTCTCTTTTCTCAAGTCAAGGATGCGGAGCCATTAATTGACCATAGTGGAGAAGAGTCAGACTCTTCTGGAGAGCAACAAAGATTAGACCTAGGTAGATTTGATGAACTCCTATATTATAACAGAGATCAGGTACTCGCAAGAGTCCTAGAATTAGGAGAAAAACTTCCACACGAATGCGCAGTAGAAACCAAGGTCATTAATCACAAACCAGAAGAACGAGCATCACTCTTAGATATAGATAACCCTTTTGACATAGGGTATGCTTCTACTTCTGGGAAACATCATGCCACTGTTGAAGGAGACCCATCACGATGGCCTTATTACAAAGCTTCACGTAAAGTGAAGGTTGAGCGTAAAGCCTCACCTCCTCCCAAATTTGATGAAGAGGAAGACCCTCTAGTTGAAGAGGAGATCCTTCAAAAACAGATCTTGAAATTGAGCCAGAAATTAGCAAACCTAGGCTCTTCAAGAAGAAACACGTACAAAGAAAAAGATAAAATGAAACCTAGCAAGTTTCACTTTGATCCATACACTGACACTACCTTTAAGGTGGCTAAGCCACAAGGACCGATGTCACCTACTAAAGAACAACTCATTCAGAATGAGTTACAATCGATGAAAGACATGCTTACTACCCTACAAGAGGGAAACGTGGGCCATAGCAGGAAATACTTGTATGAGGAGTTGTGCCCTTACCCATTTGACAAGGACATGCTACGGAAACCCTTCCCAAAGCACTTCACCATTCCAAAATTTGACAAATATAAAAGCAAGGGTGATCCTCGGGATCACATCAAAGACTTTTATATGGCTTGCCAAGAGGTCGCATATAGTGATAATTTCTTGATACGACTCTTTCCTCGCAGTCTAGGGGCATTGGCATTAGAATGGTTCTTTAGCATACCTAAAGGATCTATTACAACGTGGCCCGTGCTAGCAGAGAAATTTGTTCAGCATTATTCGTTCAACATGGAAAATGACATCACAATGAATGACCTCTGTAATGCCAAACAAAATCCCCATGAGACCTTTGCAAGTTTCTTACAATGATGGCATGGGTTGGCAAGCCGTTTCCCTTGTGTTACCAGAAAAATAGCTAGTGAGCATCTTTGTTCCTAACTTAAACTTAGAAATAGCCTTCCATTTACAAATGCACTGTGGCTCTAACTTCGAGGAAGTCATAGAGAAAGGTGGTCAAATTGAGAAGGCCCTCATTGCAAAGGGTACACTTAAACCATTTGTTAAAGACAAACATGAAGCCAAATATATAGACAAACCAAAGTTCTTTAATAAGAACAAGCATGTCGTTGGTGATGGCATTACGGACTCCAAAAGAGTCCAAGCCATGCATATGGGCCCACTTTTAAAGCTTTCACAAGGGCCTCATCCTAAGGCACCTACTAAACGCATGTTTACACCATTAACATAATCCCTATCAGCCATACTAAAGCAGTTAGATAATGTAAAAATGGTGGAATATCCAACTGCGATAGTACCATACCCAGAGGATGCTCCAAAACCTGTTTGGTTCAAAGACCATGAGTATTGCAACTTTCATCGTGTTAAAGGGCACAAGACAGATAGGTGCTTAAGACTACGTCATTACATACAAGACCTCATTGAAGAGGGTAAAATCACCATAGATTCTCCCCCAGATTCAGGACAAGGTCCAAATGAGAAAATGGGTATCTATAAAGAGCCTTTTCCTAATCATGCAGATAAAAAGAAAAGGAAGCAAGATCATGGGAAAACCTCCAATGACTATAGAATTGTCACTTATGTTTACCCTACTAATGATAGTTCCTTTGATTCTCTCATAGGATGTATTCGCTCCTCTGATGAACAAGTCAACACTATCTAGGATCTTAGAAAAGAGTTATGCAGTAGAGATGAGATGTGCTCGTTTAATCATACCAGATCCCATGCCTATCCCTCAGGAAGGTTAGTATAATTTGATAGATCAGTTAGAGAAAACACCTGCTAGGATATCCATTCTCGATCTCCTCAAAATATCTACTGCCCATAAGAACATACTGTATAAAACATTGCAAAATTCAGGAGTCTCTACAGATGTAGACCCTACACACCTCCAAGCCATGATTGCACACCTAGACCCTAGTGATCATATTACTTTTGATCACACCATAATCCCGCGTAACAACCCAGAACACAACTTTCCCTTATACTTAGAAGTGGTGGTTACTCATCGCAAAATCAAGAGGGTACTTGTGGATGGTGGATCTGGTCTAAACATTTGCACTTTGAAGCTGGTCAAGTAGCTAGGCCATTCAGAAATGGATCTAGGGGCCAAGACTATTACAATCACAGCATATGACAATGAAGAATGAGAATCAGCGGGTACCATAGTAGTTCCCATGGAAGTAGGCCCAACTTTTCATGACACGATGTTCCATGTCCTTGACTTGGAACTTCCATACAACATGCTCCTGGGGCACCCATGGATCCATGCCATGCAAGCTATTCCATCAAATTTTCATTAGTGCATCAAGTTATGTCATGAAGGTCAAGTAGTTACCATTTTGGGTGACCCGGAACCATTCACACATTGTAGGGCTTTGCACAGCTTCTCTCGTGTGGCTTATGAATGTCCTTCGGTGGATGTTGTTATCCCCCTACAAATGGAAGCTATTAAGAAATGGGTAGATTCAGAGTCACTCACGCCTTATAATCAAGATTTTCCTTTGTTAGTCAACCCGTTCTCTTCATGGGAGGAAACATCGGAAAAATATGGCCCAGGTGAGCCATTCACTCTTGAACAAGCTTTGTTAATATCAGATTTATCAGTATCTCCCAGAACAAGGGGTAAGCCTTATTTTCAGTTCAAGAGCACTCGGGAGCAGTGTCCTAAACCATTGGAAAATTTGTCTCATAGTGGTCTCCTATCTGAGGAGAAAATGTTAGAAGATCCTACTAGCAGAGTGCCAGAAGGTACCATGGCTTCATGCCATCAAGCACCCCAGTACATCAAAGGTCACCGCATGATGTTTTTCATGGGCTATAGTGGGTTTGGATGTGGCATTAATGCACAAGGCGGCTAGAGCCTATTCCCATCCCTCATTTTAAGTCAGATAAGCATGGCCTGGGGATAAGGCCTCATAACTACTCTACCCTCTGAGATTGACCACCTCTTCTGAACGTGAGGATGTTTCATCTCATTCTGATAGCGACACAGATTCCCAATGTAGCCTCTACGAGGATCTTGCTTCCACTAACCTATTCCCAGATTCAGTGGTCCTTACCTTATCTGAATCCATCCCCTTAAACAATTATCAAGTAGCCCTTGTATATCCTAAACTTATAGATTGGGATCAACAACTTCACATGCCACTAGACTTCTTTGAAAATGATGAGGCATTTGCAGAATTCATGGGACTCAGGGATTCTATTCCAGTTAGGGACCACAAGAAAGGATTTACAATTCAACTAGACACATGTGCATACTTTGGGGAAGAAGCAGAGATGTGTGGATGTTTAAATAAGAAGATGGTATGTAATAGTACAACCACATTTGAGAAACCTGGCAAAAAGGATAGACGGAAATCTCACAGTGACAAACTTTTTGAAACACTCATAGATAAACAAAACGAAGAGTCTGTGGATGAAGTAGTTTATCCATTTAAAGATGATAATGAGCTACCACAGGAGGTTGATCTTACTCTTCCCCCTGATCCTACATGGATGGAAGATGCTTCTAAGATGCTTGTTGAGGAAACAATCAATGTCAACATTGGCTCAGAAGAGCAGCCTAGAATGATAAAGTTGGGGGCTTCACTCTCAGCTCAAGAACAAAAGATCTTTGTAGAGCTCTTAAGGGAATATGTGGATATATTTGCATGGACATATGTAGATATGCCTGGGCTGGACCCAGAATTAGTTGTGCACAACCTCTTCATGCACCCAGATGCCAAACCCATCAAGAAAAAGTTGAGAAAGATGCATCCTAAGGTGGCACTCCTTGTCAAAGAAGAATTGGAAAAACTACTAGCTGCTGACTTTATTAAACCTATCGACTATTCAGAGTGGATCTCTAACATAGTCCCTGTACAGAAGAATCCTGTCGGCATAAGAATCTGCACTGATTTCTGTGACATTAATAAGGCATGTCCTAAGGATGACTTTCCCCTGCCTAACATTGACATGATAGTTGATTCCACTGCTGGTTATGAAATGTTGTCCTTAATGGATGGATTTTCAGGTTATAACCAGATACGGATTGCAGAAGAAGATCAACATAAAACAACCTTCATCACCCCTTGGGGGACATTTTGCTATAAAGTCATGCCTTTCAGACTTAAGAATGTTGGGGCCACTTATCAATGAGCAATGACTGTCATCTTCCATGATATGATGAATGACATCATGGAAGATTATGTTGATGACATTTTAGCCAAATCCAAGAGTAGAGAAGAGCACCCAGAGGTGCTTAGGCATATTTTTCAGTGTCTCAGAGATTATAAGGTACGCTTGAATCCCAAGAAATGTGTCTTTGGTGTTTTATCAGGAAAACTCTTGGGTTTCATAGTTTCACAGAGAGGGATAGAAGTGGACCCTGCTAAGGTCACAACTATTACAGAAATGCCTCCACCTACAACTCTCAAGCAACTGAGGAGTTTACAAGGAAAGATTCAGGCAATCTGTCACTTCATTTCACAGCTTGCGGATAAGTGTCACCCATTTACTCATTTACTGAAGAAAGACATTGCATTCAACTGGGGACCTGACTGTCAGAAGGCCTCCACACTACTAAAACAATACTTGGTCAACCCACCTGTACTCATGCCGCCTACCCCAGGTGAACCTCTCCTCTTGTACATTTCCGCTACCTAGTTTGCTATTAGTGTAATGCTTGCCGAATATGATCTGGAACATAAAGAGAGAGCAGTTTACTATCTCAGTCGCACCTTGATTGCTTATGAGTTAAATTATCCACAAATTGAAAAGGCCTGCTTGGCAGTTGTCTTTACCTTCCAAAAGCTTCATCATTATCTCCTAAATAATAAAACCAAACTCATATCCAAAGTTGACCCTCTCAAATACCTTTTATCCAAACCTTCCCTCATAGGCTGAATGGCTAATTGGATCATTCTCCTGAGTGAATTTGATATTGAGTTTGTAAATCAGAAATCCTTGAAAGGACAGGTATTGGCTGATCAGTTGGTAGAAGTGCCTCTACCAGGTATGGAACCTTTGTGTCTGGATCTTCCAGATGCATCTATGATGTACATTGAAGAATCTGTAGAGTGGCAGGTCCATTTTGATGGATCATTCACCTTCCATGGATCAGGAGCAGGAGTGGTGCTTATCACTCCCACAGGTGATGTCATACCAAGAGCATTCCGGTTGGGATTTCCATGCACTAATAACATTGCAGAGTATGAGGCACTCATCGCTGGCCTCAAGCTAGCTATTACTTGGAACATCAGACAACTACGAGTCATTGGAGACTCTCAACTTATCATTAAACAAGTTAATGATGAGTACAAGGTTAAAGATGAGAAACTCATTCCATATAAGAAAATGGTCGAAACTCTGAAGGAGTACTTTACACAGATCATATTTGAGAAAAATCCAAGGTCACATAATAGATCCGTAGATGCTATGGCTACTATTGGGTCTCTCTTACGCATCCCACCTGAGGAGAGTAAAATGCCTTTCTTCGTAGAGCATTTACAAATGCCCACATATGATATGCCAGAGTCATGTTTGGCATGTGAAGTTGTTGGTCCATTATCCCCCTGGTATGATCCTATCTTTTGATACCTACAAGATGGCACTTTTCCACCAGACATTACTCATTCTGAAAAGAAAGCCCTTATCCACCACATAGCCCGTTATACCCTCCTAGGAGGCACCCTTTATCATTGTGGCTATGACGGGAATCTTCTTCATTATTTGGATGTTACTGACTTGATCCATGCCATTAAGGAAGTACATGGTGGTATTTATAGAGTGCAGACTAGTGGCATGGTCTTAGCTAAGAAGCTATTGAGAGTAGGCTATTATTGGCCTACCATGGAATCAGATTGCTGCAACTTTGTAAAGAAGTGTGAACTATGCCAGAAATATGGAAACTTAATACATGTGCCAGCACAGGCTTTGCAGCCTATTGCAACACCTTGGCCATTCTCTAAATGGGGCCTGGATCTCATAGGGAAGCTCCATCCTTCTTCTTCAGATGGCCACACTCACATTATCACTGCCACTGAGTATTTTACAAAATGGGTAGAGGTTTTCCCTCTTACTTATGTCACCGGTGCACAAATTTCAAAATTCATCATGAACCATCTCATCTTCCATTACGGTATCCCTTCAGCCATTGTCACTGATAATGGTAAATCCTTCAAGAACAAAATGGTTAAAACCTTGTGTCAATGCTTCCATATTCAGCTTAAATGGTCTACCCCCTATTACCCCCAAGGTAATGGACAAGCAGAGGCTACTAATAAAACCCTTGTAAGAATCATGGAGAAAATGGTAAGTAAGACTGGCCGTAATTGGCACTTACAGATACATCCCACCCTCTGGGCCTATCGAACCTCCATCCGCACTCCTACTGGTGTGACCCCATATTCACTTGTCTATGGAACTGAAGCCATCATACCTTTGGAAGTGGAGCTTCCCTCCCTGAGAATATCTCTCAGAGACTATCTTGACAAAGATGAGGACTACAGAGTTGCTCGACTGGCAGAGTTGGAACTATTAGATGAAAAGCATATCAGAGCGCTCAATCACCTGAAGGTCTATCAAAACAGAGTATCCAGAGGATATAACAAATGCATCATTCATCAGGAATTTGATGTAGGTGATCTAGTCCTAAAGGAAAATTAGAAGAACACCATCAAGGACAGAGAAAAGAAAGGTAAGTTTGAAGCTAACTGGCTAGGCCCTTATGTGGTGGTTGCTAAGTATGGATCAGGAGCCTATAAACTTGCATACTTGGATGGTGAAGAGCTTCCAGAACCTATGAATGCCATGCACCTCAAGTGGTTTTACACTTAAGCATGATGAGAATATCAGATAAGAACTAAAAAATAGAAAAACAAAGAAAAAAAAAGCACAAAAATAGAAAATTGAGAAAATAGTAAAGAAAAAATAGGTCATCCACATGTGAAAACCACACAATTGTGGCGTAGTGGGCAGGTCTTTGAGTGAAAACTGGTTTCCAGCTCTCAAGGAGGATCCGTCATTCACAAGTTACTCTTGCCTTGGGATGGGTAATTCTCATCACTTTCTAGGGTTAGTTTCCCTTGCTAGGTCTAGGAACCCTACCAAGTCTACCTTGCAAAGCCTGTGATCTGGCTTGTTTTACTCTTGTATCTGCATGAAGGATGTTGCCTTTGTATATTCCCATCCAATGCTGGGGACACCTTCACATTCCACTATCTTGTACATACACGCATGGCATTCTGCCTTTTGTATATTCCCGCATCATGCTGGGGGCATCCACACTTCTTTGTTCTTGTACATTGCTTTCAGAACATGACCTTAGAAAATGCAAAAACATTCAGAAAATGGATATGCAAAAATCTAAACATTCAGAAAATCTCCCTTCTAGGGATGAAGCTTTTAGTTGTCTTTCAAGATAACCCAAAAACATCAGAAAATATATCAATATTGTCCTGCAAAAACAAAGTAGTGGTTAAATTGCTTTTAGTTGTCAGTTTGTATAGTTTTGGTTGTCTATTTAGTTTTGTTAACTTTTTCTTATGTGTTTCTTTTGAAGTTATTTGGATGAAGCATACATTGGAGGATTACAATTTAAAATATGATAGCCTAATTCCTTTACTTTGTGATATTACTCGTGCAATAAGTTTCTCTAAGAACCCTATGTTTCAATCAAAGACCAAACATATACCAATTAGATACGATTTTCTTAAGGGAACAAGTGAATGATAGGAAAATCATTCTTGATTATGTGATCACGAAAGAATAAATTTATGATATCATGAAAAAACCAATTCCAAAAGCAACATTTGAACACATGAGGAATGAATTGGGGGTCATTCCTGATCCCACAAGAAACTACAATGTATTGAGACAAGAAAAGGGAGCATACTCATGCAATATCAACTCATAAATCAGTGCAATAAAGTATTCATGGGAGGGGGAGCTAGTCTGTTAGATCATTTTCAAAATCCTGGTTTGGTAACTAGGTTTTATATTTTTTCTTGTTATAGCGAAATTGTGTGAAATGAGTGAAGATCATCAAAGTTTACACCAACTCAGGGGGAGCAGTTTTGTAGTTCATACTAGGTCACATGGATCAAATTTGTGGACATGGATAAACAAATTGTACCAAAATCTATACAACTAAATGATACACATTATCCTAGGGGGATCTTCTTGAGGTAAGAACATGTATTTATCCAATTTATTTACATCTTGATTATTTTGCAGAATAGATGGCCCTTTGTTATTGATGTCAAACGGGGATAGAGTGAAATTAGAAACTAACCTGTAAATGTTTTTTCCATCAAGGGTTTAGTGGTTTTTAGAATGTTTCTGATAAATTTTCCATCAATGAAAAAGGGGGAGTTTGCTGGTTCTTTGTCATTGTCATTGGTGTTTTCATTGATATCAAGTGGAATTGGTGGGAAAAGGTGTTATGCAGGTGGAATACAAGATTCTCAAGGTCATTCATGTATGAAAAAATTGTTAACAAGTTTGTAATTAGCTTTAGGAATCAGTTCAACAAAGACTCTTCCAGAGAAATTTGAAGGTTGATTGGTAGTGCCATCTCTTAGAAAAGTTCTAGGTGATTGCATGATGATGTCATTGAAGGATAATAGGTGTTTCAATTTTTTAGTAGTGTGTAATAGTTTAAGAAAAGTACATGGTGTATTCATAGTGTTTACAATATTATTCAAGGTCATTGCCAACTCAAATGGTGACTTAGCAGACCTCTAAAGAAATTAGAGAAAGCCCAAGATAGACGAACGATGTCACATATAAAAGAAGAAAGCCACAAAAGTATAGAAGGAGTCATGGAGGGTTAGAGAAAGTTGTGGATATAATAATGATTCTGATGAAGTCTAAGAGTATGCCTTGAAGGATTAGAGAAATCCATGAGTAAAATAATGAAGTCGTGCGAGAAAAAAAATAAAACTGTGGATGACTAGAAAGAGTTGCACATAAAGGAGGAAAGTCATGGTGCACATGATAAAGTTGCGATATCAAGAAGGAAGCCGATAAAAGCCGTGAAATGGTTCATATGGGACTTAGTTCTCAAAAATCAAAAATGATCTGAATATCAAAAGGAAAAGAGGGATGAAGTGTAATGCGGGAATAGAAGAATGTGGAAGAATAAGACATAGTTGACCTGAGTTTTATGGTACCCAATATGCTTTGATTATCCAATGTATCTGATTAATAAAGAAAATGGATAAATGTTTTGAAAAGGATCAAAAGGTAGTGTATTAGAGACTATAAGTGATGATATGGAACTCATGCGTCACGAAAAATTTAGACTTGTTAGAGATATCTTGAGATCCAGGTGTCAGAAGTTAATTTTCTTGGAATTTTTCAAAAGGTGGTCACATTTTCTATGTCTTAAAATAGAAAATTTCTGATTTTAAGGCATAACTGAATATCAAAGAGAGATTTATGGATCGTCCATTTTGAACAACGAAAAATTCTAGAATGATGGGAAATTTATTCTTATAAATAGTCTCATAACCAGTCCTGGCTCCACTAATAATGTGTTGGACAATTAATGTACTTAGAAATAGAAAAATCGAGTGTGAGAGAGGGAAAATGAAATACTCTTATCTATTTAAACATGATGAAAAGGATGATATAGTGTGGTCGAAGGAGAAATATGATTCTGATGAGCTGAAGAGAAAATATAATCGAGCCAGAGGTGCAAAGATAGAAAAATATACTAGAATGAATCTTCAATGAAATGCTGACTAGAGATGAACAAAAAGAAGCAGAATCAATTCAGAAGGATGTATAAATATTGAGACAAAGATAAAGAGTTTTTGAAGATGGAGAGAGGGTGCTGCAGATATTTATGTAAAAATAACAATAGAAAGGTGATCATAATTCACCGTGTAAGCAATCTTGACACTATATGATCCATTTGTTTTGTAATATATTTTTCTAAGTGGAAGCTTAGATTATAGGGGTGGTTTCTCCTTGTAAGTTACAGCTTGATAAATTTGTTGAGTGGGTGTTTATATTTCTTCAAGTGGGTGCTTCATAGGTTGAGTGGATGCTCAACCGAAACCAATATCATTATATGCTTTGGAATTGGTATTCCTAATATATCCCTAGTTTCACATTGGGTTTTTATCCCTTTAATGGTTTCCCACATTAATCATATGTTACATGTGTTTATCTATCTGTATGTGTGTGATAAAATGCTCATGGTATATTGCTACAATTAATTAAGGGACTGTTTATTGCGATTGTTTAAAATTTTAAATCTACAATGATTCACCTCCCTCTCAATGCTTGTGATCTATAACATGAAGCTAAATTATTAATTTGATGATCATCATATCTTTACTCTTCCATTATATCCAAATATTTTTGAGGAAATAGTCAGAATGAACTAGTTGGGATACTAAGGTATCTGGAACCATCATGTTAGTAGAATCAAGAAGTCATTTAGTAGAATTTTGTATCACTACTACATCATGAAATAAGAGCTACATTTCCTCTATGTCCTTTTCTATGTTCATCTATCCTCTCTAATCTCCAACTTGTAAAGCACGGTGATCTTGTGTAACCAAGAAGGAACTTGTGTGTCCTTGATTAATGAATCTACATAACTATATGTCTCTAGCTTTTTAGTCTTGTTGATTGCTTACACTATTGTGTTTTTATAATTGAATGTGGACCTACTTTGGTTAATGTTTGTGAGAATATGATAGTTCCTAATCACAACATTAACCCTCTCTCCTTGTTTCTCCTACTCCACTTCACCTCCCTTCATAGAAAATTCCTCCGTTATACACTGTACAAGTACTTTTCCATCGGTTTAGTGGAGTAATCATATGTGATCCCTAGCCTAATGGTTACCCACTATTTTTAGTTAGTTTACATTCACTAATGGAATCCTCCCCATACCCAAAAAGGAGGGGTTTAGCCCCATGACTGTTGGTGAAAACTAATAATCTACACTGCAAAAAATTACTTCACCAACACCATACCTACAAAAAAGGGGTTACACATGGTAGAGACCATGCCATACAAATAGATAAGGAAAACTAGGAATCATAGTTGTGATAGCAATAAAAGAAGTAGTAACTTATCGATATAGATGTAATAACACTATTTTAGAGACATAACAGTCTTTAAGTGAGAAATTAACATCAATAGCATGTAGATAAGAGTCACATCAAGGATTAGAGCCACAAAAATGGTACACCCATGATGTCAAAAGAAAATCAAGGCACTTAGGGTATACACAAGATAAACAATGTCATATAATAAATGTATAGAGCTACAAATATGGGACACTCATAGTGTCAAAAGACAAGTAAGGCACATAAGCCAGATAGAATGAAAAAT
The DNA here is from genome assembly GCA_019776745.2 of Taxus chinensis. Taxonomy (NCBI): domain Eukaryota; kingdom Viridiplantae; phylum Streptophyta; class Pinopsida; order Cupressales; family Taxaceae; genus Taxus; species Taxus chinensis. The sequence continues at coordinate 222,669,090 of CM034157.1, forward strand.
ACAAGTAGTAACAGAAACATGTAACGACCAAGTATATAGAAAATAGTGATGTCAAACAATGGAAAAATCAATATAAAAAGTAGTAATAATATGCATGAATTAAGGTTTGTCTATGTTACACAAGACATTTGTTAGTACTATTATCTCAAACGCTAACATGTACAAAATATATGTAATCAAGCATAATGAGTGAGTAGAAAGTAACCATAATGAAATATAGGACTTGTATAATGTGTAAGGATTCCCATAAGAGAATAATGTAAGGAACCAAGGTAGCTCATATCATCATGTAAATATATTTGTTTCCCACATACATCTCAATATACTTTATGAAATCATGTGTGTAAATATAAAGAAAGATATGTTATTAATCAAGCCATAGTGACAAACAACATATATAATGTAGATTGTTAACAATGTAAGTGATGTGTATAGGTATTGGTTTTGTATTATTACATATATGTGAATGTTTCTATATTTTTAAATGTAGCTAAGTATAAGGAGATGTTTAGCACAAGATTTACTCAATGAGATCCTCATAAGGATCTAAAGAAGATCATGAAGAAATGGGAGGATTAGTCCTTAATTTTGCCAAAGATATATGTTCATGTGTGCATGGTACATAATTTAAAGGTGTTATTAAATTCCTAATATGAAAACGAGGTGGAATAGATGTATGAGAAGTAGTATGTGACTAGTTGGACCTACTAGAGACAATGCGTACACTATAAGACTGATGAGGAGGCTTAAAAGGGTAAGAGATGCTAGAGATAATGTGTACACTATAAGAATAGGGTGAGAGCCATTAGAGATTATGTGTACACAAGAAGATTTATAATGGAACCTAAGAGGGTAAGAGCCACTAGAGATAACTTATGAGGTAGAAGGATTATCTGGGCACGTAGGATTTCAAGAGCCACTAGATATGGCATGTGAAGCAGAAGGTCTATTTGGAGACCTAGAAATATAAATAATAACCATAGAAGTATGATGAGGTAGAACATGAAGAGGATATTTTAAAAGGAATACCTCAAATTTTGAGAATTGTTGGATTTTATAATATTAATTGGGAAATTGCTTATTTATAAAACCCACCAAATGACTCAGTTCAACTTTTAAAGATTATATCATGACCACCCACCTTATACATAACAAGGTGATCTTAGATATTAGTTACATTGATTGTAACATTGTATGTGAGATATATGTGTGAGAAAATGTATGAGGTAGCTCATAATTCCTTAATGAAGGTGTAACTTCATGAGGAAATAGGGGGAGTGTTGGGTAAAAGTCTATTCTCAATAAAGATAAGTGATTTTTCAGTGGGTTTTTTTACCTTCTATGGTTTTCCCAATTACATCTTGTGTCACTTTTTTATTTGATTTATGTTCCTTATATTTACATCATGTAATATGTAACATAAGCATCTAAATCTATGTTCTTAATTACTACACTTCATAAACTATAATATGCAGAAATTTATATTGTAGATCTATAATTCATAACATTATATATCTCGTAAATGTTCTAACATGGTATCATAGTTGGTGGTTATGCATGTGTAGGATAGATGTGGATGTTTTGATTCACATGTGGGAAGAAACTTGAAGTTTTTCAATCTGCAAAACCCTAAATATTTCGTGGCCGACTTTAAGATTAATCAGGTTCAATAATCCTTTTTTGTTTCACCAAAATAATGAAAATATTGGATGATTAGTTTGTTAGATCTTGTTTGTACATGTGTTATCATCCCTCACTTCCATTTAGGTGCTTATATATTATTTTTCCTCCCTCCACAATTTTTTTGAAAGTGTTTTAGGCCTTCGTAGAAAATTTTTGGTCCTCCATGGTCTTCTATTCTTGTGTGGATGTTTTTTAGTTTTCTACAGATTTATCATTATTCTACCACTTATTTAAATATTTTTTTCTTTTTATAGTTGTTATAAATGTGTGAATAGTTTGAATACTTCGAGTTTTTATTTAGTGGCGTTATTTTTTTGTGGCCTATTTGACTTGGATAGATTTCAAATTTTATTGTTATTTTTTAACTCATTCTATGGGTTGAGTTTCGTTGGCTTCCTTTTCCTAGAAGTCTCCCATATCTATGACATGTTTCACCCTGTTTGATCATCGCATATTTTTTTGAATTATCAAACCCTATCGTGGACTCGATAAGTTATTTTTTTTTGTTGAATTCCGAGGACCTCACGTCTGTTAGGATCATCTGCCTTGGAAAATGCCAGAAATCAGACACATGCCTCTTTTATTTGTCTAGATCTATGTCATATGTTGCATCTTGCTTTCACCACATGTTTCTATTTTCTTTGTACCATGGTTTTCTATTGTCTTTGTAATGCAGGTTTCTATTCTCTTTGTACCATGGGTTTCAAATTTATTTTGTATCACGGGTTTCAAAATTCTAAAAGTTTATATATTTTTTTCCTCTACTCCACAGACTTCCACAACTTGTTTTTTGTGTTTTGTGGGCTTCCTCCTTGGTTCTTGAATCTTGTTTTTTAATTTTTGCTACAATTTACTTAAAATGGATAGTTCTTCTATTTTTTCAATGGAGAAATCTCACTTATTAAATGGAACAAATTACAGTATTTAGAGAGTTAGATTAAAATCCTATTTCATGGCCAGAAAATTATGAGATCTTGTAAATGGTGTGGAGAAATGACCCACTGGTAGGTAAGAAAATCCTGAAAAACTTAGCTCCTTCTCTCAAAGATCACATGAAGCCCTATCAATCCTATTTCAGAGCATAAAATATGAATTTTTACTGCATATAGGTCATTATAGACATAAAATCATGCACTTAGAGTCATTATTTAGTCCCGATCTCATACTACTATTCATATGGTTATTCAGTAAAAAGATTAATAATTAACCCGTGTCTTTGGCCTTTTTACTTTGTTTTTCTGTTGTTACTTTTGACCTTTCACCAACACTTTCCCATTTTGTATTGTCATTCTATGTTTTTCCTATTTCTGACTAGGGTGCCCATCCAGGATTGGGGCACCCAAGGTGCCCTAGTTCCCTCTGGGGTGCCTTGATGCTCTTTGCACTTTACTATCACCATTTGGACACTTTCTAGTCATTTGAGCTTTCTATATTTTTGGTAGTCAACCTTTTTAGGGTTAATTGAGAAATTAGAACAAGTGAACCATATAACTATAAATTTATGTGACCATAATGAGGGACCAAACACTAAGCATCTACTATCACCATCTAGAGTTGCATCCATCAAAGGTACCTAAAGCTATATTTGCATCCATCTAGCTCCATCAAAAGGCACACAAGATTAGTTCATCTGCATCACACTTCATAAGAGGGGAGTCTATTATTTCCATGCACACATTTACTACATTTTTCATCTAGTTATTTACTCATTACTTCACAAAATGTGACCGAAACAAGAGAAACCTAGGGCCCAATTGTGTACACACACATAGAACTCATTATGGCCATTGAGGAAAATCTAACACCTTTATATGCATCTTTCCTTTTTAGGGTTTTGACACTTTGTTTGGGGTTTTGTAGGGGATTCTTTATTGTAGTTCCTACAATTACATTGGTGATTATACAACGACATACACACGAATAAATTCAAACAAAGGAGAACATCTTACGACACTTCAAAGGAGGTTTTATGGCCATTTCCGTAGACCAGGGAACCCATATCTTAGACTAGGGCACCCATGGGTGCCCCTATCCCTTTCTAGGTGCCCCAGTCTAGTCAAATAACTCATATATGTGTTTTCTCAGGCTTCTGTGTGGTCGTTTCCTCCTCTTGTTCACAAGAGTCTAAAATGCAAGTCAATTCTATGGATGCATCATACATGCTTTTATGAACCCTTATGTTACATTAAGGCTACTACCATGTTTTCTATCCTAGTATTTCCATACCCTGCAATTGAGTTATTACATCTCATTAGGCTATTCAGTCATTTTACTAGGCCTATAATGAGCTAGATTACAACAGTAGACTCCAATTTCCATGTGCCCTAGTTAATCAGTCACTATAAGAGATCTCCTGTCCCATGCTATGGAACATCATGTAATGACCTTGTATGAACACTAGCTTACAAGTTTACCAATCATAATTCATACCTCCAATGGAACTTTATACAACTCCCATAGAACAAGCCTATGATAACACTGAAACTATCCTGGAAACCATCATGAATGATCAATACAGGCTAGTTGGATAAGGCATCTACCATTGTGAACTGCTTCATGCCTCCAAATTAAGCTTCACTTCACCATTCAGTACCTTTTCCATCAATATCCACTTGAACAGTGTAGATGACATATCGCCAATGCACCAGGGTTCTAAAACATTAGAATGAAAATGATTTTCCTAATCTAGATACCCTGTCTTCACTTCTAATTCAAGAAGAGTGTGTTATGGAACTTTTATCATTTAGGGGGCCAATGCTTCTCACGCATTGATCTCTCGAAGTGTTCAAACCCTTTCCAAAGATAGAATTAACTAATAATTCTAATAATTAATTGGATGACCCTATCTAAGTTATGCAATATAATGCTTACTCTAATGCACTTAGGAATAAACAAGATTTTTACAGTCAACTTCAATGGCACATGAAACAAAGGAGGTAAATGCGTGATCATAAAGAGTCCCATTGTCATGTGAGAACTAAGAAAATGCCTTATGTAAAAGATGCTTTGAGTGAGGAAGATGTTAATCACATTTATGTTTAAATGGTCGTAATAAATCTCAAGAATATTGAACCATGTAAATACAAGTTGAGCATTTTCTTTCCCTGTATAGATTTTAAAGAAGTTGGCTCTTCTCTGTATTGTGAGATGAGGGTCAGAGAAAATGCAACAAAACATAAAACTTAATGGGAGCGATACGCCGAAAAGTGAAGGAGTTAACTCATAATGCAACTTCCTGAAATAGAGAAAAGGTGAGAAATGAAAAGGGTGGACAAGATGCACCACAGACCAGAGGAAATTCACACATGACACTACTTTGAACTACTTAAGCACAACTTCTGAAGATAGTAATAACATAAAAACATGCACAGTTATCCACGTCGAAATAAAGGCTATCAGAGAAAATACAGATTATGCAAAGGATGGATGAATTGCACCACAGGGCATATTATATTACTCCAAAAATGTGCACAGTATTACAATAGATAAGAGGCAAAGTGCTATTACAAAACTCAGAAAGAAGGCCAGAGCTCCAGCCCCCTACCTTTCACAGAAGAGGAACTGAGACAAAAAGAATTTCTAACTCCCTGTTTTTCTTTTGAAACCTTTCCTTTACAATATATATGATGGGAAGAAGATAAGAAGATCATTTTTAACTATTTCCCAATTGCTTGTTCATTATGGTAAATGGTGTGAAGTGACAGAAGTAGATTGCTTGAGATCTGTCTCACACTTCCCTATGATTTGTTTTTAAGGGGTGAGAGCCATACTCATTTAATACATCTCTTAACTATCTTGAAATTGACTCCCTTGGAGTGGACTTATTCTTTCAAATCTTTATTACATATTTGGATCTTTTAATCACTTATGCATTGGGTCCTGGGCTCATGATTCAAGCGGTGCCTATTTTTGTCATTCTATTAAAATGACCTTTTGAATGCAGGTGAACAAATTAAGTATTCACAGGTTCGCACTCTTCACATGGAACTATGCATTAACTTCATCACTGAAAAGACCAGCCAAATGACCCTTTGTCTTTGATCATTTTAAAAGATCTGAGCATTTAAACTTTTTGATAGGCTTCATAATTTCCCATACGTGGTATTTGGCTTATCACCAATCTTTTGTAACCTTCTTCGAACTCGGAGCTGATTTATTGCGAGATATACTTGGAGGCCAAGTGATTCTCTAGGGTCTCTGCTCCCTTTGTAGTTTTTGGAAGCGCGTCGGGCTGACACCTGGCATCGTTTGCGATTGGGCCACTTTCCTTTGAGTAAGTAATGAGCCTTCATATATTAATGTGAAGAATTTTTCCTTGGATGGGTCACTTATAGTTGACTCCACATGTAAGTCCCATGGGGATTTGAGGCTTCCACTCTTTTTTCTTTCTAGAACTGTGCCAGGTTGACACTTGGCACTTTCCATGAGATTGCTACTTCCCTTTGAGTTGGCTTGTTCCGGCTTAGTTTTAATCATTGATTCGGCTAAGTCTTCCATCCATGTTGCCAAAGGCTTGACCCCTGGTGGAATTCGAATCTGTAGGAACCTTAAAGCTTACTTGGTCAATTCAGTAGGAATCTACTTGTTATCTAATCTTAGTGGGCAGCAGAATTTAGATAACAGTTTGGTGACTCACGGGGACCATTAGCCTGCTAAATGGAAAGAACCCACAATCTCCCACTATCCATTGGGTCTGGGACTATGTTATGAGCTAATCTGAACCTGGTCCATAGTATCTGAAGGGTTGTCAAGCCTCTACAGCTGCTAGTTGATCCTTGCACTTTCCTACTCTCATAAGAAAACTCTGCAACTTGTTTTGTGAGAGTAGAAAATTGAAGAATCTGTAAGGTCACTCCCTTGACTTATTTTAGTTTCTCTGTATTTTCTTGAAGTGAAGTTTACAACCATTATAGACAACTACAAATTCCCTTGTTGTGGACATTGGAGAGTCTGGTGCATTTTATGGAGTAATACAGACACAAGCTATATACAAAAGAGACAAATCATACATGCCTCAAATGAGTCATGCAGAGTGTGCACAAGCACTTATTCTACAGAAAGTAATCTACTCCTACTCCTATGCTAACCAGACTTGGTAGAAGCTAAACAAAACCTGAAACAGGTAGGGAGAAATAACTTCCCTTCCTTATAAAGTGCGGCCATACAATTAATTTAGCAATAGATATGGCCTGTAATAAGAGTGAAAAATTACCTTTCACCCTTCCACCCACGGTATCAACAAAATAAAAAGAATACCTCCTCAAGATGTTCATCTTTTGGTTGGAGGCATCATAGCTGACCCATGGGGCTTTGAAGATCATCCTCATGCTCTGAAGTGAGCATGACTGGTGTTGGATTTTCTGTTGGCTCTGGTGTGGCCAAAATCTTGGTGGGGCGAGTTTCAACCTTCTACATTTTCCCATCACTCTGAATTTCATCTTTTGGGATGAGGCTCTTTTGCAGACCTTCCTTAATGGTGTCATCCTTATCTTCTTCCTCCTCCTTTTTAGCAGCTTTTCCGGAAAATCCAGGCTCTTTGATTGAAAGCAAAAATATTTCAATGATACTTCTTTCTAGAGCCCTTGGATTTGATCCAGAGGAACTGTCATGAGTAGCAGGTTGTTTTTGTTGTGGGGTTGATGAAGCAGCAAAGGTTGTAATTTCCATGGGCTCTTCTTCATCGAGGCATTCCCCCAAATTTGATAAGCAATCAAGCTTATCAGCTTCCTTCTCTACTAAGGTCTCCCCCTCTTGTATGATGGTTTTTGAGTCTACAAATTTTCCATCATGTGTAGCTTCATCTTGCAATATGAATCCCGTTGGCCCAAACTCTTCCAGGGGCTTTTATTTGTGGGGAGGGAAAATGGAGGAAATGATCTACAGCTTCTTGGAACACTCATCTTGTGATACAACCCCCTTGAGTTTGTATCACTTCTCACCATATACTCCTCTTCTTTTGGATTTGGAGTCTTTACTTATTCGTATGGGGTGCATAGTTGTCTAAAAGAAGGGGGAAGTGGAATGGATGGCTTGGAGATGGAGAAGGGAACTCGGCATTTGGAGTGGTATGATATGGTGAAACCTGAGGTGGGATGGGAGATGAATAAAGAGTTGGTGATTGACTCTCCCATTGACAAGGTTGTCTCATGCTTCACCCATATATTTCAATACCCTCGATCCACTGCAGAAGTGGAGGCAGTGTTTCTTCTAAAAAACTAAGCTTCTCCTGCGAGCTATAGTGTCTGGGAACAGGGCCAACCCATGGACAAGGTGCCCTGCATCCTGTTCTGAATGCCTCCATTTGTGCTATAGCCCAAGATTGAACCATGCCTACCTCTATTTGTGTTATCTTCTCAAGTAGACTAATATCTTCTAATCAATCGTAGTCATCAAATGTGCACCCATGTTTTTGATTGCTCTCAAAGCCAAACTAGTCTTGGCTTTTCTCATTTGGGTCACCATAGTGACTTTGAAACTTGTTATGCTACTGGTTTAGAGAAGGCATGGAGCTCATTAGATACTGATGATACTGCTGAAAATTTGAATTTCATTGTGGGAATGAAGTCATGACTACACAACTTCCTGGAATGGAGGAAACTGAGGGATGTGGAAAGAAAGATGAATGGAGGTGGATAAAAGAAGGGTCTGCAGTTTCAGGGAAGGGGCCATTTGGGCCAAATGGAGTCACTGAATGTGCTTATACATGCCTCCAAAGGATGAATTTCACCAAGAACACACTAACTAGATGAAATGAAATAATAAGATCCTTCGAGTCCCACCGGGGGTGCCAAGAAAACTATTGACAATTATCCTTGCAGATGAACTGTCAGAGTCATAGGAAACCTTAGGTTAGTGGGACGTGCACCCTAAGGTGACCTCCATATTTTAAAGAAGTTGGATCTTCTCTGTAATGTGAGATGAGGGTCAGAGAAAATGAAACAAAACATAAAACTTAACGGGAGTGATACGACAAAAAGTGAAGGAGTTAACTCATAGCGCAACTTCCTGAAATAGAGAAAAGGTGAGAAATGAAAAGGGTGGACAAGATGCACCATAAACCAGAGGAAATTCACATAGAACACTACTCCAAACTACTTAAGCACAACTTTTGAAGATAGTAATAACATAAAAACATGCACAGTTACCCACGTCAAAATAAAGGCTATCAAAGAAAATACAGATTACGCAAAGGATGGATGAATTGCACCACAGGGCATATTATATTACTCCAAAAATGTGCACAGTATTACAATAGATAAGAGGAAAAGTGCTATTACAAAACTCAGAAAGAAGGCCAGAGCTCCAGCCCTGCCTTTCACAGAAGAGGAACTGAGACAAAAAGAATCGCTAACTCCCGATTATTTTTTTGAAACCTTTCCTTTACAATATATATGATGGGAAGAAGATAAGAAGATCATTTTTAACTATTTCCCAATTGTTTGTTCATTATGGTAAATGGTGTGAAGTGACAGAAGTAGATTGCTTGAGATCTGTCTCACACTTCCCTATGATTTTTTTTTAAGGGGTGAGAGCCATACTCATTTAATACATCTCTTAACTATCTTGCAACTGACTCCCTTGGAGTGGACTTATTCTTTCAAATCTTTATTACATATTTGGATCTTTTAATCACTTATGCATTGGGTCTGGGCTCATGATTCAAGTGATGCCTATTTTTGTCATTCTATTAAAATGACCTTTTGAATGCAGGTGAACAAATTAAGTATTCACAGGTTCACACTCTTCACACATGGAACTATGCATTAACTTAATCACTGAAAAGACCAGCTGAATGACCCTTTGTCTTTGATATTTTAAAATATCTGAGCATTTAAAACTTTTAGATAGGCTTCATAATTTCCCATACATGGTATTTGGCTTATCACCAATCTTTTGCAACCTGCTTTGAACTCGGAGCTGATTTATTGTGAGATCCACATGGAGGCCAAGCACTTCTCTAGGGTCTTTGCTCCCTTTGTAGCTTTTGGAAGCACGTCGGGCTGACACCTGGCATTTCTCACAATTGGGATGATTTCCTTTGAGTAAGTAATGATCCTACCGCATATTAATGTGAAGACTTTTCCTTGGATGGGTCACTTATAGTTGAAATGGGCGGAATAATTTGGATAACATGTTCCTCGATTGAAAAATAACATGTTATCGATCTCTTAGTTAACTTTAGAAAACTATAAATTTGTATTATTGTAAGATAAATGATATGTGAAAAATGAACTCACTAATGTTATTGCATCTAGTATACAGAAAAATGGCTTATATATTTTTTATAGATTTGTTTTTGAATCATGATTTTCCTCTTCATCTAGAATTGATCTTCAACTTTGGCATGACATACTAGGACATGTGAATTTTATAAGTATGTCGAAAATGTCTCACCTAAACCTTGTAACAGGTCTTCCTAAGATGAATTATGATAATTAAACATGTGAAAGTTACTTTTTTGGTAAACAACATGTTGAACCATTTCACAAACATCATGATTAAAATTCATCTCATCTATTAGAGTTGTTTCATAATGCTGTCAGAGGTCCACTTGAAGTTCCTTCTCTCAATGGAGATTTGTATGTTGTATGCTTTATTGATGATTTGTATAGGATGATGTGGTCTTATTTAATTAAGAAAATTTCTTATGTCTTGTATAAATTTCAAGATTTTAAATCCCTTATTGAAAATTCTTCTAATATGAAAATAACAAGAATTAGAAATGATAATGGAGGTGAGTATGTTAGTAATAATTTTGATGAGTGTTGTGTTTCATGTGGTATACAGAGAGAGATTTCTACTCCCTATTCCCTATAGAAAAGTGACATAGAAGAAAGGAAAAATATAACTATTTCATAGATGGCTAGGACTATGATGCATTCATCAAATGTGCCTAAGTTTCTATGGGAAAAAGCAATGAATATGGTTTTTTATATCCTAAATAGATTTTCTACTAAATCTCTTCATCAATATACACCCCTGGAGTTATGGACAAATCAAAAACAAGATATATCTCACTTAATAATATTTGGTAGTCCTACTTTTATCTTTATTCCAAAATTTAAAAGGAAGAAAATTGATCTAACCTCATTTTCCTATATTTTTGTTGGTTATGGTTGTAGAAAAAACCTAGATTATGATTTTATGACCCTCTCAAACATAATATAGTTGAAAATAGGAATGTTCATGTCTTAGAAAATACATTCTATGAAACTTCTTGTGAACCCTCCTTTGTTTCTCTTGAAATAGAGCTTGATAATCCTTCTCCTAATAATATGAAAACAAAAGTTCAAGAGGATGAATATCCTGATCTAGATATGATGGAGATTTAAGGGGAATCATCTCAAAATTGTTACATCCTAGAATTCCTAAATGGGCTTAATTGTTTTTTAAAGACTCTCATCCTGATAATTTGAGAAAGGTAACATGTAGGACCAGCTTTCTTATCATGCCTTAGTGACCGTAAATGAGGTTGAACCATAATCTTTCAAATAATTCAATCAATATGACAGATGGATCAATGTTATGGAAGATGAAGACAATGATTTAATTAAAAATAACACTTGGAAACTAGTCCCTCCTCCTTCTAAACAAAGCATTGTAGGATCTAAGTCATTGCATCAAATGAAGTATAAATTTGTAGAAGAAATTGATAAATTTAAGGAAAGATTAGTATCTCGTGGTTTCACTCAAAAACCTAGTCTTGAATTTGTTGAAACTTTTGCTCCTATAACTAAAATGAGCACTGTTAGGATTCTTCTAGCATTGGTTGCTCAATATGGTTGGGAGATTCACTAAATGGATGTTAAAAATGTATTTTTGTATTGTGACCTAAAATAATAAATCTACATATGTCAACCTAAAGGTTTTGAATAACTTGGTAAGACACTTTATGTGTGTAAACTAAAAAAATCATTTTATGGTCTTAAACAAGATCCTAGAGCTTGGTATGCTAAAATTAATAGTTTCCTTCATGATATTGGTTTCTCTAACTGTTATTATGATAATGATTTATTTGTAAATTTTGAAATTTTTGATGATCTTTTAATTACTGGTAGTGATAAGAATTTAATTTTTAGAATCAAAGAAATATTAAAACAACGTTTTAAAATGACTTACTTAGGACTGCTAAATCATTTTTTTGGCATGGCTATATTTCATGATCATAAATCTATTATTGCATCTCAATCTCAGTATGCTACTAATTTACTTAAGATATTTAACATTATTGACTGTAAACCTATTACCATTCCTATTGAAGTTTGTGTGAAATTAGTTCCTAAACCTACATGTGCTAAATTTGATCCTACTTTGTACATACAACTATTTGGTGTATTAATTTATTTAACTATCAATAAGATAGATGTCTCATATGTAGTAGGATTTGTTTCTATATTCATGCATGATCCTTATGAGGATGATTGGAAAATGGAAAAAATATTTCTAAAATATGTTAAAGGAAAAATTAATTATGGTTTGTATTATTCTTCTTGTGATGATGCAAATTAATTTGATATTGTGATTATGACCATGCTCTTGATGTTATAGATAGAAAATCTACTTATGGATATGTTTTCAAGTTTGGTACAGGTGTCATCACTTGGAGTAGCAAGAAGCAACAATCATCTAAATCTATGTTCTTAATTACTGCATTTCATAAACTATAATCTTTGGCAATTTACATTGTGGATCTATAATTCATAACACTATACATCCTCTAAATTTTCTAACAATAACTTTTTACTCATGAATAAAATTGGCACATTTGTGTATAATAGATGGAACAACCTTAAGAGTGTGTAACCAAGGGATACCTAAAAATAGATCACCTAAGATAAGAGTGGAGGCCACTAAAAAAGGTACCTTTATAATAACATATCCGACCATGATATATAGAATAATATGTCCATAGGAATAATCATGTGTGATGTTATTTTTAGAATAGCTGAGAGAATGAAGTAGATTGAGAGTACTTAGATTATGCTTATTACGTGGATCAACCAAACAACTATGTATGGAGACTTGACTAATAAATGCATGAATATATAGATTATATGAGACTAGAGTACCATCCATATCAAAGTCATCAAATGTAATAGCAGCTCTAGTAGAGGAGGTGTAAGAGAAAAAGTACATATATTTTTCATGTAATGGGCGATCATAAGAAGGAAGAGGTGGTTCCACATGATGATAATTATGCACTTTCAAAGTATATTTTTTAGCGTTATGATAAGGAAGTGGATCATTGAATATTTTCATCTTTGGATTATAATTTATAGGCATATGTGATTCAACGTAGTAATCCCATTTAATTACATTTTTATGGATAAGATCTTGTATATCATGCTTAAGCTTAATACATTGATTAGTGACGTGATCAATGAATCTATGATAGTCCCGATAGGAATTAGCATAAAAATTATTACTATGAGGCTTGCTTGCATAAACGTCAAGCGGTGGAGGGAGAGACACGAGATTGTACTCAAGTAATTATTTACTCATAATAAGTGGAGCACAAGGTAAGTGAATGAATTTCCATCGTAGAGGTTGTAACTATATATATAGGGATATGAAATTAATATTTTCCTTAGTAGTATTCTTATAGTCATTATTCATTCCCTTGAATGTATCTTTACTTTGAAATTTGGCACTAGGGGTAGTATTGGAATTAACAACTTACTAAATTTTATTCATATGTAGTAACATGGTGTCAAATTAGTTGAGTGAATGACATATATTATTGAATGAGGGTAACCAATCAAATACAAATGTCTCTAAAAAGGGGAAAGAATGGTTTTTGTGAATATATTTTGAAGTTCGCTATCATCTAAGATGTTATTAATTTTAGTGAGCATATTCTTGTAGTATAAAACATAATCATTGATTTGATCATTGGACCCTTGTCAAATTCCAGACATTTGAAAATATGAAAATTCCAAATATTGATAAAAAGATATACAAGTATATGATTTTCCAAAGTAGTAAAATATCACATTTAATTTTTAGGGAGATCATAGAACCATTGTAAAGAAAATTCCTTGAGACTTCTAGTGAAGATATTTGTAAATTAGATATAAATACATGCATGGTTAAATCATGCCACATGGAATGATCAAAGGTTTTTAATGAGGTCACTATTGAAATAAGAAATATGAAGTTTGGGAATAATGAAACCAATAGGTAATGGATAATAATCCATTGCATGTGCAAGTGGGTTATGAAGCAACTGAGTAGAATCCATAGTTTGAGAAGTAATAATGCACCCTGTTGTAATTGTAATATTTGAGCTTGTAAAGAATGAGTAGGGTTTCAAGATCCTAAATACTAGAAGAAGAAACATGAGACCCACTAGAATTGTATGTACAGAAAATACTAGACATCAGGTTCACCAAATGTTTACACCTTTTTAAATATTTTTTAGATTGTTATGGAATACATAGCAACTAAATAGGAATGTAAAGTTCATTACAAGGGGTTATTATGATTAATTAACTTCCAAAATTAACCGTAAAATGTCATAATATCATATTGGTACTTCAAAATGTTGTTTACAATATGTTAGAAGCTTTAAAACATAATGGAAGAGATGTACAAGTTAACTAAATGAGGTGATGCATGAGATATTTGAGTGCACAGAATAGGGAAAATGGGAGTAATGAGCTTGTATATGCTTTGTTCTAAAAATTGTGTCTGGAAGCTACCTTGATATGGAAACATACAGAACTAACATGATCAATTATATAGTCCTAGACCAATTACACAGACTTGGACCTTCTTGGAATCAGGTTATGTAAATTTTTGTACCCTTCAGTGGTGTGGATGTCAAACCCTAAGTGTCACACAATCCTAAAACCATATGAATGAAAATTACACCTTAACCATGTGTATAATACCGTATGAGAATATTAGTGTTTGTGTTAAAATGAAATTTGTGCACTACCTACATCATCACTACTTTGAAGAGGCATCAAACCACATGTATTTCTCCACCTATCATGTGATATCGAGATTAATGTACTTAGTTTACAACTTGAATCACTTTGACCATGTTTGATATGGTTGTATTCTTGCGAATACATTGAATAGGGATATTTGAGAGCATGGAAATAAGGTAATGTTAACTCCTTGACCTATTTAAGTGCTTCAAGACTATAATAGTTCCTACCCTAGTGGATTTGCATCATCTTTAGGAAGATCTAGGGAGCCTTGGGTTTCTTTTATGTGTATTTTTAATGATTGTGCCGAGTGATTTCCTAGATTATTATCAGGTTATTAAATGAGGTGATTTTAAAGTTCTTATAAATGGATCTAAAGGTAATTTTTCATGTAAAGGCCAATCCTAGTGCAATTTAAATCAAATTTGGAAGATGTGTCCATCCAAGACCATATAGGTCGGTTAGGAATAGAAATCACATTATGAACTTATTGTATGATTTTGGACAGGGAGATGGTGGATGAAATAAGGAAGTTGCATCATTATGGGTTGAGGTTAAGAATTGATTTTATGGTTTTATATTCAAAATTTGATGACACATAAATGTGTAGGAATAAGCAATTTAGGAGAAACATAACAATATGTAATTATGAGAGGGGATAGGATGTAGGTTTTTTTCTTAGCCAAAACATAAATTCATAGCCAACCATGTCAAAATTATAAACTACCAAATTGGAGTGTTTACATTAGAGCTCACAATAAATTTAATGATCTCAACAACCAACGATAAAATTCCTTCTAAGAAAATTATTTCCATGAATCATATAGAGAGATATCTAACATATAACATTCACACTGCAAAAGGGGCCAATACTTCTTATATATCCTACATTTTCTACTCATCCTCACACTATGATAGCTCTTCCTACATACAATTGTGTATTCTTAAGCTATAAAAATAGTAAAAAAACAAGGTCTTACCTCATTTATTTAAGGATATATGTATACACACTACACACACAGAGAAAGACATTAAGATTATATGTCTCAAAGGTATTCACTTCACTATGATGTCTACTAAATATTAATTATTAGAAACTATTATGTTGAAAGTAATTGTGCACTTTGGACTGCAATTGTGGTTATGACCGAAAGTAGTGAAAACCACTTAAAATAGTCAAGGAAGTGCACACCCCTCATTGTAATACCACATTGGGAGGACTTGGGTATTGTAACCTATGCTGGAACTTGTTTTTTACTTGCCATGTGTATGGGTTAAAACACAACCTTATGCATGATTGGTTTCTTATGCCTAAAATTACTCTATTTATAACATAACTCACAATTCCACTTAATTTTAGAAGGAATCCTATTTTTATTCATGATTCTTAGATAGTAGTTTTATTGGACTGGGATTGTGGTGGCATATTATTTTAATGAATCCACTTGATTTGAGTAGTATCTTGAAACATTTTAGGTGATTAAACTCTACCCATTCCCATTTATTTTTGATATATGAGTGTTCAAATAGATTTAATATAAGATCCTTAAAATTTTGGTATTTGGAATGGGTTATTAAATCCTTCCAATGTACTGACAATAATTATTATTTACTTCTAATTATCCCCCTCCTATTGATTATCAAAGATGTGCAAAACAAATAATGGTTTCATCCTTATTTATGTTATATATATATATATATATATATATATATGTCTTTGATTTATCCCTTACCTTTATGAGACCTTCATATGTATAGATAAGGGAAATTTACTAGTAAATATCCATTTTACTGTTTAACTATAGAATTGCATTACCATAGAATGATTATATGGTGAGATTAAACATATAAGATGAAGGCAAATATTGAGAAATTCAATTGTTCCCAAAAAGCACATAACCAAATCATATGAATTTTTCCTTCCTTCATTGCAATAAATGTGGTTAACCAATACTAAGATGACTAGATCAATTTTTTGTGATTATAATTATATATCAAAGTGTTTGACTTTCTTCTCTATTTAGCTATATCAATTATCTTAGACATTTTGTAGAGTTTCATTTACATCCACTCCTTTAGTAGAAATGTTACAATAGATGAGTAGTTTAAGTCTTCTCTTATATTTGTATAGTTTTTTAAGAAATATACAATCACCTATAATTTCATAGAGTGTTTTAGGCTCTGTGATTTTTGCGCAGTGAATTCTTGGCTTACCGTACGCCGCCATAGCATCACACCGCCGATCTTCTGATCCAGGCGGGAATATCTGCATTAATTTTGTATTGATCACCTCCCCGCCCCTTGGGCGGCTTATATAATGACCACCTCCTCGGGCCATGCATCTATTGATGTTGGTCTTAACGCAGGAGCTCTGGACAACAATGGCACCGAAAAGAGTGAGGAAATTCGTTCCGAAGGTATTCGACGAGGTAAGGATTCTGATACTCCTTCCCCCGATATTGTGCTTGATTTACCTGCGTTTGATAAAGCATGCAACTGGTTTGAATCTTTTTCTCTTGTTGCTTACTTTGTGGGCCGAGTTCCCCCAGAAGGCATCCTCCGTCAATGGATTCATAACCATTGGCAACCCCACGGCGTCAAAGTTGAGGGAGTTCAGAATATGACCAAGGGTTTTTTTTCTGTTTCGCTTTGCTAATGTTGAGCATTGCAAAGCTGTTGTCAACCATGGTCCCTGGTTTATTCGTAATACCCTTGTGGTGTTTTCCCACTGGACTCGGGACTTTCAAGTCTCCGAGCAAGCCAAACTCAAGATTCCTGTTTGGATTGAATTTCCAGGTCTGCCATTGCCTCTATGGGGTTTTATTGACCAGCTTATCAAACCCTTGGGTCATCTCATCTGCCATGAACAACCCAAATTTTACTCAGCTCGACCCCAGAAATGGGTCTGTGTGGAAATTGATCTCTCAAAGGACCTTAAGGATACCCTTGACATCCAGGTGGGGGATACACGCTTTGCACAGAAGGTGCTTTATATTAACCTACCCAACACCTGTTTCTGGTGCCAATCCACCGATCATATGATCAAGGATTGTCCCCTCATGACACAAAGCTCACCGGCTGTTGTTGAGAAGCCCCCGACCGACCCTAAATCCAACACCCCCCCTTCTGATGGATGGACCACCGTCACTGGCCGTAAACCTTTGGCTCGCAATAAATCCCAAGCTGCCACTTATAAACCAGTGAATGCCTCCACTTTTGCTCCTGTGAAGCCATCTACTACGTCCCTTCCCAAGCCCTCATCTGCCATCTCCCAGACTCTGTAAGCTGCTATTGTCATCAGTTCCCACCCATCGGTGCCTATTTTTGCACACCCCTCGCTTCCGAACCCTCAAGCATCATGGATAACACTGCCAGTGGTTCGGCTACTCAGACAGAGAGAAAATCAGCCTTACGTCGTTCAAGAAGTCCCTCCCCTCCTTCTGATGAGGATTTTTCACAGAGACCTCACCAGCAGTTTGAGCTTGGAGACTATTTGCATGGGAATGCACGGCAAGTCACTTTTTCTAACCGTTTTGGAGTGTTAACAAGCCTCGAGGAGGAAACCATGCACCTTGATAGTTCTCCATGATAGTTTACTCATGGAATGTCAGGGGGCTCACTAATCTGACTCGCAGATATCTTGTCAGAGACAGTTGCAAGTATTTTACAAAGTTTCAGGTTTTGTGTTTACAGGAAGTCAAAATCACTGGCTTCCATCTTTCTTCTGCTATGCGTACCATCTGGCCTGGTTCTCTCTACCAGATGTCAGCACATGATAATGGTCGAGGTGGTGTTGTCACTCTTTTAAGTCCTGACCTCACCTCCAATATCATATCATGGGGCTCTGACCCCACCCATCGGGTGGTGTGGACCCTTTTTTATTTTGACGGTCATATTCTTGGGCTGGCAAACATTTATGCTTCCAATGATGCTTCAGAGCGCTCTTCTTTTTGGCGGTGGCTGGCTGATCACTTGCCTTCTGCTACCTGGCTTCTCTGTGGTGATTTCAACATGGTGGAATCTCCCGAAGACAAATTGGGCCGGCTTCCTATGCGTTGGTGTGCTGGGGAGCGTGAAGCCTGGTTTTACTTGTGCAATAAGCTCTGTTTGTTTGATCCCAACCACCGCAAGCACTCAAATTCTGCCACTCTGTGGTTCACATGGTCTAACTTTCGAGCTGGTGATGACAGAGTGTATAAACGCCTTGACAGAGCTCTGCTTTCAGAACAACAATGGTTCTCTTTTGATGCTTCACACAGCCTCCCAGTCTCGGTTGTGGATACTGCTTTGGTCTCTGACCATAAGCCTATTTTCTTTGGGCTCCAATGGAACTTTCAGTGTCCCAAGCCCAAATCCACTCAGTTCTACTTGAATATGTCTCATCTTTCTCATCCTAAGACTTTGGATTACATCAGATGTATTTGGAATCTTGACCCAAGACCTATTGATGGGATTGGCTGGATTGATTGGTGGTCTCATGCCATCACTCGCACCACTACTTTTCTTCAGCTTTATGGGAAGCAGGCTACTTTTTTCCAAAAAAATGCTCATGAAGCCTCTCATATTGAATACTTGAGAGCTATTCAAGAGCTTAATTTGTCTCCCTTTAACACTCATATTCAAGTGCAAGCTGCTCATTGGAAGCATAAACTTCAGATTGAGGAGCACTATAAGGCTAGAGGAGCTCAAGTTCGTGCCAGACTTCACTGGCTCAGAATTGGTGATAGAGTCACTAAGGAGTTTTTTGTTTCTCTTAAATCTAATCAAACTCTCACCAAAATCAAAGCAATCAAGGAAGGTAATCAAAGGCTTACCCTTTTACCTGACATTCTGCAAGCTTTTGTGCATCACTACCATGTTGTGTTCGCTACCCAGCCTGCTACTCCGGCTCGTGATGTTGCTCTCCTCCAATGCATTGAGGTTGTTCCCTGCAAGCTTTCTGAAAGCCAATGTGTTTCCTGTGATCGGCCTCTCACACTTGATGATTTGAAGGAAGCTGCTCTTCAGATGGCTTCTGATAAAGCCCCTGGGGTTGATGGTTTTCCCTGTGAGTTCTACCAGGCTTTGTGGCCTACTGTTGGTCCAGATCTCTACCAGGTTTATCTGGAAGCTATGTCCTCCAACACTCTGGGAGCTCTGATCAACCAAGGCAACATCAAATTCATACCTAAGACTGGTGATCCAGAGCTTATCACCAACTGGCGGCCAATCACTCTGCTCAATGTCTCATACAAGATTATTGCCAAAGCTCTTGCTAACAGGCTTACAAACCTATTGCCTTTGATCATCAGGAGTGAACAAACTGGCTTTATTAAAAATAGATATATCTTGGACAACATTATTGCAGTTTGGGAGGGCATGGAATATGTGCGCCAGACTTCTCAGCCGGCTCTGTTTGTCAAAATTGATTTTGAGAAAGCCTATGACAGAGTTGAGTGGCCTTTCATTCTAGCCGGTTCATCCGCTCTGTTAATATGCTCTTCCAAGATGTGGGTGCCTGTATTACTATCAATGGTCAACAGTCTGAGTGGTTTTCTCTTCATCGTTCCATCCGACAAGGTTGCCCTCTTGCTCCTTCTCTTTATGTCATTGCTGCTGAAGGTCTCAGCTATTTGCTTGCTAATGCTGCTCATGTTGGTTTAGTCCAAGGCATTCAACTACCTTCTTCTCCTCAGCAGCTGATTAATGGTCATTTCGCTGATGATTCTTTTCTCACCCTGGCTGAGTCTGAGGCTTCTGTTTCTAATGCTATGCAATGTCTTGATACCTTTTGTCTTGCTTCGGGTTCTGCCATTCAATGGAAAAAAACCAATGCTACAGGCAGGCAGTGGGTCCCAAACCTCCTTGGCTAGAGGGATTTCAATGGCTCTGGATTGAACTTGGCATTCAGTTTAAATTTCTTGGCATCCCCTTTTCCTTCATGGCTTCCCCTGCTGACCTTTGGGACTATGTGATTCAACGAGTTGAAAAAAAAATCTCCTTTTGGCTCACCAAGCATTTATCTCTTGCTGGCAAATTTCAAGTTTGTTCCAAGGTTCTAGCTGCCACTCATGTCTACTATTCCTCCTGTTGGGCTCCTTCTAAGGTTGCTTACCATCAGTTGGAAAAAATTCTGTGTGAATTCCTTTGGGCCAACTCTGAGGGGAACCATGGTTTTCACAGGGTTGCTTGGGATGTTTGTTGTACGCCCAAAAACACCGGCGGTCTTGGCCTTATCAACATACAATTGCAAGGGGTTTCTCTTACCACCAAATGGATAATTCACAGCCTTGAAGGTGAGGAATCTTGGAAAATTCTGCTCAGGCATTGTATATCTCAAGGGTCTCCTCTTAATCGGAAGGCATGGCAGGGTCTGAACTACTATTCTTTATTGCTTTGCCCTGTTCCTATTAAAATTGGTGGTTCTTTTGTGGCTAAAAGTATTTGGAAAGCCTGGGAGCTCCTCAAACCCCACCTGCTTTGGCAGGGTGATGGTTTCCGAAATGGGCTCTCTCTCAACTCTCTCAGCTTATGGTGGAATCCAGTTTTTCAATATCAGGACAAACCTCTTGCTCTTTCAGTGCAGTTTAAGGGTATGCGTCTTTTCAGAAAAGGAGTTAAGTTTATTCAGGACCTTTTTTGTCCGGCCACCAGGGATTGGCTTCCATGGATCAACCTGAAAGCTAAATTTTCTCTTCATGACAATGATAAACAAGCCATTTTTCTAATTCAAGAGCTCATACCTGGTGATTATTTGCATAAAATTGGGGTTCATACGCAGCGCCCATGGTGGTTTGACTGGCATTGGCCCGCTGCCACCCCCTTCAGAAATTACAAACCTCGAGTGGGTTACAAGCTTCTTGCTCAGAAGCAGCTCCCTTTCAATAAGCTCAATGCTCGTTGGAGCTTGCATTCCACCCGTTTTGGTTGGAAGCAATGCTTTTAGGTTGTTTGGGCCATTCCTATAGAGCCCAAAGTTGCTCACTTCCTTTGGTGTATTCTCCACCAAGGGCTTCCTGTGGGAAAACGTCTCATTCTTATGGGAGCTCCTCCATTGTGCTGCCCTTTCTGCAACCACATTGAGACTCTTCTTCATCTCTTTTGGTTCTGCCCCCATGCTCAGTCTGCCTGGTGCTGGATTCATACCCTTTTTCAACCTTTTCTGCCCACGTTCTTTACGTGGAAAATGGTTCTTCTAGGGGACTTGGCCTTTGTTCCTACAAAATTTTACAACATTTGGCATTCTTTTAGAGCTACTATTTTATATCACATCTGGAAAACTAGAAACTCAGCTATTTTTAACAAAGAGACTGTGGATAGAACTTTTGTTATTTCTAACAAACTTGTTGTTATCTCCAATGTCTCACTTCAGATCCAAGTTCAAGCGGAAAAAGTCCGCATTGAGGTGGAACACCTGCAGACCCTGCTGGATCACTGGGGGAGCACCCCCTGCACTGTCAGTCGTGTTCCACCTGATTCTCCTCATCACCGCTCCCACTCACAAGGTCGCCGCTCCCGTTCCCGTGGGCGGCACAATTTTGATCGGGGTCTAGCTCGTGGGCGGCGGAGCACCTCCCCTCATCGGCGGGGTCCTTCTCCGCCTCCATCTTGGGCTCCTCCCGCGCCAGGGGTGTTTGGCCGGCTGGGCGGTGGCAGTTCTGGGTGGCAGGCACCTGATCACTCCAAGTTTCCTCGGCTCTCCTTAGCCATATCGCCCAACCAGCGGGGCAATGAGGAGGAGCAACCACAGACTGATGGCTGGGAGCCGATTACTGACACCCCCGCCAACCCTCCTGGTGGGTGGGGTGACCATTCGAAGAGCCCCCCACAATCGCCTCTAGCCTCCATGTTCACCGCCGCCGCCTAGCGGTTTTTTCTCTTCTGGTTTCTGCAAATTTTGCTCCAACTTTTTTTTATTGATAAGCTTATCTTGATATGATTATGTAATATGTGCCACTCGTAGCCTTTTAATGGCTACTTTTACTCTGCATGTGGGGTGTGATCTTTTCCACCCGATTTTGTATGATTAGCATTGTACATTTCATCATTATTATATGGATATGCTTTTCAATCAATGATTTTATGACATCATTTTTTATGATCATAAGAAATATTGTCATCATCTCCTTTTGATGAAATAGGAGTAGACTTACATAAAATTCATTATAGCATGCAACACATTTGTAACTAGTATGCTATTTAAATTCATTATATAATTAAGTTTTAATTTTTTTGTTTTATTTATTTTTTTGATATTTTAACATTGGTTTATTTTGATTTTATGTGGGGGATACACGATATTTTCCTAAATAATAAGTGGAAAAATTCCTTGATAAATGAATGGAATTCATGTCACTACTTGGGTTCCTATTCGGTATATACTCCAGAAAGTGGAACTAGCTGTAATTTGGACATTGAATATGGTTGTGGAGACTTTAATGATACTATAGTTGAGGGTAATGCTACTCAAAAATGTGAAAGGGATAAGAAATTGGGGAATGAAGACGAGGACCTTAAAGTTTGGGGTTGAAATTGAGTATTATGACTTTGTATTGTAGATTTTGACCCTAATATTGTATGGGGTCAATTGTGAATCTATAGCTATTTTTTATTATAATATTGTTATCAATTTTTATTAATTATTTTTTGGTTTGATTATTATGTTTAATTTAGTATTGTTTCCTTAATTTTTTCTATTTGTATTCTATTTTCTACTTAAATTAATATTCATTTGTTATGTATATCGTTAAAATTGACATTACCATCAACATTTTGTAACTAGATTTATTTAATATAATAATATAATTTAAAAAATGAATTTCAATTTTTTCAATTATCATTATATGACTAAAGTTGTAAAATAAGTTGGATCTAAGTTGCAATTGAAGTCATAGTCAAAATTGAAGGCATGCCTAAGCCACACTAAAGTTGTAAATAAGGACATAATTAAGTCACAATTGTAGACCAACTAAAGTCACAACTAGTATTACAATTTAAGTTGGATTCAGTGTCACAATTTTAGTCACAACTAATGTCACGATTAAAGTTGGATGTAGTTTTGTAATTTAAGTCAAGATTACGATCGCAATTAACGTTGGAATTAAGTTGCACGTAGTGTCAATTTTTAAGTCACACGTAGGGTCGATGTAAAGATGATGCTAAAGGCCCTTATTAAATAGGGTATTAATTCATACCAAATTCATGAATTAATTCACAAATAAAGTTTCCATTCAAGTAAACTTAATGTCCCAATTTAATCACCCTAACATCATGCTACCGTCACTTAAGGGTGGCATTAGGGTGTCTTTAGTGTGACTTTATAATTTATGTCATTTAACTTGTAATTTAAGTCGTTGATAAATCATGTTCACAACTTTAAATTTGACTTTAGGGTAGCTAATTGGAATTAAAAAAAACATAATTGATAGCTTAAGAGTGACTTATAGATGACTTAATAACAAATTAAATTATGAATGATTTTAGTTAAAGTGTTATAGTGTGTACATGGTTAATTTAGTGCAATAAGGAAGAAGGTTAATTTACTATTTTTTTTACAATAGGATTTTTCAAATTGAAAATATTATGTATATTGTGTGTGTGTTTATTTTTTGTTATATAGTGTAAGATTTCATTAGCATTTATTTTCTTCTATAATTTATTGGTACTTTTCTCTTCAAATTCAATCCAGGAACCTATTGGCCAACCTGTTGACCTCCAATAGTCATAAATTTTTTTTAAATGGGGTTAGGATCACACTGAGGAAAGGAAAGGAGGTTTAAATTAATATCGACTAAAAATGTACACTCCACACGTTTCAAACATGGGAGGTTAAATATTGATGGAGTTAAGGAGGTAGCAATTGAGGGATACATGAAAATGGACATGGGCCACTCTAAGTCAATAATTTACATCAATAAAACTATAATTTAAACCAATAATAGGTAAACATATCAACACTTATGTAATATAGTTGTTATTATATACATAGGGGCCATTTTTAAGTATATGTACCTTGAAAAAATAAACAATATGAAAATTAATCCTTCTTAAACTCAATAATGACCATCTTGAATGAGATAAGGGGAAGTCGACAGGGATAACATAGTTGGCTAAGGACTTTGGGTTCTTCCCATATATGTACCGAGGTTAATTCTCTCTACCTCGATGTACCCTAGGAGGTTGGATGGTGTGGGCCTAGTCACCTCTCCCAAGGATTAGTGGGTCCAGACCAGGGCCTTCGCATGTCAGGAGCTCACTTCATTAGTCACAATGGCAGTCCTAGGTTGGTTCCCAATACCCTAGGTTATAAAAAAAGATAACGGGAAATATTTGACATATTATGAACAATATATATATATATATCAACTTAGAGATGTTAATTTTATAAAAATATAACTTGTGGGCTTATTTGATAATATACCCTTCCATTTAATTACTAGCACTTGCATGAAAAGGAGGTACAATGTTACATCGATAGTTAAAATATAAGGGGTTGTAGATTCATTAAAGCAATTTGAATATGTATTGAAGGGGTATGTCTGACATGGGTAGTAAGTCACGTAAGGTTTGTAAGGTCATCATATCCATTCCAAGATGCACTGTAGAGGGATAAACAACCATTATGTTTGTGAGAGGGGAATATCCAGTGCGAATTCACCCCAAGTGACACTTGGGGAGTGTAATATATTATTTTGGACTAGGATAACCATCCAAGGTAAGATTGATTTGTTGATTAAATGCATTTGTAGAGTCGTAGAAGTAATTACAAGGTGCACTAAGGCCGTAGCATTGAGCATGTTCATTATCACTACTTTTGACGACATTGGTGGCATCACACGGGCATCAACCAAACTAAACATGGAGGATAGGGTGTCACAATTATTAGCATACTATATTAGCGATAGGACCACCTCCTTTGAGGTGAGAACCCTATTAGCACAAGGATCTAGATAAACCATGACCATGTTAAAATCTTCATGTCTCGTTTCAGATGGAACATTGGCAGTTGTGTGGTGAGTTGTTTATTTGTGAGTCAAACATTATAACAAATATGTTGTAATGATTTAAAAAAAATTAAGGTCATAATATTTACTTGAACCACAAATTGACATAATTAAAAAATTTAATATTAGTAAGAGGGACACCTTCATTAAGGTGTCACCATTCTAGGCATACTGTGTTTGTGAAAGGGCCACGCCTACTATGGCATCACCCTTATTAGTGTAAGGTTCGTGATATTTTAGAATTTTACATATTACCACGTATCAAACCAACTAAACAATGTGGGATTAATTTTTCAACAAGTCAAACTAATATAAATGTCTTATCAAGTACCTTAATTTGATGTTTTAATATGATATAAATGTAGTTTAGATTTACAAGTTAATTAACCCAAGATGAAATCCCAAGAAGAAATATAATATCTTTACTAGGGACAAATGAACTTCAACTTGAGAGAAGCTTATTAAATTAAAAGGTATCCTTTCCAGCGTGAATCCTGATTTGAGAGGCATCCTTTCCTCCATAACAAAACTAGCAATATTGTGGTTGTTTTTCATTTTGGATGTGTTGTTCTTCATGAAACTCATTTGTTACTCTTGAAATATAGGATTTGGTTGGTGTATTTAATGTATAATATCATTAAAGTTATAACCAAGGATAAAGCAACACATCAATTGTTGAATTTTTTGAATTTGTGTGGATGTCCATGGGATGGATTTCACTATTTTCTTCAATTTTAATCTCTCTTAAGGTTTCATTTATTCATTATTTAAATATGGTAAATGTTTTAGTTGAAATTAGTGCGAATGGATAAAATGGGTATTGTTTTGAAATAATTATTTTTTAATATAAAATTTTCATTGTTTTAAAAGATGATGATGTAGTTTTATTAAAAATGTAATTTATTGATAATA
Organism: Taxus chinensis; assembly: GCA_019776745.2. Taxonomy (NCBI): domain Eukaryota; kingdom Viridiplantae; phylum Streptophyta; class Pinopsida; order Cupressales; family Taxaceae; genus Taxus; species Taxus chinensis. The sequence continues at coordinate 222,695,602 of CM034157.1, forward strand.
ATTAAAATAAGAAAATGACATTTTAAAAATAGAAACGTCCTTTACAAATTTATAATGTGAGGTATATTCTTTTATGAATACAAGATAATCTATAGTATATAAGATTATATTGTGTTTTTATATAAGAGGCACTTAAATGAGCTTCCAGTATATATCATATCTTAAGTACAATCTATGTTGTGATCTCCTTAATATTAAATGAGTATTTTTTATTTTATAAATTTATAAAACAAAAAATATTGTCAAGACATAAATACTATTATTTATGTCATCTATAAAAAAATATTTTATAATATTTATTAAAATTAATAATAAAAATTATTTCAATAATATTACAAGGAAATTAGATATTGTAATGTTCACTAAATTAATTCAGACTTAAAACATGAATAACACAATGTATGTGTGATAATGTTTATATTTGAGGAAAGAAATAGTTAAGAATGTAATTATAAGATGGTCATGTGGTCTTTATCTTCAGGGGTGTCTCTAATGCTCTAGATGATAAGGCAAGATGGTCATAAGGGTTCTTGTTTCATGGGGTGTCCCAAGGATTAAACTTGGCTTTGAAATACACTAGCTTAGTAAACTTGAGACTCACACTAGAGTTTGGATAACAACTTTAATGTGGGTTTCTACTTCAAACTAGAACATTGGTTTCATCCATATAAATGAAATTAATAAATAATTGATTTAAAATTTTCTCTGAAACTAATTTTCAATAAAAAATTTGTTATAATTAGTTGATATGCTATTTATGGGGGGAATGTAGCTGGGGGTAGTCATCCCAGAGATTTTTCAGCTACTAGAAAAATTACATGATGCCAAAATAGTTGAATGTCATACTTTTCCCCTGAACAATGCGTGAATAGTAACAGTTAATGCGAATAGTGAAAATTGAGATGTGTATTTGTTGAATTGATTGCCAACACATATTATTTGGATTTGGTTCATCTACTATCAATACATTGTCTTACAAATAGGTCTATTAAAGAAAGTCCAATTACTCTAATATTTGCTCTCAAATGTGCCTTGCCTCATTATAAATGCAATCCCTAACATCTAGAATTTTATCTTGATTAGCAACATACTATGATTCTTGACCACAGATGTGTCTTAGGGTTTCAATTTTAAAAGGGAATTTATTGCCAAAAACTTAGAAGATTACCATGCATTCTACTATGGTGTATACCTCGAGTACTATCCATTGTTCCTTCCATAATAGTAAATTGACATTTAGTTTATGATATTCAATTTCAACCACCTCTAATTATAAGGAAAATACTAGTCCTAAATTTTTATTGGCAATTAGGAACAATGATGATTTGGTAAACTTTCTCCTCCATACTGATTTAATGTAAATTCCTTGATTCTATAGGGGTCATAACTGATGGAAGATTATCTTAATCTATTAGTTTCTGAGGCTAATTGAAGTAATATCAAGAATATCCATCAATAAATGATAAATAATTATAAATAATGAAATGAAACACTAGAAAATAGGATAAATAGGATGACTTAGCTGATATCCTATTTTGTGTGATGATTTGTGTTTGTTTGATGACTGAAACATACTAGAAATGACCTGATAGAGCCTCAATGTTGAAACTATGTTTTGAATTACTGCATGGACCAAAGAAAATGGTGTGAACCAAAGTTTACCTCTGTTATGGACCTTTTTTTCACTCTTGTCCCTTCAGATCCTTTGATCCTTATACTTTATGGGTTTGTTCATTGTCTTTTGATATATTTTTATATGAAATGTGGACCTTCAAAATTGTGTGATGCTTGTTGTGTAATTGATTGATCCTTCAAAACCTTAGATAGCCAAGAATTTCTACAAAACTAATATTAGGTGAGTTGTTGACACCCTTGTGCATCACCAATGTCACCACTACTCTAAAGAGGGATCAAACCACATGTCCTTTTCTCTTAGCATGTGATCTCTAGAATATATGCAACCAAATATATAGCCATGATCTTGCAACAATGAGATTGTACTTGCAATTTTTATTTAGATTTTACATAGAATGATGGTTTGTTATTTTTTTATAGATCTGAGTGGATGAAAACCCTAGAAATAATATGTAGATTTTATGAAGCTCAATGGAGTCTTGGAATGACTTTTCTTGTGTTTTTTAATGTTCCCTCCTTATGAGGCCACTACAAATGCAAGATCTTTTAAACTCTTGAATGAAAGAGAACATCCTCATTAGAATGAGACAAAAATAGGAATCTTACCCATTCTTCTTTATATGAAAAATGTAACCAAAATTAAATACTAACCCATAAGCATACCTAGTGTGACTTATTTACAATAATACTCAGAATGAATTTTATGAATAACACTCTTTACGATGAAAATGAAAATGACCACAATAAAAACTAAATTTATTATGGTAAAACTAGATTTATTATGTTACCAATGAGTGACCTTGGTTAAAAATGAATTTATTGTGTTTAATTTTATTAATGATAAAAAATGATTTTGCTACAATAAATACTATTGATGGCAAAAATTAACTTTTACTACGATATTACTATTCAAGGTAAAAATTGACTATATCGTGGTAAATATTGTTCACAATAAATACAAAGTTACCCTTTAAGTAATTTTGGGTGGTCAGGAATACCACTCCATAATATCCACCAACAAGGAATGGTCCTAGAAACGGAACCAAAATTTCAACACAAATCCATCACTAAAATAATCTTTCACTAGGAAATCCTCATGCTATGATTGTTTTGGAAATGCACAACTTTTAGTTTGGTGGTATAAATCTTGAAAACATGCAAAATTCATGACACAAGAGTAACATAGAATAAAATATGATGACTTGAAATCATAAATGAAATATAACCAATAATTATATTATTATTAAAGTATTGTTATAATCTCACCTAAGAACCACGTTGAGTGTTACCATTTCCACTCATTTTTCCAATAGTATTTCTAGGATAAAATTCACAAATACATCTCTCAATAGATTATTTGACACACCTACACAATGATATGGAATATTTACTTCTTTCATATACTAATATTCACAATCTTCTTATGTGTTAAATGAGGGAGGTGACATCTCTATTATAAGATAGGATAAGAAATCTCTTTTATCCAATCATATTAAATCTTATCTTTACATGTAGGATTATATCTTAGGATATGATAAGCCTTATCACTTACACGTGGAATTTTACCCTTTCTAGACTTTATCTCTAAAAATAAATAAAATATTTAAAATATATATGACATAACTCCTTTTTCATAATTACAAATGTAATATATCTAATTTATGACCATGTAGACCCTACTTACCTACTTACCATGATCTTTGAAACTTTTATATTACCATTAAAATTTATGAAAAATATTTATTTTTTACCTTTGATGCTTTCACAAGGTTCCCCTAATTTACTTTGAATGTTACCATAGAATATTTACTATTTATATTCTACCTTGCATGTTTCAATTTACTAGCATGCGTCATTAACTTCTAGTAGACACTACTACTAACTACACTTAACATAATATTAATAATATATACATTAATGAAATAAAAAAATTGGAGGAAAATTATAGTGTTAATAGTTTTCACCTAGGTTCTCAAAGATAGGGATCCTTAATAAGACTAACCACATTGTATATATACAAAGGTTATCAATGGATGTTAGTGTCATAATTATAAAGTATAGTAACCCTGACCATATGATAGTTATAGGTATCCAAATCCTACGTAACTAAGATAAAGATAGGTATCCTGCTAGGATTCCGAAATAATAGTGGGTAACCAAGTGGGTGGATAAATCCTAGGGGTGTAATATTAATAAGACAAAGAAATGGATCAAACAAAGTATACATCTAATATAATTTATAGCAATAAATAACCAAAATACAACATGAAACAAAATATTTGACAACTATAACACCAAAGGATATTTGTCATGGCCCTTCATGACATCAAACATATTCCCAGTTTGTAGTGCTCTATAGTAAGGAACTCTGTACCCCATGCTATGCGGAAGAGTCATTAGTACTGTGGATTTTTAGAGTACAAAATTTCTCTATAAATAAGGTGTTAGAGAAAAGCTCTGCCACTTTGTGGCTATTTGTAAGGTCTTGGCATACCTGAACAATAGGAATGATTATATCCTTTCCAAATATATAAGCAAGTATAAGCAAAGATTTTTCAGTGCTCTTTCTAGACTTGAACATATTTGATGGTGTATCTAATGTAGAAAAGTTCCACTTTGTAATCCTCTATTAAAAGGACCTCCTGGATCTATGCTACAATAGATTTATCCATCCCTAAACAGGGGCATATACTAAGTGTGGATTGTAACTTCTTGATTTTTTAGGGCTCAAGAATCATCAATTGAGTATCAAATTTAGGAAGCTCAGTTAACAAGACTCGGATATCTGAGTAAGGGAATAATACATATTAGTGTTGTTTATTAAGTTCATGCCTCTACCTTTCAGTATAAAATCCCTCTACAAAACAAGGTGTTTGAGAAAGAACATATTTAATTGATTTGTTCTTGCAAAATCATGCATACTTGAACAAAGAGATACATTAGAACAACTTTAAAATCCAGGCTTCTTCAATGGAGTACACAACTCCTCATCGCCTTTTATGAGCTTAGAAAGTTTCAATGAAATTTCCATTTCATAAAGGATCTAGTTGAAGGGTATCCTCACTCTCTTTCATGGCAAAAAAAAATCATACCTAAAAAAGAAATATGTCAATATGTATAGGGTATTTGACTAGGTCTTAAGGCTAACAAGAAAAGAAATATGTGATATATTTGTAAGCTGTGATATACTTGAATGGCAAATTTCATTAGTTCCATATCTAATCCAGATTTCTTTAATGTGGAGCACCATAATCTTCTACACGAAACAACCCATTATATAATAATCTTCATGCTACTATAACAAAAGACTACACAATTTCAGAAACTTCATTTGAATTTTATAATCATAAATCGTTGCATGCTTGTGAAATTTTACTAATTACCTTTAAAAAATTATATTACTTAAAGATGAGGTTATTAATTTGAACAACCCAGATCTTTGCTTAGGAGAAACTTAAAACATCAGGGACATTCCACAGGTAAGCAAAAAATATTACATAATAGGGAAATTTTACAGAAGATCCGATCTTCTCTTCTCCTTTACTAATCTGATATTATCTACTCCTCTCCTTGGTTGTTATGCTCCTCCTACAAATATTAAAAGTACAAGGAAAAATTCCAAAAGCACAAAAAAATTTTAAATAGAACTTAATCCTAAAAAAAGCATTCAGATCACAATAATACAAACCCATAATAACCATGCAAAACACATTCAAACTGACCAAAAAACACATTCAAACAAACAAGTAGCATGGTTGTGGGAAGAGATTCCAGATAACCCAAACATGAAAGAAAATGACACTCCAAAGCAACAAAAACAATAAAACAAAAAATAAAATATGAAAAAACAGTCTCTTCCTTGTTTTTTTTGTCTTCAACAACCATCTTATTGGAATCTCAAGTAGCTGCAATGTGTTGACAAATCATCATCAATTTTTTTATAAAAAATTACTCAAAATCCTACACAACACAATTAGACTACACATATTACCTTTACAAATTTATACAAAATTGTGTCAGCCACTGTAAATAATAGAGGAGGTCTTCATTTAACATCAAAACGAGATGCGAGTACTTACCATGACGTTGTGGGATCTATGTCCCATCATATTTTTTTGAAGAAAAATTCTCTACCACACCCAGTCCGAGTTTGAGATCATAGATTTACATGATGTTGCCGGATTCTACAACACTTCTTCCAATAAGGTGAAGAATCTTATAATATTACCCTTGAAACCCTAAACAAAAAAGGAAAATTAATGACAATCATGTCCCATAAAAAGACACTCTAAAAGGTTTTGAGATACATGGGGGGTTCACTTAGTAAAAGTATGGTATAGAATTCATTCGAAAGGGTATTAAAAAAACCCTTAAGGAGTTTTTACAATCTAATTATTAAATTTATACATAATGTTATATTATTACAATAAAAATAAACAATTCCCAAAATACATGACCACTTTAGCCACAATTAAAGTGTAACAATTTAACTTGATATCAAACTCAAAACATAACTTAAAATAAAATATAGACACGAACAATTTGTGATCCTTATGGCAGTCGAAAACATATGCGAAGGACAAGGCCTTTGTTCGATCCTCTCATAGCACTCGTGCACACTCCTAAATCCAATGAATTCAAAAATTCCTCAAAAACAAATTCAAATTTTCCCTGGAGACAAAGGAAAAACAATCCTAATGCCTCAAAAACACATTCAAAGTTTCCCTATGAATGGAAAATATCTTAGAATCGCTTTCTTAGGAAAAACATGGGAAAATTTACAAGAGGCAGATCCAGTTTGTTGTTCCCTGGCCAAATTTGATCTGATTCTCCTAATCGAGTATTTTCTTATTCAAAAAGATATTATAATTTTACTTTATGACCAGACTCCTTTTGCAATTTTAAGGTAATTAGTTTTGAAAACTAGGCCACTCTCCAATTTGTAAAGTGAGGTTTGAATACCTGAATCTGATGTGTTTGAGATGATTTCAGTGCAGTTGGAGAAGAACCCATTTTGGGATCATGGGATCCCCTGTCTATTGTTCTGATGACTTGGTCTCCTGGTCATATTTGGAAAACACCCACCATGATAAATTACTTTTCACTGTTTATGGTATTTACATGCAATTCAAGCCCTGATTATCATTTCACCATAATTTTTCTGACTCGAAATGGCCAAGCGGGAGATATCAAAGGTGAGCTATTTGCCCTCTTCTTCAAACCCTAACCTTAAACATGTCTCTTTATGCTCTTCTTCAAACCCTAACCTTAAACAGGTCAACCTTCCAAAGTGGGAGATCAACAATAAAATCAGGGTTCTTGAACCAAAATCATTGCCATGCGATGCCAAATATTATGGTTAAAATGAAATTTTGTTCATCTTCAAACTCACTTTGAAATTCGCATGCCAGTTAAATCAACTGTTCATACCAAGCTTGATAGTTCTGCAGCCTGATTCTTGATGGCCTCCCTGGAGGCAGGAGATCTTTAAGTGGTGGTAGAAGCCAGAAAGAAATCACATGCATTTAGCCATCTGTCTCCACCATGCAGTGGGAAAAGTAGCAAATGCCTGCAAAAATCCATTAAAATTCTTGAAATATTGTTATCCATTCGATTTCAACGCATCCCTAAGGAGGAATGAAGTGCGTCCGATTTTTGACAATTGTCAGAATCACCAGGTCTATGTTCACTACAAGAACGCCTTCGGCGTAATTATTGTTGTTATAATATTCATGTTTAACCAAACCATCTAACAAATTATTACCCTCTTACATTTACATGATAATACTTATATACGTAATGTATTAGTTACTACACCTTCTTAAGGAATGATTAAATGACTCACACCTTATTAATCACTAACATCAAAAAATTCATAACAATAAATAAATATAAGTGTTGTTGGGGTCTATGGTGCCATCAAACTTGTAAATTTTGGAAAGTTTGAAATGTGGTGGATAGGTGTTGTGTGGCACAATGGGGTGAATATGATCATTAAAAATGTACTAATAGGTTATTTGAGGCACATGCCCCCCCAAGTTTTGGGACTCAAGCTTATCAATGCGGTCGATGAGGTGTTGATGGAGAATATCAAGGTGAATGAAGGTGATATTATAAGCTGGTTGTAGGGGTGTAGGGTGGTTTTAGGAGGTGTAGGGTGGTTACAGGCACGGGGGGTTCATTAACTAGGCAATATCCTAGCATGTGAGTTCATATTGAGGTAATTAAAATTAATAAAAGTAAATTCAATATAATGGTAGATATGAGGGGGTGAAAGGGTTTAATTTATTAATATTTTGAATCAGGTATTGGGGGTAGGTTAGAGAGGTGGGTCAAATGAAAGGGAGGTTTAATTTTAATATAAAACTAAAACATTTGAACCCTAGTTTTTAAAACTATCTACCTTAAAATTGAAATTTAAGGAGTGTGGTCATAAATTTAAAGTATAAACTCTTCTTGAATAAAGAAATATCAATTAAGAGATTCTTAACCAAGAAATAATAAGATGGTAGAAAACTAGGATTGCTTTTGAAAACAAGTGATATTATTTCACCATCTTAATTATTTGAATAACTATTGATAAATGATTAAAGCTTAACATTTATAAGGTAATTGATAATAGGTCTTGAATGGATTCAAACTATCTTTTGAGAGAAAATGCATATTACAAAAATGAGTGAGAAATATGATATATTTTTCGTATAATATATTAGGGTAGAAATAAAAAGGGGTAAATATAATTATCATGGAAAAATGGGTAAGTAAGGTACATGTAAAAAATAGGGGGTATTTTCATTCTAATAATATAACGGGAGGGGGTATTATCAATTGAATAATTAAAGGTAAAAACTAGAATTAAGGGTATTATTTAATACCCTTCGAACGAACGTGTTATACCATAATTTTACTAAGTGAACCCCCCATGATGTAGATAGTACCTAAAGATAAGGTCTGTCAATGATGCCCTAGGTTGTTCAAATAAAGTAAAATAATAAAGTTAATATTATTTAGGGAGTTATGCATGTAACTCACTTTTATGTAAAAAAGTGATGCAACTTAATATTACTTTATTATTATAAATAGAAAATAAACGTGACTTTCCAAATTAAGCAAGTCATGATTATCAAATTAGAAGATGGAAAGTTACTTGATTGAGGGCTATGTTCCTTCGGAAAAGATGTCAAGTGATACTTATAGGAGGAAAGGCGTTGAGGATCATTGTGGAGAGTAGTCTTTTGGCCGTTATCTTATTTTTAGCACTACTAAGAGTTTGTAGCTGCTAGAATTCAACTTCTGCTTTTGAGGACGAAAGCCCTCCATTACATAGTTCAGATTTAGCGGATGAAAACCACATCCATGTGCCAATGATGCAATCAGATTTGGAGACGAAAAACCCTCCAATTCTGAAGATTGTGACAGGACTACATTTATGATATTGAATCCCTCGAGGCCAGTAATTGGGTATAGAGTGGTGGTCTTATAGTATATGATGAGAAAGGTTACTTACTGTATAGGCCTAGTAGAAAAAACACTACATGTATCATTGAAACCCACGAACAGAGCAATTTGTCTTGCAGATTCACAGGCTGAATGCATAAAATGCCATTGGTTGAATTTGCTAGGACATTACCACATATTTGTGTCCTAGGTGCAATCTTTTTTGAGAGCCTTAGTAGAGGTACAGTGTGTTGCAATGACCCAATTTGTCGACTGTTAATGGATACATCAATGCAATTGTTGGGTCCTATAGGGGACCCCACAAAATGGTATGGTGCCAAATAGTAGATATTGCAACACAAGAAAAACTTTTGCATAGTTTTCACCTGATAGTGGCTACCTCTGCTATGGATGTATCATAACAACAAAATGTTAGAGAGAGGAGGATGCTTGGCCACTTTATGGCAAGGGTAATTACCAACATGTGATCACCAAGCGTAAGATTATTGACGTGAAATCAAACCATATATAGTTCATTAGTTGAGAACGTCTTCTTGTTGTGCTTCTGATATGCAAATGGGAACTTATTAACTAGTCAGAAATAAAGAGCAGAATTCATAGAGAGACATATTTCCAAAGCCAGACATGCAGAATAGTGAAAGATGCCCTTAGCTGATTTCACTTTGCAAGCTTGGGGTTCTTTCCAGTTCTTTGCAATTGTGTTGATACCTATCACATATAGGTTCTCAGATACCTTTCCTATAGCTGTAATTGATCGGCACATCTAAAGAGAGTGTATTTTTGGCACCAAAATGCATGGTTGCCTATTTTACAAAAACATTTACCAACACAATTAGTAATTATGTCTAGGAGATTCAACATGACATACTGGCAAGATATCTACATCCTGTAGATTTTGAATTTCTGAATTTATCTTGGATAGCCCATTGCTAAGAGGAGGTGTTGAGATGCTTGTCTGCTAGTTATTTTATAGAGTGGACTTGTCAACTAAGTTTAGCTCGATGGTTAAGGGATCAGGATTATGAGATTTTGGTTGAGATTCTAGAGATAGAGAGCATATGATTCTCTCATAGTGGATCTAACTTCAGTGGGACTTTCTAGATGGGTTATGTGGGTCTGGGATTATTGGCTTGTAACAGTAATGGTAAATCTCAGTTGGAGAAAATGATGCAGTTCATTGCAGATTCTATACAATGCATTTGCCTGACTTTTTATCAGAAAAAGATTACATCTTGTGTGCAATAAGAGTCTTCTTCAGATTATCCGACTTTTGTACTTGGCAGAAAGAGATCAAGAGAATTGAAGGCTTCAAACTATCCCTTGATCGTCTTACAAGGATACAAAGCGTGCACATCACTCTTATGGATGTGGCATGCTATAGCAAACCTTGGAGGTAACATGGCTAAATATGATGCATAGATGTGGAGGCTTTAGGGTATCATTCTAGAGACACATTCTTTGCACAATCCCTATGTTCAACTGGTCAAGAACCATCAACTCAAAGCATTGGCCCATCTCTATATACTGAGTGTGATGTCCCTCTTCTAGGGCTGATGGACTAAAAATAACGTTTTGGGATTCAAACCCATATATGATTATGTATAATCAGACTTATTGGATACAGATAGCTATCATAACCCTATCAATGAGTGTTGATTTATGTTCTATTTTTACCTTTACGGCATTCAAACACCCTTCAAAACACAGTATGAAAGTTAGTGAATAAGACCCTTCTATGGCAGCGAACTGATAACAGGATACTTAAGATGGCATCAGATTCTCATGCAATAACATTGTGTAGAAAATGGACATGGATAATGGCTTCCAACTGATTTTATCCAGCCCAATGTACTTCAAGAAATAAATCCAAGTAGGAAATGAGAGTGAATATAACCACTAGCTGTAATTCAATTTTAGGAAGACATGGCAACAGTACAACCCAATACCAAGAAGGAAAAATACGAAATGATAGATAAACTCTCCAAAAATCACAAAAAATGTACGTGTTCCAGGCATATTAAATATGAAGAACAAAAATACCCAAGCTCAAAATACAAAAATGTACCCTAGAAAGCACTGAAGAGGCATCCTCCACCCAAGTTATCCACCCTATGAAGAGAGGGTGCAAGCAATGAATGTAGAAACCTTCTTAGCTCTTTCTCCTTCAACCCCTAGCAATTACCATACAAGTATTCAACCTATCTTTTAATGCTCTGTAGGAACTGCCAATTTGAGAAGTTTTCATTCTCCAACTTGAGACAAAGAAGGAATTACCAAAGTCCTCCTTGTAGTGCCACACCATATTGATTATAGAACCCTCTAGTGGAATGAAATAGAACAATCAGCCCCAAAACCAAGTTGAAGTGTAAAAAATATAATAAGATGAATCAATGATGGCATGTAAATTATTGGCATGCATCATTGATGATGTGAGCTACATCATGTAGGATTTGTTGGTCAAGTGTGAATCATGAGGTCCTCGAGGTTATTATCATGGATGATGGTGATACTGCATGATAGAATTTGGATCATGTATAATTAAAAGAGAATCATTGATCCTATTAGCTTGATTTGTGTGAGGAACATCACAACAAATATCATCAAGGGAGGGATGATGGGGAGAAATTATGAGAACTAGATGGTGGCCTATAAGAATGTGATGGAGGATATCGGGATCTCAATGCTTAGATCACATGAGGAGAAGGCTCTTGGGATCAACACTTGTATGGGAGATAACTTGACAAGTATCATCTATATGTGTGTGAGCATCAAACCATGGTGAGAAACAAAGATAGTGGTGTTGTAAAAGAAGGTTGTGTGGAAATATCTTTGTTGGTCTCGCCTAACTTCCACCTTGAGTTTCTATTCATATGTCATTGATAGACTCTACATTCTAAAACATCATGTCTAGGAGCGTCATGCCATGTGCAGTATGGCTTATCCACAGGTGAAGTAGGATCCATAATGGTAAGAAGATTTGGTGGTGATGTCATAAAAGGTAGAGGTATAACAACATATGGAGAAGAGGGAGGGGAAGGAGAGTGGGATGTTGCAACAAGTGGAATAGAAGGGCTAACCGAGGGAGAAGATTTTGGATCAAACATCACATCACTAATTAAGGGTATAGTAGTTCATGAGCTCATCCTCAGAGTCAAATTCATAAAATATATCATCATCATCCATAAGATCATCTACCTTCAGATCAAATATGGGATGTGTGTCTTACGAGAAATCATGATAGTATTGATGTTATAATGGAAGTTAGAGCATATCAGTATCATGATAGTGAAGGATTTCCATGCATTCTTATCCTGGGTCATAGCCGGATAAAAAGGGATTGTCGAGGGAATAACCATCATCATAATCAAGTGTAGTAGTTTTGAATAACACAAGATTCGATGATAGTATTATGTTGGAAGATATGTTCTTAAGGAGGAAGCTTAGTGTGAGTGATGGTTATAGGGGTATGGTCGACATACTTCTTGCATGATCATCGTCCTAAGGTGGGAGATAATTGGCAAATAATGACATCAGGAAGATCAGTGGTATTAATTTGAAGGTTGATTTCATCAGGCTCATCATCATCAAAATTGAGAAGGTTGGGTGCAGTACAACCCATAACCTTGGGATGACCACTATAGCCACAAAGAGAATCCACTAGATAGTTAAGGTCATTGATATTATTGAAATGGGATGGTAGGAAGTAATTAAGGTGGTGGGAATTTTAAATGTCCCATGTTGTTGGAATAATTCAAAGTTCCAAGGGTTGGTGTCACCTTGTACTTTATAGATAGCTCCTAGGTGTAAAACTTAACACATTAACAAGTGGATGATGTGACTGCACACATGTGATGAGTCCATGTTCATCCTAGGAGGATATTATAAGACAAGGGGAAATTGAAGACCATGAATTTGACACAAACATTACAAGGGAGCATAGTGATAGGGAGCCATATGCAACCCACATGAGGAATTTTTCTATGATAATATCCTTGACATGTGCTCCTAGTTGATTTTATATTATCGATATAGTAATCAAGTGTCTTGATGAAGTCAAGAGAAGTATCATATGTGATAGATCCTTCATCAGTTAGGGATATTTTGACCGTGGTGTGGAAAATCTAGACTGAGATGAAGAGGGGAGGATCATCAACACAACATAGAAAGAAGCTCTCAATGGAGATCATGAATTAAGAGGGAAATCAAATACATGAATAAATGATCAGTGAAAAGGTCATTAGAAATGGATAACTCTTTGCATTGATGCATCATTCTCTCTTCCATACCATGTAGGGTAGGTTGTCTCCCCAACAGTGGGTGGAGAAAGGAATGTTCATAGCAAAGAGTGTGCAGACATAATGCTCATGATGTTGGGGTGAGGTATGAATGAGTTCTAAGAATGGATTTTTACTAGGGAGGAGAAGAAATTTTCGGCAAGAGGATCCCAATCTTAGGGAGGTTGTGGTATGCAAAATAGTTTGAACCTTAGGAGGATCAAGTTCTAATAGGTTCTAAAGAGAGGGAGCTAGCAGAAAATTTTGGATTCTGAGAATTAAGAGTTTCAGCTATTGACATTTCTATGGGATCGACATGGTATAAGTTTTACCATAGGGCTTGATGGCATAAGCATTGTTATCAACATAGGAGATAGATGGGATTCATCCATGTATGGAGGTGTATACATAGGGGTTGATGGTGTTCACTTGGACTGAGGAATTGGGGTATAGGGGCATTTTCTGTTATGTATTTTTCATTAATAAAAAAGATAGATGATCTTGTAGGATTTATCATTGGCTGATGAAGGATAAGAGGGTTTGATATAGTCGATAATATGTTTAAACTTTCCATATGAATCACAATTTTAATAGATGCACTAGTAGAAGGGATATGAGGTATCAAAAATTGGTTGTAACTTGCCTTACTTGGATGATAGTTGGATTTTTTAATTTATGCAGTGATCAGGAAGGGGTCATTATATATTTTAAGACACTGCTCATTAGCTTGATGAACCACTTCATATCGATCACATTGTTGGGATTTTTCACATGCATTGATAGCCTCATCTATAACATTTCTCAGGTGATGGCTTCATGATCAAAATTTGTTACCAAGGAGAAAGGTATATGAAAAGGATTGAAGGGCATGAAAACTATCATATGAATGGCCCTAATTGGTGTTCCACCAAAAAAATTAAATCATCATGTCATTGAGGGAGAGGTGAGAAGGATCCTACAACCATGGTGAATGGGTGAGGTAGACATCATCATAGCTCTTCCTTGGATAGATGTTGGTGATATTCAGTACATGAGAGGGGGTATAAATTATTTTTGATTTGGTAGTAGATTGATCAATGTTGTGGATGGTCTTATTAGAAGAAGTTCCTTGAGGGAGAGTATTTGTGACTCTATCATTAGTGGCATTATTTTTCCTAGGACATATGAGGACTTATATGTTCTTAGTGGTCTACTACTTTTGAGAAGGCTTTTGAAACTCTCTCATGAGATAATCTTGGCATTTGGCTATTTCAAATGCTTCTTCCAAAGAGGTAAGAGAGAATTACTTAACCTTGCATTTTAAGTGAGGTTCAAGTTCTCTAATGAACAATTAGAACAAGATTCTATCATGCATGTTACGTTTAGGCCTAGTGGACATGGTTTTCCAACATTATGAAGGATTGGGAAGATTCATTGTCCATTTTCTTTTAATTGATGAAGGTATTAATGTTATTCTCAAGAAGATCATGGTATTATAATTTACTATCTAGAGCAGTCACCAAGATTTCTAACTTGACAATGGTCTTGGCTGAGAGGGTATGATACCAATTCAAGGCATATCCTGTAAGAGTTTTAGCTAAGAATTCGGTGGAAATGTAGGATTTGGTTATGATCCAATATTATAGATATTTCCAAAAGCCTTGATATGGAGAGTGGGGTCTAGTAGAACCATTGTAAGTGATGGAAGGAGTGACTCCTCCAATGTCCATAGAAACAATGTAGGGAAGAAGTGGTTCTTTGAATGGCTTGAAGGTCTTGTTATGATGGGAATTTGTGCAATGGGAACCCCATTAGGTACAACTAGGAGTGGAGGGAGTTGAAATTTATTTTTCCTACCCAAATAGACCACTGAAGTAAATTAGAAAGCTAAGCTAGATTAGTTTGGAGTTGTACAAATTGATTTGTTGTCATGGTCTATCATTCAATTAAAAGAGAAATGAGCTACATGATGAGCTTGGTATAATTTTTATTAGAAGGGATATTGGAATTTTTATTCAAATGATAATTTTATCTATTTGGACAAGGCTTCATATGGTTGATATCAACATCTAATTTCTAAGAAATATTTTCCTCGAGACATTTATATACATTTCAAGTGACTCCTATGTACTCAAGAAATTTTTACAAAACATTTTGCATGGCAAGGTTATAATAAGATCCAAGGACATCCTCATGTTCCCCTTCTTCTTCAGTATTTAAGACATGGTTTCAAATGTTGGATCTCGTTTTTTATATTTTGAGGTGGGGGATTTGACTTCCTAGCGTTAGCTCTTATGGCAAGACAAAGTAGGCATAATGTGGAACCTAGTTAGGAAGGTCATCATTTTGAGAGTTATTATCATGATTCCAAAGGAATGAATTAACTGAAGATGTAATGGAGTCACTGATAAATTACTCCATGATGAACAGAAAATGCTTTTAGAAGACTTACTGGAGGTGTTTTTCTGATGAGATTGAACATGTAATAAGTTTACATAGGGGCCGATGGCATCAAGAAAGGAATTAGCTATGGAAAATTTAGGAAATTCATGAATGGGATCAATCATGCAATAATTCTACATATAGGGATGGAAGTATTGGGATAAGGTGATTGATGTTCATACTAGATTGATTGTGCAATAGGGTTATACATAGGGGATGATGCATTCAAAAGAGAAAAAGGAATAATAAAAATTGAGTGAATCTGACCTAATTTGAAGTAGAAGTAAGATTCACTGTCAGGTTCACCAAGAGTGTATGATGGGTAAAAGAGAGGTTTCTAAATTGATTTATCAAATATAGGGATCCAATCTAAGACCGACCATATTGTATAGATACAAAGGATCTTAAGGAGTGTTAGTGTTGTAATTCTAGAGGATAGTAACCCTAACCCTAAGATAGCTATAGGTTTCCAAGGCCTACAACTATGATAAAGATAGGTATCCTACTAGGATTCAGAAATAAGTGTGGGTAACCAAGCAACGAATAAAGCTAAGGATCACAATTAAAGTAAGACAAAGAAATAGATCAAAGAAAACAAACATTTACTCTCATATATATAAATGAATGACTAACATACAACATCCACATAAAAATAAGAGACTAAAGAGGGTTATAAATACTTATATGTAGGATGTGTATGAACGTTAATGCATAAACTTCCTCAAAGACAACAACAGTGAGAGAGAATCACTATGGGTGGAGAAGGGGAAATCTCAACAAGAATATCTCCAATCCTAACTCACTATGGTAACTCAAATGCAAAAGAGGTAAGCTATAAGACTCCAAAATTAGCCAACATGAGTGAAATAGTACAAGTAAGAGAAAGTGTGAATATAAAAAGTGATAACAAAGTAGTTGTATTGATTGTAAGTTGGTGATTTTACAAGAAATAAAGGGGTATATATACCTGATGCCATCACCCATTTGGGAAATGGATCAAGTCAATGGAAGTGGAAAAATAAAAAATAGACACCACCACCCATGGGAAATGTTGTCATCTTTGGGGGAAACCTTAAGGTCACAAGGTGTAAAACATGGGGAATGGAGGCTAGAAGGTAAATGAAGGGGAATGGAGAAGGTCTAGAGTGACCAAAAGTAAGGATAATAATATGCAATAAGAAGAAGTAGGTAGACATAGTGGGAAAAATAGGCATAATGAGTTTGATGTGTGAACAAAGGGAATAAATGAGGAAATTATAGGGTGAATAAATCTAAATAGTGACATATCTCAAATTTTGTGGTCTATCCCACATAACCAATTTTTATCACACCCTAATCTTGTAAGGCCCCATAAGAAACTCACTCAAGAGGAGAATGCATCAGTAACCCATGTAGAAAATAAATATTTAGCAAGCATCAAATATATGGTGTATATAGGCCTTTCCAGAAATGTTACGCTAAACACACCTAAAATATTGGGCAAGTGAAATTTTTGAAAATAGGTGAGAAGAACATAATGTGCCTATGCATTTACACAACATTGTACAGAATTTCATACACACAAAAAAACACTTCCAACATGATTCTTGTAACCAAATTCCTTTAACTTGCCTAGAATATGAACTGTCACTAAAAGAATAGAACATAATATTATTACAGACCACCACAATGACCATTCTTTTTATACAAATTTTACAAATGATCACACAAGGAACTGCATCAACTAGAAAATCATACTTGGGTAATAACATACATATCAGTCTTATAAGTCTAATACCAAACAAACACAACCCCCTTTTTGTACCTTACCCTACATGTGCCATTACATTTAACATACATGCCTCGAAAATACATTCAACATTGAATATTCCAATAAAATATCTAGTCCCACTCAAGGGGTAGTCCCTAACATTATTTCAAGAATAAATAAAACACATAAAATACTTTTTCATCGATGAGATAAAATTTGCAGGACCAAAATTATTGATAAAGATATATAGCATGTTGCGCAAGGAATTTCCTAGTGGCAAACACCTCTATTTTGGTTGAATATATATATTTTTCATTGGTGATCTATTATACTACCACCTGTGTTTCACAAACCTATGTATGCATCACATTCAACCTCAAAAATCATATGGCATGTATTTAGTATGATTATCACATTAGACCCCATTTTCTACGAAAAAGGTGACACTCAAACTTAGATCCACATTTTCCATACATTATAAAACATCTGGAGTGTAGATCCAACGTGCATTATGATTGTGCACTATTGATGTGTCACACAAACATTTTTTTCACATATATTGAACAAAAAGACTTTGACTACTCAATACACCTATTTTCCACAAAATATTTAAAGAGACTTAATAACACTAGAGTGTATCAACAACTACATCTTCTATTTTCACTTAGTGCTATAGTTCATACAAAAAAAACCCATAAACCATGAGAATGACCAACTCCCCCCACAACTCCTATTTTTCATAGGGAAAAAATGATAATTACATAAAACTTGTGGATTTAGGTAGGGCTTGTAAATAGATATCTCTAAAAGGTTATAAACATTTTCTGGGAATCTGAATCTAAACCACTGTAATTTCCTATATATATATAAGTGCACTTTAATGGTTACACATGCCCACCTTAAAATTTAAATGATGGAAAAATTATACCCATAATACTTACAATGTTGGACAGTTGTAGGAAGATACCGCTAGCCATTCAATGGGAAATCACAATACATAAATTCCTGGACCTAAAAATCACTAAAGCAATAGTTGACATCAACACAACTAAAAGACATGGCCTAACATTCTCATTATACCTTTCTAGTTATAATATTTATATGAAGTAAACTCTTCAGTAATTCATTTGTGTATTTATGTTGTTGTAGGTGGGACCTCTATAAGCATACACATCTACAAATGAGACATGGTTTGCTCATTTTACCATTGATTTCTTAAGCGGTTGAATATTTCATTTTAATTCGATGATAATTGTTATTTATTTTTCCAGCTACTAAGTTGTAACAAATTGATGTGTAGGACCCATCAAACTCTGTGAATTTGTGCATATGGGTTTCTAATTTTGCATACATATATTTATATAGCAATGGAACACTACAAATGTTTTATTACATCCCAATATTTATGTGTTGTATTTTTGGGTTGAAAAAGTGGTTAATTTCAAGCTAGGCGTGGAGGTTAAAGCCTGCATGCATAAGGTCATGTGTAAACCATAAAGAAATATATAAAGGCAAGTAATATGAGGGAGTACGCATGAGGATAGGAAAATATAGTAAGCATGAGTTAGTGTGTGTGGGAGACGGGAAGACCAAAAGGTGTAAAGGTTTGCGTATAGAGACGGAGTGAAGGAGTTAGCAGGATTATAAAAAGGGATAAAAATAGAGAAAATAAGAGTTGGTGTGGTTGGCAAGACAAGTACAGAAATAGACTCAGCAAGGATAAGGCATCGACAAAGGATATAGAACATGCAAGATGGAAAATAATTATGCATGGATACAACTAATTATAGGACGGAGGCATGGATAATATCAAGATATTTATAGCATGGATTGTAGAGTGAAGTAGTAATTTAAAGACATGCAATATATAATTAGGAACTCAATTGTTAGAACTATATCATGTAAGTGGTGAAGGATAAGTTCCCACCTTGTGTGTGTGTGTGTGTGTTTCTTTCCTTTGTATTGATAGAAGAAACCCTTAATGTATATGGGTCCATCACTAATATATAGGTTAATATTTAATAATATGAAATATTTATATTTCTATTATTAAATATGCTAACCTAGGTATATACTTTAGGTTAAATATTTAATATCATGAAATGATTATATTTCTAATATTAAATATTATAAACCTAGGTGTATGTGTCAACCATTTTAGGTTGAAAAGGTGGGTCGGGAGACATACCCGATCACCTTATATAAAAAGGACTTTAGGTCCTCATTTGATATATTCAGGAAATATATCAAAGGTGTGCAAATCAAGTGATTTGGTTTTACCCTTGGTAAATAGGGTTTCAAAGGAGGAGGTGATCTTACTAGATGTAAAATAAGTTCTCTGAAGTAAAAGGTTATTTTCAAAGTGGTTTTTACCCTATTGGGGTTTTCCACTATAAATATTGTGTCACCTGTGTTATTTATTTCCTGTAAGTATTTCTTTATTTACTTATGTTATGATGTAATCTTTATTTAAATATTTATTGTAACATTATGTAATATGTAAGTTGATTAAATCCATATTTATTAGAATCCTCAAATTCTAACATGGTAACAGAGCGAGGTAAATTAAATAAATTAAGATCAAATGTTTTGTATTTTATTTATTTAATTTGTACGGGTTTTTTCAACCAACCCAAAAGGGTATTTAAAAGTATCTGGTCCCCTTATTTTTTTCCCCAATTTATTTTGGCATTACATTTGTGCAATTAAACTCTCGGTAAAAATTTTAGGGTTTTTCAATTTTAAATCCCTAATTTTTTTTGGGGGGGGAGATGTAATATGATATGATTCTTAATTTCATTTACATTTTGTAAATTATATGGAATTAATGTTTGTTTGGAGATTGATGTGTGCACAGGTGAAAGGGGCTTCAAATATTTACCTGCGTGAAAAGTCACATACAGAAAAAGAAAGGATTTATTACTATATGAAATAATTTTCATGTTTTCTATAATTTCAAATGTTTGCAGGTTAAATATTTTGGAAGGTAAATTCATACCCGTGTTCTTTGGTCCCCTCTAAAAGGATTTGATTTGAAAAACTATAGTTTATAGTTAATCTATAACTATATCCTATATAATTTGAAAACTATATTATTATTTTTAAATAAAAATATATATAATATAGAATAAGGTTTATATAATAATTTATATAAACATCATATTAAAATTTATATAGTTTTGAAAAAAAAAACTATATATTAAAAGCCTTAAACCATATTAAAATTACATGGGATTGAGGGAAGAGTCAACAGACCATATTCTAAGCCTAAGTTTAAATCATATTTAAACTTAACTTATAAATCTAGGCATATATAGTTTTAAAAAAAAAAAAAAAAAACCTAAGTTTGAATCATATTTTATATATATGGTTATTTTAAACCGCTTAAAATATAAATTTTATTAGATTTGGTTTATATATGTTTAAAAAAAAACCAAAGTGCTTACTTTTTTTAGTAAGGGGGCCCGTGTTTATTTCTTGGCCATGAAGGGATTACTTTTTAAATCTTAATACTTATTAAATAAAACCTAACATGTGTCCCTAACCATTTATATTATCCATGTAAGGGGGTGGCCCCATTCATTTAGATCTTATAGTTTATAAAAACTATATAAATAAACCTATTTAAAGGTTTTCTTTTATATAAGAGTGGGAGTGGAGAATAAAATGAGATAATATCTCAGGTATAAATGTGGAACTCTCAAGTATAAATGGAGAATTAAAAAGGGGGGCTAGTTTATTGGTGGCCCACGTGAAGTGTGGTAAATATTTATTAAAATATTGGTAGTTATAGCCACATAAAAGTTTTAAAGTTTTTAGCTTGCAGGAATTATATAAAATATTTTGCAATATTTCCATACTTTTAAATGTGTGCGGGGTAAAATTAAGAGTAAATGAAGGGAGGAGACAAGGTTCATGAAAATAGGGATTTCAATTTATTTCATTGGTTGGGTGAAATTACTTGTCCCCTCTGTAAAATATGCAGGTTAATCTATACTCTCATAAATCTACTTGCACCTGGTAAAATTCTTTTAACCTGGTCTATGTCCTTTAAACCCCTTTAATAAGGGTTATGTGTTTTTTAATATAAAAACAATATACTATAGTTTATAATTTTTATGAACTATATGTTGTTTTTTATTTTCATTCTATAAATTATATACCTTTTTTTTATAAAAAAGTGTATAGATTTTTACATTATAAATTATAATAGGTTATTATAATGTGTTAAAATATAACCTCCCTAATATTATACAGAAGAAGAAATTCTAGAATTTCACATTCTGGAAATACACAACAAGTTTTGGCTTCATTAAATTTGACGGTCAAATGACCGTCATGGTAGACCAAACATAAGACAATATGACGGTCATTTAGACGTCAAATTTAAGCTCGTAGGTTCCAGGAAACTTTAACTGTGTTAAAATTGACGGTCAAATGACCGTCATATAGACCAAAAAATAAGCCATTATGATGGTCATTTAGACGTCAAATTTAAGTTGGCCGGATTTTTGTCTACATTAATTTTTTTCAAAAATTTGAAGTTGTTATGTAGTCTTAGGGGTCTCTTCTTCACTTCTATATGGTCAAAAATATTTTTTATATAAATATGGGGTATAATGCAGAGCCCTTTATAATTGGGTTATTATTTTGATCATGGGAGGTTAGTTAATATGCATTGTAATAAAAAAATTAGTTATGATCAAATATTTTCTTTAGATCTATAAAATTAGATCTAATTCTATTAAAAGTGTTGTTTTTTTATCGATAAATATGTATCTAACTCTGTGGTACATTGTATATTATAATGGGGTGTGTTTTACAGGTTTAGGAAAACAATGACGTCCAACTATTTCTGTCTTGACAAAACCCAGATCCTGAATGAAACCAACTACAACATTTGGGTCAAAATAGAATTTATGGCGAGGAAACTCTAGACGATTGTTTCTGGATCTGAGGTTGCTCCCACTGGTCGTCAAGCAACTGTAGATAACATGAATGCATTCTTGCAATGAATGTAAGAGGCTCTTTCTATGATTCTATGCAATGTGAATGATGAGTACCTTCTACACATTGGTAATATCGAACATCTGAAAGAGGTATGGACACAACTAGAATCCATGCATGAAGGATACTTGGTATATCAAGGATAGTAATGAGAGTATAATAGCTGAAGGAATTCAAAGAAATGATCTATATATTTTTGATGATTTCTCTTCTGCATCTTGTTTTATATCTCAGAGTTTGAATAATTCAAAACTATGGTATGAAAGGTTAGGACATGTTAATTATCGAAGCTTATATGAAATGTATAGATATAATCTAGTGAAAGGTTTACATGTGTTGTCTTCTTCTCTTGAAGTTACTTCATTAAATGCTTCTAAATGATGGTTTTGATTCTGATTTAGTAAATGGTCATGATGATGTTTTGATGCTATAGATGTTTCTGAAACTCTTATCTTCCTAGATAAGAAATTAAATTGGGCTCAATCTATGTTAGAAAGTTCAAATCCTATTAACCTTAGGAAAATGACCAGAAGCCATCATATGTACCATGCATTAATTACCTTGTATGAACCTGAGCCGTGAAGTATTATAGGGTCTAGGTGGATATACAAAGTAAAATATAATGGTGATGGTAGTATTAACAAACATAAATCTAGACTTATTGCTAGAGGTTTCACTCAGAAACTTGGTATTGATTATGTTGAGACATTTCCTGTAGTCAAAATGAGTACTGTTAGGGCCTTATTTGCAATCGCCACCCAATTTGGGTGGAAAATCTACCAAATGGATAAGAAAAATACTTTTTTGAATTGCGATTTAAAAGAAGAACTTTACATGTTTCAACCTAAAGGATTCGAAGAAACTGGTAAAGAAAACTATGTTTGTAAGTTGAGAAATCCTTGTATGGTTTAAAACAAGCTCTTAGAGCTTGGTATGTGAAAATTGTTTCCTTCTTTAAACTGTTAGGTTTTGTTAATTGTTCTTCTAACAATGATATATTCATTAAGCAATAAGGCTCACATATTATCATTATATGTATATATGTTGATGATTTTCTTATGTCTGGTGACAATTCTGATTTAATTCATAGGATTAAAGAGAAATTGAAGCAGTACTTTGAAATGAATGAGTTAGGTCTCTCACATCATGTTATTTGTATGATTGTATTTCATTCTATTGTTATTTTTCAAAACACAATATGCAACCATTGTATTGAAAAAGTTTCTTATGATTGATTGTAAACCATTTTCTACTTCAATGGAAGTTGGAATAAATATTGATCATAAATCTGCATATGAAAAAGGTTGATCCTATTTTATATACGTTGTTAGTTGATAATTTGATTTATTTAACTATAACTAGATTAGATATTTCCTATACAAAAGGAATTACTTCAAGGTTTATGCAGGAACCTTTTTTAGAGATCATTGGAATCTTGCAAAAATAATTTTTAGATATTTGAAAGGAACAATCAATTATGGGTTGCATTATAATAAGAATGAAAATGCTATCTTATATGGATTTTGTGATTCTAACCATACTGATGTTGTGTTATAAAATATACTGGATATGTGTTCAAGTTTTTTGGTGTAGGAACCATTACTTGGAACAACAAATACAATCAACAGTCTCCATTTCTTCTACTGAGGTAGAGAAGTACAATGGAAGAAGTAAAGAAGTCATGTGGCTGCAATGACTGTTGGTAGAGATACACATGGAAGCTAAAGGAAGTATTTATCTTCTATGTGGTGGTCAGAGTTGTATTACTCTTGATTAAGAATCCAGTTCAACATCAGAGGACAAAGAACATTGAGATACATATACGCTTCACCCGTGAGAAGGTGCAAAGTGATGAGATAAATCTCAAGTTCATGTTGACTGAAGAGCATGTTGCTGACATCTTCACAAAGTCCCTGAGTGCTGTAAAGTTTTGTCACTTTCGTGAAAATCTTGGATTGTTCAGAGTTTCCATTGAGGGGGAGTGTGCATGACAATGTCACCTCCTAATAGAACTTGGTTTTTGTAAAAATACCTTCAGGCATTTGTAAAATACCTTCAGGAAAGTGTAAAAAAGACCTTCGGGAAAGTGTAAAAAGACCTTCGGGCATGTATACCTCCTCGGATTATTTTTTAGAAAGAAGTGTAGAAAGATCTTAAAGGCGGTCTTCAGTAAACTCTTTAGTGCTATTGAGTTTACTGGTAAACATCCAGTACAAGCATATTGTTAAGGAGGTCCTTGGTTGTAAAAGGCTCCTATATGCTTGGGTTCAATAACCTTTTATGAGAACCTGTGAGAACATGTAAAACTCACAAATCATACTTAGCCACTGATCATGGGATGATCTTTGGGATTCCAAATCCTTTTGTACCAAAAGGTAAATTGAGTATGATGAAGGTGTTATAATTCCTTCAACCGATATGCTAGCCTAAAACCTTTATGGTTTAAGGATTGTAAATCCTGTAGTGTACCACGGGCAGGTAATCTATTGGCATATGTTATGTTATCCCACTTAACATTAAGGGGGAGTGTTGGAACATAATGATTAAGTGGTCTGGCCAACCCTTAATGTATATGGGTCCATCACTAATATATAGGTTAATATTTAATAATATGAAATATTTATATTTCTATTATTAAATATGCTAACCTAGGTATATACTTTAGGTTAAATATTTAATATCATGAAATGATTATATTTCTAATATTAAATATTATAAACCTAGGTGTATGTGTCAACCATTTTAGGTTGAAAAGGTGGGTCAGGAGACATACCCGATCACCTTATATAAAAAGGACTTTAGGTCCTCATTTGATATATTCGGGAAATATATCAAAGGTGTGCAAATCAAGTGATTTAGTTTTACCCTTGGTAAATAGGGTTTCAAAGGAGGAGGTGATCTTACTGGATGTAAAATAAGTTCTCTGAAGTAAAAGGTTATTTTCAAAGTGGTTTTTACCCTATTGGGGTTTTCCACTATAAATAATGTGTCACCTGTGTTATTTATTTCATGTAAGTATTTCTTTATTTACTTATGTTATGATGTAATCTTTATTTAAATATTTATTATAACATTATGTAATATGTAAGTTGATTAAATCCTGTATTTATTAGAATCCTCAAATTCTAAGTAAATATAGACTACATTTTGGTTCCATTCTTAGGACCTCTTTCACCCTCAATCATCAAGATATGGCATGCACATTGGGTTTCAGTTGTCTTTGGAGAATACTGAGCTTTGGGTACATGATGACTAGGACAAGTTTTCTCAGAGGTATCACATGGTAAAAAACTTTAATCCGTGCAAATGGGTAGAAGATAATTTATATGATTCATTATATGATACATTCATTAGTTTATTCCCAAAAGAGTTGCATAATTGGCTAGAAACTTACGCACAAAATTGAGGTATTTGTTTGGGAAGGAAGTAAGTTTGGAGCTAGGATAGGTACCAAGAACTCTCTGATTTTGGATGAATAGTGGAATCAAGTTGTATATCGTTGGTGGGAAGGAATGTTATGTAGTTTTACCTTGGAATACATAATTTTAATGTACATATGCCTAGAGGAAGTAGGGTTCTAGTTCTTATGCAAGCTAAGGGGATTGTATCTATGTGTGTTGCCCTTAACTATGAAAATCTTAACAATATAATTGGGAATACAAAATTTACTCATGATTGGATAAAATGGTGTCATTCGCATGGGTAAGGAACAGGTTTTGGAAAGATGACATCAGTCCGTGTGAGAGAGAGAGAGAGAGAGAGAGAGAGAGAGAGATAAAAGAGGCTTCATAGGTATAATGATGTAGGAGAGATGGTTGTCAACGATGCGCTAAGAATGAGAGGAATGGGTCTAGATGGAAGTGATGAGAACCTTGAAAAAGGTAAGGGACCACATGATAATGTCCCTCAGGTAATTGGGAAGTACAATATAGGTACCCCCTCGACATCAAATGAGAGTGAGTCTAATGAAAGAGTAAGAATTGTTGGAGTGCATATAACCCACCCCAGATCCCTATCCCTTGTGCATGATGTTCAAAATCTGGAAATTGTTATATAATAGCATCAAAATGATGAGGAACAAGAGGGAAATCGAGGATCACCACATCAGGTTGGAGATATAGGAAGGAATGTTTTGTATCAACACAAGAGGCACAACAAATAAAAGCAGTGTATATGGTAGTACAATAGGCTCATCTAGTTGGAAAACAAAGTTTGTTTAGGAATAATCCAATAGAAACAATGATAGGGAAAAAATTTGGCACTCTCCTTAGTGGAATTAATCCTATTGGAGGAATAACAAGATAGAAATTTGGTGCACAGATCAATTCCACTGTATCCACACAAACTAAATCTTCTTCAGGACCATCATTACTTCCATCAATAGGAGGCTTCGGAGGCTATGGTCCTCCCCCAAGCAAAGTAAACCCTAGTGGAAGTTTGGGGTCAGGATCTGGTCCATCCCTATGTAATCTAAGATAAGGGAGTAATGTACCACCACAACACCCTCATATATTCTTCGAGATCTCACTTCATAAACCATAATAACGGGGTATGGAAGATGCAATAGAGCATGTGTACAAGTGTGAAATTTTATGGAGAGATAAGGGAATAAAAATTTTAGATATGAAGGAAAGTCAGTTCACGATCACATTACAGGTTCGTGCACATATTTGATGCAGAAATTATGACCCTCACCAAACAGTGGTGGAATATGATGCATTTTGCACCATCTTTTTGGTAGAATTTCACATCCTAGAGTTTGAGCAACAGAGAATCAGCGCACTCAAAGACATAAATCAAGGCTTGTTTAAAAGTGTTAGAGAGTATGATGCAAGATTTAATACTTCACTATTTAAACTCTCTTATGATATCCTCCAAATATATGATTCACAAATGGTTTGTTGGAGGATTATTAACACCATTTTGGATAGCGTTGTTGCATTAGACATTCACCAACCCACATGAATCCCTAGAAGTTTCTATGTGCAGTAGTCATAGGGTGTATCAATAGTGGAGTGAGCCCATTACTTAAGGCCCAGATTGCAACAATGACCACCCAACTAGAAACATTATATGCAAATTTAGAAAATTAAATTCACAGTGTACTTTGGTGCACAGACTATGACCTATAAGGACATACAAAGGATAGTTTTCCACAGAGTAATGTGTGCATGCTACTTGCAACTTGTGAGATTTACCACTAGAATCATGGTGTCTGCAACTGTCCACTTTTGCAACGCACTACGCAAAAGAATGTTTCCTTGTATTATAAGATTTATGATGCACACATGTATGACACATCCAATTTCCATGTGATTGATCATATCCATGAGGCTTATGAGACAAGAGTATGTCATACTAGCACATAAAGAAAATCACAGGTACATAATGGACATAATAATGTCAGGCATAA
Source organism: Taxus chinensis (assembly GCA_019776745.2). Classification (NCBI taxonomy): domain Eukaryota; kingdom Viridiplantae; phylum Streptophyta; class Pinopsida; order Cupressales; family Taxaceae; genus Taxus; species Taxus chinensis. The sequence continues at coordinate 222,723,560 of CM034157.1, forward strand.
TAACATAAATACAAGATTTAGAGGTGGAAACCATGGAAGATTTCATGGTGGTTGGGGAGGTATATTCACTTGGGGTACATGTTATACATGTGGATCTCCATACCACTACCACCGTGAATGTCCAAAGAACCAAACTTGTGCATATTATGGGCAGTCACATAAGGTTGAGGATTTCTTGAATTTATACGCACACATATTCAAAAATAAAAAGGATGAAGGTGCATCCATGATTTAGTGTGAATGTACTAAGGAAATTGGATACCCAAGATGATAGTTGAAGAAGAGCCACAACCATTTTTGGTTACTACACACACAAAATTAGGACACACTCAGGCTGGTAAATTCAAAACCACTCATCAGGCGAGAAGATGTAGTGTAACCAACAAAGTACTCAGATGTAGGGGAAAAATGAAGGTATTTAAAGAGACAATGGGATACATTAGAGAGCTTCAAGGGGAGATACACCATCTTAAGGAATAGGAGTGCTAGTGATAACTCGCAAGGTATGATGTGATACCTCAGAAGGATGTTGATGACCTCATAGAGGTATGTGAGATTCTCAAACATGATAATATCATACCTCTATTAGGATAATGGTTACTGGAGAAGGTACCACACATAGATGTAGAGAGGGAGTGCCATATCCTCCATACTAACTTACCACCATAGGATCGTGAGTACGATAAGGAAATAACATTAAACATTATGATCGACAAATGACTAGTACACAATATCCTTATTGATACAGGCACAAAAGTTCATATTATCATACTTGATTCCTAGAACTAGATAGGGAGGCCACCATTGTAACCCTCTTCACAAAAATTATATATTGTGAATGATAAAATGGCCTTGTCCATTGGAGTATTTAAAAATGTTACTATCACCATACATGGAGAAAAATTAAAAGGTGACTTTGAAGTATTGGAGCTCACAAAAACAGACAAATTCCTTATACTCTAGGTTGTCCTTGGTGTTATGAAAAAAATGCAGAATTACGTTTTAAAAAGATCCATATAAGCTTCGAGAATAATGAAGAGCAAATTGTGATCCCAATGCATGATGAAAATATTGTGCCTTACATAGAGCCAATAAGTGAAGATGACCTTAAGAAAATTTGTGTGCATACAGTGTGTGACCCAAAGAATGTTGAACCATTAAAGGAGGGTGTGATTTAGTGAGGATATGTGTAGTCCATTATAAAAACTATAAAAATATATTTTTATAATTGGTCTCATGGTAATTATGAGATGGTTGGTTGTGAATTTTTGGGAAGGGATACACTATTCATTCAGTCACGATCACTTAGACGAATGGAAAAAACTTGTTTGTCATTGTATTTATGTTTTTTTATTGATGTAAATTCCATTGATGGAAAAAGGTTTCATAAGCTCATGTGAAACTCCATGAGGTGTTAGTCAAAGATCAAACATGAAGTTTTATTGGTAGTGTTAGGATTTGGTGAGTTCTATGAGGTCCTAGATCTTGGTTTTTTAGGCATAGTCATGGTATGTTATCCCTATAGTTGGTTGAAGTTTTTTATGAGGTCAATCATGGTTGGTATGATGTGTTACATGTGTCTATGAGTCTACATGAGGTCGGCATGGTTAGGTCATGAGGTGTATGTGTTGAGTCAGGTCATTCCTGGCCTATTCCTAGCTCTAGAGAATGCAAAATGTGATGGAGGTATAAGTTTTGGAGCTGATTAGTCCTATACAAGAATTGGAATAGTTTTTTGACATGATTTAGCATGTGTGCAATGATTTTCATTTCAAAAATAAAAGGTACGATGCATGTATGATGTCCTTGGGAAGAAAATAGGTGATAACATGTGGTTTAACACATGTAAGTCTTAATATATGGAGAATTAGAGAGTTATATGAGCTATATGGTGAGTATGGTCAATTAGAGGATGGTTTCATGATATGTCATGACAAGTTTTAGGTCATTCTAAAGAATATTTTTCAAGATATGCAAGTTTAGGAAAAACTATGTAAGTTACAATGTGTTTTTAAGGTAAATATGGACCTTCTGATGCTCTTTGTGAATTGTATTCTTTGCATGGGGACCTGGTCTATTTGTAATAGCTTTTTAGTTAAGTTATAAAGCTTTCAAAAAAATAATTATGTGGTTTGATCATCATGTTTTTATGAACAATCGTTAACAAGGTAAAGTGGTTTGAAACCCTAGCTAAACCCTAGCTAAGAGTGACTTGGAGAAGATTTAGTATATTAGCCTAGTTTTTATTGATTTTTCAAAATTGGTGATTTTATGTTGTAGAGGACTCTTCCATATTTATAATTAGGTAGTGCATGTGACACTATGTGCGCCCCACCTAAAATGACTTCTTTCTCAAGAGTTCTAATTTAAGGAGAAGTTTCCCAAAGAAGAAGAAGATTAAATCAACACTTTTTATCCTTGGAGTTTTGCTACATGTCCATGATAGTTTTAGGTCATGGTTAAAGTGAAAAAGTGTAGAGTGTGCCCTTTTTATGAAGAGTGGTTTTTGGGACAATTTGGAGCAACTTGTACTAAAGTTGAGATTAAAGGAGCTACAGGAAGATTTAGAATTATATTCAAGTTGTGTTGTGATAATGGTTTAGATATATTTCCAATGGTATACCAAACTTTTTTAATATGGTATGTAAAATTTATGAGCTATTCGTTAAGGGTCAAGTTTGAAGTATGCTTATTCTAGTAAGGTGTTAAAGGGATTCAGGAGGTAAAGTGATCATGTTATGATATTTTTATGATTGTTGAATGTTTCTTGGTGGTTATACATAATTTATAATGGTGTTACATAATTTTTTCAATTATGGAATTGTGTTTTGTGGTGATGGAGCAAGTTGAGCTCATACTCACTTCTTGAGTCCCAGAAGGCTTAAGAAACAGTTTGCAGATATTGTCTTGGTTGAAGGCCTTAAAATTTGAGTTGGAAGGACTTATAATATGTTATGGAAAGGTGATTCTAAGGTATTTCTATTGGTGTAATTATTTTCATATGATGAGGTGTTTTATTTTTTCTTTTAGGTTAGTTTGGGCAGAAGAAAGTATGTTGATTTTCCAAGACAGGTTTTCTCAGGCTGAAAGATTGAGTTGATTGAGGCATGAAATGGATTGGTTGATTATTTATATCATCTAGAGATTAAATATGGATTAATTATTTTCCTATTGAATTAATTTTTATGTCTTTTAAGTGATATAATGGGTGTAAACTAGTTGAGTTTGCAAAATTGATTTTTGGGTAGCATGATTTGGAGAAAAGGAAAGTAGTTGTGGTTTGATCATATGGATGTTTCAAGAGGTATAAATTTCATGGATGTTGATTAAATTTCCTAAGGATTAAAATTAGTGCTTAAATTCCATATTTGAGTTTGTTTGGAGTGTGTGTGATGCCCAAAGGTAAAGACAGGGTGTTGGAAACACTTTTTTAGTGAAGGATATGAGCCTTTTGGCTTATGTTATGAATTATTTGATTGGTCCAAGAAAAATTGTGACAATTAATAATTATTATATGTCATATTATACATTTTTGATGAAGTTGGGAGCTTGAATGATCATGGTTTTGGAATTTTTGGTTTTAGCTCATCCTAGTCATGGGATTTTGAGCCTATTTTGTGTAAGATGAGTGGTTTTGGGAATGGCCAACCTATATGGGTCATATGATAATGTTGTAATAAATTTTTTTGGATGTTTTTATGATGAATTGGTTAAATCAAATCATGAATATCTACATCTTTTTGTTTTTAAGGAAGATAAGCATGTTTAAGCAATGTTTTTTAGTCCATTTGTGGACTAGTTGTGCATGGGTGAAAAGTTTGGCCCGTATGTGAGAGTGTAATAGATATGGATGCATGATTTGAAGGCTGAGGATGTGTATTATAGTTTAAATACTGATTGAGAGAGTTTTTGTAAGATTTTAGATCCAAAACAAGTCCATGAAATACCTAGAGAGAATGAGTTGAAGAAGGTTTGTTTGAATGAGGGTTTGTAGGAATTTGGAGCTGAATTTTCGGATCACTATCAGTTGTGGTATCATCATAATTTTAGTGGTCATACTTCTATAAAATATCTTATGACGAGTCATATTCATAGGAGTGTCTTGTTGTGAGTAATATCAACAAGGGTTTAGGGGTCAGTGCTCCTTATGGGGTTGGTGCCTCACTACAAAAATCTCTTGTGATGTGTAATATTAACTTGAGTATTTTTTATGTGTAATATAAAAAAAATTTAGTGTGTTTTCTTCCCCTTGATGGTTTCCTACTTACATCTTGTGTCTATGTTTTCTCTCTCATGTTTCATGTTCATTTGAATTTATGATGTATATTTAATAAGCTAATGTGGAATGTATATGGTTAAATGGATGTTTGATGGATGTTGTAATAATTATAAATGAAATAAAAAAAAAATTGGACTAATTCACCCCCCCCACCTCTCATTCCATTTTGCTTAAAAAAAATAGTTTGTCAAGATATACTAGGGAATAAAAGCATGAATCCTACTTATGCGTGATGGAGACACAAATACAGAATGAGGGGGGTGGAAGGAATATGTTAGTATAATCACTAATGGGAACAATAGTGTACTAGTGGGTTGCACATAGAGATATCCTGATCAGATGGCACAAAATAAGATTTACCTTTTTGACAAGGTTTGTCAAGAATAATCTTCCTTCACAGATATCATATTATGATGGGAAGACCTCTCTCTCCAATGGCACACATTCATAAATATGAAAATATTTAGATGTAAGGCTAATATGAACTTCCACCATCACTATAGGTTCATAATTTCTATTCTACATTGTAGGGGTGTGTGTGTGTATGGTATATACATGTGGAGTTAAGGAAAGAGACCATGAATTAGAATGACTTGAATACATGTATCATCCATACATTTGATTAATTTTCCAATAAAACACATGTTCATGAAGCTATATAGATAATGAAGTACATCACTCTAGGCAATGACACGAAGGAAGAAGAGCTTTTAACTCGGTTGCAAGGTGAGACTCCTCTAGCTAATAGCGTGAATGCTTGCGACTGAATGACTTCTGATGAACAAATCATGGGGTGCACATGGAAGGAAAAGGAAAATGGGAAGCTCATCTATATCATTGATGATGAAGAGGTCAAGGACCTAAATATAAAACATGTAGAAGGTGAGCATGAGGTTTTAGACACTACAGATGAACATGCACACGTATACCATGTACCATTAAAGACTAAAAAGTTAAACATTGGAATTAAAGATGCACCAAAGGAGGTGATAACTTGTGACAATTGGTTTGAGGGAGAAGTTAAAAAAATAATTCAATTCTTGCATGAATTCCAGGATCTCTTCCCAAGGGGATACCATGAGATAAAGGGATTACATCCATCTTTAGGAAAAATGAAGATAAATATTAAGGATGGTGCCTGATCGGTTTGCAAGAGGCCTTACTAGATGAATCCAAATATGTGCATCAAGGTAAAGAATGAAATCAAAAAAATGTTGAAGGAAAGCATCATTAAACCAATAGAAGAGTTAGAGTGGATCATCCCAATGGATATCAACATCAAGAAGGATGGGAGGACCAAAATTTGTGTTGACTACAGAGTTTTAAATGCTTCATTTGTTATTGATCCTTTCACCACACCATTCAAAAAAGATATCCTAGAGGGTGTTTTAGGGCACGCGATCTATTCTTTCACTGATGTATTCTCAGGATACCATCAGGTTAGGATTGCATGCAAAGATCTGGAAAATAAAATATTTATAAATGAATGGGGATGTTTTTCCTACACCGTTATGCCCTTTGGATTGAAGAATATGCTAGAAGTATTCTCGTGCATTGTCGTGTAGGAATTTCAAGACTTCATACATAAGTTCAATCATGTTTATTTTGACGATTAGATGGTGTATGGCTTGAATAAGGATCATTGTGATTTTTTGTGACTAATGTTTGAAATATGCGGCTAGCTTATCATATCCTTGAATATTAAGAAGTGCATTTTCACGACACCATTTGGTAATTTTCTTGGAAAAATCATTTGTAAAGAAGGATTGTTAGTGTATCCCTCTAATATTACAGTTATTCTTGGATTAGAGGAACTAACCACTCAAAATGAAGTGCATGGATTCCTTGGACATACTGGATACTATAGGAAATTCATTCAGGGTTATGATAAGATTGATGCTCCACTATATGATATATTAAAGGCTAAAGGAAAGTGTTATTGGAAGGATGCCCAACTACAAAAATTTGAGAATCTAAGGGAGAAGCTAAAAACCGCGCCCATCTTACCCTTCCCTTCTTAGAATCTACCATTTCATGTCTATGTGGGTGCCTCTAAAAAAACCATTGGAGTTTTATTGGCCTAGTTGGGGGAAGGAAATGTAGATCATGTTATCTATTTTGTGAGTAGGAAGTCAACACCAGATGAACAAAATTATACAAATACAGAGTGCAAAACATTGTTAATGGTGTATGAACTTCACAAGTTTAGACAATATTTACCGACAATACCATTTTTATTCTACACTTATCATATGAAACTTAAGTATCTGGTTAATAAACTACTTGTGAAAGGGTGTATATGTCGTGGGATCCTATTATTCCAAAAAATATATTTTTTCATTATAGTCAAGATTGGAAAAAATAACTTGGGACTAGGCCACTTGTCATGAATAAACTCTGGCGAGCAAATGTGCAAAGTATATAAGACATTATGCCAGATGCTCAGCTATATAGATTATAGTACGCACCAATTGATTGGGAAAACATTGTAGTGTTCTTGTGCATGGGAGTTGTGCCTAAGGGCATGAAGACATTAGAGAATAAATAACTCACCATTCATGTTGCACTCTACTAGCTAGTTTGAGGATACCTATACAAAATGGGTAGAAACAAATTTCTACACATGTGTGTCTTGGAGCATGAGCCCAAAGCCATCATGGAAGAATTGAATGGTGAGATGGTTAGAGGAAATTATGTAGGAAAAGATACAACACACAAGATATTACTTATGGGATTATGGTGGTAAACATTGTATAAAGATACTAAGGCCTTTGTTAAAGCATGTGATCATTGTGAGAGAATAGGAAATCCATGACACCATGATGAGATTTCTGTACAACCTATAGCGAGCACAAAACCCTTTGAGAAGTGGTAAATTGAATTTTTTGGCCCAATAGCACTAGTCATGCAAAAACTATTTGACACGGTGGGTGGAAGTAACGCCCCAAATAATTATACAAAAAACAAATTATGGGAAAATTAGTCAGTATGGGTGTCCATTGAGCCTTACCAGTGATAAAGGAACTCATTTCTTGAATGAAGAAATTCAAATATTGTTGGAAGAATTTATGGTAGCCCATTATAATACTACCCCTATCACCCATAATCTAATGGTACTGAAAATCCCTTCAACAAGATCTAGAGACACACATTTTCAAAAATATGTGATGTAGGGATAAAGGATTGGGATGAAAAAGTATTATTTGTACTATGGGCATACCAAACCACTTACAATAGGTTGAACAAGGCCACACCATTTCAAGTAGTGTTTTACGTAGAGGAAATTTTACCTATGGATTTAATTCTACCATCCTTGCGTATTGTGCATGTAAGAGGACTTGCTAATGAAAAAGAAGTGGACGAGTGCATTAACAAACTCATGACGTTGGATGAACAGAGTGAAGTTTAGAGATGGATTCAAAATACAAAAATAACGAGATAAAAGGCATGACATGATAGGCATATTACGAACAAGTCTTTTACAGTTGGTGGTATGGTTTTGATTTATGATTCTAAGTTTGCTTGCCATCTAGGAAAAATCAAAGCTCATTGTTTGGGACCATTTAAAGTAACACATATACTAGAATTAGGCGCATGTCAGCTATAGGCGTCGAATGCTACAATGTTTCCTGATTACTTGAATGGGAGTAGGATGAAGCCCTACTATAAATAATTTTTCAAAATATGTTTGTAATTGATTTAATATAAATTGAATTAAATCTAATTTTAGAGTAACTAAGGTTACAAAAAAAATTTATGTAAATGATGATATACATCAATATACAAATGTTAATTACTCAACAATGTAAATTTCAAAGAAAATGAGAGAGATGGATGACTTAGCTAGTTCCTGTGTGATTTGGAGGTAGTCAGGAATTTTTATTAGCTGAATATGAATGGGAATGATTTCATAGTGGATGGCAGAGAGTTCTAAAACTCAATATTGTACAGGATAAAATCACCCACAGGAGGACATGAGCACCTAGGCGCTAGCGTTTGTTCTGGGTGCTAGTGTATGTGTGACTATTTAGGATCTTCTATTTTTTTAGGTCTAAGGGTCTTCATTTCAATGTTTGATTTTTCACTCTCAATTTTTTGTTAGGGTTTTGATCACACCTACATCCTGCAAAACAATCCTTAGTTATCTGCACAAGTTTACAAACACATTAGATCTGAATAAAATATGTAATATGTGAAGTCAGATTGACCTTAGTGGTCACCTGATGAGTGAAATTAATACTGAGTTGTGCACTACATTTTAGAAGCCATGTAGTTCTATGAGATTTTGTGTGAAATAGTGTCTTTAGGTTTTCCATCACACCAATGATGCCAAGATAGCGGGCTATAGCTAGCTTTGATGCAAATATGTGGTATGGAATTCAACACTTCCCCTTCCTATGCAGTGTCTTTATCACAAGATGTAATCCCTTTTAATAATAGTGATATTATGTAGATGTTATAGTCCCTTTGAATTGCCAGCCAAAATAATAGTGTGTATGTTGTGTATATATATGAGTCTCTTGTTTCAATTTTGACACTAGTGACATAAAAGATTGACTATGAACACATAATTAGGATAAAAAAAGTCAAAAGGGTGACCAAAAATTTAAAAATGTGTAAAAAGAATAAATAGGACATAAGCACCTAGAATGGACACAAGCACCCAGGCATTAGTGTCCTAAGATAAATAATGACGGATGTGAAAAAAAAATAGATAGAGATCCTTATGAACCAACTAGCAATGTATATAGAAATGACAATTGTAGAAGGGAGTTATAATAGAAACCAATCAAAAATACATATAAGGACAATAGATAATTTCACCAGTGAATACTTTTCTTACTTAATATTCATGCATTTAACAACATATTGATGACATAGTTAAATAGCAATATGTGCATGATTTTGTGTCTATAGTAATAAGGTAGTCTTTCCATTTAGATTAGGTCTCCCCTTTCAATTTTTGGTTTTTTTTTTTTAATAAGTGCATTCAAGTGCAAGAGCTTATCAATATGTTTTAGAATGATGCGCAAAGGATATCACATGCTTTTAGTGTGGGGTGAGTAGGTCAAGGTGCATCATGGAAAAATTTTAAGGCGAAAGAGGAGGAAAGCTTTCCTGTGGTTAGTTAGATAATGCATGCATATGCTTAAAGTTGGAAGAATTTCTCCGTAAAAACCCGATGACTGGAGCAACATGTAGTGTAATGCAAGGGAGGTAGCATGAAGCAAAACTACTTGGTAAGTGGCACAGAGGAAGAATAGGTATGGTGTAATATGGTGCATGCTAAGGGGCTTACAGCCTTATAATTGGTTATATGCCCAAAGGTTACAGACTACCACATGTGGAATAAGTTTCCCAGGTGAGAAAAATGTGAAAAAACACAAGAAAAATATGGAAAAGAGTGAAATCTAAAAGTGATAGGTGAGTGCAATTATTGTGATCAAAAATTAAAAATCTATAAAAGGGGGATTAAGCATAGTAATATTTACCTTTCTATTGAAAACTAGTTCACAAAAGAGTTCTTGTGATCCAGATAACAAGTGTCAACAAAGTGCAAACAAGAGAAAAATCAGAGATGCGATTAAAGAAATCAAACAATAAACCTTAAAAATAGAAAAAGAGCTCTTTGTGAGAAGTTACAATTGTGAAGTGGAAGGATTCAAAGGGAGAATTACAGAGACAAGGTTACAAAGCTAGGGTTATGAAGAAAATTTACATAGTTAGAGGCACGAAGTGATTCATAATTTTAGCTAGGGCACATGGTCCAAATATCAAAGTGAAGAACATGGATTGAGCAAGATAAACTAGGGTTTTTTGGTACATAGGGAATAAAATTCATGAATTCACGGGTAAGAATAGTTACAAGAGCATTTTACAGGGGAAAAATGGTTATAAAGAAAGTACCAAAGACCAAGAAGACATTAGAAGAATATCTCGATGAATGGTTTTCTGAAATGCAATATCCACAAGAGGTGATTACGGGAAAACCATGGCCATTGAAACTATGAAGATGCAATATTAGTGAGCATAACAACTGCGCGCAAGGATATTAGAAAGACATCAAGAATGATGTGTTAAAGGAAATAATCCAAAGGACAATGGAAGGGCATATAATTTTTTATGACAAGGTGCGCAAGACCCTGGAAGGGGTTGGAGTAATACAGTTATAATTTTCTAAGCCCACACACCTATACCAATGGTTGATGTCACACATTCACAAATATTACTTCTATTTTACGAGTAGGAGGATGCACCTAATGGAAAAACTAATTGACAGAGTAACTGGGTTGTGTGACACTGGAAAAGAAATAGAACTTGACATGTGCAACGAGGCAGTGATTAAGGAAATAACATTGAAATTGTAATATCAAAGGTGAAGTCACACCTTCAGCATAGAGAGAATTTCTAATCCAGGAATGAGGGTGGTTTTCTGCTTTGTAAGTTACAACTTTAGCACCCTTGAAATATGGACAGAGGTAAATAATTATTTTTTGTATATTGCACACAAAATGACACACAACACTCAATATAATATTACCATGTTTATAGCTGAGGCCATCATAGATGAAGCAAAGACCCAAATGGAGAAGGGAGATAAAATCACATCGAGATTGATTCATTTATTAATCTTTTTTTAGGAAATGGGGGTTCCTGATGGTCCTAAGAATAATATATGGGAGCATCCAATTGAGAAGAAGTCTTCGGTGTAGTAGTTCACCAAGTATACTTGTGATGGCACAATTTCCAATCCATATAAAGTGTGCCTCAAAAAATGGTACAAAATAATGTACAATGCCTTTGAGAATGAGTGGTACATGCCTAGGGAGTTGCCATTGGCATTGACTGGGAAAATAGAGTTTTTTATAATACAACACTTAAGCCTTGGTAGATTTTTACTAAATAATGGGGAGATGTGACCATGGTGCAAAATTTTGTTTGCATTCACTGCAAATGTTTTCAAAGACGCGGTGAACATGATAAAGGATGTACATCAGTTAAATTTAAATGTTGAAAGGGTATATTCATACTACCATACATTGTGTAAGACATATGGTTATGAATCAAATGCATCATATGTTGAAACCATGAAATGAGATAGCATGGAACTTAACCCTATATTGACCTTGGTAGTTTTCGTGGATGTTTTTTGGGTCTACATTTAACTACAGCTGAAGCTTGAAAGAATGTGAAAGTTTTTGATGTGCACAGCCTTAAGCATCCATAACCACTAAAAAGGAAAATTGATAAGATTCCTAAGTGTAGGTAGGAGAAAAATCTAAAAGAGGAAGAAGAAGAGGCATAGTTTGTGCTCGATGAGAGTAGAAAGAAGAAAATGCAGAGAAGGTACAAATAAGAAAGCACCTCATGCACCCATCAGTTATCTCCAGATAAAAACGTGTGCAAACTAATTCCAATGGAGGAGCAACAACCTCATGTCATTCATATATGTTGTTGAAGATGACTTGGAACAACCCAAGCATGAAGAGAAACATCAAGTGGAGTTGGAGCAAGAATAGGAGGAAATGGTCTGAGATGAAGCACACGTACGTAAGGAACATGAGGAAGAGAACATGAAAAAATGTGAAGGAGAACTTGAGGAAGCATGTGATGAGGAAGAAATCTAGGAGCAAGGAAGTGGAGAGGGGGAAAACATAGGGGAAGAAATAAGACATGTGTAACATATTACGCAAGAGACACAAAAAAGGAGGCACATATGAGGAAGGAGGCCAAGGTAGACTCTGATGGTACCACCTCAAATGTTAGACATTGATGATTCAAAAACTCTTGTAAGGGCTGGGTTTCAGATCTCAGTGCACACCGAAGACCTATTATGTTGGTAAATATTTGACAAGGCCAAAGCCCATCCACACACTAGAACAATTCTCTCTTTCACATTACAAACACACATAGAGGAAATTGAGTTCAAGGTAAAGAAGGGGTCTATATTTAACTTGTGTAGAAAGAGGGACTCGACAAAATTCTATAAAGTGGTAGAATCAACCCAGTTATCTAATGAGAATGAATGTAATGCCTTGAATAAAATGCCCTCCTAAGTAGGAAAAAGTAACATTGATAAGTGAGACACCATAAAGAGATTGCAAAAGGACATATAGTGGAAAGAAAGGAAGAATCAATGACTGGTAGAATAGATGAGTGACATGAAGAATGAGGTGGTAGGGGTATACAACAAGGAAGTCGATATTTTCAATAACATTGTGTGCACATGCCCAGATATTATAGCATAAGCCAGACCAGACCATAACAAATAAATGGACTATCTAGAAGAACTATTACATCAACTACTTATCAAGGTGAACAATAGGAAAAGGCTGATGGAAGAAGAGTTAGCTAGTTTGAATAAAGCCAAGGTAGAATACAAAACACTTGGCATAGAGTTAAGGGAAGCCACATAGAAAGATGAGAATATTTTAAATAACTTCCATGATATATAAATGATCTTAAATGTGTGAACTGCAGAGGATGAGGTAGAAGAAAATAAACTTCAAGCCTCCTTGTTGACAAATAAAGTCGGGTGTGAAAGGCTTTTGTAAGAATTTAGTGATAAGAAGGAAGCAAAAAAGGAAAAGTGTGAAAGGATTAAGAAAATTCATGATGAAATCTAGGTGATGTGTAAGGTAGATGGCTTGGAGGGAGTCGCCAAAGAGTGGGATTCATACTAAAGGAACTACAGGAGAAGGTTGATAAGATAACCCTAAAGGACATTGCAGACATTATCAAGGTAGTCCCAGACAAAGTTTCAAGTGAGTTAGTGATCTAGGGGATAATTCAGAGGATATAATTTTGCTAAATCTCTTGGGATCAATATAGTTTTGAAGTAGAATTTGTGATATTTCTATCGACTATAAGAACGCAAAAAATGGAGCCCATACATGAAAAATGTGGCTAGTCAAAATTTGGTCACAGTTCGGACTCAATAGAGTAAATCGGTCAATTGGTTGTGACACATGGAAAGAATGCATCAAGAAAAAAGGTGATAAAATTGAATTCGTGTTTGGACCTCTAGTCTTCAATGCTCGATATCATCATCTTCATCAGATAACAAAAAAATATTTCTAATGTGGTGGGTCCTTAGGCCACCATGTGGTCTGCCACCACATTGGTCTACATTACCACATTAGACTGAGCCAACCTGAAAAATTGGTAAGCTACTTGACATGGTGAGATGGACAGTTAGCATTAATCTAAACCAAGATCGACTCAATGAGCCAGCACATATATCTCGGAAGGAAAAACACAAGGATACGTGGCCCAAGCCACAATGTATGAAGGTTGGAAAAATTCTTAATAAACCCTTTCCAAACTCCAATCCCAACATATGTGGGATAAAATTCCCATAGCAAAAAATCCCCACGACTCGAGAGGCATATGTGGAAATATCGGGATATGCAGGTGATGGCTGGGACATTTGGTAGGTGTAGGGAGATTGGGGAGGACATGTGGATGCAACAACCACAAAGAAAAGTGGGTCGATAATTTGGTCGGTGTGGTTAAAGTGCCACATGGTGGCAGTAGGAGGACTCGATGGGACAAGGTGTGAAAAGTTCAACATAGGTGGCAAGTGGGTCAATTATCTACATGGGCTCGATGAAGGAATCAAAGAAAACAACACATTGGATGACAAAACATGTGGAGCGGGAGGTTTGAACCCAAAACCTCCCTTCTCCTATGTGATTGCCCCAACCAACTCACCTAGCATGGTGAGTTGGTAAATAGTTGGAAGATATTCTATCTGACATATATCTCAGGTCTTCTCAAGTATATAAAAGCCTTCCCCTCTCCTCATTTAAAAATTAGTCTTCCTTCATTTGAAGATCCTCATTTCAAAGCTCGAGGAGGCTTAAGGGGAGAATAGAGAATATTTAGAGGAGTCTTAGTAATTTTATAAGGCCCTATTTGAATATTGAAGGCCTGTATTATTATTTATAGGCAATATTTTGGAGAATATTATAAGTCATATATTATTATAGCCATTATGGAGAGATAGGTCTTATATTATTATAGGAACATGATGAATAATTCCTATATTATTTGTTATAAGAGAGATTAAATTAATTACTGTTGTTTTAATAGGAATGTTGTAAAATAATTTGTGGGTTATTATTTATTAACTCACCGATCAGTGCAAAGGCCAAATTGACGCCTTATTCTCATGGTGGAGCTTGGAGACATCGTGACACCAAGGGACATGATGAAGAATTGGAGAAAAAATACTCATCCCAGAGCCTAGATCTTAGTACGTTGGATGTATCATAAATATTATTTGCTATGAAGGAGGGTTAAATTTACTATTAAGCTTATTGGAAACATTGGATCCACTTAGCTCTACGTAGAGCCTTATGTTTGTCGTACAGACAGAGTGGAGAGGATGTCATCGTCAACACATAGACATCAGATCAATCTCAGCTATGCATGTAAAGGCTTATTTTTCCACCGTGCAACAAAGTGAAGGAAGCATCCTTGTTCTTTGCTAATATCTAGAGACAAATGTCAGGCATGTAGAGGTCTATTTATAAATAGACTTATCATCATGCAATGGAGGCGTTGAGGTCTTGTCATTATTGCAGGAGATACCATCAATAACTCACTGAAAACTGTTGCATAGCTACCTGGATTCTGAGCTTTGTAAGCCACTAGGGTATTTTGCATTGGAGATCGAATCTGTTGCATAAGACTGGGGGTATTGTCACTCGATGGTTGTGGAGAAGGTTCTTGTTCTTTTGCCATCATTGGAGATTGAATTTGCTGCATAAGCTAGGGTATTATCACTTAGTGGCCATGGAGGAGGTATCTTGTTCTTCTAGCCTCAGATTTATTATAACTTCAATTGTGATTTTGTATTAGAGTTACAATTTATAAGTGGATTAATAAATCGGTTCAATATATCTAAAACCCGAAGACGTAGGCATTCTACCAAACTCCGTTATCAAATCTTGTGTAGTGTGGTTCTAATTCTTATATTGCATTTGATTAGAGTTGATTATAATGGGGTAAATTTGATAAAGAACTAATTACCTATAAGGGTTTTTGGTTGAAGAAAAAAATTGGTTGGTTTACGGATCAAGTTTGGTATCAGAGCAGGTATTGTGCCTGTAAGCTTGCTAATCTTTGAGCAAGTTTGATATCAATAAATTGGTTGTCATCTGTCTATAGCAATGAGATGGAACGTGTACCAGTTCACATTATAGGCCCAGTGTACTCACTATGATGGGTACTATACTGCACATGGTGAATCTGCATCAACAATATCATACACATCAAATTTTTGAACTGAGACTGAGGTGGAATACCCACATTCTATGTTGTGAGAAGAACATTGTCACCAAGGGACCCAAGAAGAATTTGATGGTCCTTATTTGTATGTGCATGTTTCTCTATGACAGGGAATGAAAAGGAACAATGTTGGTATTTTTTCGTAGACACCGGGTTTAATCTTAGCTTTGTATAACAGGGTGGAGGATGAATGTCATTTTTAACGTCAAATTATCAAGGAGACTTAACACCATCCAATGGAGGTGTTGAGGTCTTATGGAGATATAAAAATCAAGGATTTTTGCTAGAGCATCAAGATTGACAAGGGACCAGTTCAGCCACCAAGTGGAAGTACACACTATAGATCGACGAGCTATGTATCATGCACTAATGCTTTCTAAGACCATGTCGGATTCATTGAACCAACTAGCACTAATATTCAACAATAAGCTCCAACTTTGTTCTGCGTAGAGGCAAAGGTCATGTAGAAAATGGAGAACAATTGAAGGTCTCAAACAAGGTGGTGCAACAAAAGACAATGAGCCCAAGTGCCACATGTCTTAGAGATCAAAATCGATTGTCGTATTGGAGAAGGAGCAGTTTCAAAGGCCATTGTGTCAGCTATAGATATCCTCTTCCGAGACAGTGATCAGGATTCATGATCCATGAGTGGAGAACTATAAGATTTTTGGGTACAAAAATCCTTCTTAGTAGGGAGGTGTGATCCAGAAGAAAATTTGGAGGAAAAAAGTTCCCTCAATCTCCCAGGATTGCGACCGTGTGGAAGTTGACTCCGCAGAGCTTTTTGTCGACTACAAAAAACATGTAGAAAACGGAGCTCATATGGAAAAGTTGTGGCTGGTCAAAGTTGTTTTCATGGTCTAGGACTCAGACAAGAGTCTACTGGTTAAGTCACATTACGACAAGTTGGCAAAAATGTGAATCAAGCGAAAGGTGACAAAGTTAGCAATTAATGTTTAGGACCTCCAGATCTTTGACATGTCAGATTATAGTCATCTTCGTCAGATGATTGAAAAAAATATTGCCAATGTGGTGGGTCCTCAGGCCACCATGTGGCCTACCATCACGATGCCACTAAGGTGGCTACAGTTGAACCAACATCAGATCGAGGCTAGTTGACCCAACTTGATGATACTCGACTCGAGCCAACAACGAGTTAGAAAGTTAGCGATTGATGCTGCACCCAGCTTAGCGAGCTCAATGGGCAAGCCTATCATTTATATCGATTGACGGGAAAGCGGTTAGGATACGTAGCCATAAGACACGTAGTATTATGGAATGAAAAAAGCCTATAATAAAGGCTATGCTCCAACTCCACATTCCCATTGCAAGTGTGGGATAAACCCTTATCTCACAACAAACAAATCCGGTAAGACTCGACGGCATGCGTGGTGAGATCGAGATGTGTGGGAAATGGCTAGGACACATGGAAAGCATAGGGATGATCATGTGTGGACACGTGGATCCGACATAACCAGTTGAAGTCAATGGGACGGGTCGACAATGTGGTCAGTGTGAGCCAAATTGATAGGCGATGGTGGTACGTGGGATGGACGGGTTGAACACGATGAGGCATGACAACGAGTTCGGGGGCATAGGTGGCAAGGTCGGTTTGCCACAGTCTATGTTAGACTTGGCGCGGAGCAGCTAAAGTGGATCAGCACATGACCGGCTGAAAATGTAACAGGCAGGAGCAGGGGGAGTTTAACCCTGTAGACCTCCCTTCTCCTATTCAGTATAGGCCTAACCAACCCGCCCAGCTGTGGCGGGTTGGTAAATGAGCTGGCTAGATAGGCCATTGAAACACATAAAACGGGTTGAAGCTCCAGGCTATATAAAGGGTTCACCCACTTTCCTCATTTCAAAACCAATCTTCCTTCATTTGAAGCTCCTCATTCCAAGGCTTGAGGAGGCTTCAAGGCCATAAGAAGAGGAGTATTGTAGAGAAGCCTTAGAAATTGTGGAGAAGGCCCTATTTGCATATTGAAGTCCTCTATGGTATTATGTATAGGCATTATTTTGGATTATATGACCTATAGTCATGTATTAGTATAGACATTATGGATTGATAAGTTCGATATTATTTGTTATAGGACATGATAAAAAATAAGTCCTATTATTTTAATAGGAACATTATAAAGGAATTCGTGGGAGTTATTATTAACTCACCGATCAGTGCAAAGGCTAGATTGACACCTTATTTTCATGGTGGAGCCTAGAAGACGCCGTGGAGCCGAGGGATGTGGCGAAGCATCGAAGAAGCAAATACTCATCCTAGAGCTCAGATCCTTAGTATGTTAGACATATTTTCAAAATTGTTTCCCACGGAGGAGGGTCATATTTACCATTGAGGTCATTGGTGACATTATGATCCACTTAGCTCTGTGCATAGGAGGTTATGTTTTCTATAAAATAAAGTGGAAGGAAGTCATCGTAAAAAACAGACATCGGCTTAGTCTCAACTCTACGTATAGAGGCTTATTTCTTGACCGTGTATACAGAGTGAAGGAGCATCTTTGTTGTCTGTTGATCATCTGGAGACTTAGGTACAACGAAGGCGTTGAGGTCTTCTATAAAGAGACTTAGCACCATATAACAGAGGCATTGAGGTCTTCTGGAAGGAGACTTAGCAATGTGCAGTGAAGGTCTTAGTTGAAGGTCTTCATTATTGCAGGAGTTATTAGTTAATAAACTCACTAGAACTATTGCGGAGCGCTTGGATTCTGGATTTGGAGCCATAAAGTATTTCGCATTGGAGATCGAATTAGCTCGTATAAGTTGGGGTTTATCACTTAGTGGTCGTGGAGGAGGTTCTTGTTCTTCCGACATCATTGAATATCAAATCTGCAACATACGCTGGGGTATTATCACTCATTGTTTGTGGAGGAGGTTCATTGTTCTTCTGGCCTCAACTTTATTATAGCTTCAATTGTGATTTTGTACTAGAGTTACAATTTAGAAGTGGATTACTAAATCGGTTTAGTATTTTGAACTCGAGAGACGTAGGCATTCTGCCAAACTCCATTATCAACTCTTGTGTAGTGTGGTTATAATTTTTGCATTGCATTTGATTAAATTGGATTATAATGCGGTAAATTCAGTGAATAACTAATTTCCCATAAGGGTCCATGGTCGAAGAATTTTTTTGGCCGGTTTATAGATTAGTTAGAAGAGTGGAAGAAATTAGAGAATGGGATTTTCCTAGAGTTTCCAGAACTCCTTCCATCACCATAGAAAAAATTTAGATGTGTGCAGAAGAAAACAATTTTTATTATTTTATTCATTGGAGGTATTTCCCATATTCCTTCATTCTTCAGATATTCTTTCAAGACTATTCTTGCATTCTTTATATTGCCAAGGACTGAAAATACTCTTAGTGTGGGGTAATGTTGGGTTTCAAAAGTGGCTAAGTTCAAACCATGCGTAAATGTTGAAGACATGAAGAGTAATTCAAAGGCATCATGATAAAAATTCATAATTCTTGAATGAAAGTGGCAATGAAATATTCAATCCAGCATAATTTCCTTCTTCAGTTAAACTCTCTAATGTATGTGAGAAAATTCATACACAAATATGAAATGATCTTGTTATGTTTTGTTCATTTTGAAATCTTGTCATGAATGAATGTTGATCTATTTATGTTCTTTGTCGTAGACACATGGGGTAAGAATCTCTAAAGAAACCCCAAAGGCTTTTAACAAACTAGTCAATGGACCATCAGATAAGAGATAAACAAGGATTCATCACTTTGCATACATTAATCTTGAAAGAAACAAGAAAATCTAGCATATTTAGTAATCCTCTACTCTTGAAAGCTTTAAAATGAACCTAGGTAGATTCTAAGCAATCAGTTATGTGATTATGAGAATGAGAGCTCACCATTAATGGCTTCAAGGCCAATGGTTCTTCCCATTTACTCAATGCTTGTGTGTGTAGTGCAATGGAAAAGCAATAACTCAATAAAACAAATGAAATAAGCTCTAAACCCTAAGAAAAATGCTATAGTTTATGTTAGGAAGAAGGAGAGTTCTTAGAAATGGTCTAGGGGTAGTGGGTTATTTATAGTTTTCCAATTTCAGAAATGGGAGACTTTTGGTGCATGTGGGACAAAAGGATAAGCCAA
Organism: Taxus chinensis; assembly: GCA_019776745.2. Taxonomy (NCBI): domain Eukaryota; kingdom Viridiplantae; phylum Streptophyta; class Pinopsida; order Cupressales; family Taxaceae; genus Taxus; species Taxus chinensis. The sequence goes on from CM034157.1 coordinate 222,743,257, forward strand.
AAGGCACTTTAGAGAGTCAAAATAATATTTGACTAGGTTTAGAAGAGGTTAATCATGGTTTAGGGTTAATTAAACTAGGTTAGACTAATAATCCTATTTAGAGAAGAATTAGGGTTTCAAGAGGGTTTTGAGAGGTCTAATCAATCCAATGAAATGGATTGATAGACTAGGAAGTTAGTAAAAGTGGTATAGAAGAGGGTGAGAAGATGGTTTAGCTAATAATGGACTATATTAACCCCATTAATTGGTTCATAGGAGAAATACAACTAAAATAATGTCGTAAACGATGAGTTGGAGGAGGTCTAATTGATGAGGTATCATCAATTTGTGAGAAGGAGAATAGTTAGTGCAATATTAGGAATAATAGTGCTTTGATCAAACTATAGGTGTCTACATTTTCCCCTCTTTGGGGTGATGTAAGCTACGTCACTTCAAAGAAAGTAGACAAACATTGCAAATAAAAATTTTTTGAATGAAGGGGTAGAAGAAAAATTAATAGGATGAAGGATGCCCCCTCAAGTCGATGGGGTGATTGAGGAACTCGATCGACGATCGAAAAGAGAACATAAGAAAGAAAATGTGAAGAGAAGATGAGAAAACAACAAGAAAAGGGGATATTGAGCTATCCACAAACTAGTGCTTACAGAAACAATTTGTAATCATCATTTTGTTTAGAATCCTCATCATCGGTCCTTATTAAAATGTGAGCATACAACAGAAGCATAAAATGACATGAAAATCCAAGATACAAACAATCTTCCCTTGCTAAAACAACAACTCCATGCAACATACAAACATGTAATGCAATATGAGAAGTAAACAAACTCACCTAACAGGGAAATAAGTACAATCACACACACTCAAACCAACAACGTTCAAGATGGTTGCACAAATATTTTGTTATCGAGTTGAAATCCCAAATGCTCTGGTAAATGACAAGGGTTGAAAATGATGCCCCAAGAAATTGGTATATGCAAGGGAAATGATGGAGGACACTTAGGTCCAATGAAAAAGTAGTGTGCACAGCGAAACAATACCAGGCAACTCGTGCCCCAGAGTATCGATGAAGTAAGCAGCATAGCTTTTGTAAATGGGTTGGAGATTCAGATGATCCGTGAGTCATTTTTACAAAACATGTGGAAATGCCAACAAGATCTGAGATGAATGCCATGTGAAAGACAAAAATTTCAGTCGTAAATGAGTTGATTACCAATTTTAGTCCATTTTCAAAGTTTTCACGATGTTTTTGGGTTTTTGGATGATTTTTATAATTTTTAAATTTTTTGATCGGTCAGAAGAATTTAAGAGATAAAATATCTCCTAAAAGTACGCAAAAATGCCCTGAGGTGAAGAGAACGGGTATCGGGTGGCAATAAAATGCCCCGGCGAGAAGAAGAATGAGCCAAAAATAATTATTTAATAAAAATAATCATCGTGGGTAAAATAGGTAGAAAATAGAGGAGAAAATAAAAGAGAAATGATAGAAAATAGCACCTGGAATACTCGTAAATCATTCTAGTACGAAGAAGTGACCACTAGGTGACACTGAGCGCTCCAGCATGTGAAAATTAGCAAAAATAATTATTTAAATATAAAAATAATCATTTTGGTGAGCAGAAGAAGTGTTAGAGTGACCGCGATGGAGAAAACATGCCCCAGGGGCATTGCGGCGGCCTAATATACCCACCTGGGGGGGTAAATCAATCACAACCAGTTCATTTGTAGGAGAGCTCTTGTGAATTTTCACCACAAGCGAGTGTGAGAGCCTTGGAGTGAGATGGCGAGGCTACCAAGCAGGAGGAGGTGAGTAGATCACATTTGGGAGTACCTTTGGGACCCAATGGAAGGACCCTACGTGATTGCCTTATCCTTCCTTTGTCATTTATGCATTTAATGTCATTTTTAGGTCACTTTTAGGCTAGATTAGGGGATTTTTTATGTATGCGTGCATGCGCATGCGTCAAATTGATGGGTACGCATAGGTGCATGCGTCAAAAAATAGGTATGCATACACGTATTCATCAAAAAATGGGTACGTGCGCATACATATCCATTGAAGGGAGGGCGTGATCATCGGGTGGAAAAACACATGGATGCGCACACACGTGTGCATTGAAGGGTAGGCATATGCACTAGACTGGAGGTGTATGCATCCCAGGTGAATAGGGTAGATAGATAGGAAAGGGGGCGTGTATGCATCAGACTGGGGGTGTAGGTGCTGAAGTGGAGGCGTACACGTGTTGAGTGTGTATATGTTGAGACATGCATACATGCATCGAAGTAGGTGCACATGCGCTAGGGGAAAGAGGACAATTCATCCTCACAAACAAGTAGCTAAGGATAGATGAAAATAGACTAGATTGTTGTAGAAGAAAGTGAAAAATTAGTATGTTAGATGAATGAAAGAATAATTTGACTAGAAAACTAGATAGAAGTAGATAGAAATGTAACCCTAACGTGTGTATCTTTTGTTGCAGCGGATACTACCCATCCTTCTAACTCGTGAGAGATATGGCCGGCTAGTGGTGATAGAGGTGGAGTTCGACGAGGATGACCAGAGGATATTAGACATTCTTTTATATGTCACAGGATTAGCCTACGTGGCCGACATGCCACAGATTACCTTGGATCATGGCCTCCTGACAACCCTAGTCGAGCGATGGCACAGTGAGAGTCAGTGCTTCCGGCTTCCTACTAGCGAGATCATGATCACATTGGAGGATGTATGGTGTATCATGTAGGTACCTATCTAGGGAGAGCTGATCCAGTATATGAGTCACCAATCAGACATTGATTAGTGTATCATCGAGTTATTTGGCATCCCTGCTATACTGCGTCGTGGGATGAGAGTCAGATTATCGCAGTGTGTAGAGGATCCCGAGTTGGATCAGTTGTAGTCTATTTGATGGATTTTATCAGTGGAGTTTTACTCCCTAAGAAAACTAGAGCTTCATTTCCACTTGGCCTCATTGGAGTGATATGTGGCTTGATCGATGGTGTGACCTACTTCTGGGGCCAGTGCATACTGGTGCACTTATACTAGGATCTTCATCTGATTACATACTACCATCAGAAGATGGTAGGACTGGCCAGGTTACTGCAGATATGGGCATGGGACCACATTTCCATTAGTCACCCTATAGGTGTTTTGAGAGCTTGAGCTCTAGAGGAGCCTTCTAGTATGGGTTGGGTTCCGATTGGAGATGACATGTGGCCACACATGGGAGATGTGTATCATTACCACCACAAGTTAGATGATCTACAACATGTTGTAATGGTATGGAGGCCATACAGACATTTTAGGTGGCCTTAGGATGGCCTAGAGATCAACACTACGGTAGTTGAGCACTTCATGCTGGGGAGCCGCAACTATATGTGGGAGATTTACAGGGTAGATCGGTGTCAGAGACAGTTTGGCATCACCCAAGATGTACCTGGGCCAGATATGTGGTATGCTCGCAGGGCCAGAGAGTACTTTGACATGGGGCCACAGATTACCATGGGCTAAGCATTGGCCAACTTCTGATAGGTGGTGCCCGCCATGTGGGTGCCTTTGAGATAGGTCTGAGATCCAGGTTATAACCTAGAGTATGCCCCATGGTACCACAAAGTGATTCCTTATCGATTGATGATTCCTAGAGCTTTATACGAGGCAGGAGTGAGGGTACCCCCATTGGGGCCTCCTAGTGGTGATGAGGGTGGAGGGGGTGTTGGTGACGGTGGGGATGGCAGAGATGATGATGACGATGATCCTTTTGATGGCCAGTGTCATGATGGGGGTGGGGGACAGGGTCCTCCACTACAACAGCCATAGAGACAAGGACCCAGACTCAGATAGAGACTGACACCCAAGGCACCAAATATAGAGTTTCCTCTAGTAGGTATTCCAATGGGGATATATGCCCCTTTACAATAGGTATTTCCACAGCAGGGTCTTCCACCTCATGCTCCAAGGGGTGGTGGCAATGATGGAAAATTAGCTACACTTTAGCAGTAGCTACATGTGGTGATACTCATTCAGTTATAGGTGGCAAGTGAGAGAGACCAGGCCAGCCCAGGGCACAAGGTAAAGGCCTTGACAATAGAGAGGGATCAGGCCAGAGTACAGGTATAGACCTTGACAGCCGAGAGAGATCAGGCCAGAGCACAGGCCACTCAGGGTAGGGATGGTGCAATGGGGAGACACTAGATCAGTTAGTTAGCAACACAGGGGGATAATATATTGAGCCTTTTACATCAGTCACAGACTCAGGTACAAAGTGTCACTGCACAGCGGGATCAGGCCCAGGAACATAGGCGTAAGGTTTTACTATTCAGAGAGACCAGGCGAGAGCTCAAGTCCATACCATTACTGTAGATAGGGATCGGGAGGCCACCACTATGAGACATGCCCATGCCGATAGGGGTAGATTGACAGGTGAGTGGGATGTCGCTGTACAGGAAGCTAGTGCCTTTGGGGACACATAGATGATCCAGGATGTTATGAGAGCTAGTGGCGAGGCCTTGTATTACAAGACAACCTATTATAGAGCAGTTCTAGCAGAGAAATGAGTGGCTCCTTTTGATAAGTTAGATGTGATTAGGACAAGCTCTAGATCACAGAGATCAGGCTGATCAGTCAAATCAGTACAATAGCTAGCTAGACAGTAGGGTGGCACACACCTGGAGCCTGCCCATCATAGCCACTATTGTTTCGTCCCCAAGGACATAGACCAGGAAGCCCCGAAGAGGGTGAGAGCTTGTGGTTGATCTTCCCCTCTTTGTACAAGATGTATGTATGTATTCAGGCCTCTTATGAAGGCTGATTTTGATCGATGTATGTATTCGATGTATCATTATTGTGATTATGCCTCTTGATGAAGGCTCAGTTTTGATTCACGCCCTTTAGATGGTGGATTGTATCGATGATGTATATCCCTTTTTTGAGACAGACATTTATACATGTTTTATATGGACATTTGATGGTTTATACTTGTCATGTTTTGATATGCCCTTATGATGATGATTCATGTTTCGCAGATGTATGAGTGTATCATGATGTATGATTTTCTCATTTCCAATGTATATGTTAGATAGATATGTTGTATCTCATGTTTTGTCCTGATGATATATTGTAGATAATATCATATTTTTTTAATGTGGGAATTTCTATTTTTTATTCTAGTGCTTGGGATGATACTAGATGATATTGATGAGGGGGGGATAGATTTGTGATTATGCGCAACCCCTCTTGCCCCCATTGATGATACGATATGTGATGATTAGCTTATCATACATGCATGATGTAAAACTTAGCATTTTTGTATATATGATGTATTTGATGATGTTATATGTGATGAATGGTAGATGATAGATGTGATAACAACGGATGTGCAGTAAACAAACACACAAGAAAAATTTAATTAAAACTAAACAAACATATACATACAAAACAACACAACAATATGTAACTAATAATGAACTCATGCAAATTTTTAACAGATTAAATTGACATTCAATCTAAGTAAAATGAATCCTAAAAGATGCACACAACAGATGATAAAAAAGACAACAATTTTTTTACAAGTGAACTCAATGCAATACACAATTAAATCAAACAAGATGTAATCTAAGGTAAGCAAATGGACCATTGTGTAAATCACACAACACAAAAAGACACCCACAATCAAAACTATACAAACCAACAACTAAAAGCAATTAACCACTACTTTGTTTTTGCGGGACAACATTGATATATTTTCTAATGTTTTTGGGTTATCTTGAAAGACAACTTCTCAAGGCTACTGTTCACATTGTTTCCAAGGTTTTCCTAAGAAAATGTTACAAAGTTGATGTATCTTTGTCCCTAGAAGGGAGATTTTTTGAATGTTTAGGTTTTTGTGCATCCTTTTCTGAATGTTTTTGTATTTTCTAAGGTCATGTTCTGAAAGCAATGTACAAAGACAAAGAAGCGTGGATGCCCCAGCGTGATGTGGGAATATACAAAGGTCAGAATGCCATGAGCATATGTATGATAAAGTGTAACATGAAGGTGACCCCAGTGTTAGATGAAAATATTCAAAGGCACATCCTTCATGCAGATATAAGAGAAAATAAGCCAGATCACGGCTCGACGAAGATGGATTTGGTAGGGTTCCTAGACCTAGCAAAGGAAGTTATTCCTAGAAAGTGGTGAGGGTTACCCATCCTGATGCAAGAGTGGCTTGTGACTGATGAATCCTCCTTGAGCACTGGAAACCATTTTTCACCCAAAGACCTGCCCACTGTGCCACAATTGTGTGGTTTTCACATGTGGACGACCTATTTTTTCTTTACTATTTTCTCAATTTTTCCATGTTTTGCTTGTTTTTTCTTTGTTTTTCTACTTTTTAGTTCTTATCTGATATTCACACCATACTTAAGCATAGAAGTGCTTGAGATGCATGGTGTTCATAGGTTTCGGAAGCTCCTCACCATCTAAATATGCCATTTTATAAGCTCCTGACCCATACTTAGCAATCACCACATAAGGCCCTAGCCAGTTAGCTTCAAACTTACCTTTCTTTTCTCTGTCTTTGATGGTATTCTTTTGATTTTATTTCAACACTAGATCACCTACATCAAATTCATGATGAATGATCCATTTGTTATATCCTCTTGATACTCTATTTTGGTAGACCTTGAGGTGATTAAGCGCTCTTATCCACTTTTCATCCAACAACTCTAGCTCTGCTAGCCGAGCTACTCTATAGTCTTCATCTTTATCAAGATAATCCTAGAGAGATATTCTCAGGGAGGGAAGCTCCACTTCCAAGGGTATGATGGCTTCAGTTCCATAAACTAGGGAATATGGGGTCACACCAGTAGGAGTGTGGATGGAGGTTCGATAGGCCCAGAGGGTGGGATGTATTTGTAAGTGCCAATTACGACTAGTCTTACTTACCATTTTCTCCATGATTCATACAAGGGTTTTATTGGTAGCTTCGTCTTTCCCATTACCTTGGGGGTAATAGGGGGTAGACCACTTGAGTTGAATATGGAAGCATTGACACAATGTCTTAACCATTTTGTTTTTGAAGGATTTACCATTATCAGTGACAATGGTGGAAGGGATACCATAACGATAGATGAGATGGTTCATGATGAATTTGGAAATTTGTGCACCAGTGACATAAGTAAGAGGCACAACCTCTACCCATTTAGTAAAATACTTGGTGGCAATGATAATGTGGGTGTGGCCATCTGAAGAAGAAGGATGGGTCTTCCTTATGAGATCCAGGCCCCATTTGGAAAATGGCCAAGGTGTCACAATAGGATGCAAAGCTTGTGCTGGTGCATGTATCAAGTTCCCATACTTTTGGCATAGCTCACATTTCTTGATGAAATTACAATAGTTTGCTTCCATGGTGGGCCAATAATAACCTACCCTTAAGAGATTCTTAGCCAAGACCATACCACTAGTGTGTGCTCCACAAATACCACCGTGTACTTCCTTAATAGTGTGGACTGAGTCAGTAACATCCAAACAACGAAGCATATTCCCATCATAGCCATGATGATAAAGGGTGCCTCCTAGGAGGGTATAATGGGCTATACGGTGGATAAGGGATTTCTTCTCAGAATGGGTAATGTCTTGGGGAAATGTGCCATCTTGTAGGTATCTAAATATAGGGTCATACCAAGGGGAGGATGGACCAACAATTTCACATGCCAAACAAGATTCTGACATGTCATATGCGGGTATTTGTAAATGCTCTACAAAGAAAGGAATTTTTCTCTCCTGAGGTGGAATGCGCAAGAGAGATCCAATTGTAGCCATAACATCTATTGATCTATTATGTGACCTTGGTTTTTTCTCAAAGACAATCTGTGTAAAATACTCCTTCAAGGTTTCAACCAACTTCTTGTATGGAACAAGTTTCTCATCTTTGACCTTATACTCATCATTAACTTGTTTAATGATAAGTTGGGAGTCCCCAATGACTCGTAGTTGTCTAATATTCCAAGTGATAACCAACTTGAGGCCAAAAATGAGTGCCTCATACTCTGTAATGTTATTAGTGCAAGGGAATCCCAAACGGAATACTCTTGGAATAACCTCACCTGTGGGAGTGATGAGCAGTACCCCTACCCCCGATCCGTGGAAGGTGAATGATCCATCAAAATGGACTTGACATTCCACATGCTCTTCAACATACATCATGGATGCATCTACAAGGTCCATACACAAAGTTTCCATTCCTGGTAGAGGAGCTTATGCCAATTGATTAGCCAATACTTGTTCTTTCAATGATTTCTAATTTACAAACTCAATGTCAAATTCACTTAGGAGAATGATCCAATTAGCCATTCATCCTGTAAGAGCGGGCTTGGATAGAAGGTATTTGAGAGGATCAACTTTGGATATTAGCTTGGTTTTGTTGTTAAGGAGATAATGACAAAGTTTTTGAAAGGTGAAGATGACTTCTAGGCAAGCCTTTTCAATTTGCAGGTAATTCAGTTCATAGGAAATCAAGGTGCGACTAAGATAATAAACTTCCCTTTCTCTATGGTCTAGGTCATATTGGGAAAGTAGTGCACCAATAGAAAACTGGGTAGCTAAGATGTATAAGAGGAGAGGTTTTCCTAGGGTAGGCGGCATGAGTACAGGTGGGTTGACAAGGTATTGTTTAAGTAGTGCAAATGCCTTTTGACAGTCTGGTCCCCAGTTGAATGCAACATCCTTCTTGAGGAGATGTGTAAATGGGTGGCATTTATCCACAAGCTGTGAAATAAAATGGCGAATTGCCTGAATCTTCCCTTGTAAAATTCTAGGTTTTTTAAGAGTTGTATGTGGAGGCATTTATGTGATAGTGTAACCTTTGTAGGATCCACCTCTATGCCTCTCTGTGAAACAATGAAACCTAGGAATTTTCCTGATCAAAACACCAAAGACACACTTCTTGGGGTTCAAGCATACCTTGTAATCCTGGATGTTGGAAAATACGTCTCAGTGCACTTAGGGTGATCTCCTCTACTTTTGGACTTCGCCAAGATATCATCGACGTAATCCTCCATGATGTCATTCATCATGTCATGGAAGATGATGATCATTTCACGTTGATAGGTGGCCATGACATTCTTGAGTCTGAAAGGCATGACCTTGTAACAAAATGTTCCCCAAGGGGTGATGAAATTTGTTTTATGTTGATCCTCCTTTGTAATCCTGATTTGGTTATAACCTAAAAAACCATCTATTAAGGACAACATTTCATAACCATCGGTGGAATCAATGATCATGGCAATATTAGGTAAGGGGAAATCATCTCTGGGATATGCCTTATTGATGTTGTGGAAGTCGGTGCAGATCCTTATGCCAACAGGTTTCTTCTGAACAGGGACTATGTTAGATATCCAATCTTAATAGTCAATGGATTTAATAAAATCAGCAACTAATAACTTTTCAAGTTCTTCTTTGACAAGGAGTGCAATTTTAGGGTGCATCTTTCTCAATTTATGCTTGATGGGTTTGGCATCTGGGTGCACAAAGAGGTTGTGCATGACCAAGTCTGGGTCCAAACCAGGCATATCAATGTATGACCATGTAAATATAACATGGAGCATCTCTCAAAGTGTGGGACCTTGCGAGTTGAGAGAGCTCTCTGGATTAAGGCCGGTTCCTATTCCTCTGTTCAGGTGCATACAAATATATTGTAGAGGATCTATTCTAAATCTACTCTATTTTACCAAGGAGACAGGGTCGAGGAGATGCAAGAAAATAAACTAAGCTAATGAGGTGATGCACCAAAGGAATGTTAGACCCTCATTTTGCAGTTTAACACAGACCATGAAATGCAATACAAACACTATGCATAGATGACCAAATTGCAATAAGAGATTGGGGAGACAATAACGAATACATGAGAGGGTCGAGAAACATCCACAGACATATATATTATTGCTCAGGAGTCGATACAGTATATTGCAGTGGCCAAGAAGAAAAAATTGCATTACAACCTGAAGGAGAGGTTAGAAAAGCTCCACAAATCCTTCTGTGAACAAAAGAAGAAGGGAGGGCGCAAAACAGAAACATCCAACCTTTTACAATGAGTCCCGACCCTTCCTTTATAGATTCGGCATAGAGGGGAGAAAGAGAGAGAAGTGGGAAAACTAGTTCAGAGTTCAACTACTATCATCAATGCCTCCTACAAATCCACCCCAAATCTGTTGTGTCTGCAGCAATTACTTGTTCGGCACCTCGAAGGAGGAGGAACAATGGATCAGATCAAATCCGATCTGGTTGTTGGGGAAAATAGATCCTGTATTAATGGCATGAAGATGTTTCTCCATTTTTCACCCACTTAGCTTCTCCAAAATTAAAGTTTCAGATCTCCATGGCGTAGACGAGGCCGAGATCTTTCCAACGGTGCCAGATTTGTCATATTTTGAGCACTGAGTCAAAAGATATGCCCATTTGAAATTTGAATCGAGTCCGTATAGAAATGGTAGCAACCAGTTGCCAAAACGGGCCCCCTTTTTGAAACCTGACACATGTCTGGAGGGCTTTTGGATGCACATGTTTGAGGGCTGGCCTTCCGCGGTATTTTTCTTTTGAAGTTGCTTGGGGTCGGGACCGGGGACATGTGGAGGTGGCTTGTTTGGAAACCTTCTGCTGCTGACACTTGGCATCTCTGCTTTGACTATTCAACCCCGACCTTGTCTGCTTTTTTGGACCTGGGACACGTGGAAGGTTCCACACTCATTTAGAAAACACGCTCAGGATTTTACCTTTGAAGGAGTGTTAGGTTGACACGTGGAAGCTTTCGCAGACTCTTGGAATTTTCAACAACCGCTCTTACTTTTTTCGGGCCCTGAATATGTGGTGAGATGGTGCTCGTTTGGGAATCACCGTTTGGGTCGTGCCTTTGAAATTGCGCTAATGCAACATGTGGTGTCGTCCGCTGGTTCTCTATACTTAGTCAATTTTGGGCCCACTCTATCCCATTTTTAACTTGGACTACGTGGCAATCCTGGCACTCATTTGGGTCTCCTTTTGGATCTACCTTTGGAGATGTTGGGATGACACGTGCTTGCTTGCTAGACCTTTATACTTAGTCTTTTTTTAGGCCTGCTCTGTCTGCCTTTTGACTTTTAGCTGTTGACTCTACCCCTCTTTGGCTTGGGACATGTGGGGGCATTTGCTTGTTTGAGTCTCCCTCTTTGGATTCAATCTTTGGAGGTGCACCATTTGGACACTTGGTAGCATCCGCTGTCTCCTCCATACTTAGTTGTTTTTAGGGCTCGTTCTGAGTCATTTCAGAGCCAATGACTTCAAGCCTTTTCATTTCTTTTCCTTTGAGCCCCTGGTTTCTTTGACATTGTCTTCTCCTTCCCTGACCCTTCTTTCCATTTTAGAGCTCACCTGCAATCTGTTTGCTGGATTTGAAGCACAGATTCACTCAATAAAGTTGTTTCTGGAATTTCTTCTTACACGGGGTCGTTTGATCTTTCGTTGGCCCTGCCACTCCATTGTAGAGTCCCTCTGCAACCTATTTGCAGGATTTGAACGTGACTTCTCTGGTTTTTATTATGTGGGGTCTTGGCTGATCAATTTTGTCAGGGAATAAAATAGTGATAACAATTTGGCGACTCGCAGGGGCATCTGCCTGCTAGATGAAGAGATCAGTAGCCTTGAAGCATCCATTGGGTGTGGAGTCAAGAATAATGCGCTGATACTGATCCTACCTCTTATCTGCGAACCCGACCATTTGCACTCTCAATTTTCATAAGAAATCTTGAAACAAGGCTTCTGAGAGTAGAAAATTGTTTTGACCCGGGGCTTTCATTTGTCCCTGAATGGACTATTTCGAAGATGGCTTTTTAGTTGCTCTACATTTGTTTTATTTTGAAATAACAACTATTACAGGAAACTATGGGTCTCTCTCTGCCATGAATACTGAAAGGGATATCACGTTCACTTGGAGGCACATTGAACTGTGTACCGACGCAACCTAGAGCAACAAAGAACCTGTGCCACAACACTTAGGGAAACAAAACTACACTATAACAAAACAATGTGCATATATGCACTTAGGGAAATTAAAATCCTATGCTAATATTTACAGGGTGGAAACTTCCCAATCAGTAGCAATGTTTGAGATGGATCTGTTCACTGAGGATCTATAATTCTTCACCATCCAATTTAGCCAGCTGGAAGGCATTGCTACTCTTGCACTCTATGTGATCATGTAAGGGCCACTCCAGATGGCATTAAATTTGGAGTGTTTTCCTGGATTTGCTTCATCTTGCATCCCATTTTAGGACTAAGTCCCCTTCCTGAAAGGTCCTCATTCTTTCCTTCTTGTCAAAACTCTTTTTTATCAATGCTTGATCCTTTTCCTTGACCTACATGACATGCTCTCTTGCCTCTCCTACCTCCATTAGCTCTGCATACCTGATTTCCATAGGCAAAAAAATCATCCAGCTCCAATTGTTTCATGAGTTCTAAAGTGGGTAAATCCAATGATATGGGAAATACTACCTCCTTTCCATATACAAGCTTGTATGGTGAGCTACCTGTGGATCTTTTGGATGTGATCCTATCAGCCCATAGAGCTGATTTGAGCTTTGTATGCCAAGTCCTCTGATTTTCATCAAGAGTCCTTCTGATAATCCTTAATAGGTTCTTATTTGTGGACTCTACTTGGCCATTACCTTAAGGGTAATAATTTGATGAGGTGTTGAGATACACACCATTCTTAACTACCCATTCAGTGATCCTTGTACCAAGGAATGCCAATGCATTATCTGATATAATAGTGGCAGGGACTCCAAACCTAGTGGCTATTCCTTCATAAAAATCCAAGATGTTGGATTCATTTGCTTCTTTTAGTGCCACTGCTTCAGTCCACTTGGTGAAATAGTCTATTGCAGTGAGTATCCACTTGTGGCCTTGGCTTGAATTTGGGTTAATCACCCCAATGAAGTCTAGTCCCCATTGCATGAATGGTTGTTCCACTGAAATGGGATGAAGGGGCAGGGCTGCTAGCTTCTCCTTTCCTGTGAAGAATGCACATTTTTTACACTTCTTGATCCATGAATAGCAGTCCCTGAACACTATAGGCCAATAATAACCAGCTTTCATGATCTTGAGAGTTGTTACTCGAGGGGAAAAGTGACCTCCTGCTTCTCCATCATGGAATTCATGCAACACTCTCTCAATCTGGCCTATCTAAATGCATCTTAATAGAATACCATTGATATCCTTCTTAAACAAGACACCACCAACAAAGCACATATGGGATAGCTTGTAGTATTAAGTATCTTCTCATCGCTTTGTTCCATTCTAGAGGGAACAAACTTGTTTGAAGGTAATGCACCAAGGCTTGGGTCCAACATGGAGCAGGTGCATCATTAGCTAATTGTTCTTGATCATTCTGTAAAAATAGGACAACCTCCTTTTCACCCACTGACTCAGCCTAATGCTTGGAGGTGAGCTGTTCACACAGTCCCTTGCCTCTAACTAGTTTGGTCACCTTGATCTCAATGTCATATTCCATTACTCGGGTGATCCAACCTGCCCTCTTCTCATTCAAATCCTTATTTAAAAGGAAGTCCTTAACACCAACATGAGATACTAGTAGTTGAATCTTGTTATTTGAGACCAAGTGTCTGAACTTCTTTAAGCTCCTAATAACAACAAGGACTTGTTTTTCAATGAAAGAGTATTTTACCTCGTAGTCCTCCAAGCTCTAACTGAAGAAAGCTATGGGTTGCTCTGAACCTTCATTGTTGGGCTGGACCAAGATGGCTGAGATGGTGTCTGACCCTCCAAAAGCATATAACATGAATCTTTTGAGAATTTTGGGTTAACAAGAGTTGGATCATGTGATATTGCGAGCTTAATGGCCTCAAAACTCTCTTTTCCCTCTGTTGTCCATTTAAATGCAAGACTCTTCTTTAACATCATTGTTAAAGGCTTCACAAGAGTAGCAAAGTCAGGTATAAACCTGTGAACAAATTTTATCCTCCCCAAGAAGCTTTGGAGAGATATTTTTATGTTGTGGCAATGGAAGTGTCTGGATAGCTTCAACTCTTTCAGGATCAATTGCTAACCCTTCTCTAGAGATAATGTGGCCCAAAAATTTCCCTTCATGAGCTAGGAACACACACTTTTTTGGGTTTAATGACACCTCAAACCTTGTACATCTTTGAAATACATGTCTAAGGTGAAAGAGATGGTCTACAACATTTTTTGAAAAGAAAGTGATATCATCTAGGTACACTAGGACTATGTTGTTGATCAATCCTTTGAATGCCATATGCATAGCTCGTTGAAATGTTGCTCCAACATTTGATAGTCCAAATGGCATTTTCCTATAAGCATGTGTTTCCCATTTGGTGGTGAAGGCCATCTTGAATTGATATTATTATTTCACCATTGTTTGTTTATAACCTGAATACCCATCTAACAATGAGAACCTTTTAGAACCAGCTACAACTTGTAGGATATGTTCCATTGATGGAAGTGGGTAGTGATCCTTAAGTGATGCTCTTTAGATCATGAAAGTCCCACACACCTTGATCCAGTTTTATTTCTCAAGCTTGAATTTCCCCATTAATGGAAAAATTTATTCTTGATTAAGTTTGAAGTCATGAAGGCTCAAACATTTGATAGTCCAAATGGCTTTTCCTATAAGTGTGCAAACCCATTTGGTGGTAAAGGCCATCTTGAATTGACTTCTTTTCACCATTATTTGGTTATAATTTGAATACCCATCTAACAATGAGAACCTCTTAGAACCCTACAACTTGTAGGATCTGTTCCATTGATGGAAGTGGGTAATGATCCTTAAGTGATGCTCTGTTTAGATCACAAAAGTCCACACACACCCTGATTTCTCCATTTTTCTTTCTCATAGGTACCAAGTTAGCAACCCAACTCGAATGCTTGATAGGAAAAATGATACTGGCCTCGATTAGCTTGTTTAATTCTTTTCTCATGAGAGGATCAATATGGGGATTTATTGGCCTTTACTTCTATCTGAAAGGCTTAGCTCCTGGATCTAACTCGATGGTGTGTTGTGCCAGCTTTGGGTTGAAACCTCTTAAATATTTATAAGTCCAGGAAAAGACATCTGGGAACTCTTGACAAAGTTGAACAAATTCAGATTTTTCTTGTTGAGTGCTTACCCTGCCAATCTGCAATGTTTTGCCTTCTTCTATAAAAATAGGTTTTGAATCTTCACCCTTTACTTGAATATTTTCCTTTTCTTTTCAGAATTGGTCATTTGGGTTGAAGATTGATTCCAAAGTGACAAGACCCTTTGGTAGTTTGTTGGTCCTCAGCTGTACCACTTGATCTCCATACTGCTACTCCAATCTATCTTGATTCCTGGAGGAGAACTCAGCTTCCTCTTGTAGAAAGTTGACAATTTGTTGATCATTTTCAAAGACTTGCCAACTTGTGTTGTTGTCTGGGAAAGCTAGCCTTACAACCAACTTGATATGGGGCTAATGCTTATCAATATTGATACTCACCACAACATCAAATGTTGCCCCAATTTCTACCAATCTGTTTGTTGCTTCATTCTTCTTCGGAATAGAGTTGCTTCTATCCTTTCATTCCTTTGAGAAACAGATAAGGGTTAGGGCTAGGAGGAATACCTGTTGAATGTTGAGAGGGTGTGCGCGTACCGTAGAGAGAGATCAGATCGATTGCAAAGAACTCCTTTTTGTCTGGGAAGGACTACCTGCAAGTAAGAATACAAGACCACCAGATTCTAATTAGATAATAAGTGAGGGAACTGCCTTGGGCCCAGGAAATATGAGACTTCCTTTCGAAGGTAGTCAGTTCCCCTGCTAATATGAATTAACACAAATTCTAACAAATAAGCTATTGTCCATTTACAATTTGTTTACCTTGTTAGAACAATAGAGAAAAGGCTGGTCTTGGTTTTGAATCACAGTGACCGATGCCGGTCAGTGTCACCGGTACCGGTTGATGATAACCGATATCGGTAGGGGTAGTGATTTAAGGGGTTTGGTAAAAGGTTGGCTATAAATGGCTATATGATAGCTATGGTGTTTATAAGGCTAGTAAATGATTGGGGATGGGTAATGAGGTGATAGAGAAGACTCAGAGGGTATGGGAGCTGTTCTTGGGGCAGTGTAGGGGTAGAGGAATGATAGTTAGATGGGGGGTGTTACCGGGTAGTGGATCTGGGAGTAGACTTGTAATTACTGTGATTCAGAAATCCAAGAAATATTATTAAAAGAACGTATAAGACTTACTTACTAGTTCCTGATGAAAAATGCAGGTTCAAGGACTGTGATGACGAAGGCAGGGTTCAGGTAGGATGGTCTGACAATCCAAGATGAGCTATCTCCTCTCCTGATGCTTGGATGAGTGTCACTGGGCTCTGGTTATTCAGTTGCAGTCTTGGGCTTGATGTCCTTCTCTGCAAACTCCTCTCTTTCCTTCACTTGTCTCTGTTCAGCCAAGTAAATTCCGGATCCTTCCAATGACTTCTGATTCGGATCAATGAAAATCCAACCCCTTGTTTTTGGTTGGGAGAGGTCATTTACAGGGAACCGATGGCGGTTACGTAACCGACGGCGGTCGAGTAGGAACCGGTATCGGTCAGGTCAAAGTGGGCTATTTTTAGTAAAATAGCCAACTTTCCCTCCTTTTCTCCCGAGGGATTAGTTGCGGGCTTGGTCAAGTCATTATGAGGTTGGTTTTAGGTGCGGGTGAGGAGTCATTAGTCATGGGTGTGGATGTAGACCAAGTTATAGGTCTTAATTAGGTTAGTTTAGGGTTAGGACTAGGTCATGATGAGGTGGCGAAATGAGGTGGCAGGTATGGCGATGTGGATTTATTAATTATAAGGTAATTAATAAATAATTGTGTAAGGTTTAGGTGATGAGGTTAGGTTGCGAAATGAGATGCGGGGCACAGGGGGTCGTAAGACACAAATTTGGTGTCTACATTAGCCCCTTGTTGTCGTGTAGCTTGTCTTGTAAAGCTGCACGGACAATAATAAGAAGTGGTTACCCCTGTTAAGGGTATAGGTAATCCCCCTCAAATCTATCACAGATTGAGGTAGCGTGAAATCAGGGATAGGGTTGATAAAGGGTAAATGGTGTTGAGATGATGGTAAGATGGTGGGGTAGGTCCAAGGAAGCAGACGCACGTTGAAATGCAGTAGTGCGACCAGGGTACATGATTTGAAGAGCAAACAAGCAATTCATAGGCAAAGGTCGATAGTTTATCCAAACAAGGGTGATATAATCCTGGTATCCAAGGCATAGGAAGTAGCTCCAGGGGATATAATGGGTAAGGTACAGGAACGTTTAGGCATGTTCGGCAGTACCAAATGGTTGGTTTGGTTGAGATAAACGTCACGGTCTAGGTCTAGGCAAAGTTGGTCGACTGATCAAGTCAAGTACCCTAATCATGCTAAAACACGAACAGGTGAGCTCGATTGAACAAAAAGCTACATGATGGGTGGATAAAATTGTAATTTGTTGGTTTTGGGTGAGGTATTTGAGTGGTGCGGCCTTGGGTCGGGCCGATTGATTAGTGAGGGCCATGGGTCGGGCCTGATTGGTTGTTTGCGGCCTTGGGTCGGGCCAAATGGTTGGTTACAGCCTTGGGTCAGGCCAGATTGGTTGGTTGCGGCCTTGGGTCAGGCCAGATTGGTTGGTTGCGGCCTTGGGTCGGGCCAAATGGTTGGGCCTTGCCGGGTCAGGCCAGATTGGTTGGTTGGCCTTGGGTCAGGCCAGATTGGTTGGTTGTGGCCTTGGGGGCCTGATTGGTTGGTTGCGGCCTTGGGTCGGGCCAAATGGTTGGTTGCGGCCTTGGGTCGGGCCAAATGGTTGGTTGCGGCCTTGGGTCGGGCCAGATTGGTTGGTTGCGGCCTTGGGTCGGGCCAAATGGTTGGTTGCGGCCTTGGGTCGGGCCAAATTATTGGTTGCGGCCGTGAAGTGGGCCAATGAAGTCAACAAAGGGTTTTCAGCGAAGGAGGATATAGGCGATGTGGTGAGAAAGGGAGATTAGTAAATAAGGGCAGAAATTGGGGAAAGGTGGGATTAAACCGATATCGATTCTCTATGACCGGTATCGGTTATATGACCAATACCGGTTCTTTAGGGCATAATATAACCGATATCGGTTATAGGTCGAAAAACCTATAAAAAGAAAAATACGGCCTGTCATTGTCATATTGTCAATTTGAAAACCAATTTTAGTTGTCTGAGGTGTATTAGTGAGATTGTTGAATTTGTCGGCTGAGGTGGCACTATTTGAGTGGAGAAGTGAGTGGTTGGTAGGCCCGAGCGAGTAGGAGGCAGCATTTGATTGGTGGAGGACCCAGCAGAGGAGATTTAGAGCCATGGCACAGCCAGGAGGAGCAGGAGGTGCTGGACCAGCTGGACCACCACCACCTATCCCACCACGACGACGTGTCGTCGTACCGGTAGGTTCGAAACCTCTCATTATGTGAATTTAATGTTGTTAAGCTAGATTTGGGTTTTGGGTAGGAATCCAAGTTTTTAATAAAATAATTAATAAATGGAAGTTGTTTGGAAAATGGAGAGGGTAGGTAGGTTAGTTAGGCTAAAACGGTAGGGTGGGTAGGTTTTTAGGGTTTTTCAATGGGTAAAAGGGGAGTAATAGGCCAAAAATGGGTTTGGGGGGCCGCGTCGGGTTCGGCTCCGCGATTGTTACAGTGACCGATGTCGGTCACTAAGCGACCGGCATCGGTCACGAAGTCTTCGGGCAAGGTGGGTTTGTGGTTGACCGGTGTCGGTCGTATGTCGACCGGCGTCGGTGGAGAAATGCTGGAGAGGGGACCGGTGGCGGTCATGGGTGACCGGTACCGGTCCTTAGTTAGGATTATTTATTTTGTTGGTTTGGTTTTGTTGTTGGTTTTGTTTTTGGTTGTTTTTGGTTGTTGTTTGGGGTTTTGTTATTGTTTGGGTTGTTGTTTGGGTGTTTTGTTATTAGTGGTTTGGGTTTTGTGTTTATTGGGTTTTGTGTTTTGGGGGTGAAGAGGGAAGGGGTAGAGGTTGATAGGAAGGGTGATTGGTGGGTGGGGGGGGAAATGGGGTGGTTGTGTGGTTGGTGCGGTTAGGATAGATTAGGTGTTGGGCATGAATGGGGAGGTGTTAAATTGGTAGGGGCATAGGTAAATGGCGAGAGTAGATCTGGGTGATTGGTAGGGTGCGAGATAAGGAAAGGGGATATCGTAAATGTGTTAGGGTAAAATAGGTGGGTGTAGGTGTGTGTTATAGAGTCAGGGTGTGGTCGGGTGGGTAAAAGGGGGTATAGAGGGTTAAAGTAGTTGTTGTTTGAAAGGGTAGGTCTAATGAAGTGGGTTATTTATGCAGGCACGTCAGCAGTTGACTATGCGGGATCGGATGCCCCCGTTATTGAGACGGATGTGGCCACATGTGTCCGCAGCGCACTGGGCCATTATGCGCGAGGTGGGACTCGGTGGAGTCCAGCGGTATAGGGCTGTGGAGAGGGACCACAGTCTTATGGTTGCCCTCATCGAGAGATGGGATCCGGCAACCAATGTTTTCCATCTCCCGACTGGGGAGATGACTATTACCCTGGAGGATGTATATCGCATCCTGAGACTGCCGATCATAGGAGAGGCAGTATTCCAGGTAGATGCAGAGACGGCTATGGACAACATTCTTCATGTATTTGGGGATGCAGCCGCGTTATTGACCTACCACAGCGCGAGTATTGCTTATGGCGATATGTATCGCGCCCACAGACATGAGACACGGCTTGCCGTGTTGATGATGATAGGCATCACATGCTTCGCCCTCCCGGACTCAGAGGGAGGCCGCTTTCCACGGGCGTTGATGGGGGTGCTGCACGAGATGGTGGAGGAGCATACGTGCTATGCTTGGGCACCAGTATACCTGGTGCAGCTATACAGAGAGCTGTGGGGTTATCGCCGGATGAGGCGATTCGGGATTTGTTCCACATTTCTGTTACACTGCTGGGCATATGAGCACATCATATGTATTCGACCAGTAGGGCTGCCCCAGCAGCCAGGGCCACAGGTGATATACAGGTATGGCTTTCAGAGGTGGTTGGGGGTCGTGGGCCAGCCACGAGCGGTGCTCGCAGGACGGGATGTAGCTTACTACCGTCATATGCTAGAGGGCCTGACCGCATTGGATATTGTATGGAGGCCTTACAGAGGTCATCAACCCCGAGGAGGAGCCCGATCACAGATGCGCTGGATCCAGTATACTTTCTGGATAGCTGGACGGAGGCCGGGAGAGCATGAGCGGATACCCCTGGAGAGGGTACGACGGCAGTTGGGGCTACGACAGGATGAGCCACCTCCCTTCCCTCAGTACCGGAGGGATGATGTAGAGGCCCCACTGCCTGCACCACAGCCCGTGGACCCAGATTGGGTAGCAGAGAGGCCGGCGGATGATACCGTGGATGACGCCGGCTGCACAGGGTCATTTTTGGTATGGTGGGCAGGGGAGAGAGCAGCGAGGAGAGCACAGCCCGCACAGCCAGATTTAGCGGCTGTTATAGCAGAGAGGGACCGGCTCTTGGGACAGGTGTAGTTGTTACAGGGGCAGCTTGCTGCTGCACATGCACAGATCGGGGTATTACAGGGGTAGTTAGCCCAGGCACAGTGTAGGCAGGTACAGGTACAGCCACAGGTACAGGCACAGCCACAGGTACAGGCACAGCCACAGGTACAGGCACAGGCACCACCACCGGCACCGGCACAGCCACAGGCACAGGTACCGCCACCGGCACCGGCACAGCCACAGGCACAGGGTGTACCGGTAGGACAGGGGCCATTATTATTAGGAGTCGGGGGACCAGCCCCAGCAGCTATGGTGGCACGGGCCCGTTATATGGAGGTGAGAGCGGAGGCCCGGTACTATCAGGATGTCCTTGATGGTACCGGGGCTGACTATCAGCCATATGCGGCGCACAGAGCCGAGACCTCGCGGAGCCAGAGATCCCAGGGGGGTGCAGCCACAGCCGGTGGGTCCGTTACAGGGAGGAGGCGAGAGGCAGCACAGGGACCAGCAGGGAGACAGGCCGAGGGTGGTGGAGAGAGCTGAGGTATCCTTGCAGAGGAGATAGTTTGTGTTTTTGGATATTGGATAGAGACACCGGTCTGCGAACCGGTTATGTATAGAGAGGCCTGCGTGCCCACATATGATTCTTTCATTCATTTATTCATCTTGTTGTATATACCGGCCTGCGAGCCGAGTACGGGTTGTATAGTTGATACCGGTCTGCGAGCCGAGTATATTTTTGATATGAGAGACCGGCCTGCGAGCCGAGTCGAGATTTTGACAGTTATTGCGGCCTGCGTGCCGGCTTTGTATTATTTTGAGATCACAGAGGCCCCTATGCAGGGCAAGTTGTATATTTGAAACCTTTGATATATATATATATATATATATATATTATATATATATATTGATATATATATATATGATGATTTTGACCCACATGGTGTATATGAAATGTTTTATGTGTTTTGTCGATGGTTTGTGAAATTTAATGTATGATGAGTTTGATCCACATGGTGTATATGAAATGTTGTATGTGTTTTGTCGATGGTTTGTTTTATTGTAGATAGATGATGTTGATGAAATAGCGATAATATATTGATGTGATTTTGATGACAAATATTGGTAATGGTGTTGTGATGCAGGAAAAAGAGGCGGGCGCCACAAAAATTTGTAAAAATGAAGAAACGGCCTAGGTTTAAGCAAAACGGGGCACATGACCGATATCGGTTATGTAACCGATGTCGGTAGCTATATGACCGATAGCGGTTATGTAACCGATATCGGTTATGCCAAAATTATATTTCCTAAAAATAGAACCACTTGGTTGGCAACTAAGTTCTTATTTTTAGAAGTCATGCAACAAGTTAAATACGAGAATGCGACGCTGTTTGACGACTGATACAGGTAATTGCATGAAAGAATTGAGTGATAAGGAGGAAAGAGACAGGTGAAGTGAGTGTGGGCTGAGATTCAGAAGGCAGAAAGACAAGTTATATTTGAAGAGGGTGGTGAACATGGCTGAACGAGGAGAAGCATCCAACAGGCAGAGACGAGAGGGAAGACAGGTTCCACCTCAAGCTGCTGCATCCCAAGAGGTAAACTGTTTGGTTGTAATTTGATTCTTGCATGTTTTATGAATAGGATGAGAGAGAGTAAGTGGGTAAAGATGAGAAAGAAAAGGTGATAGGCAAGGGTTTGGGATGGGGTGAGTGCTATGGGGTAGGTAAGCAGGGTGTTCACGTATGTTTTTAGGTATAGATAGGAGTAAACGGGCAAAATAATTATCGTAGGTGTATGTTTTTAAGCAGGGTGTATATTTTTGACAGTGACCGGTATCATTTAGAGATAACCGGTATCGGTTAGTAAACCGGTATCGGTTATCTATAACCGATAGCGGTTACTGTAGGAGTTTCCAGAATTTGAGAAAAAACCCGTGGAGATTTGTTTTATTGAATAATTGTGTGTCGTTTTGATGTATGCAGGCGGAAGCAGGGTTAAGGATGAATGATACTGTGCCAGCGTTGTTGTCACGAATCCGAGCGGATGTAACACCAGCTGAATGGGCATTGATAAATCATTTGGGGTTAAGTGGAATCCGCTATTATTCACGAATCGCACGTAACCATGCTATGTTGCAGGCGTTGATTGAGAGATGGAATCCAGAAAAGAATACCTTCTATCTGCCAACAGGGGAGATGACAGTGACGTTGGAAGATGTGTTCCGTATTTTGAGACTCCCAATTACAGGAAGACCAGTATATCAGGCATTGCCTAGCGCGGCGCGGGGAGCGATAACAACAGTATTTGGTCCATACGCACGAGATTTGACACAGCGAGGTTTGACATTCACTTATGGTATAATGTATGCAGCACACCCTGAGGCAACAAGGTTGGCAGTAGTATTAATGATAGCGGTGGGGTATTATGCATTACCGAGGGCGGATGGCGGAAGATTTCCAAAAGCATTGATGAGTGTTATTTGGGAAATGATAGAAATGAGCGTGACTTTCGCATGGGCACCCGCATATCTGGCAGAGTTATACAGGGGTTTATGGGCCTGCAGGTGAAAACACAGGACGACACTGGATTGTTCGTACTTATTACATTGTTGGGCCTATGAGCACATAGTTTGTGTGTGCCCAATAGGCCGACCCATCGAGTCGGGAGAGACAGGAGTGCAGAGGTTGGGATTCAGACGATGGGTCCAGACAGAACAAGAGGCGAGATCCCAGGCCGTGATAGATGACATCGAGTATTATAGACAGGTATGGGAGATGGTGACGATTGCGGATATTTTTTGGAGGCCTTACGGGAACTATATGGTGACAGAGAACATAGCTGAGGAGTTGAGGGGTGTAGAGCACTTGAGGTGGATTGCAGGGCACAGGCCGGGTGAGTACGAGAGGATTCCTCTAGATCGCGTGCGGCGACAATTTGGGTTCGTTCAGGATATACCTATGACATATAGACCATACATGAGGATTGACGCCGAGGCAACATTCTCACCTCCCCGGCCGACACCTCCAGAAGGGCCAGAAGAGATAGCAGCCGATCGTAGGGTAATGGATGCGGGAACGACAGAGGCCTATAGATTATGGTGGGTAGCAGAGCTGCGAGGTGCACGTGAGCGCCCTGACATAGCTGTGATTACAGCGGAGAGAGATCGTCTGCAGGATTTGGTTCACCAGCTTCAAACACAGGTGAATGAGACAACGGGATTGTTAGAGGTTTCACAGTTACGAGTGGAGAGACTAGAGGCAAGATTCCTCCACGCGAGAGGACGTATTCGTATGTTACAGGAGATGTTGGCGGATCAGTGGGAGGAACCAATAGCAGTGGCACCTTTGAGGATGGAGAGGCCAAGTGAGTGGCGTCGACGATCACGATCACCACCTGATTCGGGAGGAGGCGCAAGGGTCTAAGTGAATTTCATAGGAGTATAAGAATAAATAAGGATGCCGACCTGCGAGTCGATGATAGAGAAGATGTATTTGTTTAACATCTAAAATAAAACTAAATATGTATGTTGTTTTGAGTGATGATAATAATAAGAATGGTTGTGTTTTGAATGTTGTTTTTGTTTGTTTTGAAAAAGGATAAAGATGAATGTTGTCAAAATAGAAATACACAAAAATATTTATATTTACAACACATGATAGGGTATGGTAGGGGATGGTCGAGCTAACCTTGGGAGACCCCATGTCTCCTAAGTGCTGCCTACATAGCCCATTGCACAAAGCAAGGAAGGGCCTCAGACCGATGTAGTTCTCCCTTAGGACTAGGGAGAGACGAATTCAGGCAATTTGGTTGTGGTTAGGCAATTTTTTGGTTGATAAAAATTTGATGTTGGTAGGGTAATGTTGTTGGTGTTGGTAAGGTATTGGCGATGTTAATGTAGGTATAAGTAAAGCGAAAGTTAGCCTACCCAAGTAGTAGGGAATCGTATCCTGATTAAGGTCAACACACAATCCTAGAGTCGAGCAAAAGAGGCAAAAGTGTCCCGTAGTTGAGAAGAGCTAAACAAACCACATAATAACATAGAATGAGCTTGAACCCCTAGGTACCTTGCATAGACGAGAAGTCGATAGGTGAAAAGAGTTGTATAATCACAATATATCGGATATACGTCACGTCCCTTGAGTTTTGTTGCTTTGACAAATGGTGAGGTGAGGTGGTTGATATAGCTGAGGGTGCTAAGAGCTTGTTACAAGGTGATTATTCTGACGAAAGAGGACCAAACCTAAATAGACAAGTCCATGACTCAAAAGTGCTTTTGGAATACTGCTTTTATGTTTTTGGATATAGACTGATCGATGCGGGAAGTCTACATGGGATATGTATTTTGTTGTTCTTGAGGTCTTCACGAAGCTGATCAATGCGAGAAGCTTCTGATAAAGGCTGACTGTGTATAGCTGTCCTTCAAGGGAGCAGTCTATTTATAGTAGCAGAAGCGATTTTTGTGCATAGCTGTCCTTCGAGGGAGCAGTCTATGTATAACTTAGAGGTCTAGATGTCCGTTTGGCATGAAGCATCTAGTTTTGTAGGAAGTTTGACTCAAGAATATCCCATAAATGTTCAATTGAGAACATGTTATTTTGATACTTCTAAGTCATGGACCAGACTAAAAAGGGGAAGGCATCTTTAAGAGGAGGTAATGACCAAACCATGTGAGTTTGATTCTATTTTGAGATGGATGGAACAAAAGTGTATGAGGTAGTAAATGAGCTCAAGGGACGAGCGTAAGGTAGATAAGAAGTGATATAACACTAAATTCAACAGTAGAATGGTCGAAGATGCAAGGCATTAAGGGGTTCAGGCTCAGGTTTACCATTAAGCGAAGCTAAACGGTAAGTGCCTGATCTGTAAGTATGCGTGATAATGTAAGGCCCAATCCAATTAGGAGCAAATTTTCCATGTTTACTCTTTTCTAGTTTGGTTACATGTTGTTTCTCTTTGAGGACAAGATCACCAACCTTAAAGGTACGCTCATGAAGTCGCTTATCATAAGCACGCTTGATGCGTTTTTGATAGATTTGAAGGTGGTCAAGAGCCGTAAGACGACGCTCGTCAAGAAGCTCTAATTGGGCTAACCGCTCTTGGCGGAAATCATCGTTGGTGAGAATATCCTGAAGAGATATTCTGAGGGAGGGTATTTGTATTTCGAGAGGCAAGACAGCCTCGGTACCATATACCAAAGAAAATGGTGTGGCATTAGTGGAGGTACGAATGCTAGTACGATAAGCCCAAAGGGCAAAGGGGATGTGATCATGCCAATTTCTTCCAGAATCGTTAACAACTTTCATGAGGATTTTGGTTAGGGTTTTATTAGAAGATTCAGCTTGACCATTGGCCTGTGGATAGTAAGGTGATGAGAAACTAAGTTTGATACCAAAGTTGTCACAAAGGTCTTGTAACAACTTATTTTTGAAAGATTTACCATTATCTGTTATCAGGCGATGAGGAACACCAAAACGACAGATAATGTGATGGTTAATGAATTCGACGATTTTTTCTTTTTTGGTTGAAATGAGTGGAATGGCTTCCACCCATTTAGTGTAATATTCGGTTGCTGTGATTATCCAACGGTGACGTTGCGAAGAGGGCGGGTGAATCTCACCAATAAGGTCTAAACCCCATTGTGAGAAAGGCCAAAGATCTCGTGCGACCTGTAGCGGATGGCTAGGAGTATGTTGAAGGTTGGCATGTTGTTGACACATAACACAACGCTTAACATATTCGTAGCAGTCGTTATTAAGAGTAGGCCAATAATAGCCTAGGCGAAGGATCCGTTTGGCCACGGCAAGGCCACTAAAATGTCCACCACAAATACCGTCATGGACTTGTTGGATGGTATAGGTGACCTCCGCACCGGTTAGACATCGAAGGAGGATGCCATCAAAGCCACGTTTATAGAGGAGTCCCCCCATGATGACATAACGAGAAACACTTTTAAGAAAAGCACGTTTGCCGTTACTAGTAAGGTCAGGTGGGAGAACAGAGGTTGTAAGGTAGTCGTGAAATTGGTGATACCAGGTATCCTGCGAATTAGCAGACACATTATTTATCATACAAACAACCGGGGCTGAGTAAGATGGGGAAAATAGTTGTTGGACCAAGACGAATATGTCAGAGTCAGTTGGTGAGGCAGGAATTTGCGAGGCTAAGCAAGCCATAGTATCCACAAATTTATTAGTGGAGCGGGGAATGGTTTGGATAGAATAACGAGTAAATAAGGTCAACAGTGAATCCACGTAATGTTTGTACTTTTGTAGTTCCTCATTTTTACATTGGTAGATGCCCATAACTTGATTGACTACCAATTGAGAGTCACCGAAAATATTGATAGATTTGACACCTAAGTGTAACGCAACCTGGAGACCCAAAACAAGGGCCTCGTATTCCGCTGTATTATTAGTGCAGGGGAAATCGAGCCGGAATGAAAGAGGCATAGGCTCAGCGTCAAGAGGAATGAGAACAACGCCGGCTCCTCCGCCGCGCTGGCATTTGGATCCATCGAAGAAGAGGGTCATTGGATAGGACTCCTCCCTGAGTGAAAGAGTGGCGATGAGTTCGTCGGGGAAATTAAAATTGGTAAATTGTTCCCCAGGTAAAGGGGCCTCCGCGAGTTGGTCTGCAATAGTTTGTCCTTTGATTGACTTCTGGTGTATAAATTCAAGGTCGAGGTCAGCAAGGAGCATAAGCCATCGGGTGATGCGTTGGTTTAGATGTGGTTTGGCGTACATATAATGAATGGGGTCCGTGTTGGTGATGACAAAAGTTTTATGATTCAGGAGGTAGTGTCGGAGTTTGGTGGCTACGAATGATAGGGCTAGGCACAATTTTTCTACATGTGTATACCTAGTCTCGTAATCCACGAGAGTACGACTTATATAATAAACGGCTTGTTCTCGATGCTCCGAGTCCCGATGTGCGAGCATGGCTCCTATAGCATGGTCAGTGGCAGAAAGGTAAAGGTAGAAAGGGCGATTGTCCTGAGGTGGGATAAGCACGGGTGGCTGCAAGAGATAAGCTTTGAGAGCTTTAAAGGCTTGGTGACACTCTTCGCTCCATTGAAAGGCAATGTCCTTTTTAAGAAGGTGATGGAAAGGTTGACATCGATCCGAGAGTTGGGAAATGAAACGCCGGATAGATTGAAGTTTACCTTGCAAACTACGCAATTGTTTGAGGTTTTTGGGTGGGGGCATTTCTAGGATAGCTTTGACTTTAGATGGATCGACCTCAATGCCACGCAAAGAGACGATAAAACCAAGAAGTTTTCCCGAAAGGACACCAAAGACACATTTCTTTGGTTGAAGCCGGACAGAATATTGTAACAGGCGATCGAAAATAATGGTTAAAACATCGAGATGTTCACTGCGATGTTTAGATTTGCCAAGAAGATCATCGACATAATCCTCAAGGATAGTGTGCATAATGTCATGAAAAATGTAAGTCATAGCCCGCTGATAGGTCGCACCAGCATTCTTAAGGCCAAACGGCATGACACGATAACAGAAGGTTCCCCAAGGAGTTATGAAGGTAGTTTTATGTTGATCGGCCGGGGCTACCAAAATTTGATTGTATCCCGAAAAGCCATCCATGAGAGAAAGCATCTCATGGCCCGCAGTGAGATCAACAAGTTGATCAATACTTGGGAGGGGGAAGTCATCCTTGGGGCAAGCGAGGTTAAGGTCTCAGAAATCCGTGCATATCCGAAGTCCCCCCGTCGCTTTAGTGACAGGTACGATGTTAGAAATCCATTGAGGATAGTCAATAGGCAAGATGAAGGAAACAGAAAGGAGTCGTTGAAGCTCTTCTTTGACCAAGAGGGCAATGCGTGGATGCATTTTTCTCAGTTTCTGTTTGACTGGTTTGGAATCAGGTTTTAGGGTAATGCTATGGACAGCAATGTCAGGATCAATTCCTGGCATGTCAGCGTAGGACCAAGCGAAAGCTTGGTTGCGAGTACAGAGAAAGGTAGTAAAGACGGCTTGTTCTGATGTGTTAAGGGATTGTCTGATCTTCACAATGTGAGGATCCTCCTCTGTGTGGATGTTGATTTCTATAGTCGACTCATTCAACATGGTTTGAGTTTCAGACGGTAAGGCGCGTTGAATATAGGATTCGTCCGCACCAAGGTAAGTGAGGATGGAGTCGTCATCCTAGCACTCAACAACATTAATTGAAGGTGAATCCTCTTCGATCATGTCTGGATACAGAAGGGGAAGAGAAGATGGGTCCTCATTATCGCGTTGATAAGTGAGAGGACCTAGGAAGATAGCATTTATGAAAAAAAAAAAAAAAGTTAGGAGGGATAGATTCAGGGTCTATCGACTCTGTGGGTGACGATGGCAAAATGGGTGATGATGGTTTGGTAGGGGTGACGTCGTCATCTTCCAGGATACAACTGACATGAGGTTTCTCCGGTGTAAGTGTTTCAGGAAATCCGAGACCACTACGATCATTGTGTTTGCGTGTAGTCACGGGAATGATTGTATGTCGGCCTTGTTCATAAAGACCAAAACCAAAGCCTTTCCAAGCACAGCGAGTCAAGAAGGTGAGGGCGAAACGACGATTTGTCAGGTATTGAAAATCGGATTGGAAGGGAACCACACCAAGAGGAGGTTCAGGGGTAACGGAGGATGCGTCGACACCCCCATACGTTAGGTTGGTGCGGCAATTAGGTGGTCCGTAAGAGATTACCTCCCCCACGCGACGGTCGTAGGTAGGATGCGCATGTAACTGTCCGTACTCCTGTGGGGTATGGAAAGAACTAACGTTATATAGGTGATACTCCCCCAGCGTAAGGCGTTGAAAAACATCTACTAAGGGGTCTGAGGTTGGGATGTTGTCTGCGGGAAAGGAAGTGGTATTTGCGACGGCGGTTTCATTGGTTGAAGGTGTAGGTGCGGTTGAAGTGGATGGTAGAGGTGTGGTTGAAGTGGATGGTTGGGTTGGATGAATGGGTGTCTTGACTGGTACAAGCACATCATTAGGGCGATATAACATATTGCAGGTTTTGAAGGGGGGAGGATCAGCTTTTACGGTGTAGGACTTCCCCTCGTACTCAAATTTTATGCATCTATGTAAGGTGGAGGGAACGCATCCCATAGCCCGGATCCAAGGGCGGCCTAACAACATATTGTATTGGAACTCTCCCTCAAGGACATAGAAGAGTTCGGGTAAAGTGCGTGGCCCTACACGA
Organism: Taxus chinensis; assembly: GCA_019776745.2. Lineage (NCBI taxonomy): Eukaryota > Viridiplantae > Streptophyta > Pinopsida > Cupressales > Taxaceae > Taxus > Taxus chinensis. The sequence continues at coordinate 222,772,997 of CM034157.1, forward strand.
ATGTTAAGGATCACGGTACCTAAGGTAGAAGTAATAGCATCATTGAATGACCGCAACATGATGGGGTTGGCACACATGCAACTAGAAGGGATATTCATTTGTTGGAAGGATTTTGAAGAGATGATGTTTAGACTAGCGCCCCCGTCAATCATAACACGACGCACCCGAATGTCCCGGACATAAGCTGAGATGAAAAGAGCAGGGTCAGGATCTTCTGCACCAAAGTCGACAATTTCGTCTTCGGAGAAACTGACAGCAGCGGCTTGCTGTACAGAGACAGAAGTGGTTGGGGAGATAGGTTGTTTGGTGAGTGAAGCAACGTGATTGGGTGTTAGAATGGAGGTAACAAGAAAGGTTTCATTAGGTAAGACCTCTATCCCTTGAAGGATTTCAACGAGAGCTTGTCGATGAGATTCAGAAGTCTGAATGAGATCATACAGTGTCATTTTTACAGGTGATTGGTGAAGCTGTTTGATCATGGTTCGGTGGGCAACTCCATTAGAGACGGGGTAGGCGGGTCCACGAATAACCACTTTAGGTGGTGGTGCGATCGGGATGGTGGACGGAGAAAGAGAGGCCGCAGGTGTGCTTTCTTTAGCTTTCCCATTGTTTTTCTGCCCTCGAGTAGCAACACTAATCATATTGATCTCGTGAACACGAGAGGAGGAAGATGGTATGGATAAGTCATGGTCTTCGAGAGGTGGAGTTGTAATAATGATAGATCTTGGTGAGGCGGGGACAGGTGGTATAGGAGAGGGAATTGAAGCTAAAGGTCTCTCCCTTCGTAAGTTGTCTTTCTTAACCTTTCTATCTGAGAGAGGTGACTGACGAAGTATGGCTTTCAACGCTTTGCATCCCTCTACATCATGTCCTGGTGTGCGGTGGTAAGCGCAGATTTTAGACTCATCATAACCTATAGGTCGAGGTTTAGATGGATCATAAGGTCTAAGTGGGGGTAGGGAAATGGTCGCATTCTCCACCAACATAGCAAGGATTTTGGCGTAAGACCCTTTGAGTGGGTCAAAGTCAGAGGAAGATGAGGCTATTGACTGGGTAGTTTTTGGTAATGACGGGGTATGGTTGATTTGTATGGGTGGCGGTTTAGCCAAGGGGTTTTGATAATGGGATTTAACTAAACGTGGCTTCTTTGGCGCAGAAGCTATGTTTAGCTGGTTAGATGATGAGGCCACAGATGATGTGGTATCAGAAAACAACCACGGAGAAATAGGAGTGACAGCAAACAAATCTTTTGATGATGGAATTTGTTTAGGGTTGATAGGTGGACAGGATACGCGGGGTGACGGTGTTGATATACCCTTGGATCTCTGTATGGGTGCAGAAGGCGTAGGTCGTTTTAAAGAAAACGCAGGAGGTATGATATATTGATGCAAGGTGGAGGGATGAGGTCCCAATATGGAAGGTAGGTGTGACGACGATGGTTTTAGTTGTGATAGAGGCATAGGTTGAGGAGATTGAGTCTGTCTCCTAAGTGGATGGACGGCTTTATTTTTAGATAAATCTAGCCATTTAGGTGGGTGTGTTAGACTGGGTATTGGTGAGGTCCCAAGCGTAGGGGAAGATTTGGTTAGGCTAATAGAGGTGGATGAGGTATTTGGTAGAGATGAGGGGGGTGAAGATGAGGACATAGGCATTTTAAGCTTCTGTAAACACTTCGGGTATATGGTAGAGGCGTCTGGATCGGTCATCTGCATTTGAGTAGAATATGGGGTACTCAAACGTTCCCATAGGACTCGTCTATCTTCTGAGGGATGACAATCCTCACGTGTGAATAGGAACTTTTGTATGGAAGAAAGGTGGGTTGTGATTCCGGTCCACTGTGGGTGTGATACAGGGGGTAGATGAGGCACTGTATCAATGGGCGTTAAGAGGTCAACCGGTCGCTGAAAAGATTTAGGCGATGAAGAACTAATAGGTAGGAGGGCATGTTTGAGAGGATCCGTCATGATTAAAGAATGTGGTGATGTCGGTGCAAGAGGTTTCTCGTCTAAGGATGACAAAAGAAGTGGCGAGCCTTCCTCTTGTACAGCAAGAATGGTAGAAGGAGATGTTTGGGAAATAGATAAGTTAGATAACATCCGCTCACAGTCTTGCAAGGATGTGGTGTAAGAAGGCTCATCTGTGAGAAGAGAACTCTGGGCGGTTAATTCCTTGATGGGTAAAGGAACGGCAAGGATTTCGTCTTGTCTTGATGGTGGTGAAGGGGGTTCGGGTTCCTGCGTTAGTGAAGAGGCTTGATTCAGAATTTTTTCGATAGAGGCTTTTGGCTGGGAGTCGAAGACTGCATGGATCTCATGAACACTCTCCTCGGCTAAGATATCTTGGTTTATGTTACTGTTAGAAGAGTGATTTGGGAATGGTTTGTTGAAAATTTTCAAATTTCGGTTAGCAGGGGCGTTAGGATTATCGAGGGCTATATCCCCTGCATCAACCATTTCCTGCACTATGTTTTTCAACATCTTGCAGTTTTCATGACTGTGTCCCTTCACGCGGTGGAAGTTACAGAAGTCATTTTCTTTGTACCAAGAAGGTATGGCGCGGGTGGAATCAAACCCGGAGTGAGGTTTAACAGGAGGTAAGGTAATAGCTCCTGCTTTAAGCAATTTTTCCAATATCACACCATAAGTTTCTCCCAAGGGAGTGTAATTGATGGGCTCAGCTTTATACTTATAGGTGGTTTTTGGCGGGGTATTAGACGGTGGTTGGGATTTGACCATCACCGCGTGCACAGCTCCTTTTGATTTCGAAGCAGTCGATGTGTGAGGATTGGTGGTGTTAGGTTTGTTGGTGGAATCTTGGGTTCGGAAATTGGGGTTTTTGTTGCGCAACCGCAATTTCTCTTCCTCTAAGGCTCGAATCTCTAGTTTTCGAGCCATAGTAAAGGCCTCGTCAAATGTGCGGAAAGTTTGAATTTGGAGGGTAGGAGAGATGTGCTTAGCGCAGGCCCGCGTAAAAAGTTCGATAAGTTCGGCCTGAGGCAAGGCATACGTAAGTTGGTTGATAAGGCCCCGCCATCGTCCAACGAAATCTGCGATAGATTCGTCTTCAAATTGTCGGATGGCATAGAGGTCGGTGATAGATACTTTCTTGGCAATGTTAATGGAGAAATGATCCAAGAAAGATTGGGCTAGTTGGTTAAAAGAGAAGATTGAGTGCTGGGTTAAAGCACTGTACCACTCCAAGGCGGGTCCTGATAAGGACATGGGAAAGGTGCGGAGTAGTAAGGCATCGTCATGAGCAATTAGATAGCAGGCATGTCTAAATGATCGCAAGTGTTGTTGAGGATCCTCCTTACTATTAAAACGAGTAAATTTTGGTAATTCCCATTGAGGAGGATATGAATGAAGGGGGACAGAAGGGTGGATAGGCTCCCGACAAACTTGCTCGTATGTCAGGGCGCTACGACTTCCTGAAACAGAAGCCTCCAGATTTTGCATTTTGTCCATCATTTGTTTGATTAAATCAGTAGTTGGATGAGATGATGGTGCGGTTGCGGTAAACGGAGGCAGATTGGGCCAAGGGCCACCACTAGACAATGGTGGGGTTAAATGTTGATAAGGTATGGAGGACGAAATGTTGAGGCGACCGAATAGGGATGTCCTATATAAGATGTTGAGGTCACCGGATACGTGTGTGGAAATGAAAAGGTGGGCGGAGCTTGAGAAGGAAAGCTTGTGTGGATAGGTGGCAGAGAGCCAGTTATGAAAGGAGCAGTCTGCAAGAGAGACGAGGTAGGAGCAGTCGGCGGTAATGATATGTTGGGCCCAAGATTAACCAAAGGAAAGCCAATCTGTGCCGTATGAACCCCTGAAGCTGCTGAGTTGGGAGACGGGGCTAAGGATGCAGAAGGCAAAGCGGAGTTATCAGGTGGAGAAGGAGCTAAATGAGCAGCTATACTAATAGGCATGCCAACAAGGAGTTGACCATCGGGTGTACGGTCGGGGGCATGAGACAAATAGTATTGTACAGCGCTAGGATTAGCGTCCAAAAATTTCACAAATTCCTTATCTCCTACAGGGATTTTGGGAACCTCGCTGGTGTCCGTAGGATTCCCCACAGTATGTGCAGGAGGTGATTCAGGCAAAGGCACGGAGCAGGCATGTGAAACCATGGCTGCAGCTTGTTTCCGAGTGATAACAACCATGGACAAGGGTACACAGTAAGGATTCAATCTATCAGGAACAGAAGCAGCAACAAAATGTTGGAATTGGTAAGTTGCTGGTTTTGGGAACTGTAAAAGACAGTAACCGATATCGGTCAGATAACCGATGTCGGTCAGGCTGTAGCCGGCGTCGGTAAGTTAACCGATGTCGGTATAATAGGACTGGTGTAAGAAGCTGTAGGAAGTTGCTGATTTGGGGTTAACAGTGCTTAGTATGCCTACCAAACTGTTCTGAAGTGATCACAGAAAACAGTGTATGACAGAGAAACAGAACTTAAAAAAAAAAACAAGCAAGATGCACAAGCAAATTAACAGACTAACCCTAGGATTAGTTTTAATCAATTTGGGCTTATGCCTTTAGACGCAGAATGATGTCAATCCTAAACAAAAGACTTAGGGGAAATGTCAAGTTTGTTTTGGCTTATAAGGTTACCTCAATCGGGCGGAGGAATACCGCGGAAAAGGGGGGATGTTTTGAGCTGTTGTGTTAATTGTGAAGTGATTCGGTATGTGTTGTGCAGTGAAAGTAAGATTAATTTCTTGTCAATACCGTGTAAATCACCCCCACGTGTATGACCTGTTACTTAATCTACGTTCACTAGAATTGAAAACAACAAGCAAAAATGGGATGCACGTGTTTTAAACCCAAATTGAAAATGATATTCGATGAAGCAAAGAAGATGACTTTCACTAATGCAAAGCTGGGAAAGCAAGACAAATTCTTTTACCAAATATAACAAAATATCGTGTGAAATTTTTAGAAGAAGAAAACAGCAAGTATGCTCCCTATATGAAAGCAAGCAAGAAAGAAAGAAACCCGAAATGGGTCCCACCGGGCGTGCCAAAATGTTTCGCACAGAAATGCTTCCGTTCCTGGAATAGAGTTGCTTCTATCCTTTCATTCCTTTGAGAAACAGATAAGGGTTAGGGCTAGGAGGAATACCTGTTGAATGTTGAGAGGGTGTGCGCGTACCGTAGAGAGAGATCAGATCGATTGCAAAGAACTCCTTTTTGTCTGGGAAGGACTACCTGCAAGTAAGAATACAAGACCACCAGATTCTAATTAGATAATAAGTGAGGGAACTGCCTTGGGCCCAGGAAATATGAGACTTCCTTTCGAAGGTGGTCAGTTCCCCTGCTAATATGAATTAACACAAATTCTAACAAATAAGCTATTGTCCAATTACAACTTGTTTACCTTGTTAGAACAATAGAGAAAAGGCTGGTCTTGGTTTTGAGTCACAATGACCTATGCCGGTCAGTGTCACGGTACCAGTTGATGATAACTAATATCGGTAGGGGTAGTGATTTAAGGGGTTTGGTGAAGGTTGGCTATAAGATGGCTATATGATAGCTATGGTGTTTATAAGGCTGGTAAAATGACTGGGGATAGGTAATGAGGTGATGGAGAAGACTCAGAGAGTATGGGGGCTGTTCTTGGGGCAATGTAGGGGTAGAGGAATGTAAGTTAGATGGAGAGTGTTACCGGGTAGTGGATCTGGGAGTAGACTTGTAATTACTGTGATTCAGAAATCCAAGAAATATTATTAAAAGAACGTATAAGACTTACTTACTAGTTCCTGATGAAAAAAGGCAGGTTCAAGGACTGTGATGACGAAGGCAGGGTTTAGGTAGGATGATCTGACAATCCAAGATGAGCTATCTCCTCTCCTGATGCTTGGATGAGTGTCACTGGGCTCTGGTTATTCAGTTGCAGTCTTGGGCTTGATGTCCTTCTCTGCAAACTCCTCTCTTTCCTTCACTTGTCTCTGCTCAGCCAAGTAAATTCCGGATTCTTCCAATGACTTCTGATTCGGATCAAATGAAAATCCAACCCCTTGTTTTTGGTTGGGGGAGGTCATTTACAGGGAACCGATGGCGGTTACGTAACCGACGGCGGTCGAGTAGGAACCGGTATCGGTCAGGTCAAAGTGGGCTATTTTTAGTAAAATAGCCAACTTTCCCTCCTTTTCTCCCGAGGGATTAGTTGTGGGCTTGGTCAAGTCATTATGAGGTTGGTTTTAGGTGCGGGTGAGGAGTAATTAGTCATGGGTGTGGATGTAGACCAAGTTATAGGTCTTAATTAGGTTAGTTTAGGGTTAGGACTAGGTCATGATGAGGTGGCGAAATGAGGTGGCAGGTATGGCGATGTGGATTTATTAATTATAAGGTAATTAATAAATAATTGTGTAAGGTTTAGGTGATGAGGTTAGGTTGCGAAATGAGATGCGGGGCACAGGGGGTCGTAAGACACAAATTTGGACATGACTCCAATAGTTTTCAACTGTTGTCCCAACCAATTGAACTACCCCCTCTAGATATGATTTCGTGTTGGAGACCCAAATAATTTTGATCAGCTATTTTCTTTGGAATTATAGAGCTACTTGCCCCCAAATCAATCATGCAATTGTGTACCAATTTGTCTCCAATGATAAATGAAACATAAAATGGAGGTGGCTTCAGATTCATTACCTATGTTCTTCCTCCATGGTTTCCTTCAGAGGCTGAGCCATATTGGCAAGCACTTTCTCTTGCTCCTAGGGATGATTTGAGCTTCCACCAATTGGCCATAGCAGTCTGCAACAAAGATCCCTTTGTCCTGGAATGGCCAGTGACTCCCACATTGAAATGTTCACATTTTTCTTCTTCATTTGTTCAATGGTATTAAATGAGCTATCCTTTTGCTACCCCTTGCATGGCACATTTTTCTCTTGAACATGGGTTGTCATAACCGGTGCCTGAGTGGATTTGGCAGGTGGCTTGGACTGACTCTACATATTGGGAGTTACACTTTGAGTGCCAATACCTTGTGGAGTAATGGAGGGTTGAGGATTACCTGAGTTTGGTGAATTTCCTTCTCCAATATTTCTCTTTTTGGACCATGTATTGACATCTACACTTTGGGAAGGGGCCTGATTCATTCCACATAAGTCTTCAGCTTGCCAATTAACAAGCATAGTTTCACTTGGAGATGCCTCTTGTTGAGCTCCTTGCTACTGATTTTCTTCCTGACTAGACTCTTGTGACACACCACTGGTCTGTACCATCAAGGCCTGGTTTAGTGCACCATTGAAGCACATTGATTGGTTATGAGGCTGATTGCATGGAAAACACCAATCATATTCTTGGGCCATATTGTTTTGTGCTGGGACCAAGGCCCTTGATGTTGAAGTTGTGTTTGGATCATATGACCGGAAAGGTCTAATAGCTTGAGGTTGTCCTTGGTTTTTGTTCTGATTTGCAGCTTGAGCTGGTGGCCTATTTTGCTGATATGGGGGTCTAGCCTGATACTGAGCTTGAGGCTGATATGGCCTAGAACTCTGAGCTTGTTGCCTCTTGATAGTTACTAACTCATTCCCTAGGTTTTGCAGCTGTTTCATAACTTCTTGAAGCTCTTTTGAGGTACTAGAGGATGAGGTGGAGGCTTCAGCTAAACTTTGATTCCTAGGAGTAGGCATAGGAGCTAATGTGGGTGTCTGGTTGGTGCTTGGGTTTCCTAATTTTGGATATAGAGGCATAGGTGGCCTAGGAGCAAGTTTTCTAGCCTGAATTAAACAATTTTCAGCTCTTATGGAAATGTTATAGGCTGCAGGTAAGGTTGTGCCTCCCATTGATTGAATCATTAAAGCAATATCAAAATTTAGAGCTCTAAGAAAGTATAAGAAGGCACCTTCATCTGTGGGCTTTACAGCCACTGGAATCCTATCCCATGTCCTTTGAAATCTAAGGTTGAAATTTGTCAACTACTCATTAGGAGCTCTCTTGATTGTTGTCAGTTGTTCCAACAAGGATAGATTATCCCCCTTTTCTCCAAACTGGTCATGAAGAGCTCTGCACAGATGGTCCCAATTATGAATAGAGCCTGTTGTTAGACTCCTGAACCATTGTGAAGCTTTACCCTTGAGTGAAGAGGCTAGCAACTTGACTACAATGTCCATCTCAGTGATCTCATGGATTGCATAGACATTTGCAATGTCTTGAACGTGGTCACCAGGAGAAGTCTGGTTCTCTCCAGTGAAATATGGGATGCTCTTTAAAGCTACCACTGGGACTGGATTTTGTGCATTAAGGGCGAGTGGGCTGCTGCCAGTGAAATTGACATAAGGATTTGGTTGTGCCATCCTGATTGGCCTGAGAACCCTTGATTGAAAGAATGACCTACTAGGAGGAGGTGTTGACAAGGCTCTATTTGGTGGAGATGGAGACCTATGGGCTCTTCCCCCCCTTCTCCTTTTGTCTGGAGAAAAATGTAGATAGAAAAACCATCCCTCTTCTCTAGTTCTTGACCTTGTTTGTATTCTTCTCATGAACTTGGCAAGCTTGGGCTACTGAAACCAGTGGATTCTGTCCCTTTTGGAGTCGTCAGATGTGCAGTTTCAAAGCTTCTTAAAAGCTAGAACTTGCAACAAGTGCACATCAATCTTGCTGCGATAAAAAAAATGAAGACTTCTTAGTCCCACCGGGCATGCCAAAACTGTTAGTGCAGAATCACAGCACCCCTGAATGCTTGCAACCATATGGGTTGAGACTCTTAGTGTGATTGCACAACATGGAGCATCTCTCAAAGTGTGGGACCTTGCGAGTTGAGAGAGCTCTCCAGATTAAGGCCGGTTCCTATTCCTCTGTTCAGGTGCACACAAATATATTGCAGAGGATCTATTCTAAATCTACTCTATTTTACCAAGGAGACAGGGTCGAGGAGATGCAAGAAAATAAACTAAGCTAATGAGGTGATGCACCAAAGGAATGTTAGACCCTCATTTTGTAGTTTAACACAGACCACGAAATGCAATACAAACACTATGCATAGATGACCAAATTGCAATAAGAGATCAGAGAGACAATAACGAATACATGAGAGGGTCGAGAAACATCCACAGACATATATATTATTGCTCAGGAGTCGATACAGTATATTGCAGTGGCCAAGAAGAAAAACTTGCATTACAACCCAAAGGAGAGGTTAGAAAAGCTCCACAAATCCTTCTGTGAACAAAAGAAGAAGGGAGGGCGCAAAACATAAATGTCCAACCTTTTACAATGAGTCCCGACCCTTCCTTTATAGATTCGGCACAGAGGGGAGAAAGAGAGAGAAGCGGGAAAACTAGTTCAGAGTTCAACTACTATCATCAATGCCTCCTACAAATCTTCCCCAAATCTGTCGTGTCTGTAGCAATTACTCATTCAGTAGCACCTCAAAGGAGGAGGAATGGTAGATCAGATCAAATCCGATCTGGTTGTTGGGGCAAATAGATCTTGTATTAATGGCATGAAGATGTTTCTCCATTTTTCACCCACTTAGCTTCTCTAAAATTAAAGTTTTAGATCTCCATGGCGTAGACGAGGCCGAGATCTTTCCAATGGTGCCAGATTTGTCAGATTTTGAGCACTGAGTCAAAAGATATGCCCATCTGAAATTTGAATCAGGTCCATACAGAAATGGTGGCAACCAGTTGCTAAAATGGGCCCCCCTTTTGAAACCGGACACGTGGAGGGCTGGTGCATGTCTGAGGGCTGCCTTTGTATTTTGCTTTTGAAGTTGCTTCGGGCTGACACGTGGCTTCTTTCGCTGGCCTGTCTCTGCTTTGACTATTCAACCCCGACCTTGTCTGCTTCTTTGGACCTGGGACACGTGGAAGCTTCCACACTCATTTAGAAACACGCTCAAGATTATGTCTTTGAAGGAGCATCGGGGACACATGGAAGCTTTCGCAGACTCTTAAAATTTTCAACAACCATTCCTACTTTTTTCGGGCCCTGATATGTGGCGAGATGGTGATCCTCGTTTGGGAATCGCCTTTTGGGTTGTGCCTTGAAATTACGCTGATGCAACACATGGAGCCATCCGCAGACCTCTATACTTAGTCAATTTTGGGCCCGCTCTGTCCCATTTTTAACTTGGACTATGTGACAAGCCCGCGCTCACTTGGGTCTCTGCTTTTGGATTTACCTTTGAAGATGCGCTGAGTTGACACGTGGTTGCTTCCACTAGCACCTTTATACTTAGTCTTTTTTTAGGCCTGCCCTATCCCCCTTTTGACTTTTAGCTGTTGACTCTACCCCTCTTTGGGACTTGGGACATGTGGGGGCCTGACACTTGTTAGAGTCTACCCTCTTGGATTCAATCTTTGGAGGTCATTTGGACACTTGGCAGCATCGTCCACTGTCTCCTCCATACTTAGTCATTTTTAGGGCTTCATTTCAGAGCCCGAATGACTTTTTCTCCATTTCTTTTCCTTTGAGCCTCTATTTTCGTTGACATTGTCTTCTCCTTCCCTGACCCTTCTTTTCATTTTAGAGCCTGCCTGCAATCTGTTTACTAGATTTGAAGCACGGGTTCACTCGACAAATCTGTTTCTTGAATTTCTTCCTGCACAGGGTCGTTTGAACTTTCACAGGCCTTGCCACTCCATTGTAGAGTCCCTTTGAAACCTGTTTGCAGGATTTGAACGTGATTTCTCTAGTTTCTTCTGTGTGGGGTCATGGCTGATCAATTTTGTCAGGGAACAAAATAGTGATAACAGTTTCCTCTTCTGAGCCAATGTTGACATTGATGGTTTCTTCCACAAGCATTTTAGAGGTATCTTCCATCTACGTAGGATCAAGGGGAAGAGTAAGCTCAACCTCCTTAGGTAGCTCATCATCATCCTTGAACGGATAGATCATTTTGTCCATAGGTTCTTCATTCTGTTTGTCTACGAGTGCTTCAAAAAAAATTTCACTATGAGACTTGTGTTTATTCCTTGCACAAGGTTTCTTTGAAGTATTCTTACTCTTGTTTACGAATTTCCTATTCAAGTGTCCACACATCTCTACTTCTTCTCCAAAGTATGCACAGGTGTCTAGTTGAATTACAAATCCTTTCTTGTGATCCCCAGCCAGAATAGAATCCTTGAGTCCCATGAATTCTACAAATGCCTCATCGTTCTCAAAGAAATCGATTGACACGTGAAATTGTTGATCCCAATCTACAAGCTCAGGATATACAAGGGTTACTTGGTAATTGGTTTGAGGATTGGATCTGGATAAGGTAAGGATATTTGAATCAGGGAATAGGTTAGTGGAGGTAAGATTCTCATAGAGGCTATATTGGGAATTTGTGTCACTATCGGAATGAGATGAGTCATCCTCATGTTTGGAAGAGGTGGCATCAATCTCAAAGGGTGCATCATCATGAGGTCTTATTCCAAGACCATGCTTGTTTGATTTGAAGCGAGGGATAGGAATGGGTTCTAATCACCCTTGTGCATTGATACCACATCCAAACCCTCATACAGTGGCCTTTGACATATAGCGGGGCCTGATGGCATGAAACCATGGTACCTTCAGGTACTCTGCTGGTGGGATCTTCTAACATCTTTTCCTCAGATAAGAAACCACTAGGAATGAACTTCTCCAATGGTTTAGGGCATTGATCCTGAGTGCTTTTGAACTGAAAATAGGGTTTACCACGTGTCCTGGGTGACACTGATAAATCTGATATTAATAAATATTGTTCAAGAGTGAACGGATCACCTGGGCCATACTTTTCTGATGTTTCCTCCCATGATGCGAAAGGGTTGACCAACGAAGGAAAGTCTTGATTACAAGGAGTGAGTGAATCTGGATCCACATGTTCCTTGATAGCCTCTATTTGTAAAGGAACAACAATGTCTGCAGAAGGGCATTCATAAGCTGCATGAGAAAAACTGTGCAAGGCTCTGCAATGTGTAAATGGTTCTAGATCACCCTGAATGGTGATTATCTATCCTTTATGGCACATTTTGATACATTGATGGAAATTTGAAGGAATGGCCTGCATGGCATGGATCCATGGGCATCCTAAGAGCATGTTGTATGGTAGATCCAAGTCAAGGACATGGAATGTTGTATCATGACAAGTCAGCCCTACTTCCATTGGAACTACTATAGTGCCTGCTGACTCTCACTCCTCATTATCATAGGCCATGATTGTAATAGTTTTGGCACCTAGATCCATTTCTGAGTGGCCTAGCTACTTAACCAGCTTTAAAGTACAAATGTTTAAACTGGATCCACCATCCACAAGTACTCTCTTGATCTTGCGATGGGTAACAACTACTTCTATATATAAGGGTAAGTTGTGTTCTGGGTTGTTACGCGGGATTGCAGTGTGATCAAAAGTGATATGATCGTTGGAGTCAAGGTGTGCAATCATGGCTTGGAGGTGTGTGGGATCTACATCGGTGGAGACTCCCAGACTCTGCAGTGTTTTATACAATATGTTTTTATGGGCAGTAGAGATTTTGAGGAGATCTAAGATTGATATCCTAGTGGGTGTCTTCTCTAAATATTCTATTAGATTGTACTGACCTTCTTGAGGGATAGGTAGGGGATCTGGTATGATCAAATGAGCACGTCGCATCCCTACTGCACAACTCTTTTCTAAGATCCTAATAGTATTGACCTATTCATCAGATGAATGGATACATCCTATGAGGGAATCGAAGGGGCTATCATTAGTGGGATAAACATAGGCAACAGTCCTATAGTCATTGGAAGTTTTTCCATGATTTGGCTTCCTTTTCTTTTTATCTGCATGGTTAGGGAAGGGCATTTTCTCATTTGGACCTTGTCTTGAGTCAGGGGGAGAATCTACGGTAATTTTTCCCTCTTCAATGAGGTCTTGTATGTAATGACGTAGTCTCAAGCACCTATCTATTCTTGTGCCCTTTAACATGGTGGAAGTCACAGTACTCATGCTCTTTGAACCAACCAGGTTTTGGAGCATCTTCTGGGTATGGTACCATCGCGGTTGGGTATTCCACCATGTTTACTGTTATCTAACTATTTTAGTATGGCAGATAGGGATTTTGTTAATGGTGTGAACGTACATTTAGTGGGTGCCTTGGGATGAGGTCCTTGTGAGAGCTTTAAAAGTGGACCAGTTTACACGATTTGGACTCTTTTGGAGTCTGTAATTCCATCACCAATGACATGTTTGTTTTTGTTGAAGAACTTTGGTTTATCTAAGGATTTTGCTTCATGTTTGTCTTTGACAACCGGTTTAAGTGTTCCCTTTGTGATGAGGGCCTTTTCGATTTGACTTCCCTTCTCTATAACTTCTTCAAAGTTAGAGCCACAGTGCATTTGTAAATGGAAGGCTATCTCTGGGTTCAAGTTAGGCACAAATATGCTTACTAGTTATTTTTCTAGCAAGGCACAAGGGAAACGACTTGCCAACCCTCGCCATCATTGTAAAAATCTTGCAAAGGTCTCGTTGGGATTCTGCTTTGCATTGCAGAGGTCATTCATTGTGATATCATTTTCCATGTTGTAGGAATAATGTCGTACAATTTTTTCTGCTAACGTGGGCCACGTTGTAATAGAGCCCTTGGGTATGCTAAAGAACCATTCCAATCCCAGTGCCCCTAGGCTGCGAGGGAAGAGTCATATTAAGAAATTATCGTTGTATGTGACCTCTTGGAAAGCCATATAAAATTCTTTGATGTGATCATGAGGATCACCTTTGCTTTTATATTTATCAAATTTAGGAATGGTAAAATGCTTTGGGAAGGGTTTTTCGTAACATGTCCTTATCGAAGGGGTAAGGGCATAGTTCTTCATACAAATATTTCCTACTATGTCCTATGTTTCCCTCTTGTAGTGTAGTAAGCATGTCTTTCATTGATTGTAATTCTTGTTCAATGAGTTGTTCTTTGGTAGGTGACATTGGTCTTTGTGCCTTAGCCACTTTAAAAGTTGTGTCATTATATGGATCAAAGTGGAACTCGCTAGATTTCATTTTGAGTTTGTCTTTGTATACGTTCCTACTTGAAGAGCCTAAGTTTGCTAATTTTTGGCTCAGTTTCAGGATCTGTTTTTGAAGGATCTCTTCTTCAATTAAAGGATCCTCTTCCTCATCAAACTTGGGAGGTGGTGAGGCTTTGTGCTCAATCTTCACTTTACGTGAAGCTTTGTAATAAGGTCATCGTGGATCACCAAGTGGCTTGGATGGGTCTCCTTCAGTGGTGTTGTGATGTTTCCCAGAAGTAGAAGCATACCCTACGTCAAAGGGGTTATCCATGTCTAAGAGGGACCTTCATTCTTCTGTTTTATGATTAATGACCTTGGTTTCTACTTCACATTCCTGTGGAAGCTTAGCCCCTAATTCTAAGACTCTTGCGAGTACTTGATCTCTGTTATAATAAAGGAGCTCATCAAACTGACCTAGGTCTAATTGATGTTGTTCTTCAGAAGAATCAGATTCTTCTCTGCTATGATCAATCAATGGCTCTGCATCCTTGACCTGTGAAAAGAGAGGTGCTAAGTTGTTTTTGCTAAATGGGAAGGACTCAAAAGGGTTTTCTCCTAAGTCATGATCATTTGGTTTGGATGCCATCTTCGTGATTCTAGGCATCACTAGTCAAAGTTATACGAGGTTTTCCATCTAAATGTCTTCAAAGTTTGTGTGAAACCTAGGTGTATGTTTGTGTAAGTCATTTGATGTGATGTTGAAATAACCTAGTGTGTTCTAGAAGTAATGTTATGCAGTTGTTTTTATGATTCAAAGAACACTCATATGAACACTCAAATGCAATGATCACTTGAATTGTCATTTTGCCAAGTTTATACCCTAACTATGATTCCAGTGAAGGGTCCAAAGTAGATAGTGACAATATCGTATCAATACGTAGGTCAAGTTAGAATTCTAACAAGGCCTAAATATTAAAGTGGTACTGATGCAATCTCTCGACGAGGTATACTAAAACTAGTTTAAATGCCGATGAAAGCTAAGTTTTCTGAAAAATGGAAGTTGTGAATATGTATAGCGTAACAACACTATCCTGATACATTAACCAAGAAAGCAAGGTGTTAGTATCAAGATGACATTATTTCGGTATATATAAGGCAATATCGACACTCTCAAAAAGACTTAGATGACGTTGGAACTGAAACTAAGTATGAGTATAGTAAGAAGTTTTTAGTTGCACGAGCAACATAACCACACAATAAAGGGACTTATATCAAGTTCTCAAGAAATTGAAAACATGACGTAAGTACCAAGATTGTGTGACTAGAATGTGAGAAAAAAACTATCAACCTAAGGAGAGATAAATGATGAACTGAAATCGCAGTAGTGAAGATGATCTTGAAATCAAGATCAAAGAACTATCAAAGACATGAAAATGTACTTGCACACTTTAGACATTTAACAACCCAGCTACAAACATGGATGGGTGTAAATGGACAAAAAAGTGGTGAATACTATCTTTGATAAGACTGTGAGGTATGCTTCCTTCTCACCCTAGAAAAATGGGCGGCGAGAATGCAAGGGTATAGATCAAAAGATGAAAATAAACTAAGCGCCACTTGGGCAGAGTTTCACCTCGTCGAAGGTGAGAATGAAACCTGAGCTAAGTGAGATGTTGTTTAATTCTGTGATGAAAGAAACTTAGCTCAAACTTACATGGGCTCTTTTCCTTGTTCGAGAAACAAGGTTCAGAATCGAAGTGAGTCATCACTTTGTGATGGCTTGACGTGACAAAAATGGACTAGCAAAGTGGGCTCCAAGACAGAATGGCTTCCCTAATAAGATCTCTCAACTAGGTGTCACAAGTTGTCTAAATGCGAGCTCGATTTACCCAAAAATTCACAATGACTAATTTGGGAGTATCTTGGCTTTACTTTACCCCCTTCAAATACAATGAGAAACTAGTGTGTTCATGCGTATTCTCACTGGGGTCGCGATATAGACAACTTTGACTCTAACTTACAATGTAAAATCTAGTCAAGTGGGTAAGCGGAGTGCTTCCTGTTTCATCCACGAGGTTACTCAGTGGTGGATTACTTTAGGGTTCCTAGAACCACCCCCATTGTTGTAGCTTAAGGCATTATGCCAAAGGGGTTATGTTCTAGTTGAGTGGATAGGGACGTACCCTTTTCTGAAACCTACAATACAGTGTGAAGTGAAATGGTGTGTTTTTTTATCTTGCTTAACTTAATGTGGTTTTAAGTAGCACACCGTTTGGCAACCTGTATGAAAACATGTGTATTAGAAGTTTTTTTTGTCTTGACTTCTTTCTTTGACAAGCGTTTTAGGCCCTACACACATGGAGTTAGTAATTTTCCATCAAATACTGATATCAAGAAAGAGAGTTTACACATTGTTTTTGATTCCTAAGATCACCAAAAGGTGTGAAGGAAGAGCATACACAACATGAAAACTCCACTGAAACAATTTTTTTTTGGAAATTAATTTTAAATGTGCTTGCAAAAGATAGAATTTTTGTTTTAACCAACTTTTGAAAGGCTAATCTAATTAAGAAGCATAAAAATAAGTGTCTTTGAAAGTGACAAAAGGTTTTTAGAAGTGTTTTTGATCTCCAAGATCACCTAGAAGGTGTTATGAGAGAGCATATCCACTTTAAAAACCTTTTTCTAACTAAGAAAATCAAACACTTTAAGCTACATTAGTTAAATAACCAAATGGAAACCTGTAATCACTTGTTAAACCCTGCAAACATCAGAAAAATCCAAAGAAATGATCTTACAGCTCGGAGGAGAAAAATCAAATTTTAGCACAGACACCTGTGTCCAGAATGTTACCTGCGTGTCCCAGCCAATGGATATGCTCCCCAACCAATGTGGATGTGTGGCAAAAAAATTTGATAGTGGGGTCCAACACCTATGTGGGCCTGTCAGACAGGTACGCTAGGGTTTCAACGGACACTTGCAGTTCAACAGAGATGCCTACAAGAAAAAATGGAAATCAACACAGTATATTAATATACACCATGCATGTCCAAAGAGAAATAGGAATGCCTGACAGTCAACAGAGATGCCGATGGTTTGACAGGTACTTGCGAGCCAAAATGAAAAATTTACACAGTAGGCCAAAACACATGGACGTCAGAGGCACGGATATGCCTGAAGTCAGAGATGCCTGATGGTTCAATGGATATGCCCTTTGTAAAAGAATTGTCTATGAAAAATATGACCAGATGGGTGCATGGACCAACTCGACACCTGTGCTAGGGTTTTGACGGAGATGCTCCCCTCCATAACACCTACGTGTATCCCCTGAAAAACCTGCAAAATTCATGGAAAATGAAAATTTTCAATAGTCAAACAGGTTAAATGTTAGTAAAAGAAGCCTATTTCCAACTTAAACCCACAAAATATGTATGAATAAGGATGATTTAGCTCACTTAAAAAATGAAATCAAGTAAATAACAAGTTGTTTCTCCTAGAAAACATGAAAGTGGACTTAAAAAGCTTGAAAAAGTCTCCTAGAGGACAATGGTGAGTGTCCCACCGGGTGTGCCAAATGTGTTCAATGAAAATTTGCAAAAGCCATGAACATGGGGTAAGAATCTCTAAAGAAACCCCAAAATTTTAACAAACTAGTCAATGGACCATCAGATAAGAGATAAACAAGGATTCATCACTTTGCATACATTAATCTTGAAAGAAACAAGAAAATCTAGCATATTTAGTAATCCTCTACTCTTGAAAGCTTTAAAATGAACCTAGGTAGATTCTAAGCAATCAGTTTGTGATTATGAGAATGGGAGCTCACCATTAATGGCTTCAAGGCCAATGGTTCTTCCCATTTACTCAATGCTTGTGTGTGTAGTGCAATGGAAAAGCAATAGCTCAATAAAACAAATGAAATAAGCTCTAAACCCTAAGAAAAATGCTATAGTTTATGTTAGGAAGAAGGAGAGTTCTTAGAAATGGTCTAGGGGTAGTGGGTTATTTATAGTTTTCCAATTTCAGAAATGGGAGACTTTTGGTGCATGTGGGACAAAAGGATAAGCCAAAAGGCACTTTAGAGAGTCAAAATAAGATTTGACTAGGTTTAGAAGAGGTTAATTAAACTAGGTTAGACTAGTTAATCCTATTTAGAGAAGAATTAGGGTTTCAAGAGGGTTTTGAGAGGTCTAATCAATCCAATGAAATGGATTGATAGACTAGGAAGTTAGTAAAAGTGGTATAGAAGAGGGTGAGAAGATGGTTTAGCTAATAAGGGACTATATTAACCCCATTAATTGGTTTATAGGTTGAATATGAATGGTCAAACGTCAGATTATAAATCCACATGGTTACTCATAATTGTATAAAGTTGAAGGAGAGTTTCTATCTTGGAGTTCAGGTCCACTACCAAGCTAGTATAGAGGGTTGTAATTTCAATATCAAAAGAATTGAGTGCGGTCTAATAGCCTTAGCGTTGACACTACATACTTAATTATTGCCGATAACTTTGGCATAGAGTTTAATAGAATAAGAAAGCAACCATGATAAATTCTTTGTAACAGAGGAGACAGGGGCTATATTAAGGTATACTTTGTTCTTGACTTCGATTTATGAACAATGTATGAATGTTCAAGATGGATGACATAGTTATTCAAGGATTAAAGGCATCGGATTGAGGGATTCTTAATCAAAGGAGATATAATGAAGAAATGCACCATAAACGAGGCCTCCCCAGAAGGTATATACCCAATGTCTTTAACGTCCGGAGTAAAGCAAAAGTAGATCATCGCAGAAGACTATGAAGTGTGAAGGACTATAAGTTACTAAGTCTATAGGGTTAGTAAAGGCTTTACCACAGTAGAAAATGACTAAACTACAGGCTTGTAGAGGTCTAATTAAGAAAGGGAATGCATCTTCGATGAGTTGTATAAGTCTATAAGTATGTCCTCCACCCCTCAATTTGGTTTAGCCCATTTTTTATGTATCAGCAAGAATCAAAACTATAAACTCAGAGTAAGAGTCTGTCGTCAGTCTCACCATGATAATTTGCACAGTAGTTATGTGTGCTGATAAGATGGATCTTCTTGGCTAGTTTGAGGTATGTTAGAGCTTGAGCATAAAATTTTTTGAGGTGTCTGTGTTTATGATATACTACGGATTGAAATGTAGTCCATCTAAAATAGAGTAATTTTGGGTATGTCACTGAAATTTTTCATTTTAAGTGAAGCCAAGGTTCTAGAGTCTTGACAGATGTGAAATAGGTTGCCTATGGAAGAAGTGAACAGAAAGAATCTGGTTTATTTACAAGTATCTCAGGGGCCATTAGAGTTGGAGAATTATATGAATCCTTTGTCTCAGAGGATACCATGTATTCTTGACAGGTGTGCTTTGTATGCATTCACCTGCTGATCTTACAATTCATGAAAAGACAAATATGTTCAAATCCTATAAATGTCCGCAAGTGAGTTGATCCATCTAAAGTGTCTACCGTTTTGATAACTTAGACCCATATGCCATAAAATTGTGTGTATCCTCATGCATATTTGCAGTGCGTCGTGCTCCTTGTCACTTTCAGTTAAAATGGTTAAGATCTTGTGTGTCATGATGGTCTTAAGTTTTGTGGTGATTCAATATTTTCTATGCCTGATTCTTACAGAAATGGATTTATTTTTCTAAGAAAGTTTGTCGAGCTTGGTAAAGGTTGGATTTTAAGATGCTCGTAACTAGTCATGCTTCTCAAGATCTCAAGGACCATCATTTCCTACCCCATTAGAAGCTTGTGAAAAATGACTAAAACTAGTGTTGTAAGATGTTCTCAAAATTATATCATATAACGGTATGATACTACATTCAAAATAGTTGTGAAGACTGAAAATATTCAGAATGATGTTATGATCAGAGATGTGAGCCCCTACAAGGCTATAATATGCCTGGTGCAGAAGAAGGCAAATGTACAGACTGATAGGTTTGATGTGCTCCAAGTAAGTGTATGAATCTTGAGTCAGGGGAATCCAGCTTAGTAGCAGGTAAGCTACATATCAGTATGGAGGTTTAAATGCCTTGCATGTCAGAGAGTTTAAGCTATGGTGATTTGAGTACTTTAGTAAGGTCTAGAATACAGGTGTATGGGTAGTCTTGTTGGTTTATTAGGCCATACTAGTTTAGAATGAAAAGACCAAACCTAATAGAAGGATAAAACTAGTAATATGATTGGTAAAAGTGAAGTACTAAGACGCTTGGATAAGACCATGAGATGTTGAAGGAAGAATGCAAGGTAACAATACATTGTCATTTGACATCCTGAAGAGGTATGGAACTAGATGATATTAACTCTCAAATTGTGGGTTGATGTGTATAAAAGCTTGTACACAGTAAGTTTTCCCAAATTATGGTATGCTAGTAATATTCAAAGTTAAACAAGTTTCAGTTAGTTATTTAAAAATAACAGGAAATTGCTATTTTTTTCTTAATGAAGTTCAAGAAGAGTGACCCCAAACATTGAGCCAAAAAAATCTACACAGTTCTTTCCCAAAATTCTCTGTTTACCAGTTAGTCTGTTTGCTCGGTTTTAGAAGGTTTCTGATAGAGATATCATAGAGAGAATGGTGAAACATGAAAATATTTCAGAATAACGTTAAGTTTATGGTGTTATATGGGCAGATGTAATGGATCGTTTGACCCTTCTGAGAGGAAAAGGCATGCCCGCATTGTTCGCCTGGTCTTGCAAAAGGTACCTACTGATTGACAACTATTGTGAAGTTAGTCTCTTACCCGTATAATTTTTTTTTACTATTCTTTCAATGCATGCAGTTAAAAAACATTAAAAAATTTATGCTTCTACTTACCCTGGATGCAAATGAGTAGATAATGATTTAGTTCGTCGACTTTTTCTTGTTGGTTTCTTCATTTTTTTCGCCTTTCTACAGTGCTGACACAAGAATCTTCTTCCCAGATTTGCAGAACATCAATCATAACTTATTCATTTCAAATTCAAAATGATTGTATGCATGCATGCAGGAGTTACAAAAGCGGATATGTTTGGAACGATTTGTCCGAGGAAGACATCATATGCCCAGCTGATGGAGTCGAATACGTGCTCAAGGGTTCAGAACTCTTTGAGGGTTGTTCTGGTACGTGCAAGAAAATCGATTTGTTTCATTTATCAAATTATCTGTATTTATATTTTTTTGACATGGACAATGTCTGTATCAGAAAAATACCAAGAGGCCACAAGCAACAAGACATCAAATACAAAGCATGTTTCGGAAGGAACAATGGTTACACAGTCTTGTGTTAAATCTACGGTTCCCAAGAACAGAACATTGATTGAATCTCCAGCTGAAAATCCACACGAAACTGGTCATAAGCTCCCCATTGCTCAAAATGTTTGTGCATCACAACCCAAAGTTATAACCAGAGAGGAAGACATAGGCAACATCAGTACCAGATCTGAGCCTCCTCATTACCGCCCCAGAGTAGAAAAAAAACCACCCAAATCATGTCTTAGAGAGTATAAGGTTTTAAAGTGTGAAGCCATAGAGACCACAGTAACTCTGCATGGTGCCGATGCTGCCACGCAGACTAGCGAAGACCTTAGAAGAGAAGAAGAAGGACAAGAGGATGAGTTAAAAGAGAGTGAATGTACTCAGAACTCCACAGAGCTAAGCGGAGGGGAAGAGTCTCCTCGATCCTCTTCCTCAATCTCTTCCGCCGCTGAAACCCATGGTGAAGCCCAGCAGACAAAACAAATTAAAAAAACAGTGAGATTCGAGGAACCCAGCATCATTAATCAGGCCTCCAGCAGATTTAGCCTGTTGCAGCTCATCTCTTGCGGATCGCTGGGAGTGGAAGACAATAATATCCTAATGGTTCCTCAAAAGCCTGCTCGACATGCAGGGGGCTCTCAAGGACAAGTTCCAATCGACTCTAGGAATAAAAATCAGTCTCATAGTAAGGTTGCAGCTGATAGAACTCTGGGAGAGGAGCTGGATTGCATGGCGGAGGATTTACGCATTGCCCATGCTCAGAGTGCAGAGAGAGAGTATTTTAGTGGCAGCATTGTGGAAATGAAGACCCAGCGTGTAAAAGCAGAGTCAGAAGGAGATCCCACCCTCACCAAATCATCTTCTTACAATGCGGAAAGGTATGTTTTATGTGATTTATATTTGAAACTCAGTTAGGTGCCTCCTGCATATTAAGATATGACGTAATGTTATATTCTATACATTATAAAAATAGAGGGTTGCACTTGTAAAACCAGTTCTTGCAAAAGTGATCATGGTGTTCACAGTGTTTTCATAATATTTTTCTATGAGACATTGATTTCACAGTTTTGTTGCAGAGGGTCAAAATCAGAGCTGGCTGGTGTGGCTGAAAAGGAAAGAGATGAGAGTCGCACTAAAACGAAATGCATCCCGAAAAACAAGTGGTCAAAGAAGGCGACACGATCAAGAACAGTGATGGACGATAGAAACAGTAAAGGAAGCTCGAGTAATAGATTTCCTTGATACCATTGCCTTGCCATCTCAAGGAATGAAGAATATATTCCTTTGTCAATGCATGTAGTACTAGTTTATTCTGAACAATGCTAATGGATTCGGGCGGAGATAAAATATAGTGGCCTGCCTGCTCCCCGTGCAGCTTGTGGTTGTAACAGGACTTTATATTTTATTTTAGAGCGTCTAGCTTGTTATGATCCGGGCTTATTTTCACGTGATGGTGGGGCGCAATCGACACAAACTTTTCATCTAGAAAACAGCTGTTTTTTTGGACATCTATATACTTTTAAGTACAGTTTGGAACTTTTTTTATGATTTTAAAAGTCTTCGTTATTTTGTTATTATTTTATTTTGGTACAGGGTATTGTGATGGACAGCTCAATCTCAAATTTAAGTCTGACAAACAATTGTTTTTTTAATAAAATGAATTGATCATTAATAAAAATATAAAAGACAGCTAACATTTATTTTAAGAAATTTCAATTTATGTCATTATAATTTATATGAAAATTAATAGTTACATTTTAAATATGTAAATCACAAAAGACAATTAATATTATTTATTTTGTATAAATGGTTGTAAATTTAACAATTAATATTTTATTAAATATTATTTTATTTTATTTTTTTATAAATGGCCATAAATTTAAATCTTGTTGCATCAATTTGTTACAAAGAAATATGCTTGTATTCATTAAGGTACAACATAAATTTTTAATGTGATTAGATTATTTGTAGACAAAGTCATCATTGACTCTTGCATCAAGCTCCTTAGCTACCAAACCATATAGTGATGCAAATAGCTAAATGATAATATTGTTGTCAAATAGCTAAATGATAATAAGTATTTTAAATAGCTAAATGATTTTTTTGTAGACAAAGTTATCATTGACTCTTGCATCAAGCTCCTTAGCTACCAAACCATAGACTTGTAAACAAAGACAACTAGACAAAATATATTAGATGAATATGATAATGAGTTGCTCGGGAAGTTCTAATCCTAGGAATACAAAGGGACTTCCTTGAATGGTGTCAACTCATTTTGATATTATTAAGTTGCGTTGATAAAGATAATAAGATAAATGATTAAAGCGTTAAAATTCAAGGGGGATAGTAAGGACATGTTCAGATTCGTAAGTGTCCCAGGCTAGGGTTGTGGCTAGCTCGAAGTATTCAAAGTAATCATACCTGAACTCCTCGGTTATTTCTCGTATTCCCTAGAGGATCTGTTATCTCATTTTTAGTGATTTTAGCTATAATTGAGATAACCATAGAATTTTTTTGACAAAATCTCCTAAAAATGCCCTTTGAAGGAGATTTTTGGGTTTTGGGTTTCCATCGCATGGAAACATGTCTTTTACATGCTTCATGTCAATTGTCTTCTGAAACCCGAAACCCAATTACATTCCAGTGTATCGGGTTTTCAGAACTCAGGAGCATCAGAACATACCTTTCAAAAAGCATGCTTCATGTTGCTTGTTTCCCAAAACCCGAAACCTGAACCTTTCCTTTGTATCGGGTTTTTGGAACTTGATAACATCCAAACATGTCTTTTGCATGCTTCATGTCAGTTGGTTCCCGAAACCTGATTTGATAAGAAAACCTTTGTATCAGGTTTTTAGACGTGCTAAGCATGATGACATGGCATTAATGTCGAGTTGTCAGTTAGTTGGCACACGTGTCAGAGGAGGTGTAATAAATGCTAGGGATTTATAAATAGGTCAATTTTACACGTCATTTTTACCTGACATATTTTCACTGCGTGGATTTTTCGTACATGCTCCTTCGACCTCCAAACCCGACTGAACCTCTTGATCGATTTCGTGATCCGTCTTCGACCATTTTTTCAAATTTATTGAAGGTATTTTTCTCTTCTTATCATTTTGAGGTCCTTTGGGGTTGTTTTTGAAGTATTCATTTGGCGTTTTTCCTCTTTTCTTTTTCTTTCCTCTGGGTTTAGGGTTTAGGTTGTTTTCTTCATTTTTTGTTGTATTCCCATAAAAACCTCTTGTTTAAAATTCATCCTGGGTGTTTTCTTATTTTTCCCATGGATATACTCTTTGGTTTTTGAGAAGAATCTCTAAAACCTAACTTACAAGCTTGGTGGAAATTTTACCTGTTCTGACATCCCAGAAACCCGACGCCTTTGTTTCAGGTTTTACAGGGTGTCTGACATCCTTTGGTTTGTGTCAGAGTGTCAGGTTTCGATAGTGTTCAACATAACATCCTTTCTTCACGCTTCAAGTGTCAAGTTTCTCCAAGTGTCTCAAGTTTCGTAGAAGTCTCAATATCCAACTTCTGCTTGTGTCGGGTTCCACAAGTGTTCAACACCACCTGAGTTCCACCTTTGTGTCAGGTTTCACGAAGTGTCTGACACGACCTAGTTTCTGATATACACTGCAGTGTGTCGGGTTTCATGAAGTGCTTGACAGGTCTCAAAGTCTGGTTAGTGTGGCGGGTCTGTAGGGTTGCTCAGTAAGCTTCCAAGCCCGATTGTTCAACCAGAAGTTATCTAGGCATTCTTTCTTCAGGACTTCTCATGTCGGATCCTGGATCATCTAAGGATAAGTCAGACAAGTTAGGAAAGATGAAGTACAAGTACCAGAAGATGGATTCCCCTTCCTACATAGATTGCAATTATGACATCTGAGACATGGAGCTTGGTAACATAGACATGGAGGACTTTTGGAACAGAACCAAGGATTCTTCTCAGAGTCCCTGGATGAAGTCAATAACCAGAAGTGGCCTCCCTCTTGCAGTAGGATTCCCAATGTCTTCTCAATGCCCTGAGTTCATTCTGGCCATGTGCTTCCAATTATGACTCAAATTCTCACTCAGTGAAAAATCAAGCAGGAGAAATCATAGTGAAGTTGGACGGGGGTTACTTTGATGACCTCTTAAGATTGCCCAACTTTGAGGAATATGTTAATGTAGATCTTAAGTCAGCACAGAAATCCTAGGACAAAGATCAAGAAGACTGCATCAGGCATGTGAATAAAAAGTTCTTGATCAAGGCCAAGCCAGTCGTCATCTCTAGGTTTCCCAAGTTTGTCCCCAGGAGTGATTTCATCCTTGAAATCAGTGATATCATCACCCTGTTGAGTTGAGTATTTGGACTCCCCAAGTCAAGAGACTTCCAAGGGTGGATGTATCAAATCATGGTCATTATAAAGAAGAATGAACAAGGGATCGATTGGAGCAGTCTTATAAGTGATGAGATTGATTCCCAGATGAAGACAGTCTTGACTACTGGAAAGTTTTATATGTCATCATATGTCACCTATGCAGCAGTTGGCATGAGAAATTATCTAGGGTTGGATGCAAAGGGAAATAGGGTAACAGAACACATATATCAGTACTTCCCTCAGCTGACAATGAAGGGTTCTGAGGATCAATTCAGAAGAGTGAACGATGCCTTCTTTTATGAAAATATCTGCAGGATGAACCCTGATCTAAGGAAAAGAAGAGTCTCTGATGAAGCATGGGCCGAAGTATCGAAATGGGGTTGTATCTTCTTGCAATTCAAGAAGTTCACATACCTTCGGGTGGTCATGTACCTGGGTGATCCTTTCCGATTGCCCAGGTTCCCAGGTGATAAGCTGATCCTGATGGAGTTGGTTAGACAATTGTTGGATTTTCACAAATTCCAACAGAGTAAGCACAAGGCCTCCATCTCCTTCCCTATTTCCATCGGAAGGTACATGTGCTCAACAGTGGTTAAAGCCAAGAATGTGGTGCATGAGTTGTAGGACAAGTTGAAAAAGCACATGAAGCACAGAGATGGGTTTGATTTCTGAGGAGTCCTTAAGTCATATGGGACCTTATATCTACATGTGCCCAACATAGAAGACATTTGGGTTGATCTTCGGGATGAAGTTGCCATCCGAAGAAAGGACAATAGCAGGTTGACACTTGAAGAGATTCAGATGTTAGATCTATCTGACATCCCAGAAGGCACTAAGGACAATGAAGAGTGTCCTTGACGCCTCGTATGATGGGTTGAATGAAGACCAATATGTATTCCCAGCCATTGATTGGTCCATTGCTGAGAAAGCTTCTATCACAGGAAGAGCTGCTCAAATTCTTGCCCGTACTAAGGCATGGCTCATTTCTTGGGGAATGAGTTATAAAGAAGGGAGTTTTTCAAAGCTAGCTACTTTGGAAGTGGGACCCTCTAAGGGAAAAAAGGAAAAGGATAAGAACCCTTCCAAGAGGCCAATAAAGGTTAAGTTTGTCAGAAAGGGAGAAGAGCAAGGGAACACATCAGTGGCCACTCTCCCACAAATGGTTGAGGTTCTTGATTCACCTCCACCACCAGAACTAGGAAATCTTCCTTCAGGAGAAGAGGTTGGTCAACCTTTCATTCCCCTTTTGGTTGACAGTTCATCAGAGGTAAGTCTTCCTCTTATCTCTCAAGCTCTAATTTCAGAATCATTACCTCCCCCCATTCAACCTCCTTTGCTTCAGGTTTCTTCACCAAGTTCCTCAGCCATGGCCAACATCTTCTCTGGCCTCTCACCTCTCCCCACTGGACCCAAGTTAACCATGGATATGCCTCCTCCTTCTGTGCCTTCATTCCCTGAGTCCATTTCCATGGACACTACACTTGCAGTGACCACCACTCCACAAGCAAACCTTCCTCCACCTGAAGATGTGACCATAACACCTACAATGGGAGAAACTTCTTCCAATATGCCTCAATGGTTAATAGATCAGACCCCAAGGAAGAGGAAGGTGGTAGTTCCCCTACCAGCCTTTGATTTTAGTTCCCTCAAGGTCACTCCTACCAAGTCTGCCAAGAAACCCAAAATAGTTTCAAGGATTTCAGTGGATGCCTCAGGGCATAAGTTTGTGGAAATTGCCACTCTCGTGGCTGAAAAAACCAAAGATGATATAATGGTCACCGATTATCAGATCACAAGGGTTGATCTAGGAAAAGTAACAATGGAGGGAGCACAACAGGATGCACAAGATGCCATGAATGTGTTGTGCCAGAAGCTGAAGGAAACAAAGGAAAATAGAGATGAGCTAAAAGAGAAAGTAGAGCAGCTAACAGAAGTACTACTCAAGCTCTCAAAGCCTCCTGAGTCAACACCATCATCCTCTACTCCTATCAGGTTTGATTTCTCATCGGTACCCATGATTGAGAAGATTAATGAGAAGGGGAGAACGGTCGATGAATGGATCCAGAGGCTGCTCCTGCAAGGAAAAGAGGTCATTGATGACACCGTGGAAGTCTACAAATCCTTGGAGGATATAAAGAAGGATGGAGAGAAAATGGATGATGAATTTTCAGCAGAAGTTGGGAACCTAGAGTTAACTTTTGAAGCTCTCAATACGCTGAAACAGGTTCCGTCCCACATCTTGGTCGAAGAAGGCATCATTCCACATGGGGACAAGCATTTTCAACTGACCAAAGCCATTAGATTCAGAATAAATATTCTCAATGAAGCTTGCAGTAAATTGAGGGAATCAAGAGATCAATTGGTTGATGGCACAAATGACATAGAAGAAGAGCTAATCAAGATCTGTGCTAAAGTGTTGAATGAAAGCTTGAGTATTCTACCCGTTGATGATCTTTACAAGTAGATCCAAGAATCAATTCAGCATGAACCAACTGATGGCTTTAGCCTGGAAATCATTGATAGGTTCGTGAAGATTGAACATTCTTTGGAAACACTGAGGAAACTCAACAAGAGACTGAAGAAACTTCCTGGTAATGTGAGTGATACTCAGGAAACGTGTGAAGTCCTGAGTGATCATTCCACCATGCCTGATGAAGATGAGATGTAGGGCATAATCTGAAAGTTCCAAGAATTTCGGGACAAGCAGGCTTTGCTGGAGGAAGACAAAGATGATGAAACAGAATAGGCATAATGTTTCATGTCATTTCAATCCTGAAATTGACATGTCTTTTTCATTTTCGTTTCGTCATGTAGGAAGCAAATTTTGACTTGGTCTCCTACGTGAGAGTCAAGAAAAATAGGACTCTCATTAAAAAGACTATTTTCTAGGATTTATCCTATTTTCTCTCAACTCCTTTTATTATAAATAAGGGATGCTTATGCATTCCAAAGGGTTGAGATTTTTGGAATATTGAGAACTATTGTGAAGAAGAAAAACTTTGTGTTTTCTTTTAATCATTTGAGGAATAGAAACCGATGCTATTTTTGCAAACTTTGTGTTGTGAGATGTATCTTTCTTAAGATATTGTTCTTATGTTCATAATCTTAAGCTATTCTTTGTTTAGCATCTTGATTGTTTTAATCATTTCAAACATTACATTTTTTATCTAAATATCGTATGATTATTTCGTGCTCTGTGTTTACTCGAAAGAAAATACATTCCTCTCATTTCCTTTCCATTGTGTTTCTTCCATAATAATAATTTCCTTTCTAATCCTTTCCATTTGAAAAAAACAATATCTTCACCTAGTGTGGATATGGATTTTGGGATTCTATCCCAACCCCAATGGTTAGATTAGTGTGAATATTGTATATATTATTTCTGTTGTGTTTTAGATTAGTAATAAACAGGGTAGCCTCACCTGTCTTTGAGGAGGAATTTAATCCCATGTACTGTGGTTGAACCTCATATTTTGGCTTGACAAAATAGCCAACCAATAGAAGATCTTCACTTAGTTAAGTTGAGCTAGGGGTAAAACTGCATCCAGCATTTCTTTGAACTGCTTTTCAACATAATTTAATACTTTCACCCAACATTGTTGCATATCTTGGCAATGGTAGTTCTGACACCCATCCTGTTATGTTAATCAAAATGGAGACTGCATAATTTTCATGAAACCTAATCATTTGGTACATTCTTCTGTATGTGTTATCACTCGGGTAGTCCTAAGGTTTTACAAAAATAGGGTCCATTCTGAAGATGGATTTTCATATTGTAAATTTTCTAACTTGAAGGTGGTTTAGCAATCATACCTCAAAATTTAGTCTAATTATGTTATGAAAATTAATTAATTAACCATTATGGGTTAGTTCCTAAATATGGGCTAATGGTTTGTAAAAAATGGACTAAGATTATCCTTTTAATTCAAGACCTATAAAAACCTTCTTGAAGGGTAATATTGCTTTTTTCCCATAATAATTTTGATAACCATATTTTGAAGCACCTAAAAAGCTTTGATAAGCATTTTTATTCCTTTTGAGAAGTTGATGACTATGCATTTTGATGGATTTTATTTCCTTAAGATATTTTTTTGAGTGAATATTTATTAGACATGATTTGTAATCTTTGAAATTCAGGTATCTGAATTGGCTCTATAAAGAAAATACAGAGCACTTTGTCCATTGACCTTCCATAGCATTTCCAAATTTCCATTTCCAAAATCTGATCGAAGAATTTGATTCTATCGCAACCCCAATGGATATTAGTGTGAACATGTATATATTATGTTGACCTCATGAGTTGGATGGCTTGTAAGTTTTATCAATATCTGAGCAAGTGATTTAACATGTACTATTTTTTGGACGTAGCCCATACCAACATTGGGTGCCCTACGGACATGTCATTAAATATAAGTTCTTTGTGTCTGTGAGGTCCATATTTATAATGCTTCAGAAAAACTTTTATTTCAGAGCTGGTAGAAATATCTTCACTCTGTCATATTAACGGGTGAAACGTGTCCATTGTGTTGCGATTTGCTTCAACAACATAATTTCATATTTTCACCCAACAAGTGTTCAATTTAGCCAAGTAAGAAGTTCACATTTGAAGTTTTCACACTTGAAGAACTCAGATTCCTCAAGAACAAGAAGTTTCTGCAACTTGATATGATCATGCATTATTCTTGTCATAATATTCATATTCTTATATGCACTTCATTTAGAATAATGGTAGCACAACCTGTGCCTTGGGGTGCAACTATTGGTCCTCTTTCCCTTACTCCACCATTGCATGACCTACCTCATGGATCATGAAAGAATATTCCTAAGTTCAACGGTGATGGAAAACAACATCCTGATGAACACATCGCTTCATTCTTTGTTGCATGTGGTGTTCTTAGAGTTTCTCATGAAGATGTCTCTGTTTGACTCTTCATTGAGACATTACATGGCGTAGCAGCAGAATGGTTCTACCATCTCCAAATGCATGCATTACCAATTAGGCTACCATGAGATCTGTATTTGAAGCAAGGTTCAAACCAGCTGAAGATTCTCATGCCTTGTTAGCATAGCTTACACACATGAAGAAGGAGTCTTATGAACCCATGCGGGATTTCATAGCCAAATTCAACAAGCTGATTCGTAAGATTCCAGAGTTAGTCGTTCCCACTCTTGAAAATCCAGAAGTGTTTCTTCATCAATGCTCAACCCCCTGATGTGAGTTTCTTGTTAAGAAGGTATGTTATTCCCGATTTTGCCACTACTCAAGCTACAGCCACTGAAATATAAGATGATCTTATTCTAGCTAGAAAGATCAGAAGAGAGTCATCTAAGCCTAAAAATTAGATTTCTTCTTAGAGTACTATTGATCCTATGATTCAGAAGATGGCTAATGACTTGATCACTTTGAAGAAGAAAATGTCTCAACAAACAACCAACGTTCCTTATCGGGATATTCCTAGATGGAATTTCAACAATACCAATGGAACTCCCACAAGAGATATGAATCGGTTGACTGTTGCTCCCACCAAGATTGGCCATTGAAGCTCCTCCTGTCAATGTACAGTAGAAATAGTTGAGGAAGATGAAGAACTAGATGATCAAGATTCTCATAAAGCTTTCGAAGCTTTAGGATATGCTAATGAGTCTTTTGATGATTCAGCTAGCGACTCCAGCATTGGGTATTTGGAGTACGAGGAAGACGAAGGTGAACACAATGGCCAATCATTCGCAGTCTTCACTCGATCCCAATCTCAGAATCCTAGAAAGCTAGTTGAAGGCTCTAAGGAGAAAATAAAGAAGCTCCCATGGTTATGGCTAAAAGAGGCTCTCCTATCTCAGCATGAACTAAAAAGGAGACAACGAAAAAGGTAACTTCACCTTCTAATTCTCTTTCTCCTGCTCCCAAGGCAAGTACCTCGGCTCAGACCAATGTAAAAAGAATTAAGCCCTCCATCATTCCTTCATATACCACTTTTGACATCATTGATCATGCAAAGAAAACTAAAATCCAAATGTCAGAAGCCGAATACCTTCAGTCCAACCCTGAGCAATTTGAGAAACTTGCCAAATTCATTAGAAGTAAGGCTGTTATTCCTTCATCTTCAAAAGGAATTTTTCCTAGTCCCACTCATCCTTTACCTCAGAGTAATATGACCTCTGTTGCTTCTTCAGGAAAGATCAAACCATTTTATTTGTCCTTACTTATAAACGGTTTTAAACTCAGCAATTACATAATTGACTCAGGAGCCTCTGATAACGTGATGCCCGCAAAAGTAGTTCATGACCTTGGACTCACCTTGACTAAATCTTATGGGTGGTGTTATTCCATGGAAACCAAACAAGTCCCCTTGATTGGCCAAATCAAGGATGCACAATTTGCATTTGTCGCCTTCCGGAAAAGAGAGTAAAAATGACTATCCTGGTTGTTGATATCTCAGCTGCTTATGATATTATCTTAGGAATAAGTTTTTGTAAAGATGTTGGAGGAGAAATCAACATGGATTGGACCAAATCTAAAATTCCATTAAATGGATTTCCTCATGTCCCTCACCCTGAAGCCTCAAGCAAAGTACCTGGTCACTAAATCAGATGATCCTAAGGCTCAAATTCTCTTTGAAGATGCTGGCTTGGGTAATTATTTCATGACATCTGAGGTGCCCTCTATAGAAGTCAAAGAAGAAGATCCTAATGCTATTTGGACCCTTGAGTTCGATGGGAGCTGTTCAACTACTGGTTCAGGTGCTGGCGTGGTTCTTATATCTCCATATTTTGAGATCTTTCCCTTTGCTTTCAAGTTGTAGTTTGATAATACTAATAACATAGCTGAATATGAAGCTTTGTTATTAGGATTAGAAATGGCAAGACAAAAAGGAATCCAAAATCTCAAAGTACAGGGAGATGTCGAGTTGATTGTGAATCAAGTAAGGGGGATTTATCAGGTAAAAAATGATCACCTAAGACATTACAGAAACAAGGTTTGGGACAACATAGAATGCTTTGATGCTTTTTCCATTAAGGCAGTCTTAAGAGATTACAATGATAAAGCTGATTCCTTAGTTGTTTCTGCATCTCTTCTTCTCCCCCACCCACAGTTCAAACAGGACATGTATACCATTGAGATTGTGTATCGTACAAGTGTCCCGGATAACTCAACACATTGGCAAGTGTTTAATGATGATCAACAGGTGTTTTCTTTTCTTGAGAAAGCTGATAATTTTAGTGAACTTTATTTTGAAGGATCAGAATCAGCTTTCGTGAGTCTGTCTCTAATTCATATCAAGAAATTGATGGTGAATTCATCCAGCTCAAAGGCAATAAGATTCTAAAGGGATTAGTTTCTCTGGAAGGTCTGTTTGACAAGCATGACCATTTCATTCAGGGTAAAAGGAAAGCTGAAGGTGCTTCCTCGTCAGAGGTAGATCAAGTTAACCTGGGCTCCGCTGATCAACCACGGATGGTAAACATCGGTAAATGTTGTTCTCTAGAGGAAAAAGAAAGATTCTCTTCACTCTTGAAGAGATATATGGATGTCCTAGCATGGTCATATGTGGATCTAAAGTCTTTCAAGCCCAAGGATGTGCAACATAACATTCCTTTGAAGCCTGAGGTTAAACCCTACAGGAAGAAGCAAAGGCATTACAACCCAAAGATCTCAGGGACTATTCTTGTAGAAATTCAGAAGATGTTAGATGCAAGGATTATCTTTCCAATCCATCATTCCACCTGGGTTGCTAACATTGTCCCTTTCAGAAAGAAGAACGGTGAAATCTGGATTTGTGTTGACTTCTGGAACCTCAACCAGTCTTCATTGAAAGACAATTATCCATTGCCCATCATGGACCAGGTATTACAGACTGTCACTGGATCAGAAATGTTATCCATGCTTGATGGATTTTCAGGGTATAATCAGGTTGAGGTAGCTGCTGAAGATCAACATAAAACAACATTCACCACCCCATGGGGAACCTTTTCTTACAGGAGGATGCCTTTTGGTTTGATTAATGTTAGAGCCACATTTCAAAGGGCTATGGACTTAGCTTTCAGAGATTTAATGGGCAAGGTCATAGTTGTGTATTTGGATGACTTGACGGTCTTCTCTAAAAAGTGAAGTGATCATTATGATCACCTGGAGCAGGTACTCTTAAGGTGCAGGCGTCATGGGATTTCATTAAATCCTAAAAATTCCATGTTCAGAGTAACAGAAGGAAATTTTTTGGGTCATATTGTGACTAAAGAAGGAACCAAGATCGATCCAGAGAGGGTGAAGGCCATCCAAAGCCTTACCCTACCCACAAGCAAAATTGGGGTGCACTCCTTTTTCAGGAAGGTCAATTTCCTAAGAAGATTTGTACCTGACTTTGCTGATAAAACCAAGGATATCCTTGGGATGATGAAAGGTAAAACTCCATTTGATGGAGCACTGAAGGGAAGCTTGCTTTTGAAGAAGTCAAATGGGAAATTTCTCATGCCCCTATTCTGGTATGCCCAGATTTCAAGAAATATTTCATCATGTACAGCTATGCTTCCACACATACAGTATCGGCCATCCTGATGTAGGAAAATGAAGAAGGAATTGAAGCTCCCATTGCTTTCATGAGCTTCCCACTAAAGGAACATGAATTGAAGATGTCACAGATTGAAAAGCATGCTTATGTAGTGGTGAGAGCAGTGAAACATTTCAGGTATTATGTCTTGAGTTCCCACACTCTCGTTCTAGTTCCTGATACCACAGTTAAATCCATTCTGACCCAACAAGAGTTGGGTAGTCAATGGGGTAATTGGATAGCCAAAGTCCAGGAGTATGACTTGGACATCAGACCTACCAAGTTGGTGTGAGGAAGAGGCCTGTGCCAATTGATTGCAGAAAACAATGTTGAGACAGAATGCGAAGAAACTGAAGGTACTTCTTCAGAATTTCCCAAAGTGCTTTTCGTAAGCACGACTGATGAATGGTACATAGATATTGCTTTATTTTTAACCTATGGTGATTCCCCCGCATTTAAGCCAAAAAGAAAAGAGGACAGTTAAACTCAGGTCTACAAGATACATTCTGTGGGACAATGGTATATACAAGAAAGGTATCGATGGTGTATTCCTGCGCTGTGTTGATAAGTCTCAGCAGGTAAGGTTGCTAGAGTCCTTCCACAATCTAGCATGTGGAGGACATTTCTCTTCTTCCGTAATGGCTTACAAGATCTTATGGGCTAGGTACTATTGGCCTACTCTCTTTCGAGATTCAGCTGAATGGGTGGCCAAGTGTGAAGCTTGTCAACATTTTGTTGGTCGTCCTAAGCTGGCAGCTCTTCCCTTGAAGCCTGTGGTGATTGAAGAACCTTTTCACCAATGGGGAATTGATTTCATTGGAGTGTTGAACCCTACCTCTAGTGCCGGTCATAATTATGTGCTCACCGCCACAGACTATTTCACCAAGTGGGTGGAAGCTGCTCCAATCAAACAAGCAACCTCTGAAGCTGTGTGTAACTTTCTCAAGGAGAATATAATTGTTAGATTTGGTGTGCCTCACAAGATTGTTGCTGACAATGCTTCCAATTTCTCATCTCATGAGTTGACAGAATTTTTTTATGGATCTAGGATCACATTGGCTCATTCATCTGATTATTACCCACAAGGCAATGGTCAGGCTGAATCAAGCAACAAAAACCTGGTGACCATAATCAGAAAATTGGTCGATGAGAATCAGAGGACATGGCACAAAGCATTGTATGATGCATTGTGGGTAGATCGGATTACTCCTAAACGAGCTATTGGAATGTCCCCATTCCAGGTGTTGTATGGAATTGACGCTGAAATACCTATCTCTGTAGAATTACCAGCCTTATGATTGGCCAAAGCAGTTGAAGATGAAACCTTTCAAAGTTCTATTGAGAAGAGGATAATGTACCTAGCTAGGTTAGAAGAAGAATGGAGCAAGGTGGTGGATCACATTGCAGATCATCAGAGAAAATTCAAAAGGATATTTGATAAGAAATCAAAGCAACATGATTTCTAGGTGGAGATCTAGTACTTCTCTGGGACAAGAGAAGGGAGCAGAAAGGGATGCATGGAAAGTTTAACTCCTTATGGAAAGGTCCTTTCAAAATCCATCAGCTGAATGGTGAAAATAGCTTCTGTCTATCATACCTTGATGGAGAGTTTCTCCCTCTACCTTTCAGTGGCCAACATTTGAAGATGTTCCACTAGTAATGCAAGATGCTCTCTTGCACTGTATCATAATTTATTTTCTGTTGTGTATCTACTTTCTTTTCTTTCTTTCTTTATTTTTTTTTCAGTTTTTCTTCTTCAGACTCCATAGCCCAATGGATAAAGCTTTTTGATATATGAGTTCTCTTCCTTTGATGTTTCAAAGAAAGTCCCCAACTGGAGCTAGCTGTTATCTCATTTTTAGTGATTTTAGCTAAAATTGAGATAACCATAGAATTTTTTTGACAAAATCTCCTAAAAATGCCCTTTGAAGGAGATCTTCGGGTTTTCAGGTTTCCATCGCATGGAAACATGTCTTTTACATGCTTCATGTCAATTGTCTTCCGAAACCTGAAACCCGATTACATTCCAGTGTATCGGGTTTTCGGAACTCAGGAGCATCAGAACATACCTTTCAAAAAGCATGCTTCATGTTGCTTGTTTCCTGAAACCCGAAACCCAAACCTTTCCTTTGTATCAGGTTTTCAGAACTTGATAACATCCAAACATGTCTTTTGCATGCTTCATGTCAGTTGGTTCCCGAAACCTGATTTGATAAGAAAACCTTTGTATCAGGTTTTCAGACGTGCTAAGCATGATGACATGGCATTAATGTCGAGTTGTCTGTTAGTTGGCACACGTGTCAGAGGAGGTGTAATTAATGCTAGGGCTTTATAAATAGTTCAATTTTACACGTCATTTTTACCTGGCATATTTTCACTGCGTGGATTTTTCGTACATGCTCCTTCGACCTCCAAACCCAACTGAATCTCTTGATCGATTTCGTGATCCATCTTCGACCATTTTTCAAATTTATTGAAGGTATTTTTCTCTTCTTATCATTTTGAGGTCTTTAGGATTGATTTGGAATTTTTCATTTGGTGTTTTTCCCTCTTTTCTCTTTCTTCCCTCTAGGTTTAGGGTTTTGGGTTGTTTTCTTCATTTTCTGTTGTATTCCCATGAAACCTCTTGTTTAAAATTCATCCTGGGTGTTTTCTTATTTTTCCCATGGATATACTCTTTAGATTTTTGAGAAGAATCTAAAATCCTAACTTACAAGCTTGGTGGAAATTTTACATGTTCTGACATCCCAGAAACCTGATGCCTTTGTTTTCGGGTTTTACAGGGTGTCTGACATCATCTTGTGTCAGGTTTTCCAAGTTCTGAAATCTTCCAACTTCACTTGTGTCAGGTTTCCGTAGAGTATCATAACAGTTTCTCCAAGTGTCAGGACATCTTCCAACTTCCACTTGTGTCAGGTTTCACAAGTGTTCAACATCCTCCAACTTCCACTTGTATCAGGTTTCACAAGTGTTCAACATCACCTGAGTTCCACCTTTGTGTCAGGTTTCATGAAGTGTCTGACACGACCTAGTTTCTGATATACACTGCAGTGTGTCAGGTTTCACGAAGTGCTTGACAGGTCTCAAAGTCCGGTTAGTGTGGTGGGTCTGTAGGGTTGCTCAGCAAGCTTTCAAGCCTGATTGTTCAACCAGAAGTCATCTAGGCATTCTTTCTTCAGGACTTCTCATGTCAGATCCTGGACAATCTAAGGATAAGTCAGACAGGTCAGGAAAGATGAAGTATAAGTACCAGAAGATGGATTCCCCTTCCTACATAGATTGCAATTACGACATCTGAGACACGGAGCTTGGTAACATAGACATGGAAGAATTTTGGAATAGAACCAAGGATTCTTCTCAGAGTCCCTGGATGAAGTCAATAACTAGCAGTGGCCTCCCTCTTGCAGCAGGATTCCCAATGTCTACTCAATGCCCCGAGTTCATTCTGGCCTATGCTTCCAATTATGACTCAGATTCCCACTCAGTGAAAAATCAAGCAGGAGAAATCATAGTGAAGTTGGACAGGGGTTACTTTGATGACCTCTTAAGATTTCCCAACTTTGAGGAATATGTTGATGTAGATCTTAAGTCAGCACAGAAATCCTGGGACAAAGATCAAGAAGACTGCATCAAGCATGTGAATAAAAAGTTCTTGATCAAGGCCAAGCCAACCATCTCTAGGTTTCCCAAGTTTGTCCCCAGGAGTGATTTCATCCTTGAAATCAGTGATATTATCACCCTGCTGAGTCAAGTATTTGGACTCCCCGAGTCAAGAGACTTCCAAGGGTGGATGTATCAATTCATGGTCATTATAAAGAAGAACGAACAAGGGATCGATTGGAGCAGTCTTATAAGTGATGAGATTGATTCCCAGATGAAGACAGTCTTGTCTACTAGCAAGTTTTATATGTCGTCATATGTCACCTATGCAGCAGCTGGCATGAGAAATTATCCAGGGTTGGATGCAAAGGGAAATAGGGAAACAGAACACATATATCGGTACTTCCCTCAGCTGACAATGAAGGGTTCCGAGGATCAATTCAGAAGAGTGAACGATGCCTTCTTTTATGAAAATATCTGCAGGATGAACCCTGATCTAAGGAAAAGAAGAGTCTCTGATGAAGCATGGGCCGAAGTATCGAAATGGGGTTGTATCTTCTTGCAATTCAAGAAGTTCACATACCTTCGGGTGGTCATGTACCCAGGTGATCCTTTCTGATTGCCCAGGTTCCCAGGTGATAAGCTGATCCTGATGGAGTTGGTTAGACAATTGTTGGATTTTCACAAATTCCAACAGAGTAAGCACAAGGCCACCATCTCCTTCCCTATTTCCATCGGAAGGTACACGTGCTCAAATAGTGGTTAAAGCCAATAACATGGTGCACGAGATACAAGACAAGTTGAAAAATCACATGAAGCATAGAGATGGGTTTGATTTCTGAGGAGTCCTTAAGTCATATGGGACCTTATATCTACATGTGCCCAACATAGAAGACATTTGGGTTGATCTTCGGGATGAAGTTTCCATCCGAAGAAAGGACAATAGCAGGTTAACACTTGAAGAGATTCAGATGTTAGATCTATCTGACATCCCAGAAGGCACCGGACAATGAGAGTGTCCTTGATGCCTCGTATGATGGGTTGAATGAAGACCAATATGTATTCCCAGCCATTGATTGGTCCATTGCTGAGAAAGCTTCTATCACGGGAAGAGCTGCTCAAATTCTTTCCCGTACTAAGGCGTGGCTCATTTCTTGGGGAATGAGTTATAAAGAAGGGAGTTTTTCAAAGCTAGCTACTTTGGAAGTGGGACCCTCCAAGGGAAAAAAGGAAAAGGATAAGAACCCTTCCAAGAGGCCAATAAAGGTTAAGTTTGTCAGAAAGGGAGAAGAGCAAGGGAACACATCAGTGGCCACTCTCCCACAAATGGTTGAGGTTCTTGATTCACCTCCACCACCAGAACTAGGAAATATTCCTTCAGGAGAAGAGGTTGGTCAACCTTTCATTCCCCTTTTGGTTGACAGTTCATCAGAGGTAAGTCTTCCTCTTATCTCTCAAGCTCTAATTTCAGAATCATTACCTCCCCCCATTCAACCTCCTTTGCTTCAGGTTTCTTCACCAAGTTCCTCAACCATGGCCAACATCTTCTCTGGCCTCTCACCTCTCCCCACTGGACCCAAGTTAACCATGGATATGCCTCCTCCTTCTATGCCTTCATTCCCTGAGTCCATTTCCATGGACACTACACTTGCAGTGACCACCACTCCACAAGAAAACCTTCCTCCACCTGAAGATGTGACCGTAACACCTACGATGGGAGAAACTTCTTCCAGTATGCCTCAATGGTTAATAGATCAGACCCCAAGGAAGAGGAAGGTGGTAGTTCCCCTACCAGCCTTTGATTTTAGTTCCCTCAAGGTCACTCCTACCAAGTCTGCCAAGAAACCCAAAATAGTTTCAAGGATTTCAGTGGATGCCTCAGGGCATAAGTTTGCAGAAATTTCCACTCCCATGGCTGAAAAAACCAAGGATGATATAATGGTCACCGATTATCAGATCACAAGGGTTGATCTAGGAAAAGTGACAATGGAGGGAGCACAACAGGATGCACAAGATGCCATGAATGTGTTGTGCCAGAAGCTGAAGGAAACAAAGGCAAACAAAGATGAGCTAAAAGAGAAAGTAGAGCAGCTGACAGAAGTACTACTCAAGCTCTCAAAGCCTCCTGAGTCAACACCATCATCCTCTACTCCTATCAGGTTCGATTTCTCATCGGTACCCATGATTGAGAAGATTAATGAGAAGGGGAGAATGGTCGATGAATGGATCCAGAGGCTACTCCTGCAAGGAAAAGAGGTCATTGATGACTCCGTGGAAGTCTACAAATCCTTGGAGGATATAAAGAAGGATGGTGAGAAAATGGATGATGAATTTTCAGCAGAATTTGGGAACCTAGAG
Source organism: Taxus chinensis (assembly GCA_019776745.2). Classification (NCBI taxonomy): domain Eukaryota; kingdom Viridiplantae; phylum Streptophyta; class Pinopsida; order Cupressales; family Taxaceae; genus Taxus; species Taxus chinensis. Next base: position 222,813,018 of record CM034157.1, read on the forward strand.
TTAAATTTTGAAGCTCTCAATACGCTGAAACAGGTTCCATCCCACATCTTGGTCGAAGAAGGCATCATTCCACATGGGGACAAGCATTTTCAACTAACCAAAGCCATTAGATTCAGAATAAATATTCTCAATGAAGCTTGCAGTAAATTGAGGGAATCAAGAGATCAATTGGTTGATGGCACAAATGACATAGAAGAAGAGCTAATCAAGATCTGCGCTAAAGTGTTGAATGAAAGCTCGAGTATTCTACCCATTGATGATCTTTACAAGTAGATCCAAGAATCAATTCAGCATGAACCAACTTATGGCTTTAGCCTAGAAATCATTGATAGGTTCGTGAAGATTGAACATTCTTTGGAAACACTGAGGAAACTCAACAAGAGACTGAAGAAACTTCCTGGTAACGCGAGCGATACTCAAGAAATGTGTGAAGTCTTGAGTGACCATTCCACCACACCTGATGAAGATGAGATGCAGGGCATAATCTGAAAGTTCCAAGAATTTCGGGACAAGAAAGCTTTGCTGGAGGAAGACAAAGATGATGAAATAGAATAGGCATAATGTTTCATGTCATTTCAATCCTGAAATCGACATGTCTTTTTCATTTTCGTTTCATCATGTAGGAAGCAAATTTTGACTTGGTCTCCTACGTGAGAGTCAAGCAAAATAGGACTCTCATTAAAAGGACTATTTTCTAGGATTTATCCTATTTTCTCTCAACTCCTTTTATTATAAATAAGGGATGCTTGTGCATTTTAAAGGGTTGAGATTTTTGGAATATTGAGAACTATTGTGAAGAAGAAAAACTTTGTGTTTTCTTTTAATCATTTGAGGAATAGAAACTGATGCTATTTTTGCAAACTTTGTGTTGTGAGATTCATCTCTCTTAAGATATTGTTCTTATGTTCAGGATCTTAAGCTATTCTTTGTTTAGCATCTCGATTATTTTAATGTTTTCAAACATTACATTTGTTATCTAAAACTCGTATGATTATTTCGTGCTCTGTGTTTACTCGAAAGAAAATACGTTCCTCTCATTTCCTTTCCATTGTGTTTCTTCCATAATAATAATTTCCTTTCTAATCCTTTCCATTTATAAAATTGAACAACATCTTCACCTAGTGTGGATATGGATTTCAGGATTCTATCCCAACCCCAATGGTTAGATTAGTGTGAATACTGTATATATTATTTCTGTTGTGTTTTAGATTAGTAATAAACAGGAAGCCTCACCTGTCTTTGAGGAGGGATTTAATCCCATGTACTGTGGTTGAACCTCATATTTTGGCTTGAAAAAATAAAAGGACTAAGGACACCAATTGGTGACGATCAGGATCAATAATGAACAAATAGATATTGTTTGATATGATAAAATTTTTAATAGGATAAACACTGATAGAAGACCTAGAAGCTTCTCAACACAAAGTTGGGCTATAGGGGAGATAGAAGCCTTTGGAATTCTGAAAACAAATATTTGGGATTATTTAGATCGCTAATGAAAGAGACAAAGGTTTGGTAACCGATCAATGACGATTGGGGATCAACGATGATCTCTGTGGATATTATAAACTTTGTAAAGGTGGTCTTAATGACTGGATCCAAATCAGAACCGAATAGGTCTGAGTGGGATGGTTTACATTGTAGATAACTAACTATAGACCACTACTAATGTAAAATCAAATGATAAAAGATCAAATAATGGTACCAACCTTGATGGATAACTTGAAGGTGATGAATCCTTTTAATAACTTCTCATCAATTTGATGATGCTCCAAATAGTTTTGATAGGGATGTCTTGATAATATTTGGACACATTGATGTTGTATCAGGTGCAACAATTCCTTATCAAACACGGATTCTAATTAATTGGAGAATGGATACAAAGGTTGATTAAATAGAATCGACAACGTTTGCAATGATCTTCGTTGATTATAGATCATCGTCAATTTCACCGTAGAGGTTAAAACCAACAAGAGGAAGAATGGAAAATGGTTAAAACCACTTTCCATCTAGGATACTAGTATTTTAGGAAATAGTGGGAGGTTAGGGATTTTAGTTGTAAGAGGTTAGGGGGTTAGGATATGTAAGGTAAATTGGATAGGTTGGTATCTAAGTGGTTAGGGGAGGGTAAATGGGTTTTTAAGAAGATAAATTGGGTTTTACGAATAAACTTACATGATAATTAGGATAGGGATAATAATATAGGTAATGATAATTTGATTGATGTGTGTTAGGTCACATAGGGATGAAAAAGGGTTGTCTACACATATACCAATGAGCCTAACATACAATCGAAAGCATTAAACATATGTATCGGAGAACCTAGATGATTACATATGACTTCCTAAGACATGGGATGGTACACTACTAGAACACAATGATTTGAACTTGAATAAAATTCAAAACTAGAACTATGAATGTGAATGAGCATGGGGCAGAACCATACCGAACTATGATGACTGTACTGCACAGTCATGACCATGTTGTATGGCCTAGAAATTACTATGAATTATATTTTGTAACTTTCTAGATTGGTAACCTTCCCATATTTATCTGTCATTGTCAAACAATAGTATTCACACATGCAATGATGCTCTTTATATGGACTGGTCATTATCTCAAACCCTAGTCATGGATGAAGATTCCTACAAAAAAACATTACAAGGGTTTTGGGAAACCCCATGCATCATTGATATTAACACTGCTTTGAAGAGGCTTCAAACCCCACGTTAATCTCCACTAGCATGTGATATCTAGATAAATCAATAAGAATTGGTAAGTTCTTTGACCATGGTTGATTTGACTTGGATCTTGGTAGTATACTTAGAGAGAGGATGTTTGAGAGATTGTGGATTATATATATGGATACCTTGACCTAGTTTTTAGCTTCAGATCTGATGCAGGTGATTTTGTAATGAATTTAGATGTGACAATGTTATTTTTAGGGGGTTTTGTATGTATTTTACAAGTGTATGAAGTGAGTGCTCTAGTTCATTGCATTAATAGTTCCAGGTTAGAAAAGTAGGTAGTGTTTACTTGTTTATTTATGGTTCCGTAGATGATTTATCTAAGAAAGGCCGACCCAAATGAAGTATAAGACCTGAAAAAATATATCAATTTTATAACAAAGTTGGAGTACATATAAGTCTAAGAGCATACAAGTAGGTCAAAACCAAATATAATGTCCTAGCAAATTTGCATAGTCCTGACTGGAAGTGAGAATTATTCCAAATGAATTTTGGACCTGATATACTATTGTTTTTCTATTGATTTTGTGCATTTTATTCTAGGAATGTGTTGACATGTTAGTGTGCAAGAATTAACAACTAAATAATGGACCTCAAAATTTTTAAAGTGGGAATGGAGAAGTTGTATTTATCATAACAAATGTTTATTGTCAAATCAAGACTTACCAAAGTGTAAATTACCACATTTGAGTGTCTACATTTTCCCCACCTTTAAGTATGAATTGAAAATTTCATGTTTAAAATAAATTTAACCAAAGTTTGTAAGAACTATTTTCCTTTCCTTGAATGTATGTTTTGCATTTGTGTTGTTTTGCTTGGTGTTAGCATGGTCCACGATGAAATCTACAACACAAAGTGTTGTTAATGTTCATGATAGATGATTGACAGTAACTCAAATAAAGCATGTAATGAAAAATAGTTCAATTTTCATATATATGAAGTGCAAAGACATAAACAAGAAAACAACACACATGTTTTCTTATGGTTTGATTTTTCTTGGAAAATTTTATTTTTTAAACTTTGTTGAAGGATTAGGGGTGATTAGTCCCTAATTTTTCTAAGGATAAAAAAGAGTGATAGCTGCATGTAATCCAACCTGTAAATTTGTAAGAGAGAGAAGAAGAAAGAGGTACAAATTCACCGTTATGAAGGAAGAAAACCTTGTACTAAATTTATTAAAAAAATATGGTATCTTCCCCTTTAAGTGTGATGGGAGAGGAAATCCTGTCCATGAAGCACTTCTCTCCTTCACTTCTTTCCATAACCCGATTGCAAGTGGATATAGACCTAATTTTGCAAATAAGGACATATAGTACAAACAAGAATAGGTGCCCCCAAAATCTCCCCATATTCCAAACAACCGAGGATGATATTAATAAATGCTAAAATATGTTAAGAATTTGCTAACAACGCTGAACTAAGAAGGAGATCCATGCACCTAAGATTCCTAAAATTTATCCAGAAGCTAAATGTTGGTGCAAAGAAGGAATGAAAATGTTCATGCCCCCTATATTGACATGAACCGAGTAGTCTCAATGTTAAATTTTTTAGAAAACTTGTATTAATAGGTCAAACTATGAAAATGCTAAAAATACTTTCTAAAATTGTCCCCACTTATAAACATGTGGGGGTTAGGACCGTACTATATGGTTTATAATAAAGTGCATGGTGTTGACCATGCGCTGATTTTACCAAAATTTTGTGTATGACTACATTTATGGGTGCATGTACCATGTTTGTACTTGCATCTTCCACCAGAATTCTATTTGTATCTATTGAAAATGTAGACTAAACCTAGATAGATGACCCCTCTTTTGAGGCATGTGAAAAAACCATGTTAAGCATGTGGCTAACAAGAATTAGGTGTGTACTAGCAAAGGAGAATTTTGAGAAGCTATGTAGAGTGTTGTATAGGTTGCCACTTTGGAGAACATATACATATAAAAGGAACAATGTTTGTGCATGGTGGAAACCATGGCATGAAAAAAAATGCCAACAACAAAAAGAAAAACCTACATAGTCGATGACAATAGTAGTGTAAATGCATGTAAACACAAAAATAGTGAAATCAAATGTAAGAATTATGAAAATAATGTCTCACAAAATGAATGAACCCTACAAACATGGGACACCCATGGTGTCACAAGACAATCAAGGTGTGTAGACCTACAAACAAGAGGAAGTAATTGTAAAAAAGATAGGCATGATGCCACATACATGGGACAACCATGGTGTCACAAAAACAATCAAAGGCACATTTGCCTCAAGAGAATAAAATAAGAAAGTGGTGACACACACACACACAAGAAAGTATGTATGATACGATATTTTCAAAACATGATAATATGATGTAGTTGCCAACATGAGTGAAATATGTGAAATAATATATGTCAATGTTGCACAAGAAACATGTGCTAGTCCTTTTAGTATGAAAATTAGGAAGTACACAATGTATATAATTGAGCATAGATGAGGAAGTGTAAAAGAACTATAATATAACAATAACACCTGTGTGGAGGGATTTTCCCCAAATGATGAGAATGTAAGGAAACATGAGTGCTCCTATAAGCATCTACTGATCTATAAGTCTTGTATCCAAATCAATATACCCAATGAATACAAGTGTATAATAAATAAATTATTCTATCTATCAAACCAAAGTTATAAACAATATGTTAAATGTAAAGTGTTAATACTACAAGTAAGATGCATGGGTCATGCTTTTGAACTTTTTACACATATTTGATTTTTTTTGTATTATATTAGTGCATAGATATGTAAAAAAATATGGATAGAAAGAGAGACACCTAATGATATCCTCTTTATGAGGTAAATGAGCTATCAAATAAGGGAGATTCAAGCATTTGTGGCGATGCAAATGCTAGCGAGACTTTTGTAGTGACATAGTCCAAAAAAGGTTTTGTAGATGTGCACTAACATGTGTAGAATGATACTTATATGGTGTACTAAAGGAATGAGTGTGTCGACCACAAGGTGGTATTAAGAAGCTATGGGGGTAGTATATGCACTAGAGGACTGACATAGGACTCTAGGGGAATGATAACATTGAGAAACACTACATGTGATTGTAATCCTATGAGGAGGGATATATTTATGAGATACAGAGTGTGAAATCGAAGGCCTATTTAGAGACTAATGAGGATCACAACTGAGAGAGGAAGTGTGTAAAAAAAGGGACTACGAGAATCCATAGAATTGGAAATAAAGTGCAAGAGTACTTACCTAAGGAGTAATGCAGAATTGTTAGGGCTGTGAGAGACATTGTGCACAACTAAAGATCTATTCGTAGAAGGACTAGGAAGAGGAACTATAGAAGGAGAATTAGGAATGGTAGGAGAGGTGGCCTCAAATGGAATACCTCTAATGGTGATAACCTATTAATTGTGGATGAACTTAACACATTGGTGTATAACCAAGGGGATGTCCCTAAGAGTACATAAGCAAGGGAGACCTAACTAGAGGGTGCCAGAACTAAGAGTAGAGGCAACCAAGAATGAATTTGATGTAGTAATAGGACCAAAAATGATGGGTAGAGTGATGTGGTAGTAGAGATAATTTATATCAAGTTGAATATTTTGCATAGAGATGAACAAAGATTGAAGGATTTATAGAGAGAAAACATTATCCTTATTGTGTTGACTAACAAAAACACCTTGTATGGGTATGTGATTAATCAAAAAAGGAATGGAAAATGAATTTGACATTAGTGTATGTTCAACTTCAAAATAAAAAAAAAGTGATGTTCAAAGAAGAATATAGTGTATGATTAGTTGTGCCAACCATTACATCTAAGGGGTGATCATAAGATGGTGGTAAAGACACCACATAATAAGCATTATGGACATATAAGGAATATTTCACATTTTCATGCTTAGTGTTGGCATGTGTTTTGGCAAGGGAGAATTCAACATGAAAACATGACAACTTTACCCTAGTGTCAACATTTTTCCTTGTAAGCCCTCCTAATAATTTATGTGAATCAATTTTCCCTCTATGTCAAGCCTATCCTATCGTTTCAAGTGCTCATATGTGTTGTACCAAAATTTTCCATGTTTTTGTAATGTAATAAATATCATGGAATTCTTTTGATGTAATATTTCTTAAGGAAGATTCTTCAGTGAACCTAGAAAGGCTATTTTTAGCCTTTCTAGGACCGATGTGCATCCCCAAGAGAGAATTGAAGGTCCAAATTCATAGAGAAGTGGTATTGAGTAGCTATTAACATTGTGTAGGTGGTTTAGGAATATTTAGGAAATATTTTAAGGTTTAGAAATAATTTAAGTCAAAGCGGGTTTTTGAAGGTTAAGGAGCTTGCAGTTCAAAATGACACCTGATCTTCGAGAATATATTTTGGGAGCTTTGTATTAAGTTGGAGGTAAACCATGATACCATTAGAAAGGTAATTAATTTCTATAAATGATGGTATTTTCATAATTTATCACAAGAAACAGGTGTGTCTTCCCACAATATATTTTCAGCAAGCACAACCTGCGGTCCCAAGAAAAAGGATATTTTTGAGGGGGTTTCAGGAAAAATATGAGCACGAGACCAATAAAATTATTCTCAAAATGTTTTATAGAGTCAAATTCATATATATACATGCTCAAAAATACATTTGGATGCTCTAGAAACATCATCGTCAAGCCTCAGTCTAAGGTAAGCTTTTGGGACTTGGACAAATTTGAAGGTGTAACCATGTCATCACAAAGTGATGGCATAGTTTTGTACCCCATCTATCCCATCCCCTTGGGATTTATTAGGGACACAAAAATATATCCATTCCCAAGTTATCCCATTGGATCATCATGTCACCTTGACAAAGCTCAAACTTGTCAGTTAAGCCCCTTCTCACCTTTTCTCAACTCTTCCCATCACATAATCACGAAGTGCCACTTGTCACTTCTAGGTGAGGGCACACTTTCCTATCTCATCTATCCCATACCCTTAGGATAGTTGGGACATAACAATGTGCCCCATGCCCAAGTTGGCCCTTGATTCTTCATGTCACGCTAGGAAGGCTCCATAGGCCAATTTTCAGCCCCATCTCCTCTCTGCCTCACCGAATCAACTTCCACCACTTGTCCTCTCTAGGTGAGGGAGCATTTTCTTACACCAACTATCCCATACCATTGGGATATTTGGGATACACCAATGTTCCCAAGCCTAGCCCTTGCTCAAGTCCTCCATGTGACCTAGTTTAAGCCCCCAAGAGCTTTTTGGGTGTTTCTTCTTCCACCTCTTCTAAGTAATCTCTGCCCGCTACTTGTCAAGATGAGGAGAGGGTGAAATTTATTACACTAGATTTATCATTGCCTTGGGAAAATTGGAGCACAAAAATGTGCCCATTTCCAAGAGGTTTTAAAAATTAAAAAATTTACAAAAATCCAATGGTTGTGATTCTTCCCTCCATGTATGTTCAAGAAAGATGCTACCAAAAGAAAGTATAAAATCCATTTCCATTCATTATTCCTCTATTTTTCTTCCATCCCTCCATTTTCACTACTATAAAACACCCAAGAAGTTTATTTTTTTCAAGACTCCATGCCTTATTTTTTCCAGATTGAATCCATAACCAAAAACATGAAAAATCATATCTCCCAACCTTGTAATTAAAATCAGACGAGATTTTCACATCCTCTCTCTCTCCTAGGTGCCTACAAGAAGCAAGAAATAGAGAACTTAGAGGTACCCCTAATTTTTAATGGAAAAAAACCCTAGCTTTCTTCGCTAGCTCCCACTTTTCAAATTCCCACCATTCCAATGGAGGGTTCAAGCTATAATTTTGAGCACAAAGTGTAGAAGACAAACATATTCCAGAGAAGCTGATTTCATGTCAATCCAAAGTGTGGAAGACCAATTTCTAAAAAAATAAAGTATGTGGTGCTTGAACTTAATATTAATATAATTTTCCTTGAAATAACAAAACCTTTCAGAGAAGTTATCTCAAAAAACAACCGAGATGAAAAACTAGGAGATTCAGGCCAAAAAAGAAAAAAGAAAAAAACAACTTTCTAAAAATAGATTTTTTTTGAAAACGTCAAAAAAATCTTTGAAAGTGTTCTACGTATGTTGGGGATTCCAAAAAACTAATTTCAAGTGATAAAAGAGACATTTTCCAAAATAACAACTCCTAGATCCTAACGGCTAAACATAGAAAGTTTCGGTTTTGAGTGAAAAAATTTAATTTCATCTATGTTTTGGCTCATATTGTTGCTTTTATTGGTGTAGTAGCTAGTTAACACGATGACATATTCTCCACTACCATTTCAAGCTTCTGGTGTGAGGACAAGTTGTACAACTCTGACACCATGTAGTTAAGCACGCTCGACCTGGAGTAGTACTGGGATGGGTGACCTCTTGGGAAGTTTCAGTGTCGTTGCCTTCTAATGTCTTTGGGCATAATTTGGTGAATACATGGTGAGCCCAGTGCTCACGTGGTTGCATATGGCTCCATATTGTGGGGGTGTGTTGGCGTACCAACTGGTTAACATGATGAGATCCCTCTCCATTACCAGTTCGAGCTTCTGGTGTGATGGGAAGTTGTACAACTCTGATACCAAGTAGTTAAGCGTGCCCGTCCTGGAGTAGTACTAGGATGGGTGACCTCCCAGGAAGTCCCAATGTCATTGCCTCCTACTGTCGTTGGTCCTAATTTGGTGAATACATGGTGGGCCCATTGCTCATGTGGTTGCATCTGGCTCCATCGTGTGGGGGTGTGTTGGCGTAGCAATTAGTTAATATGATGAGATCATCTCGACTACTAGTTCAAGCTTCTGGTGTGATGGAAAATTGTAACATGGTATCAGAGATGCACAACTTGCCATCACACCAAAACCTTGAACTGGTAATGGAGAGGAATCTCATCGTGTTAACCAGTTGCTACGAGGAATACACCCCCATCAAAATGGAGTCACCATAACCAGCTGCTACCGCCAATGAGCACTGGGCCCACACATTTAAATGGAGCCATAAGTAACCGCGTGAGCACTGGGCCCACCATGTATTCACCAAATTAGGCCTAACGACATTAGGAGGCAACAACACTGGGACTTACCGGGAGGTCACCCATCCCAGTACTACTCTAGGTTGAGCATGCTTAACTAGTCGGTATCAAAGTTGCACAACGTGCCGTCACACCAGAAGCTTGAACTAGTGATGGAGAGGGATTTCATCATGTTAACCAGCTGCTACGCCAACAACTTTTCATCAATATGAAGTTCAAAACTTTTAGGTGTAAGATTTTTTTATCTCTATCATCAGAGTACTCAAGTGTGGGTGACAATGATGTTACCCATATGGACCTGGAGGTCCTAAAAAAAAATGTTAGATGGACCAAGGGAGCATGTGGAGGATAAGGTCTACACAAGTGGGTTGTATGTAACATGTGGTCATATTGTGACTGTTAAAAGTGTAGTGTTGTTTTTGGCATGCTCCCATAATTATAATCTAGACACCCAAACCATTAGAGCTGATGAAAACTCGGTCCTGACGGTACTCACTGCTAAGGAAATCTCTCAATGCATGCAAATTCCAGTCTAGAGAAACATGGTCTTCATTTTAAAAGAGTTTTCATTAGCTGAGTGGTGTAAGAACAAGACATATCTCTAAGGCCTCGCTTTTGGTTCATAGTTGAAGCAAGGTAGAAATACCTCTCGTATGCTGAAGTATCTCTCCTAAAATGATTTCCATGAAGGCTTCTCAGATGTGATCATCCTCTCGAGGTAGCTAATGGAGAAGAAACAATAAGATATTTTCCATGACCGTATGAAATTATTCATTCTCACAATCATCAAGGGAAGAAAAATCATAGATTGGGGGAAAATACTGAGTGACAACTTGCACCATAAATTGCTTCAAGTTCCAGATTTCAAAAAGTTCTTTATGACTTCATACATGTTCTATGCCCTTACAAGCACGAGGCTATTCAAGGGTTTGAAACTCACCCAAAATGTTTATTAGAAGGCTGGACTACATATGATAAGTATCAACACTTGGGTTTGAAATAAATCAACCAACACTTTACAAGAGTAAATGATGTGTTCACGATGTTTGTTGTCAGATTGTTGGAAGGGAACCCTCACTCTAGGATGTCTTTGCAAGCCACTCCTTTAATCAAAAGGTAAAGATCATTTTTCATACAATTTTCAACATTATCCTACATCTGAGTGTCTAGTTTTAAACTTTCTCCACAAAGGTTGCCACACTACCTCAGTGACAAAATCATGTTGATCGAGCTTTGTAGGCACCTTATTTATGTCAATAGTATGTTGAGAAACTGAAAGAAGAAGACGATCACTTTCCCTATTTTGCTAAGGATTTTATCTTGTAAAAGCTCTCATGAGGATACCAACATAGAAGCTTCCCTCTAACTGATAAAAATGTACTCATACACTCTAAGGGCAGAATTCATTATCTGAAGTGATTCAAAAACTTTTCAACTACCCAAATTACATCATGTTCCACAAGTTGAAGTCTATTGGGTGCATTGTGCCAACAATTTCAAAGTTTGAGAGAGAGATCAAAATAGGATGGGAATCAAGATAATTTGAGGATTTATGCTTGATTGGTATGAGTATGGAATTTAAGATGATGATTAGGATATGTATGACCCAAAATATTAACCAATGAAATCCTCACCCCTTTTCGCAAGTGTCTTGGAGCATTAGCAAGTCAGGGGATATATATGAGTGGAATGAGATGATCATCAAAATATCAAAAGAACGGTTCAAAATGAAAAGGGTTGTACTCATTTCAATAGGTAACTTCCAAAATATTAAAATGCATGCATCCCACCATCCCTCTTTCAAGGTCAAGGGGAAAGCTTCTAGCTCAACTCACTCGAGAGAAAACCCAAAATGAAAGGTAGTATAACAAGAAGCCCCTCGCTACTGAAGGTTGCATAGAAAGGTAAGAACAACACATGACCCTATGGTATATTTGGAGCAAGGGGAATTTTATCTAGTTCATCCTTAAGTACCTCATAAATCCCAAAGCTTATCATCATTTGTTTTGGCACTGGCCCCACTTGCATAAAATGTTCCTTCTCACTCTGAGTAAGAAATTGCAATCTTGCCAAATGATAAGCCAGAGAAAAATGAGATATTTCCTTGGGTACAGGAAATGATCACAACATAATCCCACACATCTCAATAGGTGGAGGTCCTTGACTTCTCAACTATCGCCTCAATGGTTAAAGGAAAAAATGGAAAATTGGCCAAAGAAGATTCATGCTTCTTCAGTGGCACTTATGGAAATTAATATGTAGAACTAGTTCAAGCAAAGGTGATCAAGCCCATTTAAGAAATGAATTTCACTGAATATGTGATGACCACCATTCCCTTACACCCAAAAAATCATGAGAGAGGTGCACATTTTTTCAAGGATTATTCCACTCGCCTTCTCGTGAGGAATCTAGAGTATAAGGATAATATTAATCAGTTGGATGATCACATGAAAACATTCACCTTGTACATGAAAAATTTCACGGACCCAAATTCCTCTTCATATCTTCTAATTGAATAAGTTACTCCCATCAATAGCTTTAATCCAGATTCCATTCGAAAGACACGGGGTTTTACCATACAGGGAAAAGAAAACAACATGAACAAGATTGTGGAAAAGGGGAAAGAGCTACTTCTGGGGATGATTTCATTGTTCAAGTAAATTTGTGTGACAATCAATAAAGTTCAAATGAAAAGGGATGAAATAGAGAAAGAAAAGGAACACTGGGATCAAGTGTTTCCATGGTGACGGAGATGGAGAAATCTCATTCTCAAGTATTGATATATAGGAAGGTATTCAATTCTCCATCTGAGGATTTGTCACATGTATGGGCCATAAATCTTATTACCAGGTATGACATGTTGAAACATGCTCTAGGGGAGTTGGATTGAAATGATGAACATGACTCTAAGATGTAGGATGATGTCAACATCAAGATAAAATATATTAGAGTGCCCATGATCGATGATAACACCTCTGTGGATGACTTGTTGTAGTCTTTTAAATAACTTGTCAAACAAGAATTCGGGAATCCCTTTTCCTTAAATGAGGAATCACTAGAGTCCCTCACCAAGATAACGGTTGTGATATCAAGCACTGTAAAGAAGCATCAATCTTGGTTCATAAAGTGTAAACACATCAATGCTATCTCGAAAAAATTAGATCGAGTCATTGAATTTTGTTCATGTTCCCCAAGCTAAGAAATTTACACCTGTGACATCCCAATATAGTAGAGAGTTCAAAGGAAAGGATATCTTCCTAGAGGCACTCAACAAAATTCCACCTGAGAGTGAAGTGGAATCAACAAGAGCATTGTCTCCATCTGAGTAGTTCTCTCTCTCTCTCTCTCTTATTTTCTCTCTCTTCCCTCCCCTCCCTCTCTTCCTTCATGTTCTATTTCTTCCTTAGGGGGGTTTGCACTTTAAATTTGTCTTATTCATGTTTTTTATTATTCTCTTTTGTCTTATGTGACTATAGCTGATAATGTAATAAGTCATCCTTAATTAATGAAAAGGGGACTTAATTTTATTCCTAGGAAAATGAAGAGTCACATGTTGTAAAAAGACAAATGAAAGGTCATGTGGAGTGTAGGTGTAATGCCCATTTTGGTGTTGACTCCTTTCCTTGTTGTTTTTTACCCTGTTGTCAAGTTTAGAGGCTCACATTATGAATCCAAGTAATTGGTGTAGGTGCGAACTTTGGCACTATAGGAAAGTTACCGTAATAACCAACTTCGTTAATAGTACCTTAGTCCTTGTTGTTGTGTCGATGGTCATGCCTTGGATCAATTTCACCCCGGGTAGATATAGACAAACAGAAGAATATGGAAATCAAAGAAACTCAGAGCCCAATTTTTATTGCGTCACCAACAGCCCAAGGCACAGGTAAGAGGCGCACGACAGAAGGTGTCGACATGAAAATGGATGTGCCCTTGGCGCAGGAAAAAGGCAGGTGCACGACAGAAGGTGTCGACATGAAAATGGATGCGCCCTTGGCGCAGGTAAGAGGCGCATGACAGAAGGTGTCGACATGAAAATGGATGCGCCCTTGGCACAGGTAAAGAGGTGCACGACAGAAGGTGTCGAAACATGAAAATGGACATGACAGAAGGTGTCGACCCATGGCGCAGGTAAGAGGCGCATGACAGAAGGTGTCGACACGAAAATGGATGTGCCCTTGGCGCAGGTAATGCACGAAGAAGGTGTCGACATGAAAAGATGCGCCCTTGGCACAGGTAAAGGCGCACATGACAGAAGGTGTCGACATGAAAAAGTCACGCCCTTGGCGCAGGTAAGAGGGTATGTCGACAGAATATGGACATGAAAATGGATGCGCACCTTCAGGAGGCGCAACATTCTGAGCGCTGACAGAAGCAGACCCTGTCGACACGAAAATGGATGGCCATAACTTTTCACAGGGAAGATTCATGCAAGGTTGGACTTTTTGGAAAGCTTATGAGGTCCTCTGTCCAACTACGACTGGATATATTTAATTGGGTGGGAACAAGTTCTTAAAAATGCAAAATACAGTTCTCCATGGGTTTGCTAGGGTTCTCACCTACCACCATAATGAGATGAATTAAATGCAACCTAGGTGCACCTTCAGGAGGGTACATTTGAGCGCTGACAGGAAGCAGACCCTGACCCAGATATTCAGACGGCCATAACTTTTCACACCTCTCACGCATTCTGTCCTATAAATTTAAGGTGGGGTTCTTAAAAATGCAAAATACAGTTCGCCACTTAAGTTTGCTAGGGTTCTCACCTACCAAAGGATTTGGATTTCCTCTCTCTTCCCTCTCTCATTCTTCCTATAAATTGTAAGGAGGGGCTTCTTTCTAAAGGTTGGACATTCTTGTTTTGCCCCTCCCTTCTTCTCTTTGGCAGGTGAATTTGTGGAGTTCAAACCTCCCATCTAAAACTGTAATGCAACTTTGCCTCTTGGCATTTTGTAGTGTATTGTATCAATATTTGGAGTAAATAATGCATGTCTGTGGATGATTCTCAACCCTCTCTATGTTCATTTGCATCCTCTTGATCTTTCACTACAAATCTGGTTATCTGTGCATGATCTTGCATTGCATTTTATGGTTTATGTTTATTGGCAAGACAGGTGTTCTTCATTCCTCGGTGCATCACCTTTGTAGTTTAGGTTTTATTTTTATGCATCTTCTTACCTTGTCTCCTTGGCAAGTTAGTTTAGGTTTTGAGTAAACCCTCTGCATTTTTACGTGTGCATCTGAACAGAGGAATAGGAACCGGCCTTCATCCGGAGAGCTTTTCCGATTTCGCAAGGTCCCACACTTGGGAAAAGCTCCATGTTATGCAATCACACTGAGAGTCTCAACCCATCGAGTTGCAGACATTCAGGGGTGCTGTGATTCACCATCAATAGTTTTGGCATGCCCGGTGGGACCAAGAGGTCATTCCACAAGATTTGAAGGAATTTTCAAGAATCTTGGACTAAAAATTGCAGGTTTTGCAATTTAAGATTTTTCACCTTCCAGGCTGAACTTTGAAATCGATTTTCAAGGGCTTAACTTGCTCAAAACAAGTAAAAATTTCACCAGTTGATAGATCGGGGGATAATCTTCAAAAGGGTATTCTTAGATTTTTGAGATTTTGACTTTCAAAATTTCATGGTTTTTGGTATTTCAGGTTTTCCCAGTTGCCTTGCATGACCTGAGTTTTCACCTGTACCTTTCGGAGATTAGTAGCTGCAAAACAATACCCCCATAACCAAATTGAAGAGTTGTATCTTCTGGGTCCTTCAAGTTTTAAATTCTATTTTTAATATTGTCAGGTTTGGTGTGTAACTTGGCATAAGCTAGCCTTTTGAGGCTCATTATCTAACACATCTGGCGACTCCGAAGGGGTAGAATTCAGTGGTATAGCAGCAAAAGTTGCCCAGGCATATGAGAAGAATTCGAACCAGGTCTGATACTCGAGAAGAGGGGCTATTTGTCCACTTGCAACTATCACCAGGAGGAGGAAGGAGAGGAAGAAGACCACGAAGATCACCATCTCCACCTAACCGGACTTTGTCTACACCTCCACCTGGTAGACCTTTTCTCGCATCAACAAGGGTTCTCAGGCCAATCAGAATGGTGCAACCACCGAATCCCTTTGTCAATTTCACTGGCAGCAGTCCACTTGCCCTCAATGCACAGAATCCAGTTCCAATTGCAGCATTGAAGAACATTCCATTTTTCACTGGAGAAAATCATACCACTCCTGGTGATCATGTCAAAGACATTGCTAACGTTTGTGCAATCCATGAGATAAATGAAATGGATGTTGCTGTCAAATTGCTGGCATCTTCATTCAAAGGGAAGGCATTGCAATGGTTTAGGAGCCTTGGAGCTGGTACTATCCAAAATTGGAATCAGTTATGCATAGTTCTCCATGAGCAGTTTGGAGAAAAGGGAGACAATTTGTCTCTACTAGAACAATTGACAACTATCAAGAGAGCTCCCAATGAGCAGCTGACTGACTTCAACTTCAGATTTCAAAGGTCTTGGGATAGGATTCCAGTGGCCGTTAGGCCAACAGCTGAAGGTGCTTTTCTATACTATCTTAAGGCTTTGAATTCTGATATTTCTATGTTAATTCAATCTATGGGAGGCACAACCTTACCTGCTGCTTATAGCATTGCCATTAGGGCTGAAAACTGTCTTATTCAAGCTGGTAAGCTGGCTCCTAGGCCTCCCATGCCCTTGTATCCAAACTTAGAAAATCCAAGCACTAGTCAAGCACCCACTTTGGCTCCTATTCCCACTCCTAGAAATCAAAGTTCAAATGAAACTTCTACTTCATCCTCTAGTGCTTCAAATGAACTCCAGGAGGTTATGAAACAATTGCAGAACCTTGGAAATGAGCTGGTGACTATCAAAAGACAGCAAGCTCAAAGTGCTAGACCGTATCAGCCTCAAGCGCAGTACCAGGCTAGGCCCCCATACCAACAAAATAGGTCACCAGCTCAGGCTGCAAATCAAAATCAAAGCCAAGTAAGGCCTCCCGCTAATAGACCATTTCAGCCCTATAACCCCAATGTTGCATCTGCTTCTAAAGCATTAGTGCCAGTCCAAAACAACATAGCTCAAGAGTATGATTGGTGTTTCCCATGCAATGAACCTCACAACCAATCTATGTGCTTTAATGGTGCTTTGAACCAAGCCTTGATGGTGACAAATACTGGCGTTGAGGGTGAAGTGAGTCAAGAAACAAATCAGCAACAAGGGACATCTCAGCAAAACACAGCTACAAATGATACCGCACTTGCGAATTGGCAAGCTGAGGATTTTTGTGGCATGAATCAAACAATTTCTCAGAGTGTAGCAGCTAACACAAGATCAAAGAAGAGGAATATTGGTGAAGGGCAGTCATTGGCTCCAAGTGATCTACAACCTTCCATCACTCCACAAGTTGTCGGTAAGCAAAATGCAGCTCCAAACATGCAAGGACAGCCCAAACCACCTTCTAAACCAACTCAAATGCCAGCTGTTGCTGCCCATGCACAAGAAAGGAATGCACAGACTAAAGGACAACAAAGAGATGTTTCATCCCCATTTAGCATCATTGATCAAATGAAGAAGACAAATGTGAATATATCAATGTGGGAATCTTTATCCATCCCAGGCCAAAGAGATCTTCTACAAGCTGCCATGAAGAATTGGTCAACTTCGAACCAGCAGGTCCATATGCAAGAGAATGTCCTCACAAATGCTGCTCATCCTGAAGGGAATCATGGAGGACAACAAGGTAAAGTTTTGAAGCCCCCTCCATTCTATGTTTCATTAATCATTGGGGATAAACTAGTACACAATTGCATGATTGATTCTGGGGCAAGTAGTTCTGTCATGCCCAAGCAAATAGCTGATCAGCTGGGTCTCCAATATGAAGTCATATCAAAGGGGGTAGTGCAATTGGATGGGACAGCAGTAGCAATGGTGGGAGTGATTAAAAGTTTGAATCTTACCTTGCATGCATGCCCCAATGTTACCGTTTTGCAAGATGTGTCAGTGATAGATTTGCCACCACTATTTTCCCTATGCTTATCAAGGGATTTCACAGCTAGAATTGGAGGCTACTTATCTGCTGATTGGTCACACATGTTGTTCAGAACAAGATATGGTACTAAGGTCACAATCAGATCTGAACCAATTGCAAACTTTCATATTGAGCCTCATACTCCAAGCCAAATCAATGCCAACTGTTCAGCATTTGATCAAGAAGATTATCAAAGCACAGATGAAGCTGACACCAAAGTTGGAAGCATCCCAGATTTAACTCTTGATGAATGGGCAAGCAAGGTACATGCTTTTGATCCCTACCAAGAAGTAGAAGAATCTGAGCTAGGAGTCTATTGCATACATGAAGAAAACCAGCCTATTCCTAGCATCACCAAACAAAACCATAAGGATGACAATGAGGTATGGAAATTATTTTTCGATGGATCAAGGAGTAGGCAAGGTGCAGGAGGAGGAGCTATGCTTGTTTCACCTCAAGGCATCAAATATTATTCAGCTTTTCGTTTCCAGTTTTCTTGTTCAAACAACACAGCTGAATATGAGGCCTTGATTCATGGACTTCATTGGGCTAGGAAAAAGGGCATAAAGAACTTGCAGGTGTTCGGGGATAGCGAGCTGATCGTCAATCAAGTCAGGGGACAACATGCTACAAAGAATGACTTGCTAAAAAACTACAAGAACAAGGTATGGGACCTCATTGAGGATTTCGAAGCTTTCAACATCGTATCCATACCTAGGAAGAAAAATGAAGCCGCGGATAGGCTCGCAGCAGTTGGAGCAATGTTTGATGTGGTTGACAACATCAAAAGGGAAAAAACACAGCCACATATCCATGTGATTGTGAGGCCAGCAGTTACAGGTAATAACATAAGCTGGTAGGTGTTTGAGAATGATCAACAGATCGTCAATTTCTTACAAGAAGAGGCTGAATTCTCAGCTAGGAATCAGGACAGATTAGAGCAGCAGTATGGGGATCAAGTAGTGCAGTTGCGGACAAACAAGCTTCCCAAGGGTTTAGTAACATTGGAGTCTATCTTCAACCCTAACGACCAGTTCCGTAAGGAAAAGGCTAACATACAGGTCAAGAGAGAAGATTCAGAGCCAATTCTGGTTGGGGAAGGCAAAACACTTCAAATTGGCAAAGTGGCCACTGAGCAGGAGAAATCAGATTTCATACAACTTTGCCAAGAATTTCCAGATGCCTTCGCTTGGAGCTATGAAGACTTGAGAGGTTTCAATCCAAAGTTGGCACAACATACCATAGAATTGGATCCAGATGCTAAACCCATCAGGCAGAAGCAGAGACCAGTCAACCCTCACATTGAGCCTCTAATGAAGAAAGAGCTAAACAAGTTAATAGAGGCAAGCATTATATTCCCGATCAAGCACTCAAGCTGGGTTGCAAACTTGGTTCCGGTCAGGAAGAAGAGTGGAGAAATCAGGCTGTGTGTAGACTTCCGAGACCTCAACAGGGCATCTCTTAAAGACCATTACCCACTTCCTTCAATGGAACAAATATTGCAAGTGGTATCCGGTTCGGAGAGATTCTCTCTCTTAGATGGCTACTCAGGGTATAATCAGGTAATGGTGAAGGAAGATGACCAGTTCAAGATGGCTTTCACCACCAAATGGGGCACATATGCCTACAAGAAGATGCCATTTGGCCTATCAAATGCTGGAGCCACTTTCCAAAGGGCAATGGATATGGCATTCAAGGGGTTGATCAATAAAATAGTTCTGATATATCTTGATGACATCACTGTATTCTCCAAAAATGCAGTGGATCACCTCTTTCATCTGAGGCAGGTATTTCAGAGGTGTAGAAGATTTGGGGTATCATTGAATCCCAAAAAATGCATATTCCTGGCTCACGAAGGAAAACTTCTAGGCCATATTGTTTCAAAGGAGGGATTGATGATTGACCCAGAAAGAGTTGAAGCAATTCGAGCGTTGCCATTGCCAAGTCATAAGAAGGCTCTTCAAAGCTTCTTAGGAAGGATCAATTTTGTCCGCAGGTTTGTTCCAAACTTTGCAGCTCTCGTAAAGCCAATAACACTGATGTTGAAGAAGAGCATGGCATTTAAGTGGACATCTGAAGGCAAGGCAAGTTTTGAGGCAATAAAAGAGGCTATATCTCAAGCTCCAACTCTCGTCAATCCAGACTTCTCCAAGGATTTCATGTTATATGCCTTTGGTGGTGGAGACACAATTTCTGCAATCCTGGCACAACAAAACAAAGAAGGATTAGAACAACCAGTTGCTTTCTTCAGTCAAGGCTTGGAGGAATACGAAACTAGGTACTCTTTCATTGAAAAGCATGTCCTTGCAGTGATCAGGAGTTTAAAGAAATTCAAGCACCTAGTCTCAAACAACAAGATCCAATTATTGGTCTCTCATGCGGGAGTCAAGGACTTCCTTCTAAACAAGGATCTGAATGAGAAACGTGCAGGATGGATAACTCGTGTCATGGAATATGACATCGAGATCAAGGTCACCAAACTAGTACGTGGGAAGGGACTATGTGAACAACTAGCCTTGAGTCAACAAGTTGAAGCAGGTGATGAAAAAGAGACTGTCTTGGTATTACAGGGTGGTCAAGAACAGGAAAATGATGATGTGCCTACTCCTTGTTGGACTCAGAGTATGATAAACTTCCTACAGACAGGCCTATGCCCTCCAGAAATGAGCAAAGCAAAGAGGAGATACTTCATATTACAAGCCATTCAATATGTGCTTGTTGATGGTGTTTTGTTTAAAAAGGACATCAATGGAGTTTTATTGAGGTGCATTGGGACGGGTCAAATTGAGAGGGTGTTACAAGATTTTCATGATGGAGATTCTGGAGGACATTTCTCCCCATGAGTAACAGCTCTCAAGATAATGAAGGCAGGATATTATTGGCCGACAGTGTTCAGTGACTGCTATACATGGATAAGAAAGTGCAAGAAATGTGCACTCTTCACAGGAAAAGAAAGACTAGCAGCACTTCCATTGCACCCAATTTTGGTTGACCAACCATTTATGCAATGGGGATTGGACTTCATTGGGGTCATAAATCCAAACTCAAGCCAAGGCCACAAGTGGATTCTCATGGCAACGGACTATTTCACCAAGTGGACCGAAGCAGTAGCGCTCAAAGAAGCAAATGAGTCTAACATACTAGACTTTTATGAAGGAATAGTGACCAGGTTCGGTGTGCCGGCCACTATCATATCAGAAAATGCATTAGCATTCATAGGTTCCAAGATTACAGAATGGGCTGTCAAGAATGGAATCTATTTGAGCACCTCTTCAAATTATTACCCGCAGGGTAATGGACAGGCAGAGTCCACGAACAAGAATTTGCTAAGGATCATCAGAAGGACTCTGGATGAAAACCAAAGGACATGGCATACCAAGCTAAGATCAGCATTGTGGGCTGACAGAATAACGCCAAAGAGGTCTACTGGTAATTCTCCCTACAAGTTGGTCTATGGGAAAGAGGCAGTATTGCCTATATCATTAGAATTGCCAGCATTGGAGCTCATGAAGCAGTTGGAGTTGTCTGAGTTCAAACCAATGGAGGCCAGGTATGCAGAGTTGATGGAATTGGAGGAAATCAGAGAGCATGCAGTTCAGATGATTGAGAAGGATCAGGCCTTAGTAAAAAGATGGTTTGATAAGAAGGCAAGAGCAAGGACCTTCCAGGAAGGGGACCTAGTCCTGAAATGGGATGCAGATCGGGCAAAACCAGGAAAGCATTCCAAGTTTGATGCCATTTGGAGTGGCCCCTATATGGTCACGGAATGTAAAAGTAGTAATGCCTTCCAATTGTCTACATTGGATGGAGAAGAACTCCCGATTCCGGTTAACGGAATCTATCTTAAACATTGCTACTAAAAGGAAAAGGTTTACCCTTGTAAATATTAGCCTAGATTTAAAATTCCTCTAAGTGCGTATGCACATTGTCTTGTTGTAGTTAGGTTTCAATTTCCCTAAGTGCTCGGCACACAGGTTTTGTTGCTCTCAGGTTAATTTCTACAGTTCAGCATGCTCTCGAAGAAGGAGTTGCGATACCAAGCTCGGGATCAGAGATCAAGTTGGTTTCAGGTTATTACTTATGACTCCATGCCCAATGGATTGCTAAAAGGCCACTGATCTTCTACCTAGCAGGCAGGTGATCCCGTTGAGTCACCAAATTGTTGTAAATATCTCCCCCCCCGGGTAGATATAGACAAACAGAAGAATATGGAAATCAAAGAAACTCAGAGCCCGATTTTTATTGTGTCACCAACAGCCGAAGGCGCAGGTAAAAGGTGCACGACAGAAGGTGTCGACATGAAAATGGATGCGCCCTTGGTGCAGGTAAGAGGCGCACGACAGAAGGTGTCGACACATGAAAATGGATGCGCCCTTGGCGCAGGTAAGAGGTGCACGACAGAAGGTGTCGACATGAAAATGGATGCGCCCTTGGCGCACAGAAGGTGTCGACATGAAAATGGATGCGCCCTTGGCGCAGGTAAGAGGCGCAGAAGAAGGTGTCGACATGAAAATGGATGCGCCCTTGGCGCAGGTAAGAGGCGCACGACAGAAGGTGTCGACATGAAAATGGATGCGCCCTTGGCGCAGGTAAGAGGCACATGACAGAAGGTGTCGACATGAAAATGGATGTGCCCTTGGCGCAGGTAAGAGGTGCACAACAGAAGGTGTCGACACGAAAATGGATGCGCCCTTGGCGCAGGTACAGAAGGTGTCGACATGAAAATGGATGCACCCTTGGCACAGAGTGTCGACATGAAAATGGATGCGCCCTTGGCGCAGGTAAGAGGCGCATGACAGAAGGTGTCGACACAAAAATGGATGCGCCCTTGGCGTAGGTAAAGGCGCATGACACAGAAGGTGTCGACACGAACATGAAAAGTTTGAAATGAATGGATTTGCCTTGGCACATGTAAGGGTATGTCGACATGAATATGGATGCACCTATGGCGCACCTTCAGGAGGCGCAACATTCTGAGCGCTGACAGGAAGCAGACCCTGACCCAGATATTCAGACGGCCATAACTTTTCACAGGGAGCTCGGATTCACGCAAGGTTGGACTTTTTGGAAAGCTTACGAGGTCCTCTATCCAACTACGACTGGATATCTTTAATTGGGTGGGAACAAGTTCTTAAAAATGCAAAATACAGTTTGCCACTTTTTAAGTTTGCTAGGGTTCTCACCTACCACCATAATGAGATAAATTAAATGCAACCTGGAGGTGGTTGGGGTAGATTTGGATTTCCTCTCTCTTCCCTCTCTCATTCTTCCTATAAATTGTAAGGAGGGGCTTCTTTCTAAAGGTTGGACATTCTTGTTTTGCCCCTCCCTTCTTCTCTTTGGCAGGTGAATTTGTGGAGTTCAAACCTCCCATCTAAAACTGTAATGCAACTTTGCCTCTTGGCATTTTGTAGTGTATTGTATCAATCTTTGGAGCAAATAATGCATGTTTGTGGATGATTCTCAACCCTCTCTGTGTTCATTTGCATCCTCCTGATCTTTCACTGCAAATCTGGTTATCTGTGCATGATCTTGCATTGCATTTTTTTTATGGTTTGTGTTTATTGGCAAGACAGGTGTTCTTCATTCCTTGGTGCATCACCTTTGTTAGTTTAGGTTTTATTTTTATGCATCTTCTTACCCTGTCTCCTTGGCAAGTTAGTTTAGGTTTTGAGTAAACCCTCTACATTTTTACGTGTGCATCTGAACAGAGGAATAGGAACCGGCCTTCATCCGGAGAGCTTTTCCGATTTCGCAAGGTCCCACACTTGGGAAAAGCTCCATGTTATGCAATCACACTGAGAGTCTCAACCCATCGAGTTGCAGACATTCAGGGGTGCTGTGAGTGGAGGGTGGTTGAAGACCTGTCAACTTTAATTGCATTAATGAAGTAACACCCCCACCCATTACTCCATCTTGTTGGCCGTCTGTTTTCCATTTATTGGTTTCATTGACTCCTTGGCCTGCATTTTGCAGGAGAAAAATGCCAAGTTTACATTTTCATGGGTGGGTGGTTTGATGAGAAGAATTTAAGACTGGAGGGAAGTATGGACATCCATCCAGCTGAGCTGCTAGCAAAGAATTTCAGGATATTTGTTGTTCAAAGCTTTCTGGTAGTTGTGGTTCTTGGTTGAAGGCTTTTAAAACCAGGCATGTTAAGTCTAAACTCTGCAACAATTTACTACCTTTTTACAATTTCATGAAATAAATGTTTCTTCTTCCTGTAATGGCATCTTGAAATGGGAATTTGTGGTGGAATTTTGATTGTCTGGGGTGTACTAATTTCCCCTCTGTTCCTTCTCTTTGAATCTACATTTGTTTTTTTGGATATTGCTTTGCAAAAAAAGAAAACTGCATTCTTTTTAATCTGTTATTTTACTTGGAGGTGAGTAATGTTATACTGTGGGGAATTTCTCACACCCACCTCCCCATAGGGAAAGGGGTTTAGATGGTAGGATTTCATAGCTACTCTGAATACTGGTAAATCTTGGATGCAAGGAGACATAAATGTATTAGTAATTAATATCTCTCTCTTGGGTTTTTCTTGAAATAGTTATTTATTAGTCTATTCATGAGTGGCAATAACATTTTGAGTGAATATATTTTATCAACAAGGAATCTTGTATTTTATTCATTTTCAGAGGTAATCTTGTCATCTATAAATGACTCCTGAAATTCGGTAAAGTTGGGCTGTGTTTTGCAACTTAACGGTATTTTGAAAGTGTGTATTTTCTTCTGATTAAAACAGAGGTTTCAAAACCTTGTCTGGGTATTATTATTTACTACTTGTTGCTTCACCTCTGTGGTGACTTGCTAGATTTCTGGCCACTAGTTATATGTTGAAATGTGGAAGTATAGGAATTGGGGGAACACAAGTATTTTATCCCTGAAATCATACCTCATTATGTTGGTGTTCCTCTGAGGTATATTTCCTTGTTTCATGGCATGGGTTTTGGTTTTCATCCCCAGTACTCTGTTATGATATTTTCAGGGACATTTATGAACCCTTATCTCTACCCTAGAGATAGTTACTACGATCTGAATCCATAATCATTTGGGAAGATCTGTCATTATACTTATTCTTTTGAGGTTTCTTTTCATATGTTTGTATACCTGAATCTCTGAATTGGTTGTAGGTACATTATAATTTACATCATGTAACCTATATGACTATTGTGGCCTCTTTGATCAATTAATATTTTCATTCTGAAACTTTTCTATGTTTTGATCTTGAATGTGATGTCATTTTCTTCTGGGAACTATGACTGGATCGACCAAAGTAATTGGGTTTTCTTGCTTTGAGTGGTCTCCTCGGTTAGAGTGGATTGATGTCTTTGGAAAGGAAGCTTTGTAACCCTGGCCCTATTATAATTACTCTTACCTTAACTTGGTCAAATTATTCCTTGTTGAGAGGTTATTGAAATGATGTGAATCATTAGTGAATGTATTATTAATGGTCATAAATTAATGACCAAACCTCTGTGTTGGTTTTAGATTTGAAATGTGTTTGGGATGAGTGTTCTCATTATTGAAATAGGACTCTTGTTAACTCATGACATTTGGTGTTACGTCATGAGGATAGTCTTGAGATTACGAATGGAATTTATTATATAAATACATTGCTGGCCTATGTCGGAAAAGTGTTAAAAATTATTAATGACATTTGGGGGTTACTTTCCGTTATATTATTTAGATAAGTTGTCGATTATGAGGGGGTTTTTTGCTAAGATTAATGGTTGTTTGTGACTCTTTTAAATGCATTTGAAGAGTGGCATTGATTATGTTAACTTGTAGTACTTTTAAAAGATCTTGTAAGGAAGAGGTGGTAAACTTCTTGTTTAGACTGTAACTATGGATTGCTTCTTTTGGGGTTACGAATCCCATTATGCTATGAAACCCAGAAGGATGTTTAGATGGTAACCTCATCTTAAATGGACTTGAAAATAGGAGGCCTTTTTCTGCCCCGTACTTTGTTTATCAAGTAACTTGGTTGTTGAGTAATGCCCATCTTGGGTTTTGTCAGCTATCCTTCTTCTCTTATCATTACCTTGTGGAGTCTCTTTTCGATGAGAGAAATTAGTTTGTGGGTTGAAATTTAGTTTTCAACTCCTTTGATCATGTGATGATTTACCCTTCTTACACTCGTTTGGTTGCTCTAGTTTTTAGGCCAATGAAACTTTCCTCCTGGAAGGACTGATTTACCTTTCTGTTTCGCATCTATGATTGTATCTAGTATGTTTTGGGCTTCTCAAAGATTTTAGTGATGGATGGACCGAGTATTAGATTTCAATCACGTAATCTATAGGATTACATGATTGAAATCCCAATACTCTCTTGACCTTTGTTCTTAACTGGAATATTTGACTTCCTTCTTGTTGGTTGGAAAAAAAATCTTATCTTGTGTGAAGAATTTTGATTAGTGATTTGTGATTTGATCCATTTTTGAAATAGAACATTCCTTTCATGTTATTGTTAAATGTTAGCTTATTGTTGCAATGTGTAGCCTTATCATGCTCAGTTCTCATGAACTGACTCAAGTTAATACTTGTGCAGATGGATTTTGTGAGTAGATAAAAGGAAATATTGATAAAGGTTTCATCGGTTGTTTTATGAAGTTCCTTGTAAGAATGTCTAATGTGTTGTAAATCTTTCAATGGTGCTTGTAATGGAGTTTGGAAGGCCTCTTGCATTGGATTTTCGGTATTTGTGAAACAAAGTTGTCTTATCCTTTTGTAGCAAAACTTGTAATTATTATTGTGAGGAATAAAATTCAATCATCACCTTGTTATGTGTATTTTCTTTATGATATTATTTCAGTCATGAAAATGTTGTAGCATGGCTTGACCAATTTTGTTACCTTCTTGTTCTCAGCCAAAGTTCAATCGAATCTTTTGACACCTTTGGTTTGTGTGCCATGTTGAATAGAAATGTTATAACCGTGTTTAGTTTTCTAGTTAATTAATCATAAATTTCTTCTTTCGAGTCATAAAAATTTCATGTTTACTAACCCTCCATGGTATTGGCATCAATGCTATTCTAGGCATGTTTTAGTGGGTTGGACAATCCTTTTTCTAAAGTTAATCAAAAATAAGAATAAAATGAATACATAGATGAATAAATAAATAAGATAATAATGAAGTTGTGTTTTTTGTAGATAAAATTAAGAGTCTTTAATTGGAAAGAAAGGAGTTATCTACCAGTGTAAAAGAATCTACCCTCATTAACCTTAAGCTTCGAATTAAACTTTATCCTCATTGTTTTGAAACATTAAGTAATTTTAAAAGTAAATCATTGTTGGCTATTGGGGGTATAGTTAGATCTTAGTTAGTAGGGGAGTTTTGAATAAGAACACATTAAGTATAATGCTTCCATTTTGGGAACCCCATGTGTATCCTTTGTCAAACTTAATCAAGAGATTGCTAAATGAAGCTTTTACCCAAATCCAGTTGAACTCTTAAGTCTCATTAAAAGACCGGTTAATAACTAAAGAGATCATGATGATGAAATAAATTGACCTTCTCACTCTAACCTTCACCATAGTACTTTGTAATCTTCTCTTAAGCGTGGTTAATTGTTGATCCTTGCACAAGGAGGTTGTAGTTCTGAACCTTAATGGCACTCCACTTCAGTTGGAGCTTACGCTCGTCACCTTGTGCAATGGAGGTCTGAATCAAGATTCAGTAGCTTGGGTATGAATAAGAAACCTTGTGAGAGATGGAAGGTGTCCCTTTTGATCAAAAAAATTTAGCTAGTTTTTCCAGTCTTTAGATGAACCTCCTTCAGAAAAGTTGTTCTCAAGCTAATTAGTCAATAGTATAAAAGAAATAAGTTCACCTTTGTAAGAAGAATTTCTGAATCAAACATGAATCTTCTAGATCGTAAAGTCAGGTCTTGAAAGACATTTTTAGTAAATACATAACCTTAAAGGATTTTACACCGTGGGGTGTACTCAACTATGACTGTGTATTATGGTTGGTCTTTTTTGTGGTGCCTTGTCAAAGAGAAAAGTGAACTGTCCTTGATGGGTGTTGAGTGTTTCCTTGCTATCTATGTGGTCATCATTGTGTCAAGATGTTTGAAGAGTTAGTTGTAGCCATTGTGACCACCTGTTGTGTCGTTCTATACTTCGAACAAGTCAAAAAAAATTATCTTGTATTTTTCTATGTTGTCTTGTGTGTCTGAAATAGTGGGTGTTACACTTGGTATCAGAGCGTAGGTTCATGCTCTCAGAACCTCTGGGACAAATTTGAGTTGTGATGGTGTTACATGATGGTGTTGCATGATGGTGGTGGATATTGCAAGAGTAATGTGGTTTAAGCGTGATGTTAACTATGTCGTAATTGTGATGTTGTGAACGCACATATTTTGTATGTCACTTAGTGTGTAATTGATGGCATGTTGATGTGTTAGAGATGAGAGTATTCTCTCTCTCCTTTTCAGGAATTCTATGTGAATTTGAGTGTGAAACATTGTTTTGTTGTGTGTGTGGAAGAAATGTGATTGTTGATTTTAGAGTGTTGGATCCTTTTGGCATTTGTGATGTGTGGGTGTGTTGATATGTTGTGTGACAAGGTTGGTTGTAGTGAATTGGATTTCTTAATGATGTCATTATCATTTGTGTAGAAATGTGTGTATTCCCATGTTATATGGTAGTTGAATGTATGTTGTAATTGTGCTCATCATAATTGTAATTCATGTGATATGTAATGATTAATGTCATAAATTTAGGGACATATGGTGGGTATATGATCCATATCGTACAGTGATTTCACTTGGGGTGCAACATGTGGTGATGTGGTATACCGTAAACTGTGAATGTAATGTATGTGATTTACCATGTATTGGTACTATGCGTAAGATGCTATGGTTAATGTGTGAACCACCATTGTGTTAGTGATGTAGTTGCATGTTATGTTGTGAACCTTACGCTAACCGGACTTGAGGGAAATCGGTAAAAGTGTTTGTTTGGAGTGAGGGAATGTGTACCATGGGTCAGTAACTCGAGCTGACATTAGGCTCAGTAGATGATGACATGTGTCCTCTCTTTCTCTCTCCTTGTGGTTGTTGTATGGATGCAACCTAAGTGTAGCTATGACTGTGTTTAGCCTTGTCGAAGTGGTGGCGGGATGATTCAGATAGAGATGATGACAGTTGTACTATTGATATGTTGTTTTAATGAGATGAGGCTCGATGTTTCGAGTGCCAGCAACTCATTGAGTACCCCCTTAGTGGCCAGATAAGGCCACATAGTCATCGTAATGTGCTATTCTTATATGTGTATTTTATTTGTAAATTGAACTTTTTATTTTATTTTTGCAAGGACCAGCAAGTTTTCTTGATTGCCATGTTTTATATTTTTGGGCATTTCCTTGGTTTGTGGTACTAACATGTGGATTTTTGCACTAACTATGGCTATTTGGCCATTTTTTTTTCTTGGTTTTGGATCTTCTTTTAAATTTTAAGATTTTACTGCCTTGCCCAAGGCTTGTACTTTGCCACTTGGCATTTGAATTGGATTGCTATGCTGGTTCTATTGTCGTGATGTGTGGAATAGGGTCATGGGATGCACCATGGAATGGTTGGACCTATGGACCCACTTCATTGTATGGGGGTATGCCCCAAGGAGTTACAGATAACTAGTGGGTTGTTGAACCATGAGTTATTATGTCACTTGTGTTAGGGGTGTCTGGACTCTATGTGCCTAGGGCCATAGGGAACCGACCTCCTTGGGGAGGAAAAGGAAAAAATAAGAGACTTGAGGGAGGCATAAGAGATTGAGGGAGGCATAAGAGACTTGAGGGAGGCATAAGAGACTTGAGATGAGGGAGGCATAAGAGACTTGAGGGAGGCATAAGAGATTTGTGAGTTTGTGTGTGTGTGTGATTGATGCTTGTGTGAGGTATGCAGAGTTGTTATGAGAGTTTTATGATGTTTTGGTTGTGGTGTTATGATGTATGTGTTACTCATGTTAGTTGGATATGTTTTGTGATGTTGTGGATATGGCATTGATGCCCTTGTTGACTCTATGTACATGTAGCTATTTTTCTGAGTTATGTAAAATCTTCATCTGTGGAATTGTGGAAATTTCAGGTTGTTGTAGTACACTTGTGTTTGAGTATGGTATGACAGTCATAGATGTGTGACCAGTACTATGTTATGTGGACCGAGTCTATTCTCTTCCATATTTGGTTAAGCTTTTATGATGTGGTACAATCATGAAAGTATGTAAAATTATGCTTGTGAATCTTTAGTGTTGTGTATGACCCTGGTAGGGTGTTGTGATTGCAGTTCATGTTGGGCACCCACAAGAATGAATAAACTAAAATTCTACAACAATGAAATTTTAAAAGAACTTGAGTTAAGAATAATGTAAATGGAAAGAGTCTAATTAAATAATGAAGTAAGAGAACTGCCAATCTTCACAGAACTTTGAAAGTTAAAATTCTGCCAAAATGTTTCTAAGGCTACCCCGTGGTTGTGCTTTAACGACTGAAATTTTAACCATAGGGTGCACTTTCACCTTTATCTGTTCCTTGATGCTTACCACCTTTCCTTCCTTCAATGTTATGTCACATCGAGGATGATGCTTTCTTAAGGGGAGGAGAATGTAATGCCCCATTCGATGTTACTCCTGTTCATACTTCGGTGACCTTGTTGCTAAGTGTTGAAATTGTTGTGCTTCTATTGATCATTAGTTGGCTTCGACCTTGTCATAGAGAATAATTAGCATTCCTCCCTTTTGTGCCTCTTGTGTTGTTGTCGATGTTTCTAGTTTGCTGGCCCATTGCAATGTCCTTTATGATTTTCCTATTAAAGGAAAATTGTGTTCTCGAATTGTCGAGCTTGACTGTCCGTCATTATTAATATGAATAATAATTATTTTTTAAGTTGATAATAATAAAAATGATAATAATGATATTATTAATTTTTTGTGTCGATCGGCCATTATTTTATAATTTTAGTTTATTTTTTCCTGATTAATATGATATTTATTAATTATCTCTTATTTTCGATTATTATCGATTTTGATTATCTCTATATTTTTTTTTCATTCTGATCGATCCCGTATTGAACCTTTTATTGCTGAAGAAGGGATTACCCTGTCATGGTTCATGGTTGGTCGTTTCCGTTTTCACTTTTGAAATCAACCACTAGGTTTCTTCCCCTTGGTTGATTAGGCCTACATACGTGTTGTTTTAATCATTTAAATTAAAGGAAAATTATGATTTTTGCTCTCTCCAACATGCCAGTTTGTATTTTTTATCTTCTTGGTTATGCATAGGATTATTGGGTTCCTTTCTTCCTTGGTTTCTATCTTGTGAATGCGTGGAAGGGGAGGAGGTTGTGTGGCACAAGTTTTTTGATGGGGCTATTAATTAATGCTCAAATTAATCTTTTCACCTACCACCCTTTACCTCCTTAGCAACACCTGGCCTTTGTACGTGGCCTTCACCAAATGAATTTATTTTTTTGCTGAAGCGCTATTCTTTTTATCCTTGCAAAAATCTGGTTTTTTGCTAAATTTAGTTATTTGAATTTGTTTTGGCGAGTGGAGGGTGGTTGATCACCTGTCAAAATTTAAATTCATTTTAATGAATGGCACCCCCACCCATTACTCCACCCTGTTGGCTGACTTGTTTTTCATTTATTGGTTTTATTGACTCCTTGGCCTTGTGTTTTGGGGAAGAAAAATGCCAAGCTTAAGCCATTGGCCTGTTGGGTGGTTTGGTGAGGAGATTACAGACTTAGAGGCAAGGATGGACATCCATCTGGAAAAGGAAATTTTTCCATGAAATAAAAGGGAGTTGTTCCTTGTTGATGGATGTATAGTGGCTACTTGGTGACATGTGTTGTTGAAGTTGAAGGCTTGGTTTTAAAAGCTCCAGGCATGTTAAGTCTACACTTGCAATGTTTACTACCTTTTTACAATTTCATGAAATGAATGTTTCTCCTTCCTGAAATGGCATCTTAAAATGGGATTTTTGTGGTTTTTTTTGATTTCCTTGAGTGTACTGGTTGCCCCTCTATTCCTTCTCCTAAATCACTATTTTTTGAATGACTGCTTTGCAAAAAAAATAAAAAAAGAGGGCATTCCATTTTTTTACTCTGTTACATTTTATTTGGAGGTGAGCAATATTATATGGCTGGGGAATTATTGTCTTACATCCTCCCCTAGGGTGATCTGGTAATGGGTTTGGATGGTACAAATGCTTAGCTGCTCTGATTACTGGTAAATCTTGGATGCAAGGAGACAAAAATGTAATAGTAATTATACTCTCTTTGGGTTTTCTTGAAATAGTTATTTATTAGTCTTTTCATGAGTGGAAATAACATTTTGAGTGAATCTAGTTTTTATCAACAAGGAATCTTGTATTTTATTCATTTTTGGAGGTAATCTTGTCATCTATAAATGACTCTTGAAATTCAGTACTTTGTTGGGCTATGTTTTGCTTTAATGGTATTTTTAAAATGTGTATTTTCTTCAGATTAAAATAGAGGTTTCAAAAGTTTGTCTGGGTATTATTATTTACTACTTGTTGGCTACACCTCTGTGGTGACTTGCTAGATATTAGCTGCCTGTTATATGTTGAAACATGGAAGTATAGGAATTGGGAACACAAGTACTTTATCCCTGAAATTGTACCTCATTATGTTGGTGTTCCTCTGAGGTATTTTTCCCTGTTTCATGGCGCGGGTTTTATTTTTCATCCCCATTTCTCTGTTATGATATTTTTGAGGACATTTATGAACCCTTATCTCTACCCTGGAGATATAGTTACTATGATCTGAATCCATAATCATTTGGGAAGATCTGTCATTATGTTTTTCTTTTGAGGTTTTCATTTGAATATTGTTGCATACCTGAATCTTTGAGCTGGTTGTAGGTACATTATAATTTACATCATGTAACCTATATGACTATTGTGGCCTCTTTGATCAATTAATATTTTCATTCTGAAATTTTCTGTGGTTTTGATCTTGAATGTGATGTCATTTTCTTTTGGGAACTATGACTGGATTGACCAGGTGTTTTGGTTTTTTCTCTGCTTTGAGTGGTCTCCTCGGTTAGATTGGATTGATGTCCTTGGAAAGGAAGCTTTGTAACCCTAGCCCTGTTATAATTACTCTTATCTTAACTTGGTCAAATTTTTCCTTGCTGAGAGGTTATTGATAATTTGTGAATAGTTAGTAATGTATTATTAATGGTCATAATTTAATGACCAAACCTCGGTGTTGATTCTAGAGTTTGAAATGTGTTTGGGATGACTATTCTCATTATTAAAACAGGACTCTTGTTAACTCATGACTTTTGATGTTATGTTATGAAGATAGTCATGAGATTATGAATTGAATGGAATTTTTATATAAATACATTGCTGGCCTATGTCGGAAAATTGTTAAAAATTATTAATGACATTTGGGGGTTACTTTCCTTTATATTATTTAGATAAGTTGTTGATTATGATGGGGTTTTTTGTTAAGATTAATGGTTTTTTGTGACTCTTTTAAATTCATTTGAAGAGTGGGGTTTGATTATGCTAACTTGTATTACTTTTAAAAGATCTTGTAAGGAAGAGGTGGTAAACTTCTTGTTTAGACTGTAACTATGGATTGTTTCTTTTTAGGGTTATGAATCCCATTATGCTATGAAACCCTAGAAGGATGTTTATATGGTAACCTCATCTTAAATGGATTTGAAAATAGGAGGCCTTTTTTTGCCCCGTACTTTGTTTATCAAGTAACTTGGTTGTCGAGTAATGCCCATCTTGGGTTTTGTCAGCTATCCTTCTTTTCTCATCATTACCTTGTGGAGTCTCTTTTCGATGAGAGAAATTAGTTGTGGGTTGAAATTTAGTTTTCAACTCCTTTGATCATGTGATGGTTTACCCTTCTTACACTCGTTTGGTTGCTCTAGCTTTTAGGCCAATGAAACCTCCCTCCTGGAAGGACTGATTTACCTTTCTGTTTCACATCTATGATTGTATCTAGTATGTTTTGGGCTTCTCTAATATTTTAGTGATGGATGGATTGAGTATTAGATTTCAATCACGTAATCTATAGGATTACATGATTGAAATCCCAATACTCTTCTTTTGTTCCTAACTTATTGCGGTCTTGCCTTGGTTAGTTGAGATATTGTTCTTAAATGGAATATTTGACTTCCTTCTTGTTGGTTGGTGAAAACTTTTATCTCATGTGAAGAATTTTTGATTAGTGGTTTGTGCTTTGATCCATTCTTGAAATAGAACATTCCTTTCATGATATTGTTAAATGTTAGCTTACTGTTGCAATGTGTAGCCTTATCATGCTCAGTTCTCACGAACTGACTCAAGTTAATACTTGTGCAGATGGATTTTGTGAGTAGATAAAAGGAAAGATTGATAAAGGTTTCATCGGGTTGTTTTATGAAGTTCCTTGTAAGAATGTCTATTGTGTTGTAAATCTTGCAATGGAGTTTGGAAGGCCTCTTGCCTTGGATTTTTGGTATTTGTGAAATAAAGTTGTCTTATCCTTTTGTAGAAAAACTTGTAATTATCATTTTGTGAGGAATAAAACTCGATCATCACCTTGTTATGTGTATTTTCTTTATGATATTATTTCAGTCATGAAAATGTTGTAGCATGGCTTGACCAATTTTGTTACCTTCTTGTTCTCAGCCAAAGTTCAATCGAATCTTTTGACACCTTTGGTTTGTGTGCCATGTTGAATAGAAATGTTATAACCGTGTTTAGTTTTCTCAATAAGTAATGGTAATTTCTTCTTTCGAGTCATAAAACTTTCATGTTTAATAACCCTCCATGGTCTTGGCATCAGTGTTATTCTAGGTATATTTTAGTGGGTTGGCAATCCTTTTTCTAAAGTTAATCAAAAATAAAATAAAATGAATACATAGATGAATAAATAAATAAGATAATAATGAAGTTGTGTTTTTTTTTAGATAAAATTAAGAGTCTTTAATTGGAAAGAAAGGAGTTATCTACTGGTGTAAAAGAATCTACCCTCACTAACCTTAAGCTACAAATTAAAATTTATCCTCATTGTTGTGAAACGTTAAGTATTTTAAAAGTAATTTCATTGTTGGCTATTGGGGGTATAGTTAGATCTTAGTTAGTAGGGGAGTTTTGAATAAGAACACATTAAGTATAATGCTTCCATTTTGGGAACCCCATGTGTATCCTTTGTGAAACTTAATCAAGAGATTGCTAAATGAAGCTTTTACCCAAATCCAGTTGAACTCTTAAGTCTCATTAAAAGACTGGTTAATAACTAAAGAGATCATGATGATGAAATAAATTGACCTTCTCACTCTAACCTTTTCCATAGTACATTGTAATCTTCTCTTAAGCGTGGTTAATTGTTGATCCTTGCACAAGGAGGTTGTAGTTCCGAACCTTAATGGCACTCCACTTCAGTTAGAGCTTACGCTCATCGCCTTGTGCAATGGAGGTCTGAATCAAGATTCAGTAGCTTGGGTATGAATAAGCAACCTTGTGAGAGATGGAAGGTGTCCCTTTTGATCAAGAAAATTTAGCTAGTTTTCCAGTCTTTAGATGAACCTCTTTCATAAAACTTGTTCTTAAGCTAATTAGTCAATAGTATAAAAGTAATAAGTTCACCTTTGTAAGAAAATTTGCTCGAATCAAACATGAATCTTCTAGATCGTAAAGTCTAGGTCTTGAAAGATGTTTTTAGTGAATACATAACCTTAAAGGATTTTACATGTGGGGTGTACTTAACTGTGACTGTGTATTGTGGTTGGACTTTTTCATGGTGCCTTGTCAAAGAGAAAAGTACAGAGGTCTCAGGCAGGTCACAGGTGATTAAGGGTGATGTGAGAATAGGTGGGTAGGTTACTGTTCTAGACTGTATTGGTAAATACAGAGACCGATGCCGGTTAAGGGTGACCGACGCCGGTTGGGGAGAACCGGTGCTAGTTACTGTGGAAAACTAGGAATGCCACAGAATGAGCTTTGGATCTCCCTTATGATTGCACAAAGGACTTGGTTGGTCGGAATGAGGTATTAGGCTATTTGGATGGGGTTTGGTGAGGTTTTAATGGGTATATGGAGGGGTGAGTATTAAAGGAGGTCAATGGGTGGCTAGGAGAACAAAGGATGAAGATACAATGATTAAATGAATGAACCAGAGGAGTAAACTGTTCTACTTACTTGAAATCTAGTTCTGGGTGCCTGTGAGTGATGGATGAAGGTGCTGGTAAGAGGTTGAATGCTGTTGAGGATCACCAAACATTGGAAAGCTCCTGCATGGGCTGCATGTGCATTCCTTTTTGCCTGGTTGGATCAAATCTGTGTTGGGTGATTGCTGGATGGTTGCC
This sequence comes from Taxus chinensis, assembly GCA_019776745.2. NCBI lineage: Eukaryota > Viridiplantae > Streptophyta > Pinopsida > Cupressales > Taxaceae > Taxus > Taxus chinensis. The sequence goes on from CM034157.1 coordinate 222,849,173, forward strand.
AGGTGAATGTTGGATGTTTGTGCAAGAGAAAATGCTTGATCTCCTTCCTTGCATGCGTGTTCTCATGGAAACTTGTTCTCAAAAGATGTGATATCTCTCAGGAATCTGCCAATTTTTTCCAACCTTGAAAATAAGGTTGTTTTGGGGATTAAAAGGTGACTGACGGTGGTTCCGGCTTAACCGGCGATGGTTAGGGGTAACCGGTGTCGGTCAAGGTGGGATTTCCTAGGTTTACTAAACTAGGCAGATCCCCTTGATTTTCTGGGATCTTGTGTCGTTAACCCACGGATTAGGATGGAAGCTTCTTGTAAGCATGTGGGAATGTGGTTAGAGGGAATGTAGGCATTGATTTTTAGGGTTTGGGTAAGTCTTAGTTAGTTATGGCAACTTACTAAGAATAGGTCTTAGGGTGAGTTGGCTTGATGAGGTGTCTAGGTGAGGTGTAAGTGTGGGCATTATCTAAATTAAGATATTTAAATAATAAATATGGTGAGGATAATGAATTAATTAATTAAATTAATTAAATTAATATTAGTGGGGTGAAGGGGGCCATGGCTAGGTGAATGTGATGAAGGTATTTATTTGTCGAGGGACCAAAGGGGAGTGTGACCTAATTTTAGTGTCTACATTTTGCCCCTTTTTGTTGTGTAGCTTGTATTGGTAAGTGATGCTAACAAAAATAAGATGTGGTTGCCCCATGTGTGGGTGAAGGTGATCCCCCTCAAACCAGGAACTGACGAGGTAGAAGGTAGAATCGGTGAGTGGTTTGATAAAAGGTAAATGTGATGAAAAGGAAGGTGGGTAACAAGGGAAAAAGGAAAAATGTCTACTCGGGTAATCTAGGTAATGGGTCAGGGTCAAAGGTAGTAACAGTCAAATGCACGCACACGTATAAACTACAGCACAGTACCAGGTTGAAGAGCAGGAAAACTCTACATTGTCTAAGGTCGATAGGTTTATCCAAACAAGGTCAAAGTGATTCTGGTATCCAAGGTATAGGATATGGTCAGGAAGCACAACGTAGGTTAGGTGCAGGAACGTTTAGGTATGTTCTGGTACACCCAAGGTAGGGTCAGGATAAATGGTCATGGTAAGAGGCAAGGTAAGGTCATTAGGTCAATCAACACAGGTAACAGTGCCACACGTTATAGCGAACACATGAGGGAAAGGGTCACTAGTGATGGTCCAGGTCCAAATATCTAGGTCACAGCATGGGTAAGGCTGAGGTATGGGTAAAATAATGAGTCCCCAAAGGAGGACAAAGGTAGGTAGTAAATGATGAGGTCAGGAGGGTGAGGTAAATAGTCAGGGTAAAGGTTGGGTGAGGTAAATGGTCAGGGTAAAGGGTAGGTGTGGAAAAAAAAGGAGGGATAGGTAGGGTAATAGGGTAAAATGTTGGGTTTTGTGCAAGAGAGGGTGACTGATGCCAGTCAGGGGTAACGAGGCCGGTATAGTGCAACTGACCTTGGTAAGGTAGGGCACATGGACCGATGCTGGTGAGGGTAAAACCGGCGTCGGTTAGGTCGGGTTTGTTATAAAAACAAAAAATCCATGTTTTTTGTTATTCATTTGTCATTTAGCGAATTGAGAAAATGACAAAAGAGAGAGAAAAGAGGGAAAAGTATCTCCAGACGGAATGGAGTGTTGAGTTGGTGGTCTAAATGGTGGGTGATTGGTTGGTGAGAGGTGGGTCCACAGGATCGGTGTGTGTGATTCGATTGGTTGGAGATGCGGGTAGAGATTTGGTGATGGCAGAGGCCAGAGAGGGATCAGGTGGGCCACCGGTGCAGTGGCCAGATGTGCCACCGTGATGATGGCAGCATGATGAGGTAAGCATCCAACTCTAGTTGTATTTGGTTAGATAGATTAGGTGATTTGCAAATTGGTTTTTTGGTTTTTGTTTTGGGTGGGGGAAAAAATAAAATTTGGAAATGGGAGGGTAAAGTGGGTAAAATAGGAATGGGGAGAGAGATAAGTGGGAGAGGAGGGGAGGGGATGAGGTGTAAGGGGAGGTGTAGGTGAGTTTAGGTGGGTAAAAGGGTCAGGGTGGGAAGTTTTTGAGAAAGGGGGGTTTGGGGGTCGCGGGTTTTCACCGCGACAGTGACCGGCGTCGGTCAGGTTTGGCTGGCGTCGGTAGGGTTTAACTGGTATCGGTCATGAAATAGGTGACCGATGCTAGTTTAGGGGTGACCGGGGTCGGTTAGAGAGAACTGGCACCGGTTAGGTTTTGGAGAGCAAGGGGTCAAAAGTGCCACAGGTTGGGTGATTGAGATGGGTAGGGGTAAAATAGGGTGTTGGAAAATGATAGGGGGCAAGTATGGGTGTGATAAATGTAGATTAATGTGTTGTTTGTATTGGATGCAGGGGAGAGATCAGCTACGTATGTGGGATAGGGTTCCACCCCTACTCATGATAGTGTGTGGCGCAGCGACCCCTGAGGAGCTGCAACATGTGGAGGTGGTGGGCCTGAGTGGGGTCTGATGTTATCGGCATGTAGTCTGGTAGCCTAGTTTGATGGTCATGCTCATCGATAGATGGGATTCCGTGACCAACACGTTCCACCTACCGATGGGTGAGATCACAGTCACCCTGGAGGACGTGTTCAGGATTCTGTGGCTACCCATATTGGGTACATAGGTCTACTCTATCTCCTCTGAGGCCTCAGAGGAGCTGATGCTGATGGTGTTTGGAGAGGGGATGGCCGAGCTGACATTCCATAGTGCCAGCATTCGCTATGGAGAGATGTACCTAGCCCATCTGGAGGAGATGAGGCTAGTAGTTCTATTGATGGAGGCAGTGTGCTGCTTTGCACTGCCAGATGTAGAGGGTGGTAGATTTCCCTGCTCATTGATGGGGGTATTACATGACATGATGATGGACCAGACCCACTTTACCTAGGTGCCAACATTCCTGGTGCAGTTATACAGGGAGTTATGGGCATATGGATGGCTGCGCAGGTTCAGCCTGTGTTGTACCTTTTTACTTCATTGTTGGGCATATGAGCACATTAGTCTATGTGCATCCAGTGGGCATGCCCCAGGCCGATGCCTTTCCACTAGGCTATGTACGAGTGGGGTATAGGTGATGGGTGCCTGCTATTGGAGAGCAGAGATTAACTAGGCCCACACATGATGTGGCCTATTTCTGTGCATTTATTGGAGGGGTTGTCTGGGGTGGATATCATTTGGAGGCCATATGTGGGCTTCCCCTCATATAGGCATATGCGTGATGAGCTAGCTAAGCTGCAGCTACTGAGATGGATACAGGGTCACCGTGTCAGGGAGCACGAGATGATCCCGGTTGACAGAGTTAGGTGGTAGTTTGGGCTATTACAGGACATACCTCCGCCCTTCCCGCAGTATAGGAGAGATGATGTGGAGAGGCCCTTACCTCTACCATAGCCTACAGTGCCCACAGGGTAGGAGGAGCAGGCAGTAGACTGGTGGATTGATGATGTCTGGGGTCACAGACAGGTATAGACAGTGGTGGGTGGCTCATTTACGAGCCATACCACCCAGACATAGGCAGCCAGATCTAGCCACCATCACGGTGCAGAGAGATGCCCTACAGGGGTAGGTGGCTACTCTGATTACCCAGTTGGGTATGGTGTAGACACAGCTTGTGAGCTCAGAGGCAGAGGTAGTGGAGCTACATGTACAGGTGGCCAGTCTGCAGGCCCAGATGGCCAGGGGTGGGGGTGGAGATGGAGATGAGGATGATGGTCAGGTGGGCCTTACAGGCACAGGTGATAGGGTTGCAGGGCTAGTTGGCCATAGCTCAGGCATAGATTGGGGCCTTACAGGCCCAGATATAGGCACAAGGGTAGAGGGCACCACCATAGGCACGGGACAGGGTCCCAGTTCACAGGAAGGAGTGGGACAAGGTCCCACAGGATAGGTACAGGGGTCGAGGCCTATAAGGCCACCACAGACCATGCCTATATCTAGGTTACGGGATGCCCTAGGTGAGGCCAGATACTACCAGGACTAGCTGATGGTGGCTGGGATAGACTTTCTATCCTATGGAGAGTACCGGGCACAACAGGCCTCGAGTGAGAGGACTAGATCCCACACTCACAGTGTAGAGAGCACAGGGGGCCATCGAGCTCTGAGGCCAGATCATGGAGAGGCCACCAGCTCATAGAGACCAGCTCCAGGTGAGGCACCAGTAGGGACCCAGACTGGGGCCGAGGAGGCAGAGGGTACAGGTGACACAGATATGGAGGATGTGTGCCGAGATGCCTGATATACGGCTCCTGATTTTTGATGTATTGTAGTCATTTTTTGATATATACCGGCCTGCGTGCCAAAGATAGTGAGGATGTATGAGAGATTTTTTGTATATTTTGAGCATATACCAGCCTGTGTGCCAAAGAGATTTTGTATTGGTTTATTGTTTCAGTGTATATGATACCGGCCTGCGTGCCGATGACATTTTGTATTGAGTATCGGCCTGCGTGCTGATGGTTTTGAGATGATGGACATGATTGGATATCCTATGTACATTGTATTGAGACACATATTTATTTATATGATGAGATACATGAGATGCTTGATTTGTTGGTGTTTTGATGAGACTTTTGATTTGTTGTTGTGATATGGATGGAAATTAGGTGAGTTAGGCATGATGGAGTCAGGTTGGTTTAGGCATGGATAGGCGAGTCAGGTCTTAGGGTTGATCAGGTTGGTTTAGGCATGGTTCGAGTCAGGTTTAGGCATGGATTGAGTCAGGTTGGTTTAGGCATGGATCGAGTCAGGTTGGTTTAGGCATCGAGGATTGGTTTAGGCATGGTTGAGTCAGGTTGGTTTAGGCATGGTGGAGTCAGGTAGGCATGGTTTAGGCATGGTGGTTCAGGTTGGTTTAAGTTGGTTGGGGTTGTGATTCATTATTTTGTATAATGAATGATAATATGGGCTATGTTAAGATGCTTTATAATATATATGTATGATGATGGTAGAGAAATGGTAGTCATAATAAATGTATGTTGTGATGATGATAAAAATGTTAAGCAACTTGTTTATGTATTGGTTTAATTTCCAATTTTGATATAAAAGGAAACTAAGTGGGGTAGAATGTATTTTAGGAAGATGAAAGATGGATTGGTTAGGGTAGAGAGTGGTCGAGCTAACCTCCAAGGGCCCCATGCCCTCGGAGTGCTACCTACATAGTCCCGACGAAAAGGGACCTCAGGCCGATGTAGTTCTCCCATAAGCTAGGGAAGAATATGAGGGGGTATGAAAATGAGTTGGTAGGTTTTAGGAATGTTGTGGGTTTAGGTCTGTTAGGTGTGTGTGGGTTATAGGAAAATTGGTATAGGTGATGTTGATTGTGGTAAAAGAAGAAGATTACCCCAAAGGTAAGTGTCGAGGACCAAGTCCTGTATAAGGTAATCAAAATGTAAATAAAGATGGTTAAAAGATAAGAGGAGGCAATAAAGCCACCTGATTGGTTAGGATCATACCAAGTAGATCATACCTTGGAGGAGGTGATGAATGTAAGACCCTAAAGACATTGCATGATTGATTGTTCTAAGGTGAAAAGTAGTCACATGATCACCAAATGTCTTGGTTTCCAAGAGGTCCCTTGAGGTGGTAGGAAATAGGAGTGGAAATGGTGAGAAAAGTGAAAGGTGGTTAAATTTATATGGTATGAGGTGGCATGCTCTTTGGGCAAGAGATCTGAGGTCACAATGGGCAAGTCCATGACTTAAAAAGTTTTCTGTTTTGACTTGTATTTGAGATAGACTGATCGATGTGGGAAGTCTATATGGGATGAGGAATTTAACTCCTTGAGGTCTTTGTGAAGCTGATCGATGCGGGAAGCTTCCACTTTTTTTTTTTTTTTAGCTTTACATAGTTGTCCTTCGAGGGAGCAGTCTATTTACAACAGCGATTGCTGAGAGGAAGATGTCCTTTTGAGGGAGTCATCTTTTTATTAGAAGTTTGACTCAAGGAGTTGGGTCCCATGTGAGGGCTTTGAAGTCATGGACAAGACCAAGGTGAAGAATAGGATTCTTGTTCAAAAAGCAGGGTGAAATGACCATGGGATCTCATCTAAAGGTAGATGAAAAGTATCCATGAGAATCATGCTATGTGCAGCGCCGTGGTACACATATTCAAGAGAAGATAACAAGTGATGGGTACTCACATGATTCTTGTTTAATCATTGGTGAGGTGTATGAAGTGGATAGTGCTCAAGGGACGAGCATGGAAAGAGGAAAAAGGTGAGGTAGGACTAAAAGTCAACAATAGAATGGTCGAAGATGCAAGGTATTAAGGGGTTCAGGTTTGGGTTTACCATCGAGTGAAGATAAACGATAAGCACCTGATCCATAAGTATGAGTCACGATGTATGGTCCAAGCCAATTAGGAGAAAATTTTCCCCGTTTACTTTTTTCTGCTTTGGTTACATGTTGATTTTCTTTCAGGACAAGGTCACCGACTTGGAAGGTTCGTTCATGGACACGTTTTTCGTAGGCATGTTTGATACATTTTTGGTAAACTTGAAGGTGATCAAGAGTGTTAAGATGACATTCATCTAATAACTCAAGTTGTGCTAAATGGTCCTGAAAAAAGTCATCATCATTGAGCATGTCATGGAGAGAAATGTGGAGTGAGGGAATCTGGACTTCGAGAGGTAGAACAACCTCTGTACCGTAGACCAGAGAAAAAGGTGTGGTGGCAGTGGAAGTGTGAATACTAGTGCGGTATGCCCATAGGGAAAAAGGAATGTGTGTATGCCAATCCTTCCTGGTATCGTTAACCACTTTCATGAGAATTTTGTTTAGGGTTTTGTTAGTGGATTTGGCTTGGCCATTGGTTTGTGGGTAATAAGGTGATGAGAAACTTAGCTGAATGCCGAAGGTGTCACAAAGTTTTTGTAATGTTTTGTTTTTGAATTGTTTTCCATTGTCAGTGATGAGGCGATGAGGAACACCAAAGTGAAAAATGATGTGATGATTGATGAACTCACATATTTTCTCAGCTTTCATGGAGATGAGTGGTATGGCTTCCACCCATTTTGTGTAGTATTCGGTAGCAGTGATGATCCATTGATGGCACTGGGAAGAATGGGGGTTGATCTCTCCGACAAGATCCAAACCCCATTGAGAGAAGGGCCAAAGGTCACGGGTGACCTGTAAGGCGTGACTGGGTGTGTGATGAAGGTTGGCATGTTGTTGCATTTTACACAATGCTTGACATAGTCACAACAATCATGGTTAAGGTTCAATCAGTAATAGCCTAGATGAAGAATATGCTTAGCCACAACAAGGCCACTGAAGTGACCTCCACATATGCCATCATGAACTTCCTTAATGGTATAAGGAATTTCAGAACTTGTGAGGCATCGTAAGAGAATACCATCAAAGCCATGCTTATAGAGGAGGCCCCCCATGATGACATAATGAGAGACCTTTTTAAGGAAGGCGCATTGTCCATTACGGGTGAGATCAGGGGGTAAGATGGAGAGAGAAAGATAGTCGGAGTATTGTTTATACCAAAGGTCACTCGGGTCAGGGGTGATGGTTCCAATGGAGGAAACATTGTGAGGTAAGTAAGAGGGTGATTGGAGTCATTGTATGGTGACAAAGATTTTAGAATCGGTGGGTGAAGTGGGTATTTGAGAAGCCAAGCAGGCCATGGTATCTACAAATTTGTTGGTTGAATGAGGGATGGTTTGCAGGGTGTAACGGTCAAAGGTGGTCAAAAGTATGTCTACATGATGTTTATACTTTTGAAGTATCTCATTACGACATTGGTATATACCATTGACTTGGTTTATGACCAATTGAGAATCACCAAAGATGTTGATTGATTTGACATCTAGGGCATAGGCAGCTTGGAGACCTAATACGAGTGCTTCGTATTCGGCAATGTTGTTTGTACAATCAAAATCTAGTTTGAAAGACAAAGGCATGGGTTCACCATCAAGCAGAATGAGGATAATACCAGCCCCACCCCCATGCTGACACTTGGAACCATCGAAGAAGAGTGTCATTTGATAAGTGGGTTCGTCCAAGGAAAGGGTAGCAATTGACTCATCTGGAAAGTCAAAATTAGAGGGTTGATCCCCAGTAATAGGTGCGTCAGCCAATTGGTCAGTGATAGCTTGGCCCTTGATGGAATTTTGATGAATGAATTTGAGGTTGAGGTCAGCTAAAAGCATAAGCCAATGTGTGGCACATTGATTTTGATAAGGCTTGGCATACATGAAGTGTAAGGGGTTAGTGTTGGTCACAACATAGGTTTTGTGGTTGAGTAGGTAATGGCGGAGTTTGGTGGCAATGAAAACTAAGGCTAAGAAAAGTTTTTCGGGATGGGTGTATCAGGTTTCATAGTCCAAAAGAGTATGGCTTATGTAATAAACCACCTGCTCCCTGTGTTGTTCATCACGATGAGTGAGCATGGCTCCCAAGGAGTGATCGGTAGCTGAGATGTATAGGTAGAAAGGTTGATCATCTTTAGGTGGAATGAGTACGGGTGGTTGGAGAAGGTATTGTTTTAGGGCCTCAAAAGCTTTGTGGCAGTCATCATCCCATTTAAAGGAGACATCCTTCTTGAGCAGATGATGAAATGGTTGACACCGATCAGATAATTGTGAAATGAAATGGTGAATAGACTGCAACTTACCTTGCAGGCTACGGAGTTGTCTAAGGTTAGTAGGCAGAGGCATTTTGAGAATGGCCTTGACTTTAGCAGGGTCAACTTCTATACCACGTAGGGAAATGATAAAGCCCAGGAGTTTTCCTGAGAGGACCGCGAAGATGCACTTCTTAGGCTGAAGGTGAATGCAATATTTAATGAGATGGTCAAAAATGGTTTTGAGGATGGCAAGGTGCTCGGAGCGGCATTTAGATTTGGCCAGGAGATCATCCATGTAATCTTCCAATATATGATGCATGATATCATGGAAGATGTAAGTCATAGCCCGCTGATATGTGGCACCAACATTTTTAAGGCCAAAAGGCATGACTCGGTAGCAGAAGGTCCCCCAAGGGGTGATGAATGTGGTTTTGTGTTGATCCTCTGGGGCAAGCAGGATTTGGTTATAACCTGAGAAGCCATCCATGAGTGATAGCATCTCGTGACCAGCGGTAAGGTCAACCAGTTGGTCAATACTGGGTAAGGGGAAGTCATCTTTTGGGTAGGTAGGTTGAGGTCATGGAAATCTATGCAAATGTGGAGTCCCCCTGTCACCTTAGTGACAGGGACAATGTTAGAAATCCAACGAGGATAATCAATGGGTAATATGAAGGAAATGGAAAGAAGGTGCTGAAGTTCTTCTTTGATGAGAAGGGCAATGCGAGGGTGCATTTTCCTCAGCTTTTGTTTGATGGGTTTGGCATCGGGAATGGTTACGATATTGTGGACCACTATGGTGGGGTCAATACCAGGCATGTCTGCATAAGACCAAGCAAAAGCATGGTTATGATCTTTGAGAAAAGAAGTGATGGCTTCCTGTTCAGCAACATCTAAAGATTGACCGATCTTTAGGATGTGCGGGTCATCCTGAGTATGAATGTTGATTTCGATAGTCGATTCATTCAACATGGTTTGTGTCTCAGAGGGTAATGACTGATGAATATATGAGTCTTCTGCACCAAGGTAGGTGAGTATAGATTCATCATCCTGACATTGAATGATGTTAATTGAAGGTGTATCATCATCGATCATTTCAGGATACAGGAAGGGAAGAGAGGAAGGAGCCTCACCCTCACGTTGATAAGTCAAAGGCCCCAAGGAAATGGTGTTTATGAAAAAAAAAAGTTAGGAGGGATAGATTCTGGATCCATCGACTCCGTCGGTGAAGGTGGTGATGAAGGTGGAGTGGGTGAAGAAGGTGGAGAAGGGTTGATGTCCTTGATGAGTTCAATGCGGGCCTATTTGGTAGGTGGTTCAGGAAAGCTGATACCACTACGGTCGTTATGTTTGTGGGTGGTACATGGAATAATGGTATGGTGGCCTTGCTCGTAAAATCCAAAACCAAAACCCTTCCATGCACATCGGTGCAGGAAGGTGTGGGAAAAATGGTGATTGGTGAGAGACTGGAAGTCAGCGGAAAATGGGTGGGTTTGTGACGGTGGTTCGGGTGTGTAAGTGGTAGTATCAAGTCCCCCATAGGTGAGACTGGTATGAAGATGAGGAGGACCATAAAGGAGGCATTCTCCTATGTGGTGATCATAGCGAGGGTGTTGGTGAAGACTTCCATACTCTTGTGGAGTAAGGAATGTGTTGACACTATATAGGTGGTATTCCCCCAGAGTGAGGCATTGAAAAACACCTTCCAAGGGATTGGTGGTTGGTATGTGGGTAGCGGGAATAGATGATGTGTCGGAGGTCGATGTGGAGGTGGATTTAATGGATTGGGAGACTGATGGGTTGGACGTGGAGGTTGTGGTGGTGGTAGGAGTGGAAGAGGCATGTGCGGTGGAGGTGGCGACTGTATTGGTAAGCGGAGGTGTAGGTGAAGTGGTAGTGGTTGTGGAGGTAGATGCCTTAATGGGTATGAGCACATCATTAGGTCGGTAAAGCATGTTGCATGTTTTAAAAGGTGATGGATCAGCTGGAATGGTATAGGTGTGTCCTTCATGTTCAAACTTTACACAATGATGCAAAGTGGAAGGAACGCAACCCATGACACGAATCCAGGGTCTGCCAAGCAACAAGTTATATTGAAATTCCCCCTCCAAGATGTAGAATAATTCTGGAATAGTGTGGGGGCCCATGCGAATGTGGAGGATGATGGTGCCTAGTGTAGAGGTGATAGCGTCATTGAATGAATGCAACATGACAGGATGTTTATGCATGTAATTGTCAGGTATGCGCATTTGAGTGAATGCATGGGATGAAATGATGTTAATGCTAGTGCCCCCATCAATCATTACACATCGTACACGTATATCATCGATGTGGACAGAGATGAAGAGGGCTGGGTCTGGGTCATCTGTTTGGTGTGGTGTGATCTCTTCCTCTGAGAAGCTAAGGGAGGCTATTTGGTGAGTAGGGTGAGGTGTGGATAAAGGTGGTAATTTGGTGAGAGAGGCTACATGATGGGGTGTGATAATGGAGGCTACGGGTGTAGGGTCATTGGTTAAAACCTCAATAGATTGAAGAACCTCCATGAGAGCTTGACGATGGGATTCTGAGGTTTGGATGAGGTCATATAGGGACATTTTGAGGGGAGATTGGTGTAATTGTTTGAGCATGGTGCGATGTGTGACCCCATTAGAAATAGGGTATGTGGGTCCGTGGATAGTAATCTTAGGTGTGGGTGCAGATGGTATGTTGGGTATAGGATTGGTTGGTGGGTCAGTTGCCTTTTCCTTACCTTTATCCTTCTGAGCATGGGTAGTAACGTGGATCATGTTGATCTGAGGGGAGTTGGAAAATGGAGAAGGTGTAGGGTGAGTGTTATAATGACATGATGGGAAAAAACCTACCGGAGGAGAAAAACCTTGTGAGGTGAGCTGGGTGCAATGACATTTGGGTGATGGTGTGGCAAGTTCTCTGATGTGAACCATGTTAATTTCAAATCTTGGAGGTGGCTCTAGGAGCTGTGGGGGTGGAGGTCATGGTTGTTGAGTGGGCAGTGAGGGAAGGACTATGGGAATGGGTGTCGGTGAAGCAGGGTCCTCATCGAGAAGGTCGTCATCATCAAAGTTGGCTTCCAGAGGACACAACTAGATAAGGATGGTTTTCAAAGCCTTGCAGTTCTCCACATCGTGCCCTGGCACATGATGGTAGGCACAAATTTTAGTGTCATCAAACCCTTTTGGCTTGGGTTTGAGGGGGTCATAAGGTCTGAGTGGTGGTAATGTGATAACAGAAGTCTCAAGGAGGTTGGTTATATTTTGGCATAGGACCCTGCTAGTGGATCACAATGGGAATTGAAAGTGGGTTTGGGTGTAGGTGGCTGATTGTTGAGGAACGGTCCTTGCAGGAGGGGGAGTGGGTTGAGCCATGGTTTTGGGTGCTGGAGTAGTCTTGGGTGTTGGTCGTGTTTGTTTGGGTAGGGGTATGGTAGATGAATGGGTAGGAGGGTGTATGGTTGCTTTGACTACCTTATTGGAGGGTAGCGGATTTTTTTCTTTGGGTTGCACCTTCTTGGGTAAAGGTGATATGGGTGTACGAGATCTAGAGGGAAAAGTAGATGGGGGAAGAGGGTGAGTTACCCACGGGGATAATGGAGGTGCTGTGAAGGTAGATGATGTGGGTCATGTAGGGGGTGTGAGAGACAGAGACTGAAGTGTAGTGGGTAATGAAGAAGTTGCTGAGGTTATTGGAGGTATGGGTGGTAAAGATGTTGCAGGTGTAGGTGTAAGTCATGTCGGGTGCTTGGGTAGGTTAGAGGTTTGTGAGGAAGGAGTGGGCTGTTGTGTTTTTGGTTTATTGATGGGTGGAAGTTTCTTAACCGTGTTGGGAAGTTGAGGTCCTAAGATGGATGGAACAGGTGAATTCGATGCAGGTGTGATTGGCGTAGCTGGGGTATGAGTTCTATGGGTTTGGTTCTTCTGTTTGGGTGCTGGAGTAGGTGTGGTGTTGACTTTGGAGGATGTAGCTAAATCTAGTTTGATAGGTGGATGAGTAAGGCTGGTGGTTGGGGTGACCCCTAAGGTAGTAATAGGTTTAGTCGAGGAAGATGATGAAGGTGTGGGTTTGGATTTAGATGTATGTTGGGTTATGGGTAAGGGAGTATGTTGAGCAGTGTAGAGGGTTTTGGAAGAAGTAGTGATAGAGGTGGTTGTGCTTGGTTCGATTGGTCAAAATATTTTTGGGTAGATAGTGGAAGTATCAGCAAGTGACATCTGCATTTGTGTTGAAACAGGAAGCAGAAGATGCCCCCACAATAAGGCTCTGTCCACATAATCTAGGTGATCGGCCAAATGTGAGAATGACATGTCTGTAGGTGATGTTGATGAGGACCCAATGGCTATTCCTGTAAAATGTGTCTTAGAGATGGGAAATTCATTAGCTTCAGCTTCCGTGGGTAAGAGAGCTGAAAGTAGGTCTGCAGGATCTTGGGTAGCTGATGGAGAATGCTCACCTAGAGGCAAAGGTATCTCTATTGGGTCTGTGATAGGTGGAGGAGATGATGGGTGCTCCTCTATAGGTGGAGGAGATGATGGGTGCTCCTCTGTAGGTGGAGGAGATGATGGGTGCTCCTCTATGGGTGGAGGAGGTAGGAGACACAAGTATTCTCCATGGAGTGAAGAAGTACTGTGGGTGACGGTTCTCTAGGTGGAGAAGCCAAAGGTGAAATGGTCTCGATATTAGTGAAGGCTCCTCCATAGGTGAGGAAGGAGGTGAAAGGTGTTCCTCTATGGGTGGAGGAATAGGTGAGGTAGGTTCCAATGCAGAAGGAGGGTTTTCGAGCTAGAATCTCCTCTATGGAAGGAATATGGGGTAATTGGGAAGCAACAGGTGCATCACTAAAAATAGCATGGACCTCGTGGGTATGGCTATCATGAGTTGAGGTCTCACCGGTTTGATCAGATGAAGGGGCATGATTGGGAAAGGGTTTCTTGAAGATATGTAGGTTTTGATTGGTAGGTGTGTTAGGATTATCCACAGTTAACTCACCTTTCTCGAGCATTTCTTGGACAATATTTTTGAAAGTGATGCAATTTCCGTCACTATGACCCTTTACTCGATGATAGTTACAGAAGTCATGTTCTTTATACCATGCGGGCATGGGGCGAGCAGGGTCAAAACCAGTGTGTGGTTTTATAGGTGGAAGGGTGATGGCCCCAGCTTTGATGAGATTTTCTAAGACAGAAGAGTAAGGCTCCCCAATTGGGGTGTATTTCTGTTGTTCTCGTCTGAATTGAAAAGTCTGGATGGGTGAGAGATTAGATGAGGGGGTAGCCTGATTTGATGGATGAGCTGGACCGGCTTTGAGTACCACTGCGTTAGTGGTGCCCTTGGCCTTTGAATAATTGTTCTGTGGTTTGGAAGAAGAAGAGGTATCATTCGACTTGAATGCCAAATTCTTATTGCGTAGTTGGATTTTCTTCTCTTCGATGGCCTGAATCTCTAACTTTCGTGCCATGGTGAATGCTTCATCAAATGTTGGAAGGTTTGAACCTACAGGGTTGGTGAGATATGTCTAGCACAAGCCCGTGTGAAGAGCTCTATGAGTTCTGTTTGTGGTAGTTGGAAGGTGAGTTGATTGATCAGGCTACGCCAGCGAGTGACAAAATCTGTGATAGATTCATCCTCATACTGACGCGTGGAGTATAGGTCAGTCATGGTAACCTTCTTGATGATATTGATGGAGAAGTGATCCAAGAAGGCTTGGGCTACCTGATTAAATGAAAATATAGAGTGTCTAGGTAACCCACTATACCAATCTAATGCAGGTCCAGTCAGAGACATGGGAAAGGTCCTTAAGAGCAAAGCATCATCGTGAGCGATTAGGTAGCACCCATGTTTGAATGACCACAAATGTTGTTGTGGATCTTCCTTGCTATTGAAGCTGTTGAATTTAGGGATTTCCCAATGCATGGGGATATGGATGAATAGGAATGGATGGGTAGATAGGATCATTACAAATATCATCATAGGTGAGAGTATTGCGGGAGCCAGAAACTGATGCCTCTAATGTCTGCATCTTGTCCATCATCAATTTGATTAGGTCATTGGTAGGTTGCGATGATTGGGTGCCTCCTGTAGCGTGAGAGGGTTGGTTTTGGGCATATAATGGGGGTGGCATTCCAGTATATGGTGCTGCCATGTAGGTAGATTGAGAAGAAGGTAGTGAAATAGGGGGTATGTACCCAGAGTGAATAATAGATGAAACGGGAGGCTGCTGATAGTACGTATATGGAGGTGGAAGGGTCATGGTAACCCTAGTGGCAATGGGGGCTAACGATTGTGGAATGGAAAGGACCACATTTTGAAAAGGGGTAGGGGTCACTGACACTGGAGGTGGTAGTGTAGCTACGGGTATATGCGAGACAATAGGGGTGGATGAGGTTGTGCTTTGGGTGCTTGTCGAAGGTATGGTGGATGTGGCGGGTGCAACGGATGTAGCAAATGTGGCAGTCATAGCGGGTATAGGACCTAGCTGTGAAATGACTGGGGGTAAGGTAGATGTGGGCAACATGGAGCTAGATGGGGCTGATGCAGGAGTGGGAGTGAGAGTTGGGGGGATAGATATGGGCATGTCGTATATCAACTGACCCGAGGCATCTCGAGTGGATGAGTGGGAAAGATAAAACTACAAGGCGGTAGGGTTTTGGTCAAGGAGTCATGTGAACTCCTCATCTCTGGTAGTGATAGTGATAGGTTGGATAGGATCCATGGCGGGTGATAAAATGGAAGGTGGTGAAGGACTAGGTGGGAGTGGTTGACAACTGGCGTGGAATACGAGTGTGCTTGCTTGTCTTCGGGTCAGCACCATGTGAACCAGTACTGATCAGGTTAGGCTGCTTCTCTGTAAATGACACAGAAAAATAGTAGGAATAGGTGAAACAGGTGGTAAAAAGTGGATTAGGTACCAAATGTTGGCTGGAAAGTGGCACAGGATAACCGATGCCAGTTAGGGTAAACCGACGCCAGTTAGGGGTAACCACTACCGGTCACTGTGGGAAATGGACAGTGAGTCAAAAACAAGGTATAAGGTCAAATCTGATAGGTATGCCAAACCTGATGAGTTTTACAAGGTCAATGGGAATGATAGTAGTGACAGGGACTCTGAAAAGTTGAAGAAGGTGAATAAATGTCCTTTTGGGTAGGTTAACCAAAATGACAGTGAACCGATGCCGGTTGGGTATAACCGACGATGGTCAGGGGGTAACCGACGATGGTCGCTGGACCGACACCGGTCACTGTGAAATTGAAACAGTGATGAAAGAAAAGTGGTTGTGAATTAAAATCTGATGTGGAATCAGACCCAGAATTCTGAGAATGATGAGAATATGGTCCAGGCACACTCAGATGAAGCTGGAATACACCAACTATGATGAGGAGCATACAAGGAGAAACTAGAAAAATGAAGAATGTGACCTCTCACCTCAAAATGCAAGCCAAGTAGAAACACTAAGAAAAATGTGATCCTAAGAGTGCCTTTTCTATTATGTTTGTTTAGCTTATGCTATTTAAGGACTGACTCATGAACTGTAAAATAGATTTTTTTGGTGAGGATGGCTTCCTACAAAGAAGGAGATCTAAAAGGTGAGGTTTCAGGTATGTTATGGTGGGGGTGGGCTTCGCTCTGAAGTATGACTCGACAGAGCAGCGAGCTGGGGAGTACCTGCCAATCCTCAGATCAGTGTGATCATTGACAGGCATTCCCAGGAAAGATGTTGTTTAAGAATATGTATTTGTTTTGAATTTGTGCAATTTGGCAAGACAGAGAGAGAGAGAGAGAGAGAGATGTGCTTTCTATGATTCATTTTGTCAACCATCAGCTGGGAATGACTTCCAGCGTATAGGTTGCCCTCAATTAATGTGAGCTAATGCGATAAATCAGAATGAAATGCACTTATTTTAAGCCCAAATCGAAATATGAAGTTGATGACACAAATGGATGAATAGGAAGAGGGATGCTCTTTCACTAAAATGTAGAAAACAAGAAGAAATGATTCTTTTTAAGTACACCAAAAGAAAGGTTTCTTTTAGAGAAAATAGAAAGAAAAAGAGGGTTACCAAGGAAGAAAATTAATGTGTATGCTTTTCAGAAGGGAAACAAACACACAACTTTTCCTAGGAATGAATAAAATGCAAGGAACCCCGAATGGGTCCCACCGGGCGTGCCAAAATGTTTCACCTGATTCTTAGATGTTTCTTTGAATATTGACGAAACAGATAGGGTAATGGGCATAGGAGGAATACCTGTTGAAATGTTGGTTGTTGGGTTGTTGCACGCGTATGACTTCTGAATCCACAGCTGATCATGAGAGCTTCCTTTTGGCTAGGAGGAACTACCTGAAATGGAACACAAGACCACCAAAAAGAGTTAAACAATATGTGCAGTGAACTGCCTAGCGTGTGCTAGATCTGGGAAGTGTGATACTTCCTAGACGGCTGTCAGTCCACTGTTTAAAACAATTTAATGCTGGTAATGAAGTAAATCCTATTGTAATTGAAATGATTTAGGTATCTCATTAAAAACACAATAAGAAAGATCTAATCTAACAGGCTAGGTTAAAATAAGATCCGAAGGTCAAGTAGTTGGTTCTGGTTCTCTGCAGGTCTGACAGAGGTCTCAGGCAGGTCACAGGTGATTAAGGGTGATGTGAGAATAGGTGGGTAGGTCACTGTTCTGGGCTGTATTGGTAAATACAGAGACCGATGCCTGGTTAAGGGTGACCGACGCCGGTTGGGGAGAACTGGTGCCGGTTACTGTGGAAAACTGGGAATGCCACAAAATGAGCTTTGGATCTCCCTTATGATTGCACAAAGGACTTGGTTGGTCGGAATGAGGTATTAGGCTGTTTGGATGGGATTTGGTGAGGTTTTAATGGGGATATGGAGGGGTGAGTATTAAAGGAGGTCAATGGGTGGCTAGGAGAACAAAGGATGAAGATACAATGATTAAATGAATGAACCAGAGGAGTAAACTGTTCTACTTACTTGAAATCTGGTTCTGGGTGCCTGTGAGTGATGGATGAAGGTGCTGGTAAGAGGTTGAATGTTGTTGAGGATCACCAAATGTTGGAAAGCTCCTGCATGGGCTGCATGTGCATTCCTTTTTGCTTGGTTGGATCAAATCTATGCTGGGTGGTTGCTGGATGGTTGCCAGGTGAATGTTGGATGTCTGTGCAAGAGAAAATGCTTGATCTCCTTCCTTGCATGCGTGTTCTCGTGGAAAATTTGTTCTCAAAAGATGTGATATCTCTCAGGAATCTGATGTGCCAACGTTTTTTCCAACCTCAAAAATAAGGTTGTTTTGGGGATTAAAAGGTGACCGACGGTGGTTCTGGCTTAACCGGTGATGGTTAGGGGTAACCGGCGTCGGTCAAGGTGGGATTTCCTAGGTTTACTAAACTAGGCAGATCCCCTTGATTTTCTGGGATCTCGTGTCATTAACCCATGGATTAGAATGGAAGCTTCTTGTAAGCATGCGGGAATGTGGTTAGAGGGAATGTAGGCATTGATTTTTAGGGTTTGGGTAAGTCTTAGTTAGTTATGGCAACTTACTAAGAATAGGTCTTAGGGTGAGTTGGCTTGATGAGGTGTCTAGGTGAGGTGTAAGTGTGGGCATTATCTAAATTAAGATATTTAAATAATAAATATGGTGAGGATAATGAATTAATTTAATTAAATTGATTAAATTAATATTAGTGGGGTGAAGGGGGCCATGGCTAGGTGAATGTGATGAAGGTATTTATTTGATGAGTGAATTAGTGAATTTTTTTTGTTCATGGTTTTATCTTGTCTTGATATTATTAACAAAGTTTTTATTCTTCTCTAATTTTTTGTCTTAATATATTTTTAGTTAATATTTGCAAGAATATGATTTTTCCTACTTGCAATATTAATCCCTCTCTTAACTTCTCACTCCCGCTTCCCCACCTTCCTAAAAAATTCCTCCCTTACACAAGATTGCAAGAATTTTCTGCAAATGTAGTGGAGTGTTCTTGTTGGATCCCAACCTCTAGGCTAACAAAAAAATTTAATTTTTGTTCACACACAATAATGGAGCTTCCCCATTCAAGTAGAGGGACCTAGTCCCAGAGCGTTGGTGAAAATCCACCAATTTTTCCTATGGATCAAATTTTCTCACAAACATTTTTTGGCACCCACCATATGGGGCCAATTTTGTTGTTACCCCACACATATTTTCCCACAAAATACTTAAAAGTACAAATATCCCAAAAAACATAATTTGAAAAATTCATGAGCCTTATGTCTTTCACCAATGGCTATTCCTGGTTATCCTCTAGTCCTAGAGACCCAAAACTTATGTTCCATATCCAAGAAGATATTGCATGAGACTTGAGGGAAAATATCTAGCATAAAAGAGTGAACTTTTTCCACTACTAATTTCCACAAGATTGTTAGATTTTGAAGAATAATGTGTAGAATATTTGAAAAGAGTGATAGAATAGCTCAAGTTCAACAAAGGAGATATTAATTCAATACAAAGTATACAAGTTGGATCATCGTAGATATACCAGGTCTGAGAGACAAAGAGCAAATCTTGAGCCCATATTTGAAGAGATCCAAAGGCGGAAAAAACATGTGTGAAATTCATGACACTCCCTTTACCCCAAAAATTCTCTCATCGATAGTCCAAGTGGTGTCAATCCTATTGGACATAAAATTTCCATACCTTAGAGAAGCCTTTGAAGACTTTATAAAGAGAAGTAGAAGAGAAAGATAAAAGGAAGATAATTAGAAGTGAAATCATAAAGGAAAAATTTAAATAAATAATGAGGAATGAAAGAGAGATACCTACCAATTATTCCATGGGGAAGAAACATAATCTACTCACCCTCCCTCAAAGTATCCATGAATTTCCAAGGGGATATAGAAAGAGTTTTCCTAAATTCAGAGGAGATGGTACATAACTCTTAGAAGAACATGTGGAAACATTCATCACTGTTTGTGGTGTACAAGAAGTGAAGCATGAAAATGTGTCATTGAGAGTTGTTTGTTGGAATATTTACAAGATAAAGAAACATAATGGTTGTATCTCCTATTGGATAGATCCATAACTTATTGGGAGGACATAAAAACTAGTTTCGAGGATAGATTCGAATCCAGTGAGGAATTTCAAGACATCTTAGTGCAACAAGTGCAAATGAAGAAGGAATCTAATGAGACTATGAGGGATTTTGTAGCTCGGTATAACAGGTTGTTTAAGAGAATACCTCTCAAATTTATGCCCTCTGAAAATAACATAAAGATATTCTTCATCAATGCTCAGCTTACCCGAGGTAGGATTCATTCTTGAAGATATTACCTAGGACTCTTAAAGAAGCTCAATGCTATGCTATTGAGACAGAAGATGATCTAATTCTTTCTGGAAAATTAAAAAATCAAAGCGAAAAAGCAAAAAGGTCAAAGCTCCAGTTCTACCTCTATGGACCCCTTAGTTTAGAAATTGGAAAATGATGTAATTTCACTCAAGAAACATCTTGCACAAAGTACCTTGAGGATTATCCAAAGAAGAATAATTTTCCAAATAAACAAAGTATTGGTCCACCTCCTCATAGACTTACTCTTGAGGCACCACCAATAAATGCAGCCTGTGATGCAGAAGAAGAAGAAGAAGAAATCGAAGGATCTGGAAGAAGAGAATGAAGATGGAAATGTTATTGAGATTGAAGAAGTTGAAGATGATGCACATTGGTTTCCTTGAGTATTCTTTAGGAGATGATGATGATGATGATGAAGAAGCACCAATTTCCTCATGCGTTGTGTTTACTCACTCTCAATCTCAAAAGGGAACTTATTCCTCTGTAGTTATTGAAAAAAGAAAAAGAGAGATGATCCTCCAGTGGTGGAAACTCCACAGAACAAGATAATCAACAGAGGATCTCCACTCCCACCTTCAATGGAATATGCAAAGGAGAAACTAGACCCAATAATAAGCAAGAAGCAAGATGCCATGCCAAGTAAGTCCTCTAGTGTTTCCCCTAGCTCTAATTTTGTATCTAAGGATAATCTTGCAAAATCATCTAATGCTTAATAAAAATAAGCCACTCCTTCCCATCCTACTACTCCATCTAATAGAAATACCCAAGCTTTCAAAGTAGCACCACCTCTACCTTGTAAAACATCCACTATTCTAGGAACATCAAGTTCATCTACCTCTTCTTCGTTTGACATCGTTGAACATGTGAATAAGTCTAAAGTTCAGATTTCTGAATCTGAATTTTTACAAACACACCCGGAGCAATTTAAAGGCTCTTAAGCTATATCAACGGTGGTAACCCAAATCCCAACACTGTAAATTCCAATTCCAAAGGGTTATTACCAACACCACCCACTCCTCCATCTCAAAACATGCTTGCACTAAGCACATCCAAAACCAACAAGGTAGAACCCTTCTACCTCTCCCTCTTGATTAAAGGCCACCAACTGAATAATTACATTATAGACTCAGGTGCCTCAGATAATGTAATGCCAATCAAAGTTGCTAATGCCCTAGGACTTACCTTGACATGAGAAACTAAATCTTGCTACTCTATGGAGTCTAAAGAGGTACCACTAGTAGGAAGAATCAAAGATGCTCAAGTGGCCCTTGCGGATTTCCTAGACAAGAAGGTTTTGCTAACTATTTTGGTGGTGGATATCCCAACATCTTTTGGCATGTTGTTAAGTAGGAGATTCTGTAGAGACTTAGGTGGTGAAATACAAATGGATTGGTCGTCTACAACCATTCTAGTAAAGAATGAAATGAAGAAGTTGTTGCCCATATGAAGATGAAATATACCGTCCAAAAGTTTGAAGATCTAAAAGATGACATCTTGTTCCAAGATAGTGGACTGGGTAACTACTTCTTCACATCTGAAAGAGATGAGAATCTACCTCTCCTCACATGGAAGACGAAGAAGATCAATTGTGGATGATGGAATTTGATGGAAGCCATTCTAGTGTAGGATCAAGAGCCAACATTGTTCTAACTTCTCCTTCGGGTGAGTTATTTCCATTTGCTTACAAACTACAATTTGACAATACCAACAATACTATAGAATATGAGTCCCTTCTTCTCGAATGGATGTTGCTGAATCCATGGGCATCAAGAAACTAAAATGTCTTGGTGACATTGAGGTAATTGTCAAACAGGTAAGAAATCAATATCAGGTCAAGAAACTGAGGCTCAAGCACTATAGGAACTGGGTATGGGACTGCATCAAATCTTTTGATGCTTTTTCCATCCAAGTTTTTCCCTATGAGAAAATTGAGAAATATGACTCTCTTATAGTTTTAGCTTCCTTGAGGACTCCACACATGTCCTTTAATAAGGATAAAGTGAATGTTGAGATGGTGTTTAGGCCAAGTGTGCCTGAAAATGTAAATGATTGATAGGTATTCAATGATGACAATCAACGTCTCTCTTTCTTGGAGAAAAGAGACAAATTCAACAATATTTTCTATGAGGGAAGTGATAATCCAAATTAGGATTCTGTTGAAGATGAGGATAAATAAGGGATAGATGGAGTTGAATCAGAAGGTGTCATCAGGTTGAAAGGAAACAAGATCCCAAAAGGTATTATGTCTCTCAAATATTTGTTCGATAAGCATGATAGGTTCATCAAAGAGAAAGCTAAGAAGTCTTCACGGTGTCTTGTTGATTTTGAAAAAGAAAATATTGGTACCACAGAGCAGCCAAGGATGGTAAACATTGGAAAGTGTTGTTCACCTGAGGAGAAGAGAAGATTTGTCTCATTGTTGAGAAAATATTTTGATGTTTTGGCATACTCCTATGATGAACTCAAGTCATTCCATCCCAAGGAGATGCATCATTCAATACCATTGAATCCCGAAGCCAAGCCTTTTAGGAAAAAGCAATGGTCATACAATCCGAAGATTGCGGACACAATCAAGGAAGAGGTCTTGAAAATGCTAAATGCAAGGATCATTTTCCCTATCCACCACTCCACATGGGTAGAAAATATTGTTCCAGTGTAGAAGAAGAATGGAGAAATAAGGATATGTGTAGACTTCCACAATTTGAATCAAGCCTCATTGAAGGATAACTACCCACTGCCTATCATGGATCACATCCTACAGGCATTCATAGGATCAGAGATGCTCTCATTGCTTGATGGTTTCTCTGGGTATAACCAAATTGAGGTAGCTGAAGAAGATAGATCCAAAACATACTTCACAACTCTATGGGGCATTTTTTCCTATAAATAGAATGCCATTTGGTTTCATCAACGTGGGAGTGACATTTCAATGAGAAATGGAAATGGACTTCAAAGATCTTAAGCATTGCATTGTCATATACCTTGATGATTTCATAGTATTTTCAAAGAAGCGAGGAGATCACATAAAACATCTAGAACAAGTACTCATCAGGTGCCAAAAACATGGAATCTCTCTAAATCCCAAGAAGTGCATATTTGGTGTTATTGAAGGGAAACTCCTTGGACACATTGTGAACAAGGAAAGAGCAATAATTTATCTAGAGAGGGTAAGGGAAATCCAAGAAATGTCCTTACTAACAAGCAAGAAGGGAGTTCATTCTTTCTTTGGAAAGGTTAACTTTCTCTGGCTCTTTGTTCCATAGATTTCACTGAGTTGACCAAGTATATCGCTACCATGATGAAGCCTCAAGTAATATTTAAGTGGAATAATGAGGGAAAAATAGCATTCTATGTAATCAAGGAAGAAATTTCCAAAGCTCCCACTCTGGTATGTCCCAATTTTTATAAGGAGTTCATTTTGTATTGCTATGATTTAGAACACACACTTTCAATCATCCTAGTCCAAAAGACTGAAGAAGGAATTGAAGCACCCATTTTTTTCATGAGTTGTCCACTAAATAACCATGAGTTGAGATACAACCAAATGGAGAAACATGCCTATGTTGTAGTCAAATCAATAAATAGTTTCAGGTTTTACATTCTCAACTCTTGCACTATGGTGATGGTCCTTAGGATCTACAATCAATTCAATCCTAACTCAGCAGGATCCATGAACCAAGAGATGCAATTGGGTGGTGAGGATTCAAGAATATGACTTGGACATCCGACCTTCAAATTTGGGCAGAGGAAATGGATTGTGTCAGCTAATAGTGGAAGATGAAGCTCTCTTAACTCAAAAGAATGCAAAGGAGTGTTTTTGCTATGAATGTGTGATTAAATATCTTCCCCAAGTTCTTTTTGTAAATACCACCAATGAGTGGTATGCTGACATTGCCTACTTTCTTACTTATGGTGAATTCCTAGATCACCTTGACTACAAGAAAAGAAGAACTCTCAAACTCAAGTCAAGCAGGTATGTCATTTGGGATCATGTACTATACAAGAGGGGATTAGATGGATTTTTTCTAAGGTGTGTGGACAAAGAGAAACAATATAAGTTGCTAAAATCATATCATGATCAGGCTTGTGGTGGGCACTTCTCTGTAATGGTCACTACTCACAAAATCCTCTGTGGTAGGTATTATTGGCCTACCTTGTTCATAGATGCTCAAGAATGGGTTTCCAAGTGTGAACCTTGCCAAAAAATTATCTGGAGACCACAACTTTTTGTGCTTCCTCTCCGATTGGTGGTGATCGAAGAACCTTTTCAACAATGGGGCCTGGAATTCATCATAGTTCTCAATCCTCATTCAAGTGCAGGACATACCTATGTGCTCACAACAACTGACTATTTCACAAAGTGGGTGGAGGAAATTCTCGCCAAACAAGCCAATTATGAAACGGTATGCAATTTCATCAAGGAGAACATTATCATTCATTTTTGGGATCCCTCAGAAGATTGTGGTTGATAATGCCACATACTTTTCCTCCATGGATTTGAAGAAATTTTTCTACAGTTATTGAATCTCATTGTCTCATGCATCAGACTATTACCCTATAAGGGAATCTCAGGAATCAAGTAAATAAAAATATCATGACCATTGTCCACAAGCTAGTTGATGAGAACCAAAGAGAAACTGGCACAAGAATCTCTATGATGCACTGTGGAAAGATATGATAACTCCTAAGAAAGCAATCGATATGTCACCATTCCAATTGCTCTATGAGATCAATGCAGAGATTCTAGTCACCGTCAAGTTGCCAACACTCCAATTAGTCAAAGCAGTTGAAGATGGCCAATATCATGATTCCATTGACAAGAGAATTTTGTTTCTTGAAAATCTTGATGAAGACAGGTTCAAGGTGGTGGATCGGATAAAAGAACATCAACTGAAGGTGAAGAAGTTGTTTGACAAGAAAGAAAAGGAAAGGGATTTCAAAGTTGGAGATCTTGTCTTGCTATGGGACAAAAGAAGAGAACCTAAAGGAAGTCATGGGAAGTTTGATTCTTTGTGGCTCGGTCCATTCCAGATTCGAGAAACTTTGTAGCGAAAACACTTTTTACCTCTATGTATCTATGATGGCACACATTTGGAGTTGCCTCCGCAGCGGGTAATACTTGAAATTGTATAAACAATGAAATAGGGTTGACCCCTAAATTGTACCATAGGTGATTTAGGGTGTGTGTTTCCTTTTCCCCACTGTGTGTGTTTCTCCCTTTCTGTGTGTGTTTCCTTTTTGTTGTGTGTGTGTGTGTGTGTGTGTGTGTGTGTGTGTGATTTGTCCTTTCAGTCTATATTTTCTTAAGCATGAGACTTTGTAAAGCCCAATGGATAATGAACTAGTCCACGAAGTGTATTGAGATTCTGGAATTCATTATTCATCCATATCCTCACTTTGTTCAATCTATAATGAGTAATAAATAAATTAACTATCCTAGTGTGTAGAGATCTTCCTACGTAGGATAGTGATATTCATAGATTGTTTAGCTAAGTGTGAGATAGCTCATAATGAGCTCATATTTAGGTAAATTCTAGCTTAAGTATTTTAGGATATGAATTTCAAGAAGTTAAGACAAATTTCTAAGAGTTATTTTCCATTTTAATAGTGTACATCTTAACAAAACTTGAACTACTCTTCCATATCAAGAGAGTTTAGGATTTACATTGAGATATTTTCATATTTAGTAATTGGTAAGGAGTTTTATAGGGTGTGTGGATTTAGATTGTATTCAGCTGGGAATGAAAATTATGCATGGAGCTGACAAGGGTTGAATTTATTCTCATGCTTTTGAGCATCTATATGTAATTATATTATGGATCAAGAGAATGGAATAAAAAAATGAGAGATAATGTTTAGAATGCTGACAATGTTCACAACTCTATGTTTTCCCGCGCAAATAGAATTTGGTGTTTACAGGATTGGAGCAATTTCCTATCAAATTGAAATTTTGGGAAAGCTTCTAATAGTTGGCTGGAATGTACACCATTAATTTGAAGCTTTTGTAAGTTGAGAGGAAACTAAAGAAATTAAGGAGTGCATGGCCTCTCAGGTCATGTAGAAGTGCCAGGGCAGAATAGGAGAAAATTGTGAATTTCTCTCAATATATTCAACCAAATTTTGTGAAACTTCTCAGAAACTTTCTACTCCATCAAGACGTCCAAGATGTCTTTTATTTCAGGTTCAAATGGTTGAGTATTTTGTGAGAAGAACTATTTACCATGAATATTTTAGAGTTGTTTTTGTAGGGAAAGCAAAAAAAAAAAAAAACTTATGGCTGTTTTTTTCTTTAAAATTATTTGTATTTACTCAAAGTAATTGAGTTTGTAAGTTTATTAAAACATTTTAAGAAATAATCAATAGCTTTAGAGTTTCATTTTCAGGTTGATAAGAAGTTATAATCATTTGGATAATAAATCCAAAATCTTGTAAACATATAGGAGTTAATATACTAGTTTTAAAATTTCCTTTCGAAATTGTGTGTATAGAAATTGGAGAGAAAATTTTAAATGAGTTTTGTAGAATTTGATGATATGCACATGAATATTATGGTATCAGACTGCATTCTATATACAAATTGAAGGGAATTATTCAAGGAAGTTGACACCATTTTTGAGTATCAAGATGTGCAGATGGTATCTAGAGGAAGAGGAAGAGTGCGTCAGAGAAGACAACACAAGTAGATGTTAGCATTGTTTGAAGATATGAGGACTGTTTAAGCATGTTTTCAGGCTTTGGAGATAGCTCATAGAAGAGTGTATTTACATAGTGAAATGTTCGTGATAGAGAAGATGAGAGGCCTATAGAAGGAGGAAAAAATCAAGAGGAGAGAGAAGAAAAAGTAGAAGAGAGGATCATCAAAGAAGTCGTGGGAGTTAGTTCCAAACCTAAATTTGATGTGCCTATGTATGAAGGAAGCCTGAATGTGGATGAGCTAGTTGATTAGATAAAGGCTATGGACAAGTACTTTGACTATGAAGGAACATAAGATGACAAGAAGGTGAAGTTTTAATATACCAGAACTCAAGGGACATGCAACTATTTGGTGAGTATGGAGTTCAAGAAGAAAGAGAGACAGAAGAACAAGGCCAAAGATCAAGAGATGAGACGGGATGGCGTCCAAGTTGAAAGGTAAATTCATGCCTAAATGATTATCAGATTAATTTGTTTAAGAAGCTTCAAAATTTAAGGAAAAAATAAATGTCCGTTAAGGATTATAAAGAGGAATTCTATAAGTTAACCATTATAGTTGGTCATATAGAAGAGGATGTGGAAAAAGTATCTAGATATCTTAATGGTTTAAGATTTAATATTCAGGATGAGATTAGTCTTTTATCTCCTAGAATAGTTTAAGAAACATACCAGTATGCTCTAAAAGTAGAAGAGAAACTATCCAGGAAGCAAATACAACACTCAAGAGGAAGAGGTATAAATTTTAGAGGAAGAGGACAACAAGACAAAGGTCAACTACACATCCAAAAGGAAGAGGTCAACATTTCACATACCCAAGTCAATATTCAAGAGCTAAATATTATTTTAGAGGTGAATGACATTTCTCAAGAGGTAGAGGTAGAGGTATTTTGGATAAATGTTTCAAATGTAACAAGTATGTTGGTCATAGATCCTATGATTATCCAGAGAATTCTTCAACAAGTCGAGGGAGTGCACATCTTATCTAAGTAGATGAAGAAAGTGTAGTGTCATCTCCTCATGACGAAGCACCTAAAATTGGAGAGTCATTTGTCATGAAGGGGATCTTTCTTAATCCTAACAAGTAGATCCAAGAACCCACACAAAGAAAAATACTCTTTAGAAATACATGCAAGGAAAAAGGTAAATGTTTCAAGCTTATCATTTGTAATGGAAGTACTAATAATCTTGTGTCTACTGAAATGGTTGATAAGCTAGGCTTGAAGAAGATAACACATCAAACTCCATATAAAGTGTCTTGGCTGCAAAAAGGACACCAAGTCTTGGTGAATGAACAAAGCCAAGTGGAGTTTCAAATAGGGAGTCACAAGGATCAGGTAAGTTTTTATGTGATGCCAATGGATGTTTGACATATTATTTTAGGTAGACCTTGGCAGTTTGACAGGAAGGCAATTCATGATGGGAGAAACAACACTTATACTTGAAAAGGATGGTAAGAAACACACACTCTTGCCTCTAAAATAAGAAATTTCAGCAGTTGAGGATAGTCCTAAGGTGTTGATGATCAGCAGTAAGGAGTTCTTAAATCAGATAAAAAAGAGGAGGTAATATTTTCTTTGATTGGTAAGCCAAGAACAATCATTACTAGCACAAAATCGACTAATTTACCCATAAAAATTCAAGATTTGTTGAGTGAATTTTCTGATATCATTGTAGATGACTTACCTAATGAATTACCTCCTATAAGAAGTATTATCCATCATATAGATCTGATTCCAAGGGATAATACACTAAATAAGGAAACCTACAGGATGAATCAAAGGGAAAATAAAGAAATCAAGAATCGAGTGCAAGACCTATTGAACATTGGATTAGTAAGATAAATCTTAAGCCCTTGTGTTATGCATACAGTTTGGAGTCCTAAGAAATATGGAGGTTGGAGAATGTACATGGATTCATAGCACATGACATCAACAAGATAACTATCAGGCATATATTTCCCTTTCCAAGATTTGATGACTTGATGGAGTTTTCTAAGATAGATATAAAAAGTGAATATCATCAAATAAGAATCAGAGATGGAAATGAATGAAAAACAACATTTAAAACAAATGATTGGCTTTATGAATGGCTAGTAATGCCATTTGGATTGACAAATGCTCCAAGAACCTTTATGAGGCTAATGAATGAGGTGCTCAATGATTTTATGGGTAAATTTGTTATTGTTTACCTAGATGATATCCTAATTTTTCAGCCAATCAAGAGAAGAACATTTTAGACATCTTAGAATGCTTATGAAGAGTGTTGCAGCCTAAAATTTACTAGATAACACCCTAGTCGCACTGACACATCACTCAGCCTTGACTGAGCACTCACCCGAAGCGCGCAAAGGTACCAGGTCCCTCTTTAGGGTTGTTGTAGTAGGATGTTAGCGTGATGAAGGAAGAAACATATAGATTCATAACTAATCTATCATTCTACAATGTATGCTACATTCAGATCTATGACAGAACAAGCTTTAAACAGTAATCATGATTGAATCAATAACATGTACTACTCAATTCCACATAGGAATGACACTTAGGTTCAGCCAATATCTTCCATCTATTAATAAACATAGAAGCTCCTTACAATAATGTTAATCTATACCAATGCGCGTATGGATCTGATACAGTAATTCAGTCATATGTGTATATCTCTATACCTCCATACATCCCTCACACTAATATATTACCACTATGTACCTCACATCATATATATAGGGTGGGGACTTTCCCTTCACCTGCTTATCTATTCCAAAAATAGGCTGCATGCTATTAATAGCCACACGTCGTTCACAGGCATAGCCACACATGCAAGTGTGCTATCTATAGACCTCTTACAGTTAACTGAAGTGTCAATCCTATTCTTAGCTCATCTCCATGCAAAATGCTTTGATCCAATCCTCCAAAGATAGACAATGCATGGTGCACACGTCTCTGCATCATTGGTGTGTTCCACACGCCATCTTCTAAAAATAGGTCGTCATGCTCAAAATCGGCTAAGTCCTGAATGTTGAACTTGCCTTCCACACGTGGGTCCTTCCTTGTCCCTCCACACCCTTGATCCTGGCCTTCTCTCCCACGTGGACTCCTTGTGTGTTCTCTAACAAGTATTCTTTGATCAACATTACCCCACACTAATCTCATTGTCATCCTGACAATGGGTATTCCTCCAAAAATTGAAGTAAAGAATAGAATAATGGAAAGAATAAGAATGAAAGAATGTAGACAAATAAAGAATTTTTATGAGGTTATGAGACAACCTCCTCTGTATCAGTTTGAAGTATCAATTCTAGATACTCCTCCTTTATTTTGGCCTCCAAAACCTGCTCCATTCAGTGAGTGCTTGTTCTGCTTTTGTTCTACTTTTTCTAGGGATGTCCACAACAATGGATTCCAACTCATCCCTTGCAATCTCTCCCTTTTCATTCTGCAGAACCAACACAATGTTGGACATTGATGTCATTCTTCCTTCTAAAAGATCCATCTTCTATGCAATTAGCTTCCCAAGCTCTTCCAGCTGAGTCTTGTGTGGCTCTTGTGCTGCTGCCAGGGCCTCACGCTTCTGCTTAACTATTGAAAATATTTCTACGCGGCCCAATGTCTCATCCTTCATTGCTTTCTGGACCTCATTGTTTTCTTCTAGGGTCTTTATGTTGATAAGCACCTCTGGAGCTGTGTAGATATTTAAATCCTGGTCTGCTTTCTTCAATACTTCTTGTAACGCTTGCAACAACCCTTCATAAGATGCAATATTTCACATCACTGAGGCTTTCTCTCATTCTGCATCTTGCTCTGACTTCCTTGGCACTGTCATGCGTAGAGGTTCATCTTCAAGTACCAAGTCCACCAACTTTCCTACATAGTGTATCATTGAAGGAAACATCTGTGGTACCTTGGCCTCCAAGTGTGGCCTTGCTCTGATGACATTGTCCCCAATCTCCTCTGCGATGCTGATAAATACTTTGTTCTTCTTCTGCATGAAGTCCCTCTCTTGTGTTATGCATGCTATCTCCACATCCTTTGTCTTCAGCTCCTCACACATGCTTTGATTGTTACAACTTTGTCCATGTTTCTTCTAGCCACTTCAGTAGAAACCTTCACCAATGCGTTGCTTGACCTACTCATCTGACATGACAGTAGGCTTTACTGTCATGTGTCTAGCTTGGGGTGCCTTCTTCAGCCATCTCAAAATGCATGACTCTTCACATACATCAAAGTCAGGCTCATCCATGTGGGTGTGCATTGACCATGATAGTTGCTTTCAAGTGCACACAGTTGCCATATCCTCATCCATTAGCTCCCATCCAGCTGAATAAATCCTTCTGTGCTATTGTGCTCTAGAAGCGGGCACAGACAATTTTACCTGCATCCTCTACATACCCCATGGCTGGTGGAATGTGCTCTCCACTTGTTCTTCTAGACCGTTGCTGCTTAGGGACTTTAGCTTCCAAATTTGGGACTTGTGTCTCCATGTCCTGAACATTCTCAGTAGTTGTCTCCTCTAGTCCCTTCTCATCCTCTTCTCTTCCCTTTGATTCCTCACCCTGTTCTTCTATGTTCTCTGGAAGTGTGGGAGAATTAGGTGTGCTTTCCTCTGACTCTTCTACCTCCTCATTTAACTTCAGTTTCCTCCTTCTTTGCATGGTTTCCTCCTTCTGTGGAGAGATTCTGGGTGATCTGTGCACCATGGTTGGAGTAGCACCTTGGGTCCTTGTTCTCCTAAACACCCTCTTAAATTTGTGCTCCCCTTGGACTGCATTCAAGTCCTCATCATCCCCCTCTTGTGGCTGAGGTGGTGTAATGGCACGCTCAGCTTCACCCTTATTTGTAGGATGTCTCCTACCTCTATGCTCCAAACCACCACTATCTTCACGCTCCTCCTCCTCATCCTCCACTTCAATTGGCTCTGTGGGCTTAGGCGCTGGGATGTTCTCCATTGTATGCTTTCCCTTTGGTGGTGCTAGAAGTGTGAACTCACCTTCCACATACTTGTTATTCTCCATCTTTGGCTTCAGCTGAAGATACACCAATGTTGCCCCTACATCTGCTACAACCAGACTTATTGGCTTAATATTCAACACCTCTGAAATGATCCTCTCGGTGAAGGCACTTCTTCCAGGATACACATACTTCTTTCTCAATGTGTGGTAGTCACAGTCTACCTTATCTGCATTGAATACCAGTCGGTGTGTGTCTATAAATCTGTGAACAGATGCTTGGAAATACCTTGCAGTGAATGCGTAAGGAAATTTACACCAAGGGCTCCAAATTCCATCTTTCATTGGGAAGCATGTGATGCAGAAATGTTGATATACAACAAACTAGACTTGTTTCCCTACTACTGATGGTAGGTCCTTTAGGATGTGCCACTCTTCTCCAAATGCCGCGCAGAGCCTGTCATACCATTTCTCCACCCTTTGCTTTACGTCATCTGTCATGGCCCCTTTACATAGATACTTGCTGAACCTTTCAGCTGGTGACTTATTCTCCATGGGGTATTCCCATACTTTTTCCTTCGGCCCATTTGGTACTCCAATTTCCATGAATACTAGTGATAGTAGAACAACCCCAAAGCTGATCTTCCCTCCTGTGCACTTCCTCGACTATTTTTTTCTACAATATAGCCTACAATATTGTAGATTTCTCCTTCTGACATCTTACGTGCAATGTGTAACCACATAGTATTTACCTGTGACCACCACTCCTGATCATTCAACTTTGTAACAAGGTGTGTTGCTGCTTGCACAACTAGACAGTTCTTCAATTTGTCTATATCCATACCGCGCGGACCCTTCAGGTACCCCAACTCATGTCTGGTCTTTAAGATCATGCTTTATCTATGAGATCATTCTTTATGTCCTCTCCTGTGGCCTTCAAACCTGTAACTGATGAGATAAGCATAGATGAGATTCTAACTCTACGTCCTGCAAAGTAGAAGAAGTCCTCATGCACTCTGCTCATGAGCCACTGATACAAGGGCTCATACTTCCCAAAATATGGAAGCTCATATAATTGGTAGACCCCAATTCTCTTCAGAAGCTTCTCACCTGCATCATCATAAACTGGCATGTCATCTATCGTACGCTTGTTCATCCTAGCAGTGAGCAAGGAATCGAGCTCCTTCTTGTTCTCTATGGTCCTGTGATTGTATTCACTCACTTTTCTCTTTCTGATGGGTGAATCCCACTCCTAGCCAATGATGACTCCTTCTAGATATTACATTTCTAAAAAAGTCACTTTTGGGTGCCATCTCTTCTTCCTCAATGACCACCTTCTTCTTTCCTTTTGCTGCTGCTGCAGATGCCTTCTTGGGTGCCATTTTTTTCCTTTGCAAACATCTCCTCTTTAACTCTGCAACTTTGCAAATCAAACCCTAGCTCGATTCAATCATGCCCTAGGTGGAAACTTCATGCCCTAACTCCTCTCTACCTCCTTTCTTCACTCAAACCCTTCACCACCGGGGACGCAAGCTTCTTTTCACACAGATCTATTTATCATGCTTGGTTTCACACCCTTTGCACCTTAACCTGATCACTCGGCTCTTCGCAATTGGCTCTTTCCTCAAATTCTCTTAGTCGCAATGGTAAAAATGAATCTACATCCCATCCTTATATTTTTTTTTCAAATTTTGATGCATTTATTACTCCTTCACCTACCAAATATCCTCTCATTTACTGACCAAATTCATTCATTCCATGTGGTACATCTTTGTGCCCCAGCTATAACCTTCTAGCGTGCCTTCCTACCCTCTGGTCACAAACTTCTCTTCATTGCGTGCCCTTGTGCCTGAGTACCTCATCACTGTACCTTCTCCTGGTAGTTATCATGGCCTCTGCTTACCTCACGTTATACTGTCCTTTCATTCATCTCCATCCTTGGTCACTTTTGAGAAGCAATCTTCTTTTGACTTAAAGCACACCCGTAGCAGCTTATTCCTTTCACCTTTCAATTCCCACGGTCTTTTACTTGGATAACTACAACCACCCCACACTAAAGGTATGTGCAGTCCTCTGTGCATAAACATTCTTCACATAGTAATTAGCTTCATGCGCGCAAGCATTTTACACAAGAACAACAACTAAATTGACAAAGCATAGTGACAATGAAGGAAATACATTAAGGAAATACAGAAGGGAAACCTAATCTAAATGGCAATACTACCTTATTACAAACACCAAGAAGTCTTATTTATAGTAGGGCTTCAGCCTACTCTCGTTAAAGTAACTGGGTAGCCATGTTCCATCAAGTACTTCTAACTGGAAAGCACCTGATTCAAGTATGTAAGTGATGACATATGACCCCAACCAATGTACTTTGAGCTTTCCTGGATGGCACAAGAACTTAGAGTCATAAAGAAGTACCATTTGTCCAATCTCAAACTTCTTATCCCTTATGTTTCTGTCATGCCATGCCTTCTGCCTAGCCTTTTCCTACTTCTGAACTCCATCGTGTTATGGCTCGTCACTCATCCAGTTGAATCATCTTCTCGATACACTCTTCTAAATCCTGTTCATCAGCTAGACCTCTAGCGCATGCAATGCGCAAAGAAGGTAACATAAATTCTATAGGGAGAATGGCTTCCATGCCAAACACCAGCTGAAATGGTGTGGCTTTGTTCAATCACTTATAAGTTGTTCTATATGCCCAAAGAACAACTGACACTTTGTCATCCCAATCCTTTCTTGTTGAAAGCCTCAAAATCTTGTTGAAAGCCTCAACAGTTCCATTTTCCTGAGGATAGTAGGGTGTAGTTTTATGGTGTGCAACCATAAACTCATCTAATAGGATCCTGATTGTCTCATTCAAAAAGTGTGTACCCCTATCACTTGTCAAGCTTAAAGGACATCCATATCTTGTAAGAACATTCTCCCATAGAAACCTAGCCATTGTAGCTACTGTACAGTCCTTTGTAGGTGTTGCTTCTGCCCACCGTGTGAGATAATCTATGCAAGTAATGATATAGCATGATCCAGTCCTGCGCGGCTGGTGAAATAGGTCCTACAAAGTCAATGGCCCATTTCTCAAATGGTTCGGCACTAGTAATTGGTCTCAAAGGCATCTCATCTCTTTTCCCTAGTTTTCCTAGGTGCTGACAATGATCACACACCTTACAATATTCTTTACAGTCTTTATACAATGTCTCCCACCATAATCCAGCAAGTAGGATCTTCCGGGTAGTTGCATCACCTGCATAATGGCCTCCTGCAATACCACCATGAGATTCTTCCATAATATCCTTGCACTCATGCTCTAATACACAACAATGTAATACTTCATCTCTGCCTAACTTGTAGAGGTCACCACTAATTAACATAAATGGTGTCATGCGTATAGCAAGTTGTTTCTTTTCTAATGCCTTCATTCCTTCCGGTGCCATACCAGTCCACAGAAAGACAAACAATGTCTTCTAATTCTGATGGCACACATTGTAACCTATATAACTGTGCATCTGGCATGGTTTCTTCAATTTTCTATGCTTCCTCTCCTGAGTTGATTCTAGATAAATGGTCTGGTCCAGAATTTCTTTTCCCTGGCTTCACCACAACTATGAAATCAAACTCTTGAAATAGGAGTACCCATCTGCATATGCACCCCTGTAAGATGGGCTTGTTTACCAAGTACTTCAATGCCATGTGATCTGTATAAAACACAAATGGTGTTGCTAACAAGTACTGTCAAAACTTGTGCAATGCATAGATCATGGACAAAGCTTTCACACTCTGTAGTTGTATAATTCTGTTCAGCAAGAGTCAGCTTCCTACTAGCAAAAAAATTGGATGATCGACAATACCTTCTCCAGGTTGAGCTAACACAATTCCAATGGTCATGCCAGAGGCATCCACATGCACATGAAATGGTTTATCCCATGAGGGAAAGCGTAGAATGGGCGCTAGTAAGTTTCTCTTTTAATATCTCAAAATGTGTGCTGCTGTGGTTCTCCCCAATAAAATGTACCTTTCCCCTTCAGTAACTCTTCCAAGGGTGCAACAATTTTGGCATACCCTTTGATGAATTTTCTATAATATCCTGTATGACCTAAAAATCCTACGCACCTCACTTTGACTGGTAGGTGCTTCCAGGCCTAAAATGATTGCAACCTTAGCTGGATCAATGAGCAAACCTTCCTTACAGATTATATGTCCTAACAGTATTCCAAATGGTGTAGAAAATATGCACTTCTTGATGTTCAAAGAGATACTCAACTATCTGCACCGTTCAAACATTAAGCACAGATTGTCACAATGATCTTTCACAAGCCCATATACTGTCCAATCATCTAGGTAGACCTGTAAGAAGTTGTGAATAAAATATTTGAATTCCTGAACAACTATGCACGAGAATACAACAGGCACATTTTTCAATCCAAAAGGCATCACAGTATAGGAAAAACTACCCCATTCAGTAGTAAATGTTGTCTTTTCTTGATCCTCCTGAGCAATCCTAACCTGATGATACCCAGAAAACCCATCTGTAAAGGAGTATATTTCACACCCTGCAACGCCTTCTAGTATTTCCTCAGTAAATGGCGTAGGGAATGGATCAGTGATGCATGCAGCATTCAACTCCCTATAGTCCACACATATTCTAATTCATCCATCCTTCTTGATACTGATCACCATTGGGCTAACCCATTCTGACTCATCAAGGGGTTTGATAATTCCAGATTTCAACATTTTATCAATTTCTTCTTTTACCTTTTCACACAAATTAGGATTCATTCTATAAGGCCTCTTTCTAACTGGGTGTGCACCATCCTTAAGCTTTATCTTCATTTCCCCAAGTGATTTATGCATGCCTTTAAGTTCATGATACCCTCGAGGGAATATTTCCTGATAATCCCTGAGTAACTCAATGATCTTTGCTACCTCCGAGTCTGACCAGTAGTCTCCAATTATGGCCTCCTTAGGCTCAGCCTCCAAACCTATATTCACCTTCTTTGTCTTCATGGGTTTGTGATAGGCATGTGTATCCTTGTCTGCACTATCCAAGACCTCACGCACCCCTTGTGAATGTTCAATATCCAGGTTCTCAACTTCCTCATCATCCACGATGTAAACCATCTTTCCCTTCTCTTTCTCAAGGAAAGTGCATTCAAGTAGTATGAAGTCCATTTCTTCTTCCTTTTCAAAATGCACTCCAGACTCTGTCTCACCAAATAATTCCTGAATATGCTCTTCTACTTTTGCACTATCTCCCATGGTTAAGCACTTGATAAATTTTAATGCCTCTTCTATTGGAGGTTGAGAAGAAAAGTAGTCAAAGGTCTGGATCATCCCTGTAGTCAAATTTTTCCAGTTTCCAGTCTCTCGATGTAGTTCTGCATATACATACCAGGGGCATGTGCATCCTTGTAATGTAGAGTACAATCTATGCACCCAGAGTGAAGGTGGTAATGCTTCCTGTCCTACTGTCCAGAGTCTCTCACACTACTGAATGTGATGTTGAACAGGTTGATCACCATGATAAGTGCAGATCTACGTAGGTGCATTGTTCCTTACAAACCTAATAGATAGGGTGATTCCAATCTCTTCCCATTCTATAAGATTATCTCTGTGGACTACCCACCAGTGCGCTGTTGTCCCATGCAAGGTATATACTAACATAGCTCTTCTCTTAATTTGATCTATCCACTGTGTTTCCATGGCTTTCAAAAATGTAGGAAGATATTCTGCCCCTGTATACCAAGGTATTGTGCTACCTATCCGTCAGACCGAACTGAATGAAGTCCATTCTTGCACGCAACCACGCTTTTTACTTCATGCCCTACTAATTCATATGTACCATGAGCCCAATTGTCACAAGAAATACTCATAGTATCACTAATAGAATGAGAATCCTCCCACTATAGGATGCCTTCTTTTGATGGCTCATTGACCTCTGGGTCCTGAATAATGCGTACATAAATTTGGTTTAAGTCCTCCTCACTTAGAGGCTCAACATATGGTGTAGACTTCCCATCTGTCAATGGTATCACAACCCTTTCCTCCTTGTTCTCAAAGCTGATATACCCCTTATTGAATCTCAAGTCAACATTATTTGCATAACACCAAGGGCATCCAAGCAAGGCTGGAAAATTGTCTGCTTCTGCAAGTGCTAATACCTCAAAATCCCCAGTGAACTTGGCCCCTTGTATGGTTATAGATGCATCCTTCAAAACTCCTATGGGAGTGGCCTTAGTCTGGTTTTCCATAAACAACACATTAGATGATGGCTGCAATGGAGGCCTCCCCATTTGTACCCATGCATCTAATGTAAGCACATTTACTTCTACACCTGTATCAATCAATATGTTTCTCAACAGCCACCCATCCACAACAACATTTAGAGTAATTTCCTTGTCATAGTCAATGCTATCAGGGGGAAGATTTACATGCAGGATCTGTCATCCGGTCTCAAGACTTATGCGTGGAGTGTTCCCCTTTAACCAACTTCCTAATAGTGGGATAATGTTCTCCTGGTGCAACATTCTGCACACTTCTCGCAGATCATCGATATCAGTTTGGACTGTCTCTGATGCTTTCTTCTACTCCTTTAAGTATTGTATCTCACCCTAAAGATTCCTTAGCACTTCCATGGTATCCTGGTAAACCTCCTTCTGATGAGTAGGATCTGGGTACCTTGCATGCAAAACCTCCTCCTTGGTGATCGTAGGCTTCTGGTGTAATGCTTCTCTTGTGCGTGCCACTTCAGCGCATGTAGTAATCTTCACTGTCAATGCCTCAGGTCCTTCTACTATCTTGGGCATCCACTGATCTTCTACCACACACTAGATTCTAACCATCCTGGTGCCTTTGTTTTCTTTCTTATGCTACTTACTCAGATGCTCATATAAGTCTGGGAACTCTTCATAGCTATGGTTCTTCCCATAGAAAGAACATGCAATATTCTAAGGAAATTCGTGCCTATAGTGGTCAGGAGATCCACATGTATAACATGTTCCATGAGGGAACTCACCTCTTCCTCCACCATGGCCTCATCCTCCATATCCACCATGATATCCATGTCCCCTTCCATGACCTCCTTCAAAACGCCCCTCATTCCTGTCATAGCACGTTTGATTATGATCCCAATCCTGGTGCTCATTCTTACCCTTAGAATTATCTGTTACACTTGTCTGTCATACCCCAATGTCTATAGCATCCTGGATCTGACCAATCAACTGAACAATCCTCAGTATCATGGGTCGTGGACCTGTAAATCTTGCAAAAGAAAGATACATTCTTCCTTATCATGTGTTGTAACAAAGGACAGTGACTAGCATCATGATTCAAATGATAGATCTCACAATCCAATAGTAATGAGCATATAGATCTGTGAGGGCAACTATCCTTGGTGTGACCTTCCACTTCACAATCTGTACACCAAATTCCTGAGCATGTTTCATGGGCTGAATTTGCTGATAGCTTCTCTAACTGCTTTTCCATAGCTGCAATCTGTGCCTCTAAGAATGGACTAACCAGTGTCAATGCTCCTAACTACCTCAGCATGCAAAGCTACTTCCAGTGCTTCATGTGGATCAGTGTATGTCTTATGTGACAGTGCCCTTCTAAATGGTGTAATCAATCCTCCAACGAACCATTGTGCATGTTGGCTAGTGTGAATATCATAAGATAGCTTAGATAGAAGTGTCTTAAAATGAGCATCATACTCACGTACACTCTCAGTAGTGCCTTGCTTGATATCCTTGAGCGCACTTATACTCTTCTACTCAAACTCAGGGATATGGAACTCTTTCAAGAAAGCATCTTTCAATGCTGCATAATCCACGCAAGTTTGATCAGGGTCAAACTTCCTATACCAACTGTGTGCACGTCCCTGTAATGTAGTAGCAAATTGACTTTCCTTACGCTCAGCAGTCATGATCCCTTTAGTGCGCCACAAGATTTCACACATATGCACATGTTTGGCAGCATCCTCTATACCTCTATACTCTGGAAGATGAAGAGACATCTCCATATAAATATTTTGTGGTTGTTGCGGACCTTGACCACCTGATCCAGAACCTCCTGTGTTCCCTCTACCTCCAGAACCACCAGATCCACCAGAACTAGAACCACCTATACCTCCTGATCCTCCACCTGTAGTGGGAATAGGACCTGTAGATGTACTCCCCTGTGTTCTGATAGTAGTACTATACTAGACCCCTACAATCTGTGAGGTAGTTCCACTTCCAGTGGTGAATCCAACATTCTACGTGCACTCACATTTTGTGTGGATGATGTGCCTAAGGATGTTCCTCCAAATATCATTGAAGTCGTCTATCCTACCATTGATGTACTTGCTCCCTGACTTACTCCTGCTCTCCTACTTCCCAAGTTAGCTTGCTGGTTACTTGTCGTACTAGATACTGGAAAACCAAGTGCAAGGGCTAGGTCACCAGGTGGATTAAGATGTGTGCCCGCGGTCCAGGTAGTCTCTTGCTAGTGCACTTCTGTGTGAGGCCGAGGGGGGATCTCTATCATGTTTTCCAAGATGGGGGAGTTCCTGATGCTCTGGCTCCATGTCTTCTACGTGAGCTGTAAATCCTTCACGAGCCATCTCTCTCCTCAATGCCATACTTTCTACAATGGAACATTACTTCTCTATCTCCCTCTCGCATGCCTCATTATACTTAAGCCACCTTTCCTCTCTCTACCTCTCTACCGCTAGGTCTGCCATCTTTCACCAAACCTGTTCCTTCCCTCATGCATGGTGAAGTTTAGTTAGCCATCGGTTTACTCTCCAGGTTCAAAGTTACCATCAAGATCTTGATTGCCAGTGGAATACCTGCAAATATGCTCCTCTTGGATACTGCAAAAACTAGAATTCAGCTACCTCTGGGAAAGAGTACGTCAAAATTGAATATTCCAGAATATAACTATTTAGAACACCACAAAACCACGTATCCACAATGCGAGTCCAGATCAGATCAGCATCATAAAGGGCCTAAAATTCTTCCTGTGTCCAGACAAGTGTGTGATACCTCCAATTCCACTGAGATGCATAAGCAGTAAGCCACTCGTATAGTTCTACTGGAAAGATGGTGAAAAATATCTCATATAAGTTGTCATATAGATTCTGTTCTACCCAAGTGCGTGCATTAAACTCAGATCCACTACTGAACCGCCGTGCATATTCTTCCTCCAGATTGTGTATCCATTCCTCAATACTTGCTAGAGTTAACCGGTACGTCTTCATCGTGAACCATCCTGAAAACAACTAAAAAAGAGGTCCCGGCAATGGAACCAATGTTGTAGCCTAGAATTTACCAGATAACACCCTAGTCGCACTGGCACATCACTCAGCCTTGACTGAGCACTCACCCAAAGCACACAAAGGTACCAGGTCCCTCTTTAGGGTTGCTGTAGTAGGATGTTAGTGTGATGAAGGAAGAAACATATAGATTCATAACTAATCTATCATTCTACAATGTATGCTACATTCAGATCTATGAAAGAACAAGCTTTAAACAGTAATCATGATTGAATCAATAACATGTACTACTCAATTCCACACAGGAATGACACTTAGGTTCAGCCAATATCTTCCATCTATTAATAAACACAGAAGCTCCTTACAATAATGTTAATCTATACCAATGCACGTATGGATCTGATACAATAATTTAGTCATATGTGTATATCTCTATACCTCCATACATCCCTCACACTAATATATTACCACTATGTACCTCACATCATATATATAGGGTGGGGACTTTCCCTTCACCGCTTATCTATTCCAGAAATAGGCCG
Organism: Taxus chinensis; assembly: GCA_019776745.2. Lineage (NCBI taxonomy): Eukaryota > Viridiplantae > Streptophyta > Pinopsida > Cupressales > Taxaceae > Taxus > Taxus chinensis. The sequence goes on from CM034157.1 coordinate 222,890,530, forward strand.
CATGCTATTAATAGCCACACCATTCATAGGCATAGCCACACATGCAAGTGTGCTATCTATAGACCTCTTATAGTTAACTGAAGTGTCAATCCTATTCTTAGCTTGTCTCCATGCAAAATGCTTTGATCTGATCCTCCAAAGATAGAAAATGCATGGTGCACACGTCTCTGCATCGTTGGTGTGTTCCACATGCCATCTTCTAAAAATAGGTCGTCATGCTCAAAATTGGCTAAGTCCTGAATGTTGAACTTTCCTTCCACGCGTGGGTCCTTCCTATCCCTCTGCGCCCTTGATCTTGGCCTTCTCTCCTGTAAGGACTCCTTGTGTGATCTCTAACAAGTATAATCTATCCTTTTTTTCCTGATTTTGGAAAACTTTTCTAAGTTGAAAGTGATGCAAGTGGGAATCCTATATGTGTTATTTTGAGCCAAGAAGGTAAACCAATTGCATATTTCAGTGAAAAAATTAATGATGCTAAAAAATACTCCTTATATGATTAATAATTTTATGCCATTATCGAAGCTTTAAAGAAATGGAGGAACTACTTGATGCCTAAAGAGTTTGTGTTGTATACTAAAAATCATGCTTTACAATTTATTAGTACTCAACCTAAAATCAACCAAAGACACGTAAAATGGGTTGAATTTTTTACAAAATTTTACATTTATTATCAAACATAAGATTGGAAACCCTAACAAAGTGGCAGATGCTTTAAGTAGGAAAAATTTGATCATGCAAGAGCTGCATTTGAATGTCTTTTTGATGTTTAAAGAGATGTATAAGGAGGATGTAGATTTCAAAGAAGCATATGCAACATGTGAATATCCCACAAGTAGAGATAGGATTCCTTGGATGGACTACTTTATTCAGGAAGGATTACTATTCAAATGAAGTCATCTATGCATCCCAAAATTTTCCATGAGAGATAATCTACTGAAAGAGAAACATAGTGGGAGCTTAGCAGGACATTTTGGGAAAAATAAGACACTTTCTCAATAAAGTGCTTATTATTTTTGGCTAGATATGCAAGGTGATGTGAAAATGTTTTTAGAAAGATGCAAGATATGCCAACATGTAAAAGGAAAGAGCCACATTGTTGGGTTGTATCATCTATTTCCTATTCCTAGTAGGACATGGGATGCTGTAAGTATGGATTTTCTACTTGGATTACCAAAAAATCAAAAGGGTAATGATTCCATATTTTTTGTAGTTGATAGATTTCCCAAAATGACCCATTTCATGGTATGTACTAAAAAAATTGATGCAACTAATATTGTAAATTATTATTTTTTAAGTAAGTAGTAAGGTTGCATGGACTTCCTAGAAATATTGTCTTGGACAAGGATACTAAATTTATTGGACATTTTTGGAGGAATATTTGGAAGAGATTGGGAATAAACCTTAGTTTTAATTTAACTTATCACCCTCAAACTAATGGAAAAATGGAAGTGGTCAATAGGGGCCTTGGAAACATACTAGGAGTTTGGTAAGTGAACACCTAAAATAACGGGATCAAGTTTTATCTCAAGAAGAATTTGAATATAATGATTCACCTAATAGAATTACTGGTTTTATTCCATTTAAAATTTTGTATGGCATTCATCCAAGGGGTGTTTATGAGATAATAAATTTTGGTAAGCAGGAAATGAGAAGTGTAGATGGAGAAGAATTTGTAGCAGCTATCTAGGAGTTACATGAAAAGGTAAAACGACTTGAAATGATTACAGGTAAGTACAAGAAGAGGGAAGAGATGACGATAAAAGAGATAATTTTTGAGGTAGGTGATTTGGCTATTTCTCACCTAAGGAAATAAAGATTTCCCAAGGGGGATTATAATAAACTCAATTTAAAAAAAATTGGACCTTGTAAGGTCTTGATAAAAAATTCTTCAAATACATATGAAATAGAGCTTCCAAGTAGCATTGGAATCTCCCCTATATTTAACGTGGTAGATATTTATCCCTTCAAGGGAGACGATGATTCTACTCATGCACCAGAAATAGATAATGATCAAACTATGAATTGGGAGAAGAAACTACCTAAAGCACAACCAAAGATAATTGAATAAATTTTAGACAATTAGGTAGTGAGAAAGACAAGAGATAAAGAGTATCTTCATTATTTATTCAAGTAGAAGGATCATCTACTTGAAGGTTCCTTATGGATGTAAATTAAGATATTTTCAAACATGGCAGTAGTTTTGAGGAACTCATGCATAGAATTCCATGAAGGATTCTTTTGTTCCCTGGTATTCTAATGTAGGTGCATCATTTGAATAGTTCATATAAGTCTTATGTTCTACTTGTTCTATACATTAGTAGTCATAAGATTCGTATTCATACAATAAGAAGCTGTTAGGAGCTTCAGGACTATTAGGAGTCTAAAGAGCAAGTTAAGTACTTCTCTAATTTCATATATTTGGATATTCAAAGGTAATTTCGTAAATAAATTAACAATCCTAGTGTGTAGGTATCTTCTCACGAAGGATAATGATATTCTAGAATCTTAAGATATGATCTCATGTTGTCAAACAATAGTTATTTTTGAATTTAATAATGTAAATCTAAAAAAAAACTCTAACTACTCCTCCATATCAAGAGAGTTAGGATTTTAATTGAGATCTTTTTCGTATTTAATTATTGATAGGAAAGTTTTACAGGGTGTGTGTATTTGATTATATTGAGATGGGAGAAAAATTAGGTTGAGTGATTAGAATTTGAAAATTATCCTCATTATTTAAACTCTTTGTGTAGTTTTTATTTAGAGTGGAATAAAATAGTGAGAAATAATTTTAAAGTGCTAAGAATGTTCACAGTTCTGTTTTCCTATGCATAGAGTATGGTGTCTACAGGTATGATGGTTTGGAGTAATTTCATCCAAATTGAAGGTTATGAAAGCTTCTAATAGTTACCTAGAATGTAAAACATTAATTTCAGCTTGTGCAATTGAAAGAAAATGAAGAAATTGATTATTTATTGCCTCTCAGATCATGTGGAAGCTCTAGGGAAGAATATTAGGAAAAAGTGAATTTCTTTCAATATACGCCTTAATCAAATTTCGTGAACTTTTGAGAAAATTTCTACCCCATCGAGATGTCTAGGGTGCATTTTATTTCTGATCAAATGGTTAAGTATTTTGGGAATAGTCAAAACATGAAAAAAACTTGGACAAGAGAAGATTTGTGTTCTTGATGATAATCTCAAGGATGACACTTTATAAGCAAAAACTTATGGAAAGATTAAGGGCATGATACATGAGATAGAATTTTAAAAGCAAAGGGAAAAATTCAACATGAAAACATGACAAATTTACCCTATTATGTAAATTTTTTTCTTGTAAACCCCTCCTAAACAGTATTTGGATCAATTTTCCGTCTTTGTGCCAGGCCTATCCTATCCTTTCAAGTTATCATATGTGTTGTACTAATCTTTCCCATGTGTTAAAAATGTAAAATCAAGATCATGGATTTCTTCCAATGCATTACTTTCCAAGGCAGATTCTCCAGTGAGCCTATAAGGTCTATTTTTAGCCTTTCTAGGACTGGTGCACAACCCAAGAGAAAATTGAAGGTCAAATTCATTCAAGAATGTGGTATTAAGGAGCTAAGAATATTGTGTAAGTGGTTTATAATATTTAATAAATATTTGGAGGTTTATGGAAAGTTCAGTGAAAGTGGGTTTTTGAAGGTGAAGGAGCTTCAGAGTTCAAAAGAGAACTTGAGCTTTGGGAAATGATTCTAGGATCTCCATAATAGGTTGGAGTTCAAAACAAGATATAAATGGAAAGGTAATTCAATGCTCTAAATGATGGTGTTTTTTATATTTTTCAAAGGCACAGTTACTTCTTCCCACAATTTATTTTCAACATGCACAACTTGAGGTCCCGATAAAAAGGCTATTTTTAGGGGCTTTCAAGAATAATCAGAGCATGGGACCCATCCCATTCTTCTAAAAATTATTTTTAGTAAAATTAATATAAATAAGTTCCCAAAAATACCTTTGGATGCTCCAAAAACTTTGTCATTCAAGCTTCTCTCCAAGGTATGCTTTTGGGACTTGGCCAAATTTGAAGGTGGACACATGTCATCACCAGGTGATGGAATAATTTTGTGTCCCATATGTCCCATCCCCTTGGGAAATTTGTGACACAAAAATGTTCCCAAGCCTAAAGATATCCCCCTTGGATCATCATATGACCCTAATGAAGCTCAAAGTTGGCCAGTTAAGCCCCTTCTCACTCCATTCTAAGCCCTCCCATTGTGGAATCCTGAAGTGCCACTTGTCCTCACCTAGGTGAGGAAAATTTCTTACACCAACTCTCCCATCCTCTTGTGAAATTTGGGACAAAAATTTTTTTCCCCATACCTAGCATCACCTTTGATTCTCCTTATGACCTTGGAAGGCTCCGCAAGGCCAATTTTCAGCCCCCTATCCTCTCCACCTCCACAAATCCCCATCCACCACTTGTCCTCACCAGGTGAGGGAAAATTTTCTTGTACCAAATATCCTATCCCCTTAGGAGATTTGGGATAGAAAAAAATTCCCAAGACTATCCCTTTCCAAAGTCCTTCATGTGACCCAGTTTCAGCCTCTGGGGGCTTTTGAGTGATTTTTCTCTCTCCTCCGCTAACCAATCTTTTCTGCCACTTGTAAAGCTGAGAAGAGGGATAATTTTATTACAAAAAAATACCATACCCTTGGGATAGTTAGGACACAAAAATTAACCCAATCCCAAGAGTTTTTAAAAATCCAAAATTTGTAAAAATTAATTGTCGTGTTTCTTCTTCCTCTGTGTTCGAGAAAGTTACTGCCAAAAGAAATTATAAAACAATTGACCATTCCATTCCTCCATTTTTTTCCTTCATTCCTCTTCAATTCACTACTAAAATCACCCAAGAAATTTCTTTTTTCTAGACAACCATGCCCATTTTTTTCCAGATTGAATCCATAGCCAAAAACATGAAAAACTCATATCTCCTAACACTGGTAATCAGAATTAGACAAAGATTTTCACCATATCTCTCTCTTCAAAGAACCTACAAGAAGTAAGAAACAAAAAAACCAGAGGTGTCCTTAATTTTTAATGGTAGAAAACCCTATATTTCTTCCCTAGTTCACTCTTTTTCAATTTCCCACCACTCCAACAGATGGTTTGAGCTAGAAATTTTGAGCACAACATCCTAGAAGACAAACCTATTCCAGAGAAGCTGATTTTTCGTCAATCTGAGGTGTGGAAGACCAGTTTATAAAAATAGTAAGTACCTTGGTTCTTGTACTTACTATAAATATAAAATTTATTAAAATAGAAAAACCCTTCAAATTAGTGAACTTAGAAAGAATCTGAGATGACAAACTAGACAATTTAGGCCAAAAAGCATAAAAAAGTAAAAAAGAAAAAAACAACTTTATAAAAATATTAATTTCTTTGAAAATGGAAAAGAAACATCTATGAGAGTGTTCCAAGTGTGTTGGGGCTTCCAAAAAACTAATTCTAAGTTAAAAAAATCAATATTTCCCAAAATAGCAGCTCCTAGATCCCAACGGCTAAAACTATAAAGTTCCAATTTTGAGTGCAAAAAGTTGTTGTCATCTCCATTTTGGCTCATATTTTTGCTTTACATCAATATGAAGTTCAAATTTTATGTCCTCAAACCCATTTTAGCTATGTCATCAGAGTACTCAAGTGTGGGTGATAATGATGTTACTCATATGGACCTGGAGGACCTCAAGAATAGGATGTTGGGTGGACCCAGGGAACCTGTGGAGGAAAAGGTCTACACAAGTGGGTTATATGCAGTAGGTGGCCATCTTGTGTCCATTTATAGATAAATGTTGGTGTTCTCATGCTCCCATCATTATGATCCAAACACTCAAACCATCAGAGCTAACAACAACTCATTCCTGGTGGTGCTCACTCCCAAGGAAATATCTCAATGCATGTAAATTTCATCTGGAGCAACATGTTCATGATCACAAAAGAGTTTGCATTAGGTGAGTGTCTAAGACCGAGTCATATCTCCAAGGCCATAACTCTTTGTTTATGGTTAAAGGCAAAATCCCTCCCATATGTCGAATTCTCTCTCTTCAAAATTGAATTCCATGAGATCTTCTCAGAGGTGCCATCATTCTCCTAAGATTGATAATGGGAGAAGAAACCACAAGATATTTCCATGAATGGATGACATTTTTCATTCTCACAATCATCGAGGGTATAAAAATAATATATTAGGGTAAAATCATCAGCAATAACTTACATCATCAATTTATTCAAGTGTCAACTTCTAAAAAATTTCTTCATGAATTCATACCTGGTCCACGCCCTTACAAGCACGAGACCATTCTAGGGTTTGAAACTTTCCCAAAATGTTTCTCAGAAGGCTCCAAAATACAGATAAGTATCCACACCTAGCCTTGAAATAAAGTAACCAAAACTTTGTAAAAGTGAATTATGAATTCATGATGTTTTTTGTTAGACTGTTTGAAGGGAACCCTCAATCAAGGATGTCTCCACAAGTTTCTACTCTAATAAAATAGTAAGGGTATATTTTTCATACAATTTCTCAACCTTTTCCTACATATGAGTGTCACTTTTTGAACTTTCTCCACAATTTTTTACACGCTATATATTAACAATAGGATCACGTTGATAGAGCTATATAGGAAGCTTGTTCATGTCAATAGTAAGCTAAGAAGCATAAAGAATAAGCAATTGATTGCTTTCCCTATTTCTCTAGGGATTTTATCTTTCAAAAGTGCTCATGAGGCTGCCAATATGGAAGCATTCCCTCTCTTCCATAAACATGTACTCATACACCACAAGGGAATACTTTGAAATCCAAAGTGATCTAGACAATTTTCACCTACCTGACGACATCATGTTCCATAGGTAAAAGACTATTGGGTGAATTATGCCGATGATTTCAAGGTTAGAGAACGAGATCACAAAAGGATGAAAATAAATAAAATGATGAGAGTTTAAGTTTGGTATTATTATTAAGATGATGACATGGATATATTTATGACTCAAAATATCAAGTAGTAAAATCCTCACCCCTTATGCAAGTAACTTGGAGCATTCCTAAGTAAGGGGATGTGAATGAATAGATACTGAGGTGGTCATAAAAAGGTTAAAAGAGTGGTTCAAAAGGAAGAGGGATTCCCTCATTGCATCATGTAACTTCCCAAATCTTCAAAGGCATGAATCTTGTCATTCCTCTTCTAAGGTCATAGACAAAGCTCCTAGTTTAGCACACTATCGATAAAGCTCAAAGAAAAAGGAAATGGAATAGAATCCCCTCACTACAGAAGGTTTCATAATAAGGTAAGAACAACAAAGGATCTTGTGGTTTATTTGGAGAAAGGAAATTTATCTGACTCATCTCTCAGCCCCTAAAAAATATTAAAGTTTCTTGTCCTTTCCGCTGTCACACTGACCCCACTTGAACAAGATGTTCCTTCTCATTCAAGACAAGAGGATGCAATCTTTCCAAATTTTGAGACATATACAAATGATATATTATCCTTAGGTATAGGAAATGATCACAATGGAATCCCACATAGTCAATCTCAACTATCAAAGGAAAGAAGGGAAAATTGGCTCAAACATATTCTCACTTCTTTAGCATCACTTTGGGCAATCAATATATGGAAGTAGTCTAGACTAAGGTGATCAATCTATTTGAAGAAATGAATTTGGATAACTATGAGATGAATACCATCCCCCTAGGCCCAAAAAATCAAAGGAGATGTGAATTTATTCAAACAATCTTCCACCCACCTCCTTATGAGGAACCAGGAGTACAAAGAAAATATTGATAAATTGGAAGATCATGTGAAAACACTACCTCGTACATGAAATATTTCATGGACCTCAATGCCACTTCATCTCTTCTAATTGAATAATGTTACTCCCGTTAGTATCTTTGACCTGAAATTCCATTCAAAAGCACACAGGTTTCACCATGCAGGGGTAAGTGAATGATAAATGAGTAAAAACTATTTTGGAAGAGGGGAAAAGTTTTGATCCTAGAGATGATTTCATTGTTCAAGTATGTGTGTGAAATAGTCACCAAAGTCCAAATGAAAAGGGATGAAATTGAGAAATAAATTCATTAAACATTATATAATAAAAGGGGAAATTCTTCTGTGGGTTCGTTACTTGCTTTCTAGTTTCCTTCTTGGTCTTAACACACCCTCTTTCCTAGTATAACTTTTGATATCTTAATTTTTTTGAGTCTAGGACACCACCGTCCATCCAGGATGCTAGTGCCTAGGCACCCCCATTCTCTCTAGGTGCCCCAACCTCTCTGTATCTTGCTCACATCTTTTGGGTCTTTTCTATCCATTTGGGCATCGTATTTATTACTAGTCGGCATTTTAGTGGTTAATTACGAAATTCAACAAAGGGAATCATATAAATATAAAGATATGTTATCATAATAAGGGACCAAACATTAAACATCTCCTACAATCACCTAAGGCTGCATCCAAAGGCATCTCAAGAATATTCAAGCATCCATCTAGCATCCATACAAGGGAAAGGGAATGCATTTTACTGCTATATACACTTTATAGGAGGGGAAGTTCATTTTTTTCATGCACACATCTATCTACATTTTCTACATCTAGTTATTTCTCGCTATTCAAAGGCAACTTTCATAAGAGCCACCTAGGGCATGATTTTACACACACACACATGTAGAACTACATGGAGTCTGAAATATAGTGTAACACCTCAATCATAAGTTCACTCAATCGGGTGACCGCCAGGGTCAGTTCGACTCCACATTTGCATCTTTTTATTTTTAAGACTTGATGTGTTTTAGGGTTTTGTAGGTTATCTTTCTTTTGTAGGTTTTAGGGTGAAATCAGTGATCATCTAGTGACATACGAAATAAGTGACCAAAGGAGACAAATAGTGACCACCTTGTGACACTTGCGAAACTATGTTTCTGAGCTCCTAAGCAGTCACAGGTGCCCAGAAGAGGTCTACAGTGCCTAGGCACCCCTAACCTAGTCCAGGTGCCCTAGTATCAGCATTAACTGGACAATTTTCCAATATTTTCTTGTTCGATTACGACAGTCTACTTCTCATGTTCCATTAGTTTTCATCTTGGTCTACATAATACTTTAGGATTTATTTGAAATCAACTAAGTATTTTACCCTCTCTCTTGCACTTAGGGTTTTATATTTTCATTAGCTTATTTCTTGTGTTAATATGTTTTTACTTTTATAGTATTATACTTGCGCTATACAATATCTTAGGGTTTTATTTAATTCAATATTTGTCTAAATCATTTGGTGAAACAATCTCATTTGAACACTCTTGGATCTTCAGGTAGTTTTCCCTTCTATCATGGCTCATTTTATGGTTTCTCAAGTCTCCTTACTATCAATTTCTTCAAATGCGCCCATCTTATAAATATGCTCTCCAAAAAATCCTATGTACACTTATGTATCCTCCCTATCAATATGTCACCTTCACAAGTGAATGTTATCTTTGATTCATCTCTCTGATGACTGTCTAGTCCTAATATCAATCATCAATATATTTGCAAATCCATTCAAAGGCTTTACCTTCTTTATTCCAAGATAAATTTCAGGCTATGCAATCCATGATTACATCTCTAAAATTTGAAATCCAACATCTTCAAGGACACTTCTCAAGATCATGTTAGTTATTATTTTCATCTACATCCTCATCCTATGTCTTCTAAATGTGCTCATGTCAGTGACCCTCAAGTCTTTCCACTCCCCGCACCTCTAAATTTTGATTTAAATGATAAGCAATAAGATATTCTATCAAAACTCATAGATCATCAATTGATCAATTTGCCATCTACTCATTGTTATCTTCCTTATCTACTTGTAAAATATCAAGGTCGTCCATACTACAATTATCATTAAATCAAAGAACATAACAACAATCATTTCTATGCCTTACAACAAAGAATCAAAGCACCTTGATCATCAGGGTTTTATCTCATTCACTACACAACCTTCTGAAATTACATGCCCCTCTCAAACTTGTCTACATCCCAATGGGTTCCTAAGTGTGATTCAGGTTTCCATGTCTAATGAGCATCATTCCATCACTTCTAATATTTCTTCTTCCGTCACCCAAAAACTACCTATGCAATCCACTCAAACTAAGCAATCACCTCTCAAAGGTTAGTCTCATCACCTCCTCCTCTCAAGTCATCTACAGGGCTACCAAGTCAACCTAAGAAACAACCTCTACAAATCATTGGCACAACACCTCCTCCTTTTGAGTCTACATATACAGTTACCCAATATTTCACCACTTCAAGTAACCAATAATTTGTTTCAAAGAAACTACTCCTTATTTTGATCCTCAAGACCCAGTTCACACTCTGCCACATTGCAATGGTCCTACTGTTACTTCATTCCTACCATTGTGTTGGCACCTCTCTCTTATCATGATACAAATGAAATTCTCCCACAATGGCATGGTACCTTGCCTTGCATCCCCACAAAGATCTCCACTATTGGCACACTTGGGGGGCATCATACATATTATCCCCCCTCCTAGCATTATTATTAAATGTTTCTCATCATGCTCTCTATTACACTTGATGCTTCACATCTTAAATCTAATATTTCTTAAGCATCGCTACAACATTCTTGATACACTAGTATGTTTCATTACCCTAATGATGCACTATCTTGTGCTACGGTTCACACTTGACTTTTGAGGGATGACTACATTCATGAACCTCACATCATTCACTACACACTTTTGATACTCACTGCATTTATGATACATCTTTCTAGCACATTCATCATGACACACTACCATTTGATGCACTTTACATGGTTCATACTCAACTTCTGAGGGTCTAAATCTGAAATGAACCTCATCACAGTCATTGATCAGATCTTTCTAGTACATAGTTCAAAATATTTCCCGATGACATACTCTAGTTCTATGGTTCATTCTTGACTGCCATCAAGGGGTATTTTATAAATGAACCTCATCTCATACTCATCCACATTACTATGGGGGCATGCAGCTCCTATCAAACACACACTGCATTCCATTCCATCTCACTCATACACACACAACATACTACATATCTTGGTCACACATTATTCTTGTTTGCTTATACTTACATGATACATTTGTTTACTATGTTAGCTAGATACATTGTATGTCATTATATTTCATATATACACATGCGCATTCACTTTTCTTCTAGTTTTGAATGCATACTTTATAGAGATCATTACACATGTAAACGGATGTTTAACAATTATACCTCTTACCAGTCCCACCGAGGCTCTTAGGGGCATCTACATTTTCTTACACACTACAAGTGTTATTGTTTCATTTTTTACTAATTCATATTCTTACTAGCACACTACTCTATATCATGGATCGATCCACACGATTTGACATAATTTTTATCTTTCTAACATGCTAAATGGTGCTTCATGTGTAACATTTTATCTTGCAAGAACTATTTTCCACCATGGTTGTCTACTAATTTTCCTTGCTCCTTGTATTATATTGTATGCCATTGTTTACCGGGCTATGCCATATGTCTTGTATGTTCCACTGCTTGTATGATTTTGGCTGCTTTGGCCCTGATTGTCTTGTGACATTGTGAGTGATGTCCCATGTTTGAAACCCAACTTTTCATGGTCTACTCTTGTCTTTCACATTACTAGATTATTACATTTTCTTTTATATGCATATTTGTCACTTTTTGCTACTAACACATGTCCTATCCACTTTGTTTGCATATGTGCCTTGGTTTCTACCATGCACATTCCCTCCCCTGTAGGGTACAGTTTCAGATCAACATAGTAGGTCCTCCTCCTTTAGGCCACAATCTTCCTAGTGACGTCATTGCATGCACCCCAAATGAGGGGGGCATACATTGGGTGAATTAGTTCATCACCCATAAGCTCATAGCTTACAGTACAAACATGCAAAATACTAGAACAAAAAAGATTTACAGTCACAGAAAAAACCAGATTCTGACTTGGGTCTTGATTTTAGCACAGATGTCAAATGCCTTGATACATACACTGAGTTCCTGGGCGCTCTTGAACTTTCCTGGGTGCCTATGACCAGGGGGTAGTTATAATTACTTTCTCAGATTGGAACATAGTTTTTAGCAGTTTACAGATCAATTTTTCACAATACAAGCATAGTCCTCTAGAAATCAGAATGCATTCTATATTCTTTTTCTACTTGGATCAAACTGGATACATGCACAAAATAAAAACATAGATCAAACCATCTGCAGTGGTGTATAATTTTGGGAAGTAGTCATGGATGGAGAATAAAACTAGACCTTTCTCCCTAAAACTTATTCTTTTGTGGCGTGAGATCTCCCAAAAAAAATCACACTTGGTAGGTGAGATTACACCGAAAAAAACTCGCACTTGGCATGAGATCACCTAAAAAACTCACTCTTGGCATGAGATCAACCAAAAAAAATCATTCTTCTACAACATTTTAGGACAAGACTTTCTATCCTTTTCACTCATCACGGATCAGGTGCACACTTTCCTTTTACTATTTTTACATACACATTTTTACATACTTTTGTATGGTTTTTATATGTTTGCGAATTTTTCATAACACAAGACTTTGAATACTCTTTTGATCTTCTTTTTTTAGGTCCATCCTTACAAGAAGTAGTAGCCCCAATATCAGTAAGAACAAGCAAAAGCTACAACAATAAATAGGTACAACCATGGTATAACTCATACACTTTCACCCCTAGGGTCACTTCCTCTTTCTTAGCTTCCATGCTTCATTTTTTATCACTCCACACTTTTTCAATTGTCTCCTCGACATGATTTCATACCATCAATCTACAAAGGAACATAAGGTACACATTTCTTACCTACTTTATGTTGTTGAGTGAATCTTTATGTTATTGAGTATTCACCCAACAATATAAATTGGGGGGAAATGTAGGCACAAAATCATGCACTTGGGTACATTTATAGGTCATAATCACATACTATTATTCATATGATTCCTAAGTGAGAAAAATTATTCACTAGTAACAAATCCCCCTATTTGTCCCCTTTGTTTTCAATGACTTCTTTTGTATTGCTCTTTTAGTATTACTGAAAATTTTGTTACATTTGTCACTCCCAATCTTCAATATGGCCAGGTCATAAGGATCTATGTATGTCAGTACTCTTCACATTTGTCGCCCATTTTCTCTAGGACACTAGCTGCCCACGAAACTTGTGTCCAGATCTAGGTGCTATTTTCCTACTTATGTATTTCTTTCTATCTTAAAATTTGTGGTCAGTATTTTTGGTTATCTTACCCTTATCCAGAGGTCCTAGTCAGCATGTCACATTACTAGTGTCGAAATCTAAATAAGATATCTCTATATACACACCTCACACATACCATTATTGGGGGGATGATAACTGTCAAGGGTTATCTACCTACATACTATCAAAGGGACTGCCAAGGTTATTCTCACTCCCCATTTATATATTTCAATTTTAGGATTTTATGTAGTTTGTGGTTTTGTAGGATATAATTTTTTTATAGATTAGAATAAAATTATGTGATCATCCAAATACATACAAATAACCAAAGGAAAAGGTTCACATACGTGTGCTCGACAACCACCAAGGTTCAAATCACAAGGGATGAAATCACGAAAGAAAAGAAACATTGGGATCAAGTGTTTTCAATGGTAACATAGATGAGGGAATCTCATTATCAAGTATTGATATTGTAGACACAAAATCACATAATATTATTCATATGATTCATAAGTGAGAAAACTAGAAATTGAAAATTATCTTTTACCTTTTGCTGTGTTAATTCTTTTCTATTTATCCTTCTACACCCTACAAACCAGTCTTAAACTTCATTGCTTTATCTTTCTTGAATCTGTACACCAATACCTAGCTAGGGTGCCCCAGACCTCTTTTAATATATCTTGCCTCTTTTGGGTCTCTTTTATCTTTTGGGAATTTTAGTTTCTTATGGGTTGTCATTCCATTTTTTAATTGTCAAATTCAACCAAGGTAATCGTATAAATATAAAGCTATGTGACCATAATAAGGGACCAAGCTCTAAGCATATATTATCACCACCTATGGTTACATCGAAAGGCATTATGTGAGAATCAAAGGAAAACATCTATCACTCACTAAAGAGACAAGGGACTACTTTTTATGCATACAAAAAAAATGAGGGGAAGTTTGTTTTACCATCCACACATCTACTTACATTGGTAGATCTAGTTATTTCTTGTTATCAAGTGAATCTTGCACAAGAACTTCCTAGGGCATGATTTCTACCCAAACGCATAAGAACTACACAGAGTTTAAGATTTAGTGCAACAATCAGTCATGAGTTCACTCTATGGGGTGACCTATGAGGTCAGTTTGATTCCCAATTTTCATATTTATTTTTTAGAATTTGATGTAGTTTGGGGTTTTATAGGATATAATTTTTCTCTTTGCAAGTTACATACAAATCTTGTGGACTTAGTGCGACATACAGGCAATCAACATCGAAGGGTAGTAACATAGAATCGAAACTATAAAAATCATGTTCTGAGGTTCTAAGCAGTCATGGGTGCCCATTAGTGGTCTACAACACCCAAGCTCCTTTGACTTGATCCATGTGTCAGTCCCAACATTTTTGACACTCAAATAATTTTCTAGGCTGTGGTTGCGACAATCTACCTCCTCATATTCTATCAGTATTCTAGCTCTATCGCATCTTCAGAGATTTATTGCAAAATCAGCTAAGTATCTCTATTCCCTTATCTTGCACTTAGGAGTTTCCAATATATCATTAGTCTTACATGCTTGTATCAAATATGTACTTTATTGCATATATTCACCGCACTATGTAACCTAATGCAATATTTAGCATTTATACAATTATAAATATTTGTTAAACCATTTGGTGAACCCACATTTGAACACTATTGGATCCTCATGTTTCTATCTATTATTATATCATGACTCTTAAATATCCTCAATTTCCCTTATATCAATTACTTCAAATGTACCCATGTTGCAAAGATGTTCTCAAAAAATCAGTACACTCTATCTTCCTCCCTCTTGATATACCACCTGCTTACAAGTCAGTGCTATCTTAAATCATCTTTCTAATGAATCTCTTGTGTCCTGGATATCACACCTCATCAATCTATTTGTAAATCCATTCAATTTCTACATTGTTTGTTTCAAGATAAATTTCAGGCTATGGAAATCTACGATTACATCTCTTAAATCTAAAATCCAACATCGTCAAGGACGACTTCTCAGGTTCATGCTAGTTCTTCAACAACTCATCCTCATTCCATGCCATCTACATGTGCTTGAAGGTATCAATGAACCTCAAATATTTCATGAACAAAATCACATCTCTTTAGTTTCAGATCAACATTTTAAATCATACGAGATATTCAATATCCACAGCTTATAAATATCCTATAAAATAGGAAGTAGATTTAACTATGCCATTAACTCATTCTAAGGTAATTGTTACTCGCATAACAATGAAATAACAAGAGGAGGATACAGTAACAACTCACCTATTAATATCACGATTCATGTCTCAACTGGTGTTATCCAAGGTGTTGGAACTTTTAAAGGTGTAATGGGTCTGTCCTAACATTCCCCCCTTAGTGCGAATGGTGGGAAAAACTTGCCTTCGTACTTGCACCTACTTTCAGGATTATCTGATTCTTTTGGCCACCTGGAAAATGATCAAAAACCACATTTCTTATGGAGCTTATGGAAGGAACGAAATGCTCTCAACTCCATGAACCGAGAAGGATGATATCAAAAAGGTTTTCAATGCTAGGATGATCTCCACAATTAACGAAAACTCCAAGGTCATTCAAGTGGTTTAACTATAACCACAGGTTGCATCTAGTAGAGAAGAGGAAGTGATCAAAAGTTTTACCTCCATTCCATCTCAAGTCAGTTTCACCGCAAGGAATAACATAGGAAAACTGCTCACACAAGCTGAAAGGGGAAAAATTGAACATTGGATCATGTTCCCCCGTCAATGTGAAATTTCCACTTATTGAAAATAGGTAACACTTGCGAACTTAAGCCAGATGGAGGAGGAAGAACTCTGAGGCATCATAATGGGAATTAAAACTTAGCACAAAGTTGGTCCTTTGAAAACTTAGCAGAACACACCTGTCACCCTGACCTTGATGCGGCTCTTCTCATGGTGTGTTAGTCTTGCAATCACGAGAAGGTTGTTGATTGAACATCCAACGTATTTTGAGGGGGACTCCTCTCGATGTCATGTTGCTAACTCAACAAATTTGACTTTTGAATTCTCAATAATTGCCATGACATCGGGTAATATTAGTAATGATACTAAGAACACCTTAAGTACTTTGATTTCCATATAATTACTCATATCCCTTGTACATATGAAATGCAAAAATGTGCAGACAAATTGGTGAATGAGGGAGTTTAAAATAATGATTATAAGGTGTGGCAAAAAGGTGAGGTCATACTTTACAAGTCATATTAATGATATTATCAATCATGAAAAGTTATAAACACTTCACCTTAAGCAACGACGAGGGAGAATAATGGGTACATTTTCCAATATTTCAAAAGTGTGTCTATCTTAAGCTATTCTTGGAAAGAAATTTATAATTTCAAAAAATGTAGACCTCAAAGTGTTGTGCATTATTTAGCTACCATGGGTGGTGATAGAAAAAGAGTCGAGTCGTCCAACCATGGGCGTATTGTGGAGGATAAGTCTATGTGGCACCTTCAAATTGAGGGTTTCAGGAACTTTTATCACCAGACTCCAAGGGCATGATTCCTCACTTACTAAGGAGTTTGGGCCTGGCAATGGAAGGAAGGGAAAGATGAGGTGATCACAATGGTATGGAAATAGAAACATTGGAGGAACGTGATGAGCCTAATGCTACTAGCATGACTTACATGGAAGGTCTGAAAATCTTCAAGGATAGGAATCAGAGAGAGTATGAAATTAATACTTTATTTTTCTAAAAGGAAATTTTCCATTACTTCGCCGAATGGTATCACTTGGATTCCTGCATTCCTGGGGTGTGGAGAGAGGTCTTCCGATGCACATCATGAAGTATCACACTCTTAAAGGGTAAGTATTGCATAGCTATATATACCCACCACTTGTCAATTTTTGAAGATGTTTAGACATAAGAAGGTATTGACCTCAGTATCCACTTCTATCTTTTTATCTATCTGACCACCTCAGTGAGGGATTTCCAATAGAGTAAGGTGGAGTCTGACCCATCCACAAGGGATTCATTGTTCTCCTGTTTTGAAATGGGAATCCAGTGAGCCCAGAATTTAACAAATGCCCCTAATTGAAGAGGAGGAGGATATTACCCTAGTTGAGTGTCTATCCAAAATGAGGGAAGGAAATCTTGGTTCTAAGAAGATAGGTGAAGGGAAGAATACTGGAAGGGATGGAAAATTAGGAAGCTACAATCTGTCAAAGGGGAAGGATAAAGTTACCTCGAAAGGAGAGCATAGTATTGATATGTGGAAGAAAAAAGTTCAATACTTGGAGTCAGAGGTCCAGGTCCTAAAAGAGACTAACTTGGTGGTGAGAAAGAGTGTGATTGATAGTATTAAAGCCACCAAGCAAATATTCTTAGCCCAGAAGAAAATCCATGGGGATATCAAGCAGACCCAGATTCTCTGGTTCAAGATTTGGGTGTTCATCTGGATGCAATGTGGAAAAAGAGAAGCTATAGAAAATGAGGTGGATCAATTCTAATGAAGAGGAAAAGAGGATTCTGAGGACAGAGGAGGCATCTGAGGAGGACACTGAAGGAGGACAAATTTTCAAGGAAACCTCCCAAGATGAAGCTGAATTCAAATTCTAGCACATGAAATCGTACGAGACTATGGAGGTTAAACCCTCCTAAAAAAGTAAAGCTAACTAATGGAACTTCTTCCGAATTATCTGCAGACTTTCTAAGGATATTTCTCTATTTTTTCTTGTTCAAATTTCTTAGAGAATCTTTTTGAACTCATTTATTTCTTGGACCCCACTTCTCTATTTTGGAGTTAAGTCTTGTTTAACTCTATGGGTCCTTTTCCATTTTTACCTCCAGCTTTGCTTCTATCAGGATGTAATATTTTGTACTCGGCCATTTAGGATCCTATCCCTCACTTTTTACCCTATCTAATCATTTTATTAATCCTCCTTATCAGGCTTTCCAGACTATCACATTCGTCCATATTATAATTACCATTGAATCAATGGAAATAATGACAATGATTGCTATGCTCTGCACCAGAGACAAATATGGCTATCGTAAGCATTATGGTCTTATCTAATTTGGTATATCAAATTAATACTACAAGTTCATCTCTAATTACTACATCCAAGTGTGTTCCTAAATATGATTCATCTATATCTAATGAGCATCATTCCATCACTTCTAATGTTCCTTCTTCAGTCATTCAAGCGTTGCCTATGCAACCCACTCCAACTAAGGAATCACTTCTCAAGGTCTTCCCTCCATCACCTCTTCCTAATAAGTCTTCTTCCATGTCACCATCTCCTAAGAAACCACATCTTAAAATAAGTCTAACTCCTCCCAAATATTCTACAATGTCATTAATACCATATAAGCAACAACCAATTCTTTTTTTCAAAATATCCTCTCTTTATACATATCGCTAAGACACATTTCAAACTCTGCCACCATGGCATGGTCCTACTGTTACTTCTTCCTATGATTGTGTTGAATCTCTCTATTTTCATGACATAGGTAACACTCTCCCAAAATTTCATGGTCTCTCTCATGTCGCCATATAGATCTCCATTATTGGCACACTTAGGAGGAATCACACTTGCTTCCCCCGTCTTCTTATTGACACACTTTTTCTATACTATTTCTTGTCTACATTATCTTCTATTGCATGTTTGTAACTTTTTATACTAACACATATTTCTATCCACTTTTTTTACATGTGCCTTGGTTTCTACCATGCACATTCCCTCCCCATATAGGGTATCCATTCATATCAACTTCATTTCCTCTCCTTTGGGCCACATCCTCTTAGCAACGTCACATGCACCGCAAAGTAGAGGGCATACATTGGGTAAATCAGTCACCCCATACATCATCTCAGAGCTTCAGTACAATCCTACATAGTACAAAAACATAGAAGAGTTATAGTTACATAAAAACTCAAATTCTGACTTGGGTCATCAATGTAGCAAAAACACCAGCGTCTAGATATAGACACTAGCACCTAGGTTCTCCTGTCCTTTCTTGGTGCCTATGACCAGGGGGTAGCTACAGTCACTTTCATAGTTCAATTTTTTTTTATCTATTTACACAGGACATGCACCATCCTCCAAAAATCACAATGCATTCTATTTATTTTTTATATTTCATTGGATTGAACTGGAACAACATGGGACAAAGTAAGATCACACCATTTACAGTGGTGTATAAATTTAGGAAGCAGTCATGGACAAATAATAACACTAGACCTTTATCCCCAACATTCTTTGTTCATGGTGTGATATCACCAATAAAATTCATTTTGTGCATGAGATCACCCAAAAAACTTGATATTGGCATGATATCACCCCAAAAAAAATCGCTCTTCTAAAATAGTTCGAGATATTTTCTATCCTTTTCACTCATCACAGATTAGGTGCACTCATTCCTTTTACTACTTTTTTACATTTTTATATACTTTTACAGCATTTTCATAACACATGAATTTTACTACTCTTTCACTCTTTTTTGCAGGTATGTCCTTAATATGTAACAATGGGAATCCCCACATCAAGCACAAGAGATAACAACAACATGTACAATATCACACAACACAGATGCTTCACCCCTAGGGTCACTTCCTCTTTCTTAGCTTCCACACTTCACTGTTAGATCACTTCACATTTTTTATTGTCTCATTAGTACACTTTCACCATCAATCTACACAGTTATCAAGTACACATATCTTATCTACTTTATGTTATCAAGTATTCACTAAAAAACATAAATTGAGGGCAAATGTAGACACTTGGGTACATTTCTAGGTCCTAATCACATACTACTACTCATATGATTCCTAAGAAAGAAAACTAGCGATTGACAACTATCTTTGGCCTTTTTATGTGTTTCTTATTTTATATTTTACCTTCTACACCCTACAACCCAATATGAAACTTCATTACTTTATATTTCTTGAATCTTTAAATGAGCGCCCAAGTACCCTCATCCTCTTTGGTCACTAGAAAAATATTTGTATTTTACTAACCTCTTTTGGGCCTCTTTTATCTTTTGGTCATCTTATTTTCTTAGGGGTCATCCTTCCAGTTGTTAATTTATATCACTTGCTAGAAAGCACATATTGCACAAGATATTACTAGGGCATGCTTTCTATACACATGCATAAGAGCTACATAGATTCTGAGATGTAGTGTAACACTCAATCATAAGTTCTCTCTGTCGAGTGACCGTTGAGGTTAGTCTGACTCCCCATTTACATATTTCTTTTTTAGGATTTGATGTAGTTTAATATTTTGCATGATATTAATTTTTTTTACAAATTACAGGTGAATTATTTGATCATCCAGTGACATACAAGTGACCAAAGGCAAAGGTTCATGTATGTGTGCATGACAGGTACCAAGGTTAAAATTGCAATGGATGAAATTGAGAAAGAAAAGGAACATTGGGATTCCAAATATAGGGATGTTTGGATGCCTTTTACAAGTGTATGAAGGGATTGATATAGTACATTACCTTAGGATTTAAAAGTTATAAAATGAGGTTGTGTCTACTTACTTATATAGGGTTTCGTAGATGATTTATCTAAGAAAGGCCAACTCAATGAATGATATCAATTTTAAGTAGTTTGAGGACATGTCGATCAAAGAATGTATAAATAAGTTAGGACTAGATATACAGTTGTGACCAATCAGTACAATTCTGAATAGATGCAGGAAATATGCCAAACAAAGTTTGGAGCTAATATAATGATTTTTTTTCTATTGATTTTGTGCATTTTATTCTTAGAATGTGTCGACATGTTAGTGTGTAAGGATAAACAAGCTATACAATAGAAATTGGAAAGTGCTAAGTGATAATGGAGAAGTTGTATTTATCTGAGAAAGGGGGCATAATCAAATCAATAGTATCCAAACTAAAAATTTGAGTATCTACCTAAAGTGTATGGATAAGATAAGGGGATGAGGTACTCTTACTATAATCATAAGGTTGGAAGTGTAATGATAAGTAAGAATAAATTCTGGTCTAAGGGTTGTAATCCCATATTTTAGACAAACACATTCTCTAAGAGATAATTTAATAGACAAAGATATGCTACTATAACATAGTCTAATACATGTAAATCAAACATAACAAATCATATCAAAATAAACGAAATATGAGTGTTAAAGATATTCAGTAAGTTGTGAATACATTTTTGGCACATTAACCCCGTCCAACATTAATATCAACTCATGAGAGAGTTATTGTTGATGGATCACAAGTGGTGCATGATTTTAAAGACTTGGCAAACCTTTCTCGTATAACTCCTATTATCGTTTATCCTAGTAACCCAGTGATCCACAAAAACCTAAACCCATCATACCTTTAAGGATAAACTTTTAAGTGAAAGAAGATAATATTGTTTGATGATGATATACAAAAATGACAACAATGAAGCTTATAAATAGAGGAACATAAAATGAAGTCATGATATTTCTTAGTATAAGGAAATGATCATGGATGATGAAGTTGGATAGATAAAGGGATATAATAATTCAATGTCACAAGCCATAGAAAATTCCAAAAAATATAAAGAAGAAGGATAAAGAATAGTGGTAGATGAAACACTTAGAGTATCACATGATATGAAGGTGTTTTTAGTAGATGATGTGAAGGTTTCAACACCGAGGATATCAAGGGGTTGTAAAGTGGTGGTAAAAAGGAAGTAGGAAGACATGTTAGGGAAAGCTAGGGCTAGTGCCATGATGTATCTCTCACTAGGTAATACACACAATACATTATTTAAGGAACACAGTCAAGGATTTTAATATACAACTAACATGTAAAGAGAAGTCATTGGTACGAGTGAAAGATAAGGTATATAAATGTATGCCCAAACTGAAAAATCATTATATGTCACAATAATGTAATATGATATGGATTTTGGGGAATAAACATAGTATGCACCAAAATCAAAAGGAATAACCACAGACAAAGTAATCATTATGAACTTCAATAAATGGAATATACTTTCTTGAGCTTATGTTATGAATTGGGACACATATCAAGTCTTTTATCTTGATCGTAGAGGATACAAAGTTACTAAGTGAATATGAATAATATAATATAGTTTTAAAAAAATAAAAGATAAATTAGTAAAATAAGTACGCAAAAAATATACAATGAACTCATGGGAGGGTGCTATGACAGGTCTAGATAGCCTATTGGGGATAATAAGCGAGTTATAAGAATAATACTAGGTCAAGTTTGGATAGCATATGGGGGGAGGCTGAATTAGGCTGAGAAAACCTAGAAAGAAATGTATGGTGCATCAATAGGAGTAAAAGGTCCTAGAAAAACTATAAAAAATGAAAAATAAGGTTGATAATCATATAAGGTTTGGTTACGAGCCATAAAGTCATTCCTTATGCATAAAATGAGTGAATTTTGAATATTTTCTTTCAAATTTCTCTAATATACCATAAAAATACTTGTGGCCATAGTCATGATGCTTCTTTCAGATTGTCTCAGGGAGTTAAAATTGTAAAGATATGATGATTTTAAAGAATATGGGTGAAAATATTTGAAAGTTAAAGATTTTGGTTTGAAATATATAAATGAGAGGTTAACAAAGTCACTGAAAATACCTTGGGTACTTCAAAGTCACTGATTCTATATATACATGCCATCCACCCAAACGTGTTCTTGATATTAGATACAATCTATAGGTCAAGACTCCTAAAGAAATAAAATGCTAAAAACACAAGGTCTTGTAAACCCCTAAAAATTTAACCGAATTGACCCAAAATTACACGGACCACACACTTCCATTCATAGAGTTAGAATACCATCGAAATTTGGTAGACTTCTATGGTGTTAGTAGACCATTGTGACTTCAATATACCTCTATATTTTTTATAAACCCTTCCAGCATGGCTTAGACCCCTATAGTGTGAGTGGAAGCTTTACATCACGAATTTGACCTCTATGGAAATGTATAAAACTCAAAATATACTCTAATATTTCTCATTGATACAATATTCCTATGGGTCTAGATTATCCTGCATTAAATGTAATTCTTAACTGAAACATCATATTTCTCATGGAAGCTCGTGATACCAAGGAGAAACCAATCCCTTCATATAAAATTTACTCATGGAATGATATACACAAACAAGATCTCCGTCATGGAATAGAAGGCTCCATTGGAGTAGCTTTTCTTTATAGAGATAATATCCAATCCTCTAGCCAACTTGAAGGATATGAAGAATTTGTAAGTTTTTAGTGGATATCACTCGAAGGTATATCTACTTTACATATTTTTTCTTGGTTTATTATTATTTCCCTTATGAATACTTATAGTATATTATGGATCTTGAGGGTAAATATCCCTTTGTTTTCTTTCAACTAGAAATTATTAAATATTATGGCATTGGTTAGGCAATTCATCTTGGAAACTTTAATGTGTAAATTGTAATACTTTAGTGTGTTAGCCACAATATTCAAAATGAAGCATTGATGAATAATGACATTGATCATGTATTGGACATCCAAATGTATTCTCCATACTCTACCATGAATGATTATGAGTAGCACTTAACCAATTTGGGTGAATCTTGTGACCTTCTTATTCAAAATAGTATGTAAAACTTTCCTAAATTTAGAGGTTTTAATTATTTTAATTATCTTGCTAGAGAAAGTGTACTAGACTATGTAATATCTTGTGAATATTTATCTTTCAGTTTATATGATTTTCATGTTTCGAATTATCCTTCACATATCAAAAATAATTTTGTTGTGACTTTTCTTTCACCACTTTCTAAAAATTGTACAATTTTCACTCTTGGGCTCTCTTTTCAACATACTATTATTCATTTTGACTATGCATGTGATGAGAGTTACACCAATACTCTTAAAACCACCCTCATTAGCATTATTATACTTTGTACATGTTTAAGAGAGATAATAGGCCATACTAAGGAATTTATGAAGTTATTTCTATAAATGATTTTTCTCACTCCATTCACATTACCCAACCCCATAATATTCATGGTAATTTCCCTTGAAATTATTGGTATGTTTTGGATTGCAAAAATTCACACAATTTAATTAAAAGTATTATAATCCAAAAGCCATTTAAGTCTAAGCTTGTCTAAAAATTATATATATTCATTCTCAAAAAGAAAAAGAAAAATAACTTTATAGAAAGGATTAACTGGTGGAAATCCCCACGTGTCCCTTCGGCACTCTTTCAGGGGGTGAATCCAAAAGTAGAGTCCCAACTGTGTGTCAGCTCTCCACACGTCCAATCGGTGCACCTCTGAAGGTAAGGTCAAAACAGAGTCTCCAAATGAGTGGGAAGCCTCCACATGTCCTGGGTTAGACATAAATCCTTCACCAAACAGAGGGATGTAGTCAAAACACAAAAATATAGAACATGCCTGCAAAGGGACACGTGGCCATGTTTAAGGTCAAAGTGGGAAGGCGTGTTATTGGGAAACTTTAAGAATTTTCACCTCAAAAGCATTATTTCCAAAAGGGTGTAAAGTTATAAAGTGAAGCGCAACCCTGTTGGCACCAAGGTCGAAGCCATATGTTGATGCACTGAGTTGAAAATTCAAAGCAGGAAGGCAGGCCATTGGAGTGAGCCCACATTCCAAATCTAAAAATGAAGGGACAGGGAATTTTGGTTTTATTTCCAAAAGAGAGTTCAGTTATAAAATGATCCACGTGACTCCATTGGGGCAAATTGAGTGAGACCCAAGGGACAAACCCCAAAGCGAGAGGCCTCCACATGGTCAGAGCCTCAAAAATTTAAATCGGTTTGAAAATATTTAAAATTATAAGATGATGCCACGTGTCCATTGTTACACCTTCAAGGGTCAAAGCCAAAGGTCAGTTCCCCAAACAAGTGCTAGCTCTTCATGTGTCTAGGGTCCTACAAATGTTCAAAAGGGGTAGAACCGAACTAAATCAGGCTAAGGAAAAGAGAACTAGTAACAGAAAGCCCCATGTGCCCCTTCAGGTATCTCTTTCAGGGGGTGAATCCAAAATTTAAGGTCTACAAACATGTGCCATCTCTGGACGTGTCCAATCGGTGCACCTCTGAAGGTCAAGTCCAACTAAAGTCTCCAAATGAGCGGGAAATGTGTCATCGGAGGAACTTTGGAAATCATTTTGTTTTGAAAAGGGTTAGTCAAAACATAAAAATACAGAACAGGCCCACAAAGGTGAACACATGTGCCATGTTGGCAGCTCAAAGCGGGAAGGCCAGTCAACGCGAGCACTTTGAAGTTTTGGTGACCTTTGATTTGAAAATTCAAAAAGAGGCGGGTTTTCAAAGAACTTTTAGGAATTTTGATCCATTTGTTTGAAAAAGCCAAAGTGTATAAAGTGATGGCATCCTCTCATTAAAGTAGAAATGTTCAAGCCCTCATCGAAATTTTGGGAATAAAGGGCCATCCAAAGTAATGAAAATGAATTTTGGCCCCGCTTATTTCCAAAAATAGAGAGTTAAAAGTTAGATCTCTGTCCAAATGAAATTCCATGTAAAACTCGGCGTTAGATAGCTTTGATATGATGCATCTAGTTTCTTTGATGGAAACAACCGCATAAAGAAGTTTGAATTGGTGTCTTGAATTCCATCATTGTAACCGAATGTAGCCATTTTTGGAAGAGGCTCTACGCTATTGTTCGGGGTATCCTGGAGAACTTTGAGTAATTAATACATTTTTTTTTCTCTTTTTTGATTATTCCTCCTTTTTGTTCTTTGAAAATACTTTGTGTTTAAAATTATAAAAATTGATCGAATGATTATACTCCTTTGATCAATCACGTATAAGGTTATACTCTGTTATCTATATATCCTAAAAGCATTTTTATGTTCTTCCTCTCTCATCTCCTTAGTTCTTCTATTCTTTCATATTGAAATCTTTGGGCATAAAACGTTTGCAAAGTATTAGGAATCCACACTTTGAAAGTTGTACATTTGTATATAAGATTTCTCTTTCTTTCAATAAGGGACCTCTCCCATTAAAGAGGAGGGACTTGTTGTCCCCTGACTGTGGTTTTTTAAAGTTCCATTTAAAAACCCAACATTTTTTGGTGACTCTACATAGGATTTTGTTTCAAGTGGATCCCTTTCTAAAAGAAACAACTTCAAGATCATTTTTGATCTGGAGACTCTACGATATACACGTGGGAAGAAAGGTATTGGGGTAGAAGATTCCCATTTTCAACTTCTAGAGTAGAAAAAATTCTCTCTTCTTCCAGCTAGAAGAAACAAAAGAACTCGTTCTACAAGAACACCTCCTGTAATCTTCATGCTTTGATACTTGCTGGTGTTTCAGTTCCCCTTCAGTCAATTTTTCCAAATATGGCATCTCCTTTGGCTTGGGGACAATAGGTTGGGCCTCTTGCTCTTCCTCAACCATTGCATGAGTTACCTAGGGGTAACAGGAAATTTTTTCCCAAATTCCTAGGGTGATGGGAAGGTTCATCCAGATGAACACATTGCAGCCTTCATTGTTGCATGTGGGATTCTTGGGGTTGAACATGAAGATGTCTCTGTCAGGATTTTTGTGGAGACATTGCAGGACAATGCTGCTGATTGGTTTTATCATCTTCTTGTTGGGTCGATCACTAATTGGAATACCATGACAACTCAGTTTGAGTAATGTTTCAAACCTGCTGAAGATGTGCATGCTCTGTTAGCTCAAATATCTCATATCAAGAAGGAACCATTCGAGCCCATGAGAGAATTTGTGGCCAAATTCAACAAGCTCATTCATAAAATTCCACAGAACACTCATCTAGTAGATCAAATCCAAAAATGCTTCTTCCTCAATGCCCAGTTACCTGAAGTGAGTTATGCACTAAGGAGAGCTAACCTTGCAACTCTGGAGGTTGATCAACGGTTAGCTATCAGTGTTGAGGATGACCTGATCATGTCTGGTAAATTGAAAAGAGAATCCTCCAAATCTAAATCATCTTCTTCTTCCTCTTCCCCTGGAGCCAATTCTGATCAGTTAGTACAGAAGCTTGCAAATGATCTCATTGCTATCAAGAAACAATTGGCTCAGCATACTCCTTACCAAGATATTCCAAGGAAGAATTTTCAGCCTAGGAACCATTTTCCTTCTTCTCAGACTAGATTGGCTATTGAAGGCCCACCCATCAAGGTTCCAGTCAATGCAACTTGTGAAGTTCAGGAACCTGATGATGAGGAGTTTAATGAACTCTATGAAGAACCAGAAGAAGAGGTTGATGAAGAACTAGAGGAGCTTGGTGGATCTCAAGTTCATTTCCTCACCACTGAAGGTATGGATGATGAAGATGAATATGATGAAAGAGTGGCAGATATGAATAGTGAGTCATATGCTGTTATGACTTGGGAGAAAATGAACAAAAAAGAAAAAGTGGTGCAGCCTGCTAAGAAATCCAAGGAGTTTCCTATAACTATTCCAGTGGTTGCAAGAAGAGGAGCTCCTATTCCCACTGCCTCCACACAAAAGGTGAGTAATGCTAATCCTCCTTCTTCTACTTCTGTTTCCAAAACTTCTTGTCCTTCAAATCCTAAAACTGATAAATCAAAAGTCTCTCAAGTTCCTAGTAATGATTCCCCATCCACCTCTGGATCTTTTGATATCATTGATCACCTCAAAAAGACCAAAATCCAAATTTCAGAGGCAGAGTTTTACCAAACCCATCCAAAAGCCTTTGCTAAAATGGTAAAATTTGTCAATTCCAAATCCAAAGCCTCATCCAATACTTCTAAAGGTATTTTTCCCACTCCCTCTTCCTCACCTCAACCAAGCCTTGTGGCTGCAGTCACTTCCCCTAATGAGAAAATTGAACCATTCTATGTGACTCTTCTCATAGCTGGCCATAAACTCAGTAATTGTGTTATAGACTCAGGAGCATCAGACAATGTAATGCCTGCAAAAGTAGCTCATGCTTTGGGCCTGACTCTAACATGTGCCTTTGGTTCCTGCTATTCCATGGAGAGTAGAAAAGTGCCTTTGGTTGGAAGAATTAAAGATGCACAAGTAGCTTTTGCTGCTTTTCCAGAGAAAAGGGTCTTAGCCACTATTTTGGTAGCTGATATTCCTCCCTCATATGGGATGTTGCTGAGTAGAAATTTCTGTAAGGAGGTAGGAGGTGAAATTCAGATGGATTGGTCACATGCTTTGATCCTGGTCAATGGAAAAATGAAGAATCTGCTACTGAGAAACAGACTGAATACATTGTGCAAAAGACTGATGATCCAAAAGCACAAATACTCTATGAAGATATAGGGCATGGTAACTATATGATCATGTCACAAGATGAGGCAAAACTTCCTAAGGGAGTGATTCATGATCCCAATGGCATTTGGACTCTGGAGTTTGATGGAAGCTGTTCTTCAGCTGGTTCTAGGGCTGGTGTGGTGCTAACCTCTCCAGAAGGGAAGATTCATCCTTTTTCATTCAAGCTTTGTTTTGAAAATACAAACAATACAGCTGAATATGAGGCACTCATACTTGGATTGAACATGGCAAAAGAAATGGGAGTGAAGAATCTTTGTGCTCGTGGTGATGCAGAGTTGATTGTGAAACAAGTCAGGGATCTTTTTCAAGTGAAGAATAGGAGATTGAAGCATTATAGAAATCTTGTCTGGGATTCCATTGAGTTTCTTGATGCTTTCTCCATTGAAGTTGTGCCAAGAGAGAAGAATACTAGAGCTGATTCTCTAGCTGTCTCAGGATCTTTGTTGATTCCTCACCCAGATTTCTCTCAGGAGAAATTTACCATTGAAATGATTCATAGGCCCAGTGTACCAGATAATGCAAGCAATTGGCAGGTTTTCAATGATGATCAACATTTTCTCTCTTTCTTGGAGCTTAAGGATAATTTTGATCAATTGTATTTTGAAGGAAGTGAGACTTTTCCTAGAGAGTGTGTATCCTCTAATGAAGGAGATATCAAGGAAGAGATGGATCAAGATGGCTGCATCAAATTGAAAGGTAACAAGATCCCTAAAGGGCTGGTGAGTTTGGAAGATCTGTTTGATAAGCATGATAGGTACATTAAGTCTAAAGCTTCCCAAGGAGCTTGACAGTCTGCTGAATGTGAAAAGGTTAATATTGGAAGTCTTGATGAACCCAAGATGGTGAACATTGGAAAATGTTGCACTCAAGAAGAGAAGAAGAAAGTAGTAAATCTATTAAAAAGGTATGTTGATGTTCTTGCCTATTCATATGATGATCTCAAGGATTTTCAACCAAAGGAGATGCAACACTTTATCCCTCTGAAACCTGGGATCAAACCTTTCAAGAAGAAACAAAGGAAATACAATCCCAAGGTTGCTGGCACTATTTTTTAAGAGATCCAGAAGTTACTAAAGGAAAAGATTATTTTCCCTATACATCATTCAACATGGATTGCCAACATTGTGCCTGTCAGGAAGAAGAATGGTGAGATTCACATCTGTGTGGATTTCAGGAATTTGAATCAGGCCTCTCTGAAAGACAACTATCCTCTCCCCATGATGGATCAAGTTTTGCAAGCTGTCATAGGCTCTGAGATGTTGTCTATGCTTGATGGATTCTCTGGATACAATCAAGTGGAAGTCAGTACCCCAGATCAACACAAAACTACTTTTACTACTCCTTGGGGCACCTTTGCCTACAAGAGAATGCCTTTTGGTCTTATCAATGTTGGTGCCACCTTTCAGAGGGAAATGGACTTGGATTTTGGCAGTCTAAAGGGAAAGTGTATTGTTGTGTACCTTGATGATTTGACTGTTTTCTCCAAAACAAGGGCAGATCACTTTCAACATCTTGAAGCAGTCCTCCAGAAATGCAGAGAACATGGAGTTTCTCTCAATCCTAAGAAGTCTGTCTTTTGTGTTACTGAAGGCAAGTTGCTGGGGCATATTGTCTCCAAAGAAGGAATCAAGATAGATCCAGAAAGAGTTCAAGCAATCCAGCAGATTCCTCTTCCCACAAGCAAAAAGGGTGTTCACTCTTTCTTTGGTAAGATAAACTTCCTGAGGAGATTCATTCCTGATTTTGTAGAACTGACTATGAGCATTGCTCACATGATGAAAGGAAAGAAAAAATTTGGTTGGAATTCCAAAGGTAAAGAAGCATTTGAAGGTATCAAGAAAGCCATTGCTAAGACTCCCATCTTAGCATGTCCTGATTTCAGCAAGGATTTTATCATCTATTGCTATGCTACAGAGAGTACCTTGGCTGTTGTGCTAACTCAAAGAAATTATGAGGATCATGAACTTCCAATTGCATTCATGAGATATGTTCTGAAAGTTAAAAAATTGAAATATACTATGATGGAGAAACATGCTTTTGCAGTGGTCAAAGCTGTCAAGCAGTTTCATTTTTATATTCTTAATTCTCACTCTGTTGTGCTTGTACCTGATATAACCATCAATTCTATTCTTACACAACAGGAGTTTGGAACTAAGAGAGGAAATTGGGTAGAAAAATTCCAAGAATATGACCTTGATATCAAGCCAACTAAGCTAGTCTAGGGTAAAGGCTTATGTGAGCTTATTGCTGAAGGAGCTGATGCAGAATTGTCCAAAGAAGCAGTTGATGTTCCTGTTGTCCTCTTCCTCAGTTCAACAGATGAATGGTATGTTGATATTGCACATTTTCTTACTTATGGAGAGTGTCCATCCCACTTGAGTGCCAAGGAAAAGAGAGCTATTAAGCTAAGGTCACAATATGTATTACGGGAAAATACTTTGTTCAAGTGAGGCATAGATGGAAGATTCCTTAAATGTGTGGACAAGGAGCAACAAAAGAAGTTGTTCTCAGCTTTTCATGATCAGGCTTGTGGAGGGAATTTCTCTTCTACTGTCACTTCCCATAAAATCCTTCGTGTTGGGTATTATTGGCCTACATTGTTCAGAGATGCATCAAAATGGGTAGGTAAGTGTGAAGCCTGTCAGACTTTTGTTGGGAGACCTAAGTTGGCTGCTTTACCACTAAAACCAGTAGTGATTGATGAGCCTTTTCAACAGTGGGGATTGGATTTCATTGGAACTCTTAATCCACCTTCCAGTGTTGGGCATACTCATGTGCTAACTGCTACAAATTACTTCACAAAGTGGGTAGAGGCTATTCCAGTCAAAAGCACTACTTCTGAGGTGGTGTGTAATTTCATCAAAGAGAACATCTTGATAAGGTTTGGGGTACCAAAAAAGATTGTGACTGATAATGCTTCCAATTTTTCTTCTTTTGAGATGATAGATTTTTGCTATGGTTATGGAATTTCCCTTGCTCATTCTTCATATTATTATCCTCAAGGGAATGGACAAGCAGAATCAACAAATAAGAATTTGGTAACCATCGTTCGGAAGCTTGTCAATGACTCTCAGAGGAATTGGCACAAGAAGCTCTATGATGCTCTCTGGGAAGATAGAATTACACCCAAAAGAGCAATTGGGATGTCTCCATTTCAAGTGGTGTATGGTGTTGAAGCTCAGCTGCCAGTAACAGTGGAATTACCAGCCTTGCACTTAATGAAGGCTATTGAAGATTCAAGCTTTATCAGTTCCTTAGACAAGAGGATCATGTATCTCCAGAAGCTGGATGAAGACAGGTTGCAAGTTTTTGATAGAATCTCAGCTCATCAACTGAAGGTGAAAGCTTTGTTTGACAAGAAAGCTAGACCCAGAGATTTTCAAGTGGGAGACATTGTTCTGCTGTGGGACAAAAGACATGAACCTCGAGGAAGCCATGGTAAGTTTGATTCACTTTGGCTTGGTCCTTTCAAAATCAGGCACTTTGCTGGAGAAAATTCTTTCTATTTGGATTATATGGATGGATCTCCTCTCCCACTTCCTTATAGTGGGAAATATTTGAAGTTGTTCAAGTCCTAGGTGATTAGGCAGTCCTTATGTATATTGTGTACAATGTTTTGTTTTTGTTCTTTTGTGTTTTGTTTTTGGTCTTTCCTTTTTGGTTTGTTTCTTTTCCCATTGCGTGTGTGTTGTCTTCTGTATTGGTTTTTCCTTTGACTCTATTTTCCCAATGGATAAGGCACTGGTCTTCTTTCCTAGAGTTTTTCTATGGTTCTTGATCTTGCCTTGTTCCTTTGTCCCAACCACGTCATCCCCAGAAAGAGCCAGCTGTTGTCACCCTCAAAATTCCCTTCATTTTTCAAGTCAAGTTTCAAAAATTTTGAGTTGGTGCCTGTTATCCCAATTTTTAGAAAAAATTGATCAAACATGACCCCAGAAAAGAAAATTCAGAAGGGGCAGTTCAGTCTTTGAAGTTCCAAAGTTGGAGCCCACATTTTCAAATCAAAGAGATTCCACGGAACTTGTGCCCCCAATCTGAAGTATAAAAGTAGGGAAATTCCTTCCATTTAATGAAAAGATTAAGAAAGACTAAGGGACCTTTCATCGGTGGACAGAAGAGCCTCCTTTCATGCTGTCATCGGTGAACTTCATATCAATCAGAAGTGATGACCCAAGGGACAGACCCCAAATGAGCCCAACCTTCCACGTGGTTAGAGCCTCAAAAAGTTAAATTTCATTGAAAATTCTAAGGCATGAGATGGTGCCATGTGTCTCATCTTGCACCTTCAAGGGTCGAAGCCAAAGGTAGTTCCCAAACAAGTGCCAGCTCTTTCTAGGGTCCCACAGAAGTCAAAAGGGGTACGGTGTTGAATCTCTAAGGAAAGGAGCAGTGGAAAGCCCCATGTGTCCCTTTGTGAACTTGCTCTTTCAGGGGGTGAATCCAAAAGTAGGTCCCAAATTGGCCCCCTCTCCATGTGTCCAATTGGTGCACCTCCGAAGGTCAGGTCCAAATAGAGTCTCCAAATGAGTGGGAAGCCTCCACGTGTCCCGGGTCAGACATAAAGCCTGCCAAATAGAGGGACTTAGTCAAAACACAAAAATATAGAACAGGCCCACAAAGGGACACGTGGCCATGTTTCAAGTGGTCAAATGCTTTGAAAATTCAAAAGGAAGGTGGGTTGTCGGGACACTTTAGGAATTTTACCTTTGTTTCCAAAAGGGCGTAAAGTTATAAAGTGAACGGCAACCGCTTATGCCAAGGGATAAAGTCAAATGTTGAGCCCGCATCGAAAGTCAAAGTGGGAAGGTTGGCCATCAGAGCAATTTGGGAATTTTGGTTTTATTTCCAAAAAGAGAGTTAAAAGTTATAAAATGATCCACGACTCCACTGGGGTCTTGAGCCCGCATTGAAAAGTCAAAGCGGGGAGGTGGGTCGGTGGAGAACTTTGAGTTTTTGAGCTTTTCTTTGAAAAGAGTTAAAATTGTAAAAGTGAGCCATGACTCCATCGCCACTCAAGTAAATCCATGTGTCAGGCCTATATCAAAAGCGGATGGGTGGGCTGAAATGTTCTAAAGTGCACATTTCTCTAAAAGGTCACAAAATATACAAAAGGTTCCCCAGGCCCACTTCAAGCAAATCTTTCCACGTGGATGGCTCAAATTCAAAGTTTAAAAGTCAGATTTTGAAGTTGGCTGTGATATGATGCATCTGGTTTTGCTGCCAGGCATGAAAACGAATGAGGCATTAGAGAAGTTCAGACGTCAGTTTCTTGAATCAGTTTCATCATTTTTTGTAACCGAATGTAACCATTTTTGGAAGCTATTTAATGGGTTCTCTATGCCATTTTAAGGGTTGGATCCTGGTACTTTGTAGATGTAATAGATTTGAAAGTAATCAATACAAAAGTTTTTCCCTTTCTTCCTCTGCTATTCCTTCTTTCCTTGTTCAAATTTGTGAATCATCCATCTTTGCATGATAAGAAACTTTGTGTTCTTGTTAATATGATTTTGGGAACTTTGTGTCTGTGAAATTATATCTGTTATAAATGTGAATGATTATATTCTACATCTCCTTTGATCACTACGTATAAGGTTATAATTTTCTATCTATATTTCCTAAAAGTTTTGTTATGTTCTTCCTCTCTCATCTCCTTAGTTCTTCTATTCTTTCGTATTGATGATCTTTGGGCATAAAACATTTCAAAGTATCAGGAATCCACACTTTGAAAGTTGTACATTTGTATATAAGTTTTGTTGTTTGCTTTCAATAAGGGAACCTCTCCCATTAAAGAGGAGGGACTTGTTGTCCCCTGACTGTGGTTTGTTAAAGTAATCAGCCAAAAACATTCTAATGGGACATTTTTCCCTTAACGCACTTAATGTTATACACCCTAAACACTGATGAAATACCATAAGCACTCATACGACACACTACACACTCATTGTGTTACGCATGCAAACACTCAAACATCACACCAAACACTAATATGACACCCTGAACACTAATGCGTCACACCTTAATAACATACTCATGTTATGTCTGTCATTAAACATTAATGGAACTCGATAAAGACCAATTCTTACAACACACTAGTTCACTAATAAAACTCCGTATGAGAACAACACTCGTTAGTAAATACTAAACAACAGTGAGGTTCCCTAAACACTCATACAAAACACTAAAATTTGAATGGTAAACTCAACAATAGAGGACATTACTACACACTAATGGGTCACCCTTAATAACACAATTTAGGTCATCCCTAAATACCAATGCAACACCTAAACACTCATACAACATTATAAACACTCAAATAGCACATCTAATTCATTAATACAACACCCTTTAATACTAATGTGACACCCTCAACACTAATTAGTCATCCTTAATAACCCTAATTCAGACATCATCAGACAGTAAGGGTGAAACTAACCTAAACAATCAAGACACCACACTAAACATTAATGAGACATCCCTAAAGACTAATACGATATATCCTAAACACTAGTGTGTCAAAAATAACACAACTCAAATAAAATAATTTAATAGACACCTTACAGACACTCAAATGACACACTAAATACTTCACACTAAGTTCTTACACTAAACACTGGATACAATAGCATCTGATATTGATAATTTTATACCCTAAAGAAGTACATGGGATGTTTCTCTCTTTAAATCCAACCCAAATGTTATAGATCGATAATTGGAACCCCGCTCTCCCAATTGTCTTACGTATGGATATGAAGGGGAAAATCTGACCCAAATATAAAGAGCGGGCCTTAGCTAGACTCTTACTATACTCTATATTTTTTTGGGAGGTCTACCCTTACCTTTGCTTTTTTAAAAATAAATTCCTCATCCATTAGGTGAACAATGTGGTGCAAATGTTTTCCACAACCACATTCTATCCTTAAAAAACATAAAGTGGGATGCCAAAAGGACCATCCCACTTTATTGTATTTATTTTTAGAAGCGTACGAGAGGAAATACGAAAGTGAAAATCTGAGAGGAAAGGGATAACCCTCAGTGGAAATATCAAACTACAAGGATATTCAAGAAGTTCAGAGGAAATATTAAAAAAATAGTTGACACAAGAAGAGGATAAAGGAACCGATGACATTCACAAAGAAAAACTAGTTAGAACAAAAAATGGGGCATCGACAAAAATATGAATAAAAACTAGCACCTTCAATTGTGAAAGAAAACCCTCTACTGGAAGAATATTAGGATAAATCCAATGTATGTGAAATGTAGGATGTACAAATGTGAATATTAGGATCAACATTGTGTACAACCCTCCTAATATGATTTGAGAGTGGAAATTCAATGTATTGGGCAAAATAAAATCTATAAACCTTCATGTTTGATAAATCCTATAGGTACCCTATGTGGTTAATGATGTTGTTGAACATCCTACGGTAAATTATGTATCAACATAAGGAGCAGATTGTTCAATCAGAGGAGACATGTTAGGTATTTTTTGTTAGATGAAACCATCAGGTCACAAATTATGTAAACCATAGGGAATGTTGTGTAAACCCTAGGTTTGTCCTTGGGGCATACAGTGTTATTTTTCTGGGTGCTTTAATGCCTTGCAGCAACATAGTGGTTACCATCCCTTGTATAATAGGTTCATACCACTTATGAATCTTTAAGGCAACATTAATTCCCTCTATGAATGAAAATTAATTGATACAGATGTATATATTGTAACAATTTCAATGTATCAAGAAGCATCCTATATCATGTTCCACAAACTCACATTTGTTTGTATGTTTGTAAAAAATTAAAAAATATTGTACATGTTAATTTGTTTCATATGGTGGTGTTGATCTTAAAATAATGATTTGATGTTGAAAAAATGGCTACTTGATCCAAAAATGGTTTTCACCCACCTGGGTACCATTTAAATTTTTTTTAGATACTTAATTTTTTATTTCAAAATTGATTAAGAGTGTTTATTGTTTATATTTTGGGTATTTTTGAAACCCCAATTTTCCAATGTCCTCTTAACGATCAATTTATCATTTTTAATTCAACTTTCATGTTTTAATTTAGAAATAATACAAATCCATCAAAACTAATCACAAGTTAAAATTCATCATACATTCAATTTGATTTTATAATCCAAAACTTATTATGCACTCACTTTTGTCTATTATGGATGAAGGATTCTCAAATTTAACTTAATCCAATTTTTCCAGTTAATTGCTTGTTTTAATCATTTAAATCAATTCCTTATACTAATTTTTTTAATCTAATCAAAATATTCAAAAACTGAAAATCAAATCCACAAAACTTTATAATGGAGTTCACCCAAAGGGGCTATTTCCACAGATTCACTGAATCATGAATCGGTCTATTTATTTTTCCAATGAAGTATAATTTTACCTCCAATATTGAAAAATAGGTCAATGTCACCTACAAATGGGCTTATTCTAGACTTGTATAACTCTACAATTCTTCCAGAATCATGTTTTCAAATCCTTTCATGACCCTGCAACTTCTTCATAGTGTGATCTTCGTGCATCACTGTGTCCAAAAAACACCTATACCTAGAAATCTAAAGCACTTTATGAAGAATAATTTACATGGCTATTTTTGTCTCTGACATTTTAACACTTTTATTGCTTACACCAAATGCTTCAATTTTTTTTTTTTTTGTAAACTAACCCTTCACTATCCCATCTCAGTCTTGGAAACATTCTTCATTATATACCTACGAGCTCATTGTATCCCCTACCGAGCCCTTATGGCTCATTAGCGAGTTAGCTGTTTGGTAGCCCAAAGGTTACATGGTCGATCCCCTTTGATACTATTTTTCACGCCGATAAACTTAGTATAAGTGGGGATAAATCCCACATCTATGCACTGGTTAGGGAGCTTTTTTTTTAAATATAGGCTCACGAACCTATACCCTCATGGCTGACCATAATGAGGGTCCTAGGTCACAACATTACACACTACTATCACTCCATCTATGAATGTATCCATTGCATCACTTGCATCCACATAGTGCCATATATCAAGGCTAGGATATCTGCATCACACACACTTCATAGGGGGAGGGATTCTATTCTATTCCATGCACACATGTTATTTACATTTTCTATAGTTACTATTGCTCGCTACTTGACATGAGAGAACCTAGGGCATGACATGCACACACACACAAAGAACTACATCCGGGTCCGAAATGTAGTGCAACACTCAGTGATAAGTCCACTAGTTTGGCAGCTGAGGTCAGTCTGACCCATTCATTTGCATCTTTTATTTTTCTAGGGTTTTGATACTTCTCTTTGCATTGCAAGTCATTTTCCATCTCATCCGATATATCCAGCGTGACAAACAGGGAAGGTTCAGAAACAACTTATGACCATACTAGTTGCAGGTTTTGAGCATTTACAGTGTTTAGAGCATGCCTAGATTACAGACCAGGGCACCCTAGGGCACCCCAATACACTCCCAGTCACCTCAATCACCTCAGATCCTTTAGATCTATCCTTCGCAGGGTCCCTGAGTGTCTGTCTGCACTTTCAGGTTTTATTCTCAGACCTACGACAACTTACGACAATCACTGCCAATCAACTAAGCCATTTATCTCTACTCTCTTGCACATTTATGGTTTTATTTCACTTAGAATAGTTTACTTGCATTTATTTCATATTTTTTTAGTATTTTATTACAACATTTTAGTCCTCCTAATTAGATTAACTAGGATTACCACTTTCCTTGCATTCAGTTCCAATTTTAGGTAATCATTTTGGTGAACTTGATGTCTCCTTCTAGCACCTTTTAGGGCTTTCAATTTCTTGCCATTATGATTTTTTACTTATCCCTTTCCTTTTTATATGCCATTTATTCGTTGTCATTCTTACCCTCCTCCTTCCTGTAATCATTTTACATTCAATGCACCATGAGAATATCTATTCATGACTACTTAAAAAAATACCTGGATTGTCTCCTTCGCCTCTACAAATACTTAGCTACCCATTATGTCTCTCCGCACATATCAACATAATATGTTTATCATAATTTTGTCTCAGCTTTATCCCTTAATGAAGATCAAATCACTTTCACATCTGATGATCTCCCACCACCAGAGTTCTTAGCCCATGACCCTCCCTTATATATCTAGGTTTGTGTTAACAAAGTAGGTGTTAAACGCGCCTTAGTGGACAATGGATCTGGCCTCAACATTTGTAATATCAATTTTCTCCATCATATTGGCATGTCTCCTGCATCCCTCACTCCTTCCTCCATTTCTATTCGTGGTTTTGATAATATCCCAAAATGTGTTTTAGATATTGTCCAGCTACCCATTACCATCGGTCCATGTATGATTATCATCCCATGTCATGTCATGTTAAACGACCTTAACTACAACATCCTCCTTGGTAGGCCTTGGATCCATGCCATGCATGTGGTTCCCTCTACACTCCATGCCTGACTCAAGTTCCACTACCAGGGAACTATTTATGATGTACCCATTGACCCTTCCCCTTTTGAATATTGTAATTCTATTGAACACCCTTTCGACTTCCCTACTTCCTCACACTTTTCCCCTAATCTCTCTAAATATGGTTTTGGCTATGACTACCTGCATTGCTTTGGATTCTCTCACAACCAAGACAACAAAGTCACCAAAATTTGGGACCTCCCCACACATCTATATAAGTTTGGACTCGGCTATCAACCTCCTCCCCCACTACCTTTAAAAGTACACAACACATGTCATGTTAC
Organism: Taxus chinensis; assembly: GCA_019776745.2. Classification (NCBI taxonomy): domain Eukaryota; kingdom Viridiplantae; phylum Streptophyta; class Pinopsida; order Cupressales; family Taxaceae; genus Taxus; species Taxus chinensis. The sequence goes on from CM034157.1 coordinate 222,929,822, forward strand.
GTCTCTTCCATTACTACACCCATACCTTATTAGTAATGATGCCCCTTTCTTTTGGGATAACATAGATACTTTTTCTACCAATGAGGCCTTACTAGATCATATGGGTGCCTATGATGATCTTCCTTCTTTTCACCATAAATAACATCGATCTCTCCCATATGTTAATATGGTTTCTCTGGGATAATCCCACTGATAATTTTGACCCACCTGACACTATTCCCACTAAGCCATACATTGAGGACCATTCTTCCCTTATCAACGAAGAAACCATCCAACATAATTTAGGAATGTCTGACAACTTGCGCATAGTTTTATTGGTTGTTTCCCTCACCCCTACTGAGAAAAAGGATCTCCAGTGAGTCCTTCATGATTTCTCTGACATATTTTCCTGGGACTATAGTGACATTCTTGGTATCGATACCTATGTTGTAATGCATAATATCATCCTTAACCCTAGTGCCAAGCCCATTCAACAGAAAATACGCAAGATGCATCCTAAGGTTACATTGTTAGTCAAATAAGAAATCAAAAAATTACTAGATTTAGGTTTTATCCGCACTATTGATTACCCAAAATGGGTGTCTAATATAGTTCCTGTGATGAAGCCTGCTGGTCATGTTTGCTATTGCACTAATTTCCGTGATTTAAATAAGGCTTTTCCTAAGGATAGTTTTTCCTCTTCCACACATTGATGCTATTGTAGATTCTACCACAGGATATGACATACTCTCCTTTATGGATGGTTTCATAGGGTATAACCAAATTAAGATTAATCTGAGCCGATCAAGAAAAACCTCTTTCACCACATCCATGGGGTACATTTTGCTATACAATATTATGTCATTTGGACTCAACAATGCAGGGGCTACCTATCAACATGCAATGACGCATATTTTTCATGATTATATCCACAAGATCATTGAGGATTATGTGGATGATATTCTAGCTAAGTCTCGATGATGTTCCTCCCATGCACATGACCTTCGTGTGCTCTTCTAATGATTACGTCAGTATTGTGTATGCCTTAACCTCAAAAAATGTGTCTTCAGGGTAACCACCGGTAAGCTACTCAGATACATCATTTCACGATGTGGCATAGAAATTTACCCCACCAAAATCAAGGCCATCCTCAACATGCCTCCTCCAAAAAACCTTCACCAATTACACTCTCTGCAAGGTAAAATTCAAGCTATTTGATGTTTTATTACACAACTAGTCGACAAAATGCAACCTTTTACTTGTCTCACGAAGAAAGACACTAATTTCATTTGGGATGATCAATGCCATACAATCATTCAATCACATCAAAGCTTATCTACTAAACCCTCCTATCTTGTCCTAGTCCTACTTATGGAAAATCACCCTTTCTTATTGTATATTTCTAATACATTCCATGCCTTGGGTGCATTATTGGCACAACATGATGATACCCATCGCGAGTGAGCCATCTATTATATTAGTTTCACACTTCTCTCTTATGAGTGCAATTATAGCTACATTGAAAAATTGTGCCTTTGCCTCATCTTCATTGCAGACAAGTTGCGTCATTATCTCCTTAACCATGAAGTTCACATTATCACCAAGGTTGACCCTCTGCACTATCTTTTTTCCCACACTCATCTTTCAGGACGTTTAGCTCATTGGGTCATGCTCCTTAAAAAATTTGAATTTAAGTTCATAGCTCAAAAATCAATTAAGGGGTAGGTAATCACCGATCAATTGGTTGTTGCCCCTCTCCTAGATACTTCCTTTGTTTCTGATTCTTTTTGCGATGATTTCACTATATATACCATTGAAACACACACTATGGACCATGTACTTTGATGGTTCTCACTTCCGCTCTAGTGCTAGCCAGTGTGGTCTTTATTACCCCCCATGGTGATCCACTTCCCTTTTCATACCAGCTAGGGTTTTCCTACACAAATAATATTTCCGAATATGAATCCCTCATTTTAGGTTTACTTATAGCCAAAAAACTTCTCATTCATAACTTGTGTATCCATGGAGACTCTCAATTAGTCATAAACCAAGTCAACGACATCTATCACACTAAGGAGGAACATCTTATCCCATGTACAATGCTTTTGTAAAATACCTTTTAGTTACCTTTGAATCTTATTCCATTTCCATTATTCCTCGCAAAGCTAATCACCATGCCGACACCATGGCTAGTGCAGCCTCGCTTATCCCACAAGATATCACTGATGACCAGGCCATTTTCATCATTACTCACTTACGACGTCCTTCTATCTCCATCATACCTATCACCGCATGTGCCATCACCTGTAGTCATGACACCACTGAATGGTTCACACCTATTTATAACTACCCATATAAAAAAACTATCCCTGACACTTTCAACCTCATGAAGCCTACTCGATTATGTCACGAAGCCACTTGTTATGTTATCATCGGCTCTGAATTATTCAAAATGTTCTCTTGATGGTTGTCTTCCCCTCATCGATATCCCTATGACCATATCTAACATTCATGATAGTATCTGTGGTGGCCATTTTTTAGGTAAATCCATGACACAAAAACTCCTACGTCAAGGGTATTATTGGCTGATAATGGAGTAATATTTCCTTGACTATGCTAAATGTTGTGACAAGTGTCAGAAACATGGTAACCTCCACCAAGAACCTAAATATGATCTTTAATCCATTACACCCACATGGCCTTTCTCCCTTTGAGGATTTGACTTAGTTGACATTATCAACCCAGAATCCGCCGATGGCCACAAATTCATAATTACCGCCACATAATACTTCACCAAATGGGTTGAAGCAACACCCTTACGTATAACCACTGACACCAACATTTGTAACTTTCTTACCACACACATTATCACATGCTTTAGTGTGCCATTTGCCATTATCACCGATAATGGATCCTCCTTCAAAAATAAAGACGTCAAGAAATTTTGTGCTAAGTTTAAGATAAAACAATCATTTTCCACACCTTATTATCCACAAGGCAATGGACAAGTAGAAGCTACTAATAAAACAATTGTCAAAATTCTATGTAAGACTGTTGAATCTAGTGGCACTGATTGGCATGGTAAAATTTTCTATGCATTATGGGCTTATTGCACTAATGTTCACACTCCTACTAATGCCACCCCTTCTCCTATTTTATGGTGCCATTAGAAATTTAAATACCAACCCTATAGATCTCTCTTTAGGGCATCCTTAAAGACAACGAACATCGCAAATATCATTTACACGAATTAGAAATGTATCACGTCATGTCCAAGCATTGGAAAACCTCTGCGCATACCAAACCCACATTTCACACACTTACAACTATAAGACATGTTCTAGGGAATTCAATATCGGTGACCTCGTCTTAAAAGAGAACTAGAAAAATACAAAGGTTGAAGCATCCCTAAAAGGAAAATTCAAGCCCAATTGGCTTGGCCCTTACATTTTCATAGACCGACTTGGTGGTGGTGTTTACCACCTTACCACTATTTTCAGAAAATCTCTTAAGAACCCGTTAAATGTCATGCACCTTAAACAGTACTACACTTAACTTGATGCGCTGCACTCACCACCCTATGATGCACTCTAGTTCCTCGGTCCATACTTGAATGCCAAGGGTTTACCCATAAAATGGACCTTACATTACATACGACATGTCATCATACCACATTCATCATACACCTTAGTGACTTCTTATCTCTAGGCTATATCATCACCCACACTCGTCATCACATCATGTAGTGGTATACACCTTAGGTTACATCACCATTCTTTTCATCCATTTCTCATTTATCCTCTTACATCCTATCATCACACATTCTATTATCCTATCCTACGTCATTCTACTACATCATCATTTATCCTACTCATCACTTAGTGGTATACGCTTTAGGCTAAATCACCACCTCATTCTTATTCATCACGTAGTGGTCCATGCTTAGTGTTAAACCACCACCTTCCGTTATCCACTATATACTCATTTACGCTCCATCTGACTTCATCACCCATCTCATAGTGACATACGCTATAGGATAAATCGTCACCTTCTTCTTCCATCATGTAGTGATATACACTTAGGGATAAATCATCACTCACCCATTCAACAGGTCCTGATATATGCCTCAGCTATAGGGTTCACACACATTCGCTATACACTCACATACTTAATCACCACTTACTACCACTCATCCCATAGTGATATATGCTTAGGGCTAAAATCATCACTCCTCTATTCAACCAAGTCATGGTAAACACTTACACTATAGGGTCCACACACATTTCCCCACATGTCGCATTTCATCACCACTACACTACACACTCATTACAAGTTGTGGTGCTAGACACAACCTACACTACTCGACCATTTCCCGATGACGCACTCTCATTTACGGTTCATTCTTGACTGTGATGAGGGGGAAAAGAAAATGAACCTCACTGTCATACACTTTCATACACCTCGGGGGGCAAAATTGCTCCTATCATTCCATCTTACATTCCATTCCATCCATCCACCTCATACTACATTGTCTTAGTAGCATTTACTCTTGCTTACTAGTGTTTTACATGATCACTTTAATCCATATGTTAGCTTTCTTTTTTCTATGTCATTATCATACACACATGCACATTCATGCCTTTTTCTAGTACGATCAGAAATACAAGACATTTACACACAACATGGATGCTCTCCTTCTACCCTTACTATACTAGTCACTGGGGGCATCCACATTCATCTCATACAAGTGTTATTGTTCCATTTTGTACTTAACATCTTATACTACTTGTTCATATAGGCTTTGACATATTGGTTATCACTCTCACATGCTAACGATTTGTTCTATGTTGAAACAATTGTTTTATAGGTTTACATGATTACCATGACTACTTGTGATATCCATCTTGTTCTGCTTTGTTTTCCATTATATGTGGGCTTTGATCCTTTTTCTTGTGTGCACACTTATCTATTGTTTGCAGCCTTGATGGCCTTGTGTGTCTTGCAACATCATGAGTGATGTCCCATGTTTGAAACCCACTTTGTGTGGTCTGTCTTGTTTTATTTTTTTTTTACACTACTTTGTTTGATAGTTTCTACATTGTCTACATATTTTACACTTATTGCATGCATGCATTTTTAGAATCATACGTATATTGACTAGTCATCCCCTTTTGTGTGCACCTTGGTATCTACCAAGAACTTCCCTTTCCCCTGCAAGGCAGAGTTCTACAGGTCAGAATGCGGTTGGTCCTCTTTTAGGGTCACATTCTCCCTCCAGGGTCATCGCATGTACCCCCAAAGAGGGGGGCATCATTAAGGGTTTTCTACTAATACAATGTATTTACACCGGTTCAGACACACTGAGTGGTTTCAAACTAGTCTATGAACTGCCATACACAATGGCCTAAATAGTTACATGGTGTCCTTCAGACAATTCTGTAGAGTGGTTATAAGGCTTGGGGTTTATAGTGGGTCTGCCTCTCTACACATATCCATCCATGAGCATTAGATCGCTCAAAAAAATAGGATAGTACAAAGATCTCTTCCACAAATTTTAGGACACAGAGCATTTTCTCCCTACACTTCTTCTACCAAGGTGGCGTGAAATTTGCCGAAGAATCACGATAGTACAGGATATTCTTCTACACCCTTTTTCTTGACATGGATTAGGTGCACATGTTCCATTTAAACTTTTTCTAGAGTATTTTACATTTGTGTACTTTACACATGCGTATTTTTCACAAAAAATTTACATACATACATATATATTTGACTACTTGATCATTTTCTCCTTGTAGGTCCACCGTATGAGAAAAAAGTAGTCAAATTGGGAGTAAAAACAACGACAAAGAAAATGTATGCATGAGAAGATTAGCTATGTTAATAAACAAGAAACTAACTAAGTAGTTCCATGATCTAACTAAACCTATCATAAACATCAAGATGAGTACTAAACAAGATAACTTCTACAATAATGAATTAAACTAAAACACTATCATTTTATCTCTAACTACTCTATGATTACTTAAAACATAAATTGAACCTAGTTAAACCTATGAGCAATCAAATTAGATGTGTTGTTTTCTTCAATGGAGGTGAAGAGGTCTCTCTAAAATGGCTACAAGGCCAAGTTTAGATACCCTCCTACTAACCTAACATGAAGGTATGGATGCAAGATGGAGGAGCTTCAACAATGGAGGATAGCCAAGATCAAATTCCTATATAGCTTAGCTAATGTAAATGAGGTCTAATGCCAAGATCTCCAAATGTGAGAGAGAAGGGCCATTTGAAAACAATGTCTTAGGCTTGTATTTATAGTTTTTGGTTTGGAAGAGTTTGGAATTCTTGTGCATGTGGGACTAAAGGAGAGTCAAAAAGCACTTTATGATTAGATAAGATAAACATGCTTTAGACTTAGTTAAGCTAGGTTTAGGCTAGTTAAACTTGATTAGCAAGTGATTAGAGACTCATTGAGAGTTGGGAGGGTCTGATTAATCATTTGTGACTGATAGATAGCCTAGGAAGCCAATAGAAGTGATCTAGAGAGAACTAGGGAGGTTTTGAATGGTCGAAAGGAGGAATGTTTAGCTAATAAGAGAGATATTAGCCCAATTAGATGATTATAGGAGGAATACGACCAAAAGAGTGTCGTGAATGGGCATCTGAGAATGGAGCGAAGAATGGGGAATTAACGAAGTGTTGTTAATTGGTTGAATTGGAGGAAATGCTAAGTGTAAGCATATTTTAGGTGTCTACATTTTCCCCTCTTTGGGGTGGCGTAAGTGACGTCACTTCAAAGAAAGTAGACAAGCATAAACAAGTAAAATTTTGAAGGGATAGAAGAAAAATGAGTAGAATGAAGGATGCCCCCTCGATTGTCAATGGGGTGATGGAAGAACTTGATTGACGATCGAAAATATGATAGAAAGAGAATAGAAGAAAGAATAGTGTGAAGAAGAAGAAAAGAAAGGGGATATAGAAGAAAAGGAGTATGAGGAAGGGGGAATGAGCTAACATCCATCCAGTTCCTTTTAAACAACTTTATTTTTCATCATATTGCTAGTGATCTTCATCATCGGTCCTTATTAAAAAGAATGAACAAAAGTGTAGTATGACATGAAAATCCATATACGAACAAATGTCCATTGCTAAAAACACCAACTCCATGCAACATACAAAATGCAATGCAATACGAGAAAGTAAAAGATGCCTAACTCCATGCAACATACATAATGCAATGCAATACGAGAAAGTAAACAAGCTAACCTAACAGAGAAACATAATGTAATGTTTTTGTTATCAAGCTTCAGTTCCAACCTATTTGAATTAATGACAAGGGTTAATGATGGTGCCCCAAGAAAGGATACATGCAAGGGGAATAACAGAGGACACTTGGGTCCTATGAAAAATCATTGTGCACTACGAAATAGTACTAGGAAACTTGTTGTGCCCCAGAGTACAGACGAAGCATGCAAACTAGATTTTGTTGATAGAGGTAGATCAAGATGATCCGTGAGTCACGCATATGAACAAGTGAGAACTAAAGAGTGACATTTTGTAGGATGATTTTATTGTTTTTTGAATGTTTTGATTTTTCTTGAAACATATTTGAATGTTTTTTTGTGATATTTGAATGTTTTTTTTTTCTGAAACTATGTATAGGAAGACAAAGAAATGCGGATGCCCCCAGTGATAGATGGTATGTACAAGGGAATAATTCCACGTGCATGCGCAAGAAAGTGAAGATGTGAAAATTCCCCAGCATTAGGTGGGAGTATTCAAAGGAAAACTCTTCACGCACCGATGATGAATGGGGGATCAAGGCCAATATGAATAAGTTCAACTTGATGATGAATGTAAACCAATGAAGTTTTGGGAAGGAGCATGGATGCCCCCATGTAAGTTGGCCAAGAAACACATGATAGAAAGGAAGTGGAAGATTGTTTTTGTGAAAGGGGACAAAGGTGTCCACAAACATGGAAAAAAGGAAATCTTATACACATGGATGTTCTGAATGAAGTAGAAGAACAATGAATGTTATGAATGTAGCTTAGAAGCCTCATGATGAAAAAGTGATTAGCCAAAGGCACAAATCATGAGACAAGATAAGGACTAAAGTAAGAGTCTGAACAAGGTCCAAAAAAAGACACTTGGTAACATACTAATCTTGTTCACTCATAGAGATCTAGTGTGTGCATGTGGAAATTAATTACCTCTTGAAGGGAAGATTTAATAGAAAACAAGTGAAGACAAACTAGCCAATGTATAGGGATGATTTATTTTGAAATGTTGTTTGTGAATGGAGGGTGGAAGGATAGCCATACATTGCTCCACTACCAGCCAGACATCCATAGCCCTGATGGAGATGTATTTGATTCTAATCACAACATTTCTCTACTTCTAGTCAGGCATCCATAGCCCCGATAGAGATTATTGGAAATACCCCAAGAGAGAGTTATATATCAATTTGTTTTTTCTTTTAGCTTTTAGCTTTTGATTTTTGATTGATTTTGATTCTTTTGCTTTCTGAAAACTTATTTCAGCTCTCTTTTTTTGACAAGGGGTTAAGAACCACTGATGGATTGATGGAAGGAGGTGGAAGTGATTGTGATGATGACATTGGCTAGTGTCAACAAATACATCCAAAAGTTCTTCGCAACAAGTTTATTAGATGTTGAATGTGATAGGATCTCTAAGAGGTCAGTCGTTCTTTAATTTACCAAGGTGATAAAAGACCAGGGTCAAACAGATACCATAGAGATAAATGTCACAAAATGTGTGTGAATAGGCTAACCAAATTATCACCGAAGGGATGAAAATGGTAGGAATACTTCCAAAAGAATAACAAGGGAAGAAAGAACATCCATGTGTATGCAATACCTGATTGCAATGTTTGATCTTTGTACCTTTGATTTTTTATGTTTTCTCATTTTTTTGTATTTTTGAATTGTTTTTTATTTTTAGATTTTTGATAGTTTTTGGAAAGTTGGGACTAACAAAGTCACTCTGTGTGATAAGATCCAACAATAATGTTTGTGAACTTCCTTGATAAGGGAGATTAGGCGTATTTTTTTATCAAGAGTCATATTATCTCTGATCTTGATGATCATGGTGAGCTCATACTCAACAAATGACTGTGATTTATCTTGAAACATGGATTTCATATGTGGGAGCTTGAGTTCCCTATCCATAGGTTTCTACACTTTGTGCCATACTTGATGGTTATGTTGATGTGCATTCTTGAATCATGCTTGATTTTTAACCTTAAGATCATTGGAATTGTTGGGAACTTTGGAGCTCTTGGAAGTTTTGACCTGAGCTTGATTAAGAAATTGTTTGGGTTTCTTATAAGCTGATGTGTGACTTGTCTGATCTCGAGAAGTGGGAGAAGAAAGTGAACATTTATGATTTAGAAGGAATGTGAGAAATGATGGTGGGCTTTCCCATTCATTGATAGAAGAAAATGTGATGGATGAAAAGGATACGGTCCAAGAATTGAAGAGGATGGGCTACCAGGAGGTGAGCCACTGATAGAAGATGATGAAGGGCTACTAGAATATGGCCCTAAGATGGAAGAAATTGGGCTACAAGGACATGGCCCAAGAATAGAAGATGATGGGCTACCCAGAGGTTTCCCATAGATAGAAGAGGATGAAGGGCTACTAGGATGTGGCCCAAGAATAGAAGGTAATGAGCTACCCCAAGGTGACTCATATATGAAAATAATGGAGGGATACTAGGACGTGGCCCCAGAATGGAAGAAGATAATGAGGGAATACTAGGGGGTGACCCAAGTATAGATGAGGAGGGACTACTCAGAGGTGTCCCATAGATAGAAGAGGATGAAGGGATACTAGGATGTGGCCCAAGAATAGAAGGTAATGGGCTACCAGGAGGTGACCCACAAGTAGAAAATGGAGGGCTACCCAGGGGTGGCTCCAGGATAGAAGAAGATGATGGGCTACTCAGCGGTGACCCAAGGTGATATTTTGATTGAGGAATGATGATAGATAAGGAATGATTGGGTAATGAGAAGATAGGCCATGGATCAATGCTAGACCCTGACATCTCATCATGCTCAGAGGAAGGTGAAGATGGAATAATAGAAGAAGAATCAAGTTCCATGAATGTAGGCTCTTCCTCTATGTTCTAACAAAAGGAATCAACTTTTTCCCCCCCATACGTGAGTGTATCAAGTTCTAGAAAGAATCCTTGTAGAGGGATATCTTCATGTAGTCTGATTGTTCCTTCATTCTGAGAGAAATCAATCAGTAGAGGTTGTTGTTCTTTGACCATAGGAGGTTGACTAGAAGAAATGGGTCCAATAAGTGGGGAAGATTGATTGACAGAAGAAGATGAAGATGTTTGATGATGTAGATGAGGGGAAGGCTTGACCTTATCACTCCCATGAAGAGTTTTGATAGTGCTTTGAAAAGATATCTTAGCACATGGCTTCTTTCTAATGGTTCGACGTGGTTGCAAACATTGATCTTTAGAAGATGGATGAGGAAATGGTATGATATGGTTGAAAGGGCTCAAGGGCCGAAGAGGGATTGAAGTTGGATTGATAGTAGAAGATGACTCAAGAGAGGAAGTAGGCCTAGAGGCACTCGTCTCATGAATGGATGATTTGGATTTGGACCTAGGTCATTTTTCTAGAAGATGATGTAATGTAGGAAGGAAAGTAGGATCGCATAGCCATCCATTAAGTTGTGATGTAGGAGTTGAATTGGATGATTGACTAGAGGGAATCTGAGTTGTGGAACTCTTTGATGGAGGAAGGGGTCATTGAGGTGACTGATAAAGGTGGTCCTGCGAAGGAAGGGAGGACCATGACTCAAGAACTGAATTATATGTTTGATCGACAGGAAACTTGGAGTCACATGAGTCTTCAAAGGAGGAAGACATCATTGAGGTGATTTGGAATAAAGGTCCTTTGAAGAAAGGGAGGACCATGATTCAGGATTTGATCTAGGGGTATCTGAACAATAGTTGGGATCTGAATCTTCAGAAGAAGAGTGGGAATCTGAATGGTAGTTTGGATCTGAATCAGAAGAAGAGTGGGGGGAACCTGAATAATAATTTGGATCAGAAGCATCCAAACCATACCACTGACTATGAGCTGAAGGTGGGGAACAAGGTACCTGAATGGGCCCTCTAGCATGAAGAACCAAATGAGGTTTAGTCGTAATGGGAATCTTTTGATGTGAATTCCTAAACCTAGGTTCTGTATTTTTGTAAGTGTGAGGAACCACGTGATGATAGTCATTCATTGTTGGCATCGTTTAGGTAAAAATTCCTAGACCTAGATAGTGTGATCAAATTCCTTCAAAGTGAAGAAAGTTCCATGTCGATTTGGGTAGCATAATGACAACCAACTAGACATTTCGTAAGTATGGAGATGTGTGTGTGATTTTCCAAAGAAGGTCTAAGGAAAATAGACATCGTGATGATGCAATCTCGATGAGATAAAAAAGGATTGTCCTAGAAAATAAGTTTAAGATGAATGATCACAAGGAACAATCATGCAAGTGTGAAACACAAAGCCAATCAATAAGGAAATACTCCCTATGTAAAATGTGTGTTCAAAATGATAGTTTGATGCAAAGATGATCAACACAATGTCAATACTTACGTCAAGCTCGAAATGAACAAGGCATAAATATTAACAAAGGGTAGACGTGACTCCCAATCAAAGGATACCACAATGAGTTTAGCAACCAACAAGGCCTAAATTTCAAAGGGTGAGGATTACAAATGTAAGCCACATAACCACACCAATTGGACACGTTAATCAAGCTTCACGAAGAAGTGAGATATTAGTGCCAAAGTGGTATCGAAATGACACAAACAAAGTAAGTGACACTCTTCAATATTTTGGACAATGTTTGAAGTAAAACTAAGTCAAAGTATACTAAGGATGTGCTAAAATGTGGGCAACGTAATGACACAATGAGGACACTTAGATCATGTTTACGAGAAACATGATGTAATTATTTTAATTGTGTTGAGACAATGTGAACAAGGTAACACGTCAAAGGGAGATCAAATGATGAATCAATCCTAACTATGATGATGATCTTGAAATCAAGATCAAGTGGCCATCAAAGATATAAGGATGCATCCACACACTTTAGACGTTTAACAACTCAGCCGCAAACATGGATGAGCATAAACAGACAAAAAAGTGGTGAACACTATCTATGACAACACTCCCAAAATATGCCTTCTCTTGTCCCAAATGGGAAACAAGAATGCAAAGGTATAGATAAAAAAATGTGAAAATAAACTAAGCGTCACTTGGGCAGAGTTTCGCCTCATCCTAAGGTGAGAAAGAAACCAAGCTAAGTGATACGTCATTTAATTTCGTGATGAGTGACACTTAGATCAAAATTTAGTGGATTTTACCGTGTTCGAAAAACAAGGCTTTGAATCCAAGTAAGTTATCACTTCATGATGGATCGACAAGACGCGATAATGGACTAGCAAAGTGGGATCCAAGACAAAATGGCTTTCCTAAGTAGATCACTCAACTAGGTGTCACAAGTTGTCTAAATGCGAGCTTGATTTACCCAAAGATTCACACTGACTAGTTTGGGAGTATCTCGGCTTTACTTTACCCCCTTCTGATACAATGAGAAACTAGTGCATTCAGTTGTATCGTCACTGGGGTTGCGATACAGACAACTTTGACTCTAACTCACAATGTAAAATCTAGTCAAGTGGGTAAGCAGAGCACTTCCTGTTTCATCCATGAGGTTACTCAGTGGTGGATTACTTTAGGGTTCCTAGAACCACCCCCATTGTTATAGCTTAAGGCATTATGCCAAAGGGGTTATGTTCTAGTTGAGCGGATAGGGACGTACCCTTTTCTGAAACCTTGCAATACAGTGTGATGTGTGTGGTGTTTTTTTATCTTGCTTAGATTAATGTGGTTTTAAGTAGCACACCTTTTGACAACATATATGAAAACATGTATTAGTGGGTTTGTGTTTTTGAACTCCTTTCTTTGACAAGATTTTAGGCCCTACATGCAAGGAGTTAGTAATTTTCCACAAAAGATCATGATATCAAGAAAGAGAGTTTTCATGTTGCTTTTGATTCATAAGATCACCAAAAGGTGCGAAGGAAGAGTATACACAAATGCAAAAAACTCAACTAAAACAAAATTTATGGAAAATACTTTAAGTGTTTTGCAAAAGGAAGTTCATTTTAACCAACTTTGAAAGATTAATCCATTAGGAAGCTGTAAATTAAGTGTTTTGAAAGTGACAAGAAGGTTTTTAGAAGTGTTTTTGGTTACCAAGATCACCTAGAAGGTGCGAGGGAAGAACATACGCACTTCAAAAACCTTAATCAACTCAAGAAATGAAACACTTAACTAAGTTTAAAAAATAAAAGAAACCCTGCAAACAACTATTAGTCCCTGCAAAAACCTTTCAAAGTGTTAGAATAACCAAGAAAACAATTTGTGAACTTTTAGACATTTAGATTTTGACTAGTTTCTAATAAGGTAAACCATAATTTTTTATGATATAAGTCAAAATCCTAATTTTATGTTTCCATTTCATGCTCTTTTGCTCTTCAATACCTTTCCAACTAGGAGCAAAAAAACAAATGGAGTCGTTTTGAGTTGGGAGAAAAAGTTATGGCCTCTAGGAAGATTGGTAATGAACACAGTTTGATGCATTGTGCCCAGAATGACATGTACATGCCTGTTTCAATAGATATATGCCTAGAATGATGTATGCAAGTATGTGCACAGAGTGTTTTTACACCCATGACAGTCAATGTAGTGTTTGTGATACACCCAAAATGCATGTGTGCGATAAAGAACCAGCATGGGTACATGCCTATTTCAATGGATATGCACCTAGAAATGATGTTTCACATAGGTTTTGCACTGCAAGAAAGACGGTATGTGCCCTTGTTTTGTAAAATACACTATCTTGATGAAAAATATGACCAGAACGGTGTGCACGGCTGTTTTGATGGATACACATCCTTTTCAACGGAGACGCTCCCCTTTAGAACACATACAAGTACGCCCTGTAAAACCTACAAAAATCATGGAAATAAAAAATTTCAATAGTCAAATAGGTTAGTTGTTAATCAAAGAAACCTATTTCCAGTTTAAACCCATTAAATATGCATGAACAAGGATGATTTAGCTTACTTAAAAAATGAAATCAAGTGAATAACAAGCTATTTCTCCTAGAAAGAATGAAAGTGAACTTGAAAAGCTTGGAAAAGGCCTCCATTAATGGAGTATGGACTAAGAGTCCCACCGAGTGTGCCAAATGTGTTCATGAATGAAATTGAAAAGCTATGGAAATGAGGTTAACAAACCTCAAAGAAACCTAACTCATCTATGGACCATAAGATAAGATAAAACAAGACTGACATTTAAACATTATAACTTTGACAATAATAAATTAAACTAAAACATGTATCATTACTCTCTACTCTTTGAAATATTACTTAAAACATAAATTGAACCTAGTTAAGATCCTAGCAATCAAATTGATGTGTTGTTTGCTCTCAAAAGGTGAGTGAGAGTCTCACCATTAATGGCTACAAGGCCAAGTTTAGATATTACTCAAACTTGATTTGGTATGGATGCAAGATGGAGGAGCTATTAATAAGATCAATGGAGGGGGCCAAGATCAAATGTATATAGCTTAAAGCTAATACAAAATGAGGAATGCCTTTCCAAATGCTAGGTGATATTTAGTGTTAATATGTCCTAAGTGTGAAGGTGTAAGGTTGAATGGGAAGGCTTAGCCTTGTATTTATAGTTTTTGGTTTGGGAAGAGTTTGGAATTCTTGTGCATGTGGGACTAAAAAGTCAAAAATCACTTTAGGATTAGGATTAAGTAAACATGCTTTAGACTAGTTAAGCTAGGATTAGGCTAGTTAAACTTGATTAGCAAGTGATTAGAGACTCATTGAGAGTTGGGAGGGGTCTGGTTAATCATTTGTGACTGATAGATAGCCTAGGAAGCCAATAGAAGTGGTTCATAGAGAGAACTAGGGAGGTTCTGAATGGTCGAAAGGAGGAATGTCTAGCTAATAAGAGAGATATTAGCCCAATTAGATGATTATAGGAGGAATACGACCAAAAGAGTGTCGTGAATGGGCATCCGAGAATGGAGAATTAACGAAGTGTCGTTAATCAGTTGAATTGGAGGAAATGCTAAGTGTAAGCATATTTTAGGTGTCTATGGACTACTTTTTAGAAGGTCTTGAGTAATAAAAGTACTAATTAATCCCATCCTTTAGTCTTTTGGCCATCAGGTGTTATTTTGTATTTTTTTTCATTCATTCTAACTTGTGTATTTTTATAGCACCTATCAGCACTTTGCCATACATTTTTGCTCAACTGGGGTCACCTTTAGGTCTATTCTAGGGGAAACTCAAGGTTGCATTGGGATCCCACACTGGGGTGCCCTAATTCTATGCATTGTAGGCACTTTCCTTTTCATCATAATTTGGGGCAACTTTCTATCCATTTTTCATCCTGTATCTTTTACTCCTATCCAGCATTGTCCAGGTCCTAATTCGGCAATTATATCTTGAGAGCCCTATAAATAAAAAAATTATGAACATAATGAGGGTCCTAGGTATAGCATCACATACTACTATAACTCCATCTATCATTATGCATCCATTACATCTTACATCCACATTAATTTCAATGCACTCATGGGCTAGGAGATGCTTCTACATCAACATGCACACTACATATGGGGGTAAGTGGTTCTATTCATCTCCTATGCACACATGCTATTTACATTTTCTATAGTTATTTATTACTCACTACTTCAAAAAGTGCGACTAGAACGTTAGAAGCATCCTAGGGCATGACATTGCACACACACACACACACACACCACACATACACAAGAAACTACATTGGGTCTGAAATGTAGTACAACACTCATGTTCATAAGTC
This sequence comes from Taxus chinensis, assembly GCA_019776745.2. Classification (NCBI taxonomy): domain Eukaryota; kingdom Viridiplantae; phylum Streptophyta; class Pinopsida; order Cupressales; family Taxaceae; genus Taxus; species Taxus chinensis. The sequence goes on from CM034157.1 coordinate 222,945,756, forward strand.
CACTTCGTTGTGGATATTTGAGGTCAGTCCGACCTATTCATATGCATATTTTATTTTTTAGGGAGTTTGATACTTCTCTTGTCTTTGCATGGGGTTCTTACAAGTCATCTTCTTGTTCTGACATCTATGGTACATTACGGTACACACTCAACAACATCATTTTCTGTATGCACATGAGTGAAAGGTTATACATTATACTTTGATCCTACTCAAACTCAAATTTTGAGATTTTTATAGCATTTATATATGGTCCAGACTATCAGCACCCATATATTACATACCAGGGCGCCCATAGTACCCCTCCCAAATGCATTCTAATCACTTCAGATATTCATGATACTCCCTTTCTGAGGGTCCACTCATTTATGCAACTTACCTAGAATTTCCTTCATCAAACCTCACAATAGTCGTTTACACAGATCAATAAGCTACATTCATTAAGCATCTCTAACATATGTATTATTTCCATTATTTTACTTATATTCGATATTTAGTCATAAAATCATTTATTTAGTGCATTTCAATACTAGACATTTTAAGTCCTCCTAATTAGATTAACTCATATTAGTCATCAATCCTTGCACTATATTCTAATTTTAGTTAATCAGTCTAGATGAACACTCAATCAATGTATCCTCTGGATCCCAATATCTCCTCAAACCTTCTATATGGTAACGAAGGCATTATGTTGGGGAACTCATTGATCTAGTTGTTGACATTCATTTTAATGTCATCTTTAAGTGAAATGAAGATATGTTTAATTATGCACTCCTTTATACCATCGTAACATTATTTATGTGTAATTTCATCAGATTAATTGTAGGTTATATAACATATTGTTCGGGAACATTTATCCAAGTTTTTCAGGATCAATTTCGGCCTAAGTGTTACTCCTGAGAATTTGACTATCACTAAATATTGGGGGAGTCTGTTATGAGAAATAGTCCATTGTTATCCTCCTCATATAAGTTCATACACAAATGTAAATTTAAGTATGAATTTCTTTTATTAAGTTAACGTAATTCAAGTGTAAATCAAGTGCAAAATTGGATTACACAATTTAGGTATCATTCTCCTCTTATGCACACAGGACCTTTTAGGATTAAATCTCTTAGATTCATGAACACATCCTACAAGTCCCCAGGCTTAAAGAGCAATACATGAGGTTACAATATCCTTCAAATGACCTCCACATGATATACTCTTAAGATATTATGCTACCAATATATGGAAAATACATCAAGTGGGGGACAAATATAGGGGGTCTAAATAATGTCACTTCGACATATTTCCATCATGTTCTCTAAATGTGAGAAATTCCTAATGACTTATTAGCAGGTGGAGAACCAATTAATGCCTGGATGCTAACAAGAATGTTTGACAAAGTGATACCAGAATATGATATTGGTTTTTAATCTTCTCAATATAGCTTTCATAACCTACTAATTTTTAGAATTACAAGAATAATGTTGATAAACATTGCAGGGTCAAAACATTAGTGTGCACACAACATATTAGTATTCAATTATTTTTATTGAACCTATCAGACATTGTGCACCCATAATGCAGATCTTTGCACCAAGCACTATTATTTTTTTTCAAATGACGTTAGTCATTCTTACTCCATCTCCTCTTATGCTTTAAAATGCTCATATCAATTATCATGAGACCTGGTAAATTATACCCATTCTTTGGGTAAACTAATTATAGGGAATTGTTAATTTTTTATATAGCCAAGTAATGGAATCATAGATATCTACTATGTTACTAATTATGCTAAGGGGACAGAGGACTAACCATTATAGATGCTAATTATTACTTTGGAAATTTACTACTTGGGTATTAAAATATAATAATTCGGGGACTACGTTTCTCCATGCATTAATTCACTGTCAATGCGACCACATCTAAAATCATCTAATTCCATCGTACACATTCATCTTCTTAGAATCCTAACTTACTTATTCCCGAACACTATTAGAGGTGGTTGATTGGCAAAGGGCAACCAAGATTCAATGAATACAATTCTATACTAAATCAATACCCCCCCTTAAACTATATTGACATCATAATGTAGTGCAACTACCTTATATTCCAATCACATTTCCTAACCTTAAAGATTGTACATATTGACTCAAGCAGTTGTAAATTTTATTCCAAACATACAACATGTTACAAGTCTTACTATTATACACATTGTCGAACAACCGGTTGTTTTACAATGCAATACTAAGTGTTTGGAGAAAATTACTTACAAATCCTAGAGTAACATGACCAAATTGTGATACATGTACCAAATTGGAAGAGCTAACAATCAAGACTTATTGTTAAAATCACCTAGTTCTACGGACCTGGTATCTATTGATAGGTGTTCCCATTATCCAATATAGTTGATAGGAGTATGTTAATCTCAAGGTTGATCCCTAAATCACATTCAACCCAATCTAAGATGATCCATCCATTATCATTAGGTTAGATCTGACACATATAATGACATTATCTCAAAGTCACTCACATCCAGGTCAATATCCAAAGTCTTTAATTACCAGTCATTATATGTTGCACACCATTTTAGATTTTACTTGATATTATCTAACATGATCTAAAAATCCTATACCATTAATATGATCAAAATGGTTTAATTTTTCAACAAATTGCATTCATGATGCCCAATGTTATCATGTTGGATCTGAGAGATCTAAATGGTTTGAGGCATCATGTACAAGTAGTTCTGAGAGATAGGTGGTGGAATCCCTTCTCTCAACACCAAGACACTAACCTTATCCATAGGAGAATGAGTTCCACCATTTAAGGGGTTTTTGATGTTAGACTAGTTGGAAGGAGTTACATATGGTTTAAAGGTTGCCGACAACTATTTTTACAGTCAAACAAATTTCCAATATCACAAAATGTAAAAATTTATAAATACTCATTCTAAAGTCTACCGTAGCATGGTTTCTTCTTAGGAGTCCTCAAAATATTATAAATCATTTTTGTTTGTGATACAGATTCTTCATGGTGAGCACCTAGATTATATGATGTATGTATCCGTTACACACGTTTCTATATAACCATATAAGTCTACAGAACCCATTTTAATGTAGACCATCATGTATCTATTGTATGCATGTGGGGAGTGTACTCACTATCATTAAGTGGTAGATCAGAGTGAGGGTAATTTAACACAATAAGAGTTTACAAAATGTCAAACGTGAGGTAGCTAACATAGAAAATAATGTCCTCCACTATGAAGAAAGTGTATAGAGAACATAAAGGAAAACTGGAGTGTAGACAGTTGGAAGAATTTGGGATGATTTTTTCATGAGATTGAATAGGTGCCCACTGATAAGTCCATAGGGATACACTCCCAGATGCTATTAGTTGTGCATAAATCATAGAGGAAATGCTTAGAGTTAGCTTCATGAGCTATCAATATGCTTAAGGATACATCACTGGAGGAATCAGAGGAATTAAATTTAAGGAGATGGGGTCTTGTGGAAAAGAGAGCACAAAAAGGGTTATGCGACTCGAGTAAGCATTTACTAGTGCACTTGAGATGAATGTATGAAGAGCACCGTTAGTTTGGTGCCAACAAGGGAGAGAGTAATTGCATACATAGATCCCTTGAAATTCTGAGAGTTGATGTAATTAATTTTTTTTACACTGAGTGCATTTGTTATGACAAAGAGAAAAATAATGTAGGAGATATTGTAGAGAGAGAATGGTTCAAATGTGGGAGTACCACAGTTTAGAATGTACAAGAAGCTCTGAATTTCATACGATGCATCACAAGTGTGATGAAAAGGTTGTGAAGATAGGAGTCACCCAAGGATATATGGTAGCACATGAGGATATCATGTTGGAGAAGGATGATGTCCTAACCAATGTACCTAGAAAGATGGTACAATAGTTAGACTGTGAGTGAAACGGAGGATAACGTGGAACCAAAAGATGAGGATATGAAGCTAGACTTGGATGAGTGGGGACACCGGGGGATTAGTGTGTAAAAGAAATCCATTGACACACTTAATAAATAGGAGATACAAAAGTTAGTGTGCATCATTTTGAGTGTTGTGACTGAAAAAAAGAATGCGCAGAGTCGATTTGATCCAATTAGTGATATGTTTATTTTGAATGGAAAATACTCCTATTTTAAGGTTCATATGATACATTCACTAGTAGAATAAGGTGTAAGAAATATTCTATCAAGGAGGAAGAGGTCCCATGACAGTATCCAGTAAGTAGAGAGTTCTTAGGAGACATCACATGACTGATGAATCTTGAACACAAGAAGAACTGACACGAGGGAGGAGTTTCTCCAAAGGAAACTCTATGAAAAGTGTTTACTGATACCACCTGGACATGTGGAAAGGGTACACATTAGTGCCACGAGGGTGTCATATTGAGAAACTAACACCCTTGAAACCCTAAAAACATGTGGATGCAATATTCAAGGTACTGTAGAAAAATGAGAAAGTTGCGACGTATTAAAAATAGGTGTGAGATGGGAGAAACTAGTGAGAGAGGCTCATAGATAGTTCTATGTAAATAATATGGTGTAACATAAGATAAGATATTCCTAGCTATCATGGGTTGAGGACAGTTGACCACATTAAGAGGGAGAGAAAGAGAGCATTGTGGCAGTTTAAGGGTGATTAAGGCACACCGGTGAATTGAGTGCGAGTCTAGGAAGAGACCAAGAGGAGAAAAGAAGTAGGCTGTCAATAATTCCTAAGGTAAAGTGTCTACAAGGATTCACCTAGATATGTGGGCACCTTATGCACAATTCCACGAGCATGGAATTGCAAAAAATGCGCTATGAAGAGAAACCCTATGCAACTAAGGGACACATATGGGATATAATACTAAGAAGATGATGATCATGTAATGACTTCCAAACCCAAAAATGTGTACGGAGATGGAATAAATATGAGGAGATATTTTTTAGGGGGAGATAGAATCCCATGTCAGAGGAATGTTGTAAGGAAGAGAATGTGTGAATTATAGTAGTATAACCTACAAGTCCACGGGAAGGAAATAATATTTGAATTTTTTCTAGGAAGGACTCTCATGAAGAGCTTAACAGACATACAACATAAAGAATTGTATGCTAGAGACGAGCACCAGGGATTTAGTGGAGAAAAAAAGAGAAGAATGTTTCAGCTTTTGGGAATAGAGTTGCTTCTATCCTTTCATTCCTTTGAGAAACAGATAAGGGTTAGGGCTAGGAGGAATACCTGTTGAATGTTGAGAGGGTGTGCGCGTACCGTAGAGAAAGATCAGATCGACTGCGAAGAACTCCTTTTTGTCTTGGAAGGACTACCTGCAAGTAAGAATACAAGACCACCAGATTTTAATTAGACAATAAATGAGGGAGCTGCCTTAGGCCCAGGAAATATAAAACTTCCTTTCGAAGGTGGTCAGTTCCCCTGCTAATATGAATTAACACAAATGATTGTAAAATCACAATTTAATTGCCTCGTTGAAACAAGTAGAGGAAAGGCTGGTTTTGGTTTTGAATCATGGTGACCGACGCCGGTCAGTGTCACCGGTACCGGTTGATGATAACCGATATCGGTAGGGGTAGTGATTTAAGGGGTTGGGTGAAGGTTGGCTATAAGATGGCTATATGATAGTTATGGTGTTTATAAGGCTGGTAGAATGACTGGGGATAGGTAATGAGGTGATGGAGAAGACTCAGAGAGTATGGGGGCTGTTCTTGGGGCAAAGTAGGGGTAGAGGAATGTAAGTTAGGTGGGGAGTGTTACCGGGTAGTAGATCTGGGGGTAGACTTGTAATTACTGTGATTCAGAAATCCAAGAAATATTATTAAAAGAACATATAAGACTTACTTACTAGTTCCTGATGGAAAATGCAGGTTCTGGGACTGTGATGACGAAGACAGGGCTCAAGTAGGATGATCTGACAATCCAAGATGAGCTATCTCCTCTCCTGATGCTCGGATGAGTGTCACTGGGCTCTGGTTATTCAGTTGCAGTCTTGGGCTTGATGTCCTTCTCTGCAAACTTCTCTCTTTCCTTCACTTGTCTCTGCTCAGCCAAGTCAATTCCGGATCCTTCCAATGACTTCTGATTCAGATCAATGAAAATCCAACCCTTTGTTTTTGGTTGGGAGTGGTCATTTACAGGGAACCGATGGCGGTTACGTAACCGACGGCGGTCGAGTAGGAACCGGTATCGGTCAGGTCAAAGTGGGCTATTTTTAGTAAAATAGCCAGCTTTCCCTCCTTTTCTCCCGAGGGATTAGTTGCGGGCTTGGTCAAGTCATTATGAGGTTGGTTTTAGGTGCGGGTGAGGAGTCATTAGTCATGGGTGTGGATGTAGACCAAGTTATAGGTCTTAATTAGGTTAGTTTAGGGTTAAGACTAGGTCATGATGAGGTGGCGAAATGAGGTGGCAGGTATGGCGATGTGGATTTATTAATTATAAGGTAATTAATAAATAATTGTGTAAGGTTTAGGTGATGAGGTTAGGTTGCGAAATGAGATGCGGGGCACAGGGGGTCGTAAGACACAAATTTGGTGTCTACATTAGCCCCTTGTTGTCGTGTAGCTTGTCTTGTAAAGCTGCACTGACAATAATAAGAAGTGGTTACCCCTGTTAAGGGTATAGGTAATCCCCCTCAAATCTATCGCAGATTGAGGTAGCGTGAAATCAGGGATAGGGTTGATAAAGGGTAAATGGTGTTTAGATGATGGTAAGATGGTGGGGTAGGTCCAAGGAAGCAGACGCACGTTGAAATGCAGTAGTGCGACCAGGGTACATGATTTGAAGAGCAAACAAGCAATTCATAGGCAAAGGTCGATAGTTTATCCAAACAAGGGTGATATAATCCTGGTATCCAAGGCATAGGAAGTAGCTCCAGGGGATATAACGGGTAAGGTACAGGAACGTTTAGGCATGTTCGGCAGTACCAAATGGTTGGTTTGGTTGAGATAAACGTCACGGTCTTGGTCTAGGAAAAGTTGGTCGACTGATCAAGTCAAGGACCCTAATCATGCTAAAACACGAACAGGTGAGCTCGATTGAACAAAAAGCTACATGATGGGTGGATAAAATTGTAATTTGTTGGTTTTGGGCGAGGTATTTAATTGGTGTGGCCTTGGGTCGGGCCGATTGATTAGTGAGGGCCATGGGTCGGGCCAAATGGTTGGGTTGGCCTTGGGTCGGGCAAATGGGTTGGTTGCTTGGGTCGGGCCAAATGGTTGGTTACAGCCTTGGGTCGGGCCAGATGGTTGGTTACGGCCTTGGGTCGGGCCAATTGGTTGGTTGCGGCCTTGGGTCGGGCCAAAATGGTCGGGCCAAATGGTTGGTTGCGGCCTTGGGTCGGGCCAAATGGTTGGTTGTGGCCTTGGGTCGGGCCAAATGGTTGGTTGCAGCCTTGGGTCGAGCCAGATGGTTAGTTACGGCCTTGGGTCGGGCCAAATGGTTGGTTTGGTTACGGCCTTGGGTCGGGCCAAATGGTTGGTTGCGGCCTTGGGTCGGGCCAAATGGTTGGTTGCGGCCTTGGGTCGGGCCAAATGGAGTCAACAAAGGGTTTTCAGTGAAGGTGGATATAGGCGATGTGGTGAGAAAGGGAGATTAGTAAATAAGGGCAGAAATTGGGGAAAGGTGGGATTAAACCGATATCGATTCTCTATGACCGGTATCGGTTATATGACCGATACCGGTTCTTTAGGGCATTATAGAACCGATATCGGTTATAGGTCAAAAAAACCTATAAAAAGAAAAATACGGCCTGTCATTGTCATATTGTCAATTTGAAAACCAATTTTAGTTGTCTGAGGTGTATTAGTGAAATTGTTGAATTTGTCGGCTGAGGTGGCACTATTTGAGTGGAGAAGTGAGTGGTTGGTAGGCCCTAGCGAGTAGGAGGCAGCATTTGATTGGTGGAGGACCCAGCAGAGGGGATTTATAGCCATGGCACAGCCAGGAGGAGCAGGAGGTGCTGGACCAGCTGGACCACCACCACCTATCCCACCACAACGACGTGTAGTCATACCGGTAGGTTCGAAACCTCTCATTATGTGAATTTGATGTTGTTAGGCTATATTTGGGGTTTGGGTAGGAATCCAATGTTTTGATAAAATAATGAATAAATTGAAGCTATTTGAAAAATGGAGAGGGTAGATGGTTAAATAGGCCAAGGCGGCAGGGTGGGTAGGTTTTTAGGGTGTTTGGGTGGGTAAATAGAGATAAATAGGCCAAAAAGTGTTTAGGGGGGCTGCATCAGGTTCGGCTCCGTGATTTTACAGTGACCGATGTCGGTCACTAAGCGACCGGCATCGGTCACGAAGTTTTCGGGCGAGGTTGGTTTGTGGTTGACCGGTGTCGGTCGTGGGTCGACCGGCGTCGGTGGAGAGACGATGGAGAGAGGACCGGTGGTGGTCATGGGTGACCGGTACCGGTCCTTAGTTAGATTATTTATTTTGTTGGTTTGGGTTTTGTTGTTGTTGTGTTGAATTTGTGGGTTGTTGTTTGGGTGTTTTGGTATTGTTTGGGTTGTTGTTTGGGTGTGTTGGTATTAGTGATTTGGGTTTTGTGTTTATTGTTGGGGGTTGTGTTTTTGGGGGTGGAGGGGGAAGGGGTAGAGGTTGATAGGAAGGGTGATTGGTGGGTGGGGGAAAAATGGGGTCGGGTTGTGTGGTCGGGTGGGTAAAAGGGGGTATAGAAGGTTAAAGTAGTTGTTGTTTGAAAGGGTAGGTCTAATGAAGTGGGTGATTTGTGCAGGCACGTCAGCAGCTGACTATGCGGGATAGGATGCCCCCGCTGTTGAGACGGATGCGGCCACACGTGTCCGCAGCGCAGTGGGCCATCATGCGCGAGGTGGGACTCGGCGGAGTCCAGCGATATAGGGCTATAGATAGGGATCACAGTCTTATGGTTGCCCTCATCGAGAGATGGGATCCGGTGACTAATGTTTTCCATCTCCCGACTGGAGAGATGACTATTACGCTGGAGGATGTGTATCGCATCCTTAGACTGCCGATCGATGGAGAGGCAGTATTCCAGGTAGACGCAGAGACAGCTATGGACAACATTCTACAGGTATTTGGGGATGCAGCCGCGCTATTGACTTATCACAGCGCGAGCATTGCCTATGGGGACATGTATCGTGCCCACAGACATGAGACACGGCTTGCCGTGTTGATGATGATAGGCATCACATGCTTTGCCCTCCCGGACTCAGAGGGAGGCCGCTTTCCACGGGTGCTGATGGGGGTACTACACGAGATGGTGGAGGAGCATACGTGTTATGCTTGGGCACCAGTATACCTGGTGCAGTTATACAGAGAGCTGTGGGGCTATCGCCGGATGAGGTGATTCGGGATTTGTTCCACATTTTTGTTACACTGCTGGGCATATGAGCATATCATATGTATTCGACCAGTAGGGCTGCCCCAGCAGCCAGGGCCACAGGTGATATATAGATATGGCTTTCAGAGGTGGTTGGGGGTCGTGGGCCAGCCACGAGCGGTGCTCGCCGGACGGGATGTAGCTTACTACCGTCATATGCTAGAGGGCCTGACCGCATTAGATATTGTATGGAGGCCTTACAGAGGCCATCAGCCCCGAGGAGGAGCCTGATCACAGATGCGCTGGATCCAGTATACATTCTGGATAGCAGGACGGAGGCCAGGAGAGTATGAGCGGATACCCCTGGAGAGGGTACGACGGCAGTTGGGGCTACGACAGGATGAGCCACCTCCCTTCCTTCAGTACTGGAGGGATGATGTAGAGGCCCCACTGCCTGCCCCATAGCCCGTTGACCCAGATTGGGTAGCAGAGAGGCCAGCAGATGATACAGTGGATGACGCCGGGTGTACAGGTTCATTCTTGGTTTGGTGGGCAGGGTCAGAGAGCAGCGAGGAGAGCACAGCCCGCACAGCCAGACTTAGCGGCTGTTATAGCAGAGAGGGACCACCTCCTAGGACAGGTGCAGTTATTACAGGGGCAGCTTGCTGCTGCACAGGCACAGATAGGTGTATTACAGGGGTAGTTAGCCCAGGCACAGGTACAGGCATAGCCACAGGCACAACACCATAGGTACCACCACAGGCACCACCACAGCGGCACACGGCACATAGCCACAGGTACAGGTACCGCCACAGCGGGCAGCCACAGGCACAGGTACCGCCACCCGGCACACAGGCACAGCCACAGGCACAGGGTGTACTGGTAGGACAGGGGCCATTTGTTATTAGGAGTCGGGGGACCAGCCCCAGCAGCTATGGTGGCACGGGCCCGTTATATGGAGGTGAGAGCGGAGGCCCGGTACTATCAGGACGTCCTTGATGGTACCGGGGCTGACTATCAGCCATATGCGGCACACAGAGCCGAGACCTCTAGGAGCCAGAGATCCCAGGGGGTGCAGCTATAGCCGGTGGGTCGGTTACAGGGAGGAGGCAGGAGCCAGCACAGGGACCAGCAAGGAGACAGGCTGAGGGCGGTGGAGAGAGCTGAGGTATCCCTGTGCAGAGGAGATAGTTTTTTTTTGGATATTGGATATAGGCACCGGTCTGCGAACCGGTTATGTATATAGAGGCCTGCGTGCCCACATATGATTCTTTTTATTCATTCTTGTTGTATATACCGGCCTGCGAGCCGAGTACGGGTTGTATAGTTGATACCGGCCTGCGAGCCGAGTATATTTTTGATATGAGAGACCGGCCTGCGAGCCGAGTCGAGATTTTGATAGTTATTGCGGCCTGCGTGCCGGCTTTGTATTATTTTGAGATCACAGAGGCCCCTATGCAGGGCAAGTTGTATATTTGAAACCTTTGATATATATATATATGATGATTTTGATCCTTATGGTGTATATGAAATGTTTTATGTTTTGTCGATGGTTTGTGAAATTTAATATATGATGAGTTTGATCCACATGGTGTATATGAAATGTTGATGTATGTGTTTTGTCGATGGTTTTATTTGTTTTATGATGTAGATAGATATATATGAAATGTTTTATGTGTTTTTGATGTTATATGTAAATAGCGATAATATATTGATGTGATGTTTTGATGACAAATATTGGTAATGGTGTTGTTATGCAGGAAAAAGAGGCAGGCGCCACAAAAATTTGGCAAAAAATAAAGAAACGGCCTAGGTTTAAGCAAAAAGGGGGCAAGTGACCGATATCGGTTATGTAACCGATGTCGGTAGTTATATGACCGATATCGGTTATGTAACCGATACCGGTTATACCAAAATTAGCTTTTCTAAAAATAGAACTGCTTGGTTGGCAACTTAAGTTCTTATTTTTAGCATTCTTATTTTTAGAGTCATGCAACAAGTTAAATACGCGAATGCGACGCTGTTTGACAACTGATACAGGTAATTGCATGAAAGAATTGAGTGATAAGGAGGAAAGAGACAGGTGAAGTGAGTGTGGGCTGAGATTCAGAAGGCAGAAAGATAAGTTATATTTGAAGAGGGTGGTGAACATGGCTGAACGAGGAGAAGCATCCAGCAGGCAGGGACGAGGGGGAAGACAAGTTCCACCCCAAGCTGCTGCATCCCGAGAGGTAAACTGTTTGGTTGTAATTTGATTCTTGCATGTTTTGTGTGAATAGGATGAGAGAAGTAAGTGGGTAGAGATGAGAAAGAAAAGGTGATAGGAAAGGGTTTGGGATAGGGTGAGTGCTATGGGGTAGGTAAGCAGGGTGTTCACGTATGTTTTTATGTATAGATAGGAGTAAACGGGTAAAATAATTATCGTAAGTGTATGTTTTTAAGCAGGGTGTATATTTTTGACAGTGACCGGTATCGGTTAGAGAAAACCGGTATCGATTAGTAAACCGGTATCGGTTATCTATAACCGATATCGGTTACTGTAGGAGTTTCCAGAATTTGAGAAAAAAACCCGTGGGGATTTGTTTTATTGAATAATTGTGTGTCGTTTTGATGTATACAGGCGGAAGCAGGGTTAAGGATGAATGATACTGTGCCAGCGTTGTTGTCAAGAATCCGAGCGGATGTAACACCAGCTGAATGGGCATTGATAAATCGTTTGGGGTTAAGTGGAATCCACTATTATTCACGAATCGCACGTAACCATGCTATGTTGCAGGCGTTGATTGAGAGATGGAATCCAGAAAAGAATACCTTCTATCTGCCAACAGGGGAGATGACAGTGACGTTGGAAGATGTGTTTAGTATTTTGAGACTCCCAATGATAGGAAAAACAGTGTATCAGGCGTTACCTAGCGTGGGGCGGGCAGCGATAACAGCAGTATTTGGTTCAGCTGCACGAGATTTGACACAACGAGGTTTGACATTCACTTATGGTACAATGTATGCAACACACCCTGAGGAAACAAGGTTGGCAGTGGTATTAATGATAGCGGTGGGGTATTATGCATTACCGAGGGCGGAGGGTGGAAGATTTCCAAAAGCATTGATGAGTGTTATTTGGGAAATGATAGAAATGAGCGTGACTTTTGCATGGGCACCCACATATCTGGCAGAGTTATATAGGGGTTTATGGGCCTGCAAGCGAAAACACAGGACGACACTGGATTGTTCGTACTTATTACATTGTTGGGCCTATGAGCACATTGTTTGTGTGCGTCCAATGGGCCGACCCATCGAGTCGGGAGAGGCAGGAGTGCAGAGGTTGGGATTCAGACGATGGGTCCAGACAGAACAAGAGGCGAGATCCCAGGCCGTGATAGATGACATCGAGTATTATAGACAGGTATGGGAGATGGTGACGATTGCGGATATTTGTTGGAGGCCTTACGGGAACTATATGGTGACAGAGAACATAGCTGAGGAGTTAAGGGGTGTAGAGCGATTGAGGTGGATTGCAGGGCACAGGCCGGGTGAGTACGAGAGGATTCCTCTAGATCGCGTGCGGTGACAATTTGGGTTCGTTCAGGATATACCTATGACATATAGACCATACATGAGGATCGACGCCGAGGCAGCATTCTCACCTCCCTGGCTGACACCTCCAGAAGGGCCAGAAGAGATAGCAGCCGATCGTAGGGTAATGGATGCGGGAACGACAGAGGCCTATAGAGTATGGTGGGTAGCAGAGCTGCGAGGTGCACGTGAGCGCCCTGACATAGCTGTGATTACAGCGGAGAGAGATTGTCTGCAGGATTTGGTTCACCAGCTTCAAACACAGGTGAATGAGACAACGGGATTGTTAGAGGTTTCACAGTTACGAGTGGAGAGACTAGAGGCAAGATTCCTCCACGCGAGAGGACGTATTCGTATGTTACAGGAGATGTTGGTGGATCAGTGGGAGGAACCAATAGCAGTGGCACCTTTGAGGATGGAGAGGCCAAGTGAAGGGCGTCGACGATCACGATCACCACCTGATTCGGGAGGAGGCGCAAGGGTCTAAGTGAATTTCATAGGAATATAAGAATAAATAAGGATGCCGACCTGCGAGTCGATGATAGAGAAGATGTATTTGTTTAACATCTATAAAACTAAATATCTATGTTGTTTTGAGTGATGATAATAATAAGAATGGTTGTGTTTTGAATGTTGTTTTTGTTTGTTTTGAAAAATGATAAAGATGAATGTTGTCAAAATAGAAATACACAAAAATATTTATATTTACAACACATGATAGGGTATGGTAGGGGATGGTCGAGCTAACCTTGGGAGACCCCATGTCTCCTAAGTGCTGCCTACATAGCCCATTGCACAAAGCAAGGAAGGGCCTCAGACCGATGTAGTTCTCCCTTAGGACCAGGGAGAGGTGAATTCAGGCAATTTGGTTGTAGTTAGGCAATGTGTTGTTTGATAAGAATATTAATATTGGTAGGGTAATGTTGTTGGTGTTGGTAAGGTATTGGCGATGTTGATGTAGGTATCGGTGAAGCGAAAGTTAGCTTACCCAAGTAGTAGGGAATCGTATCCTGATTAAGGTCAACACACAATCCTAGAGTCGAGAAAAAGAGGCAAAAAGTGTCCCGTAGTTGAGAAGAGCTAAACAAACCACATATTAACATAGGATGAGCTTGAATCCCTAGGTACCTTGCATAGGCGAGAAGTCGATAGGTGAAAAGAGTTGTATAATCACAATATATCAGATATACGTCACGTCCCTTGAGTTTTGTTGCTGTTGACAAATGGTGAGGTGAGGTGGTTGATATGGGCGGGGTGTTGAGAGCTTGTTACAAGGTGATTATTCTGACGAAAGAGAACCAAACCTAAATAGACAAGTCCATGACTCAAAAGTGCTTTTGAATACGGCTTTTTATTTTTTGAATATAGACTGATCGATGCGGGAAGTCTACAAGGGATATGTATTTTGTTACTCTTGAGGTCTTCATGAAGCTGATCAATGCGAGAAGCTTCTGATAAAGGATGACTGTGTATAGCTGTCCTTCAAGGGAGCAGTCTATTTATAGTAGCAGATGCGGTGTTTGTGTATAGCTGTCCTTCAGGGGAGCAGTCTATATATAATAGCAGCAATAGTTTGGCATATAGCTGTCCTTCGAGGGAGCAGTCTATGTATAATTTAGAGGTCTAGATGTCCGTTTGGCATAAAGCATCTAGTTTTGTAGGAAGTATGACTCAAGAATATCCCATAAGTGTTTTAATTAAGAATGTGTCATTTTAATACTTTGAAGTCATGGACTAGACTAAAAAGGGGAAGGCATCTTTAAGGGGAGGTAATGACCAAACCACGTGAGCTTGATTCTGATTTTGAGATGTATGGAACACAAAGTGTATGAGGTAGTAAATGAGCTCAAGGGACGAGCGCAAGGTAGATAAGAAGTGATATAACACTAAATTCAACAGTAGAATGGTCGAAGATGCAAGGCATTAAGGGGTTCAGGCTCAGGTTTACCATTAAGCGAAGCTAAACGATAAGTGCCTGATCCATAAGTGTGAGTGATAATGTAAGGCCCAATCCAATTAGGAGCAAATTTTCCACGTTTGCTCTTTTCTAGTTTGGTTACATGTTGATTCTCTTTGAGGACAAGATCACCAACCTTAAAGGTACACTCATGAAGTCGCTTATCATAAGCACGCTTGATGCATTTTTGATAGATTTGAAGGTGGTCAAGAGCCGTAAGATGACGCTCGTCAAGAAGCTCTAATTGGGCTAACCGCTCTTGGTGGAAATCATCGTTGGTGAGAATATCCTGAAGAGATATTCTGAGGGAGGGTATTTGTATTTCGAGAGGCAAGACAGCCTCGGTACCATATACCAAAGAAAATGGTGTGGCATTAGTGGAGGTACGAATGCTAGTACGATAAGCCCAAAGGGCAAAGGGGATGTGATCATGCCAATTTCTTCCAGAATCATTAACAACTTTCATGAGGATTTTGGTTAGGGTTTTATTAGAAGATTCAGCCTTGACCATTGGCCTGTGGATAGTAAGGTGATGAGAAACTAAGTTTGATACCAAAGTTGTCACAAAGGTCTTGTAACAACTTATTTTTGAAAGATTTACCATTATCTGTTATCAGGCGATGAGGAACACCAAAACGACAGATAATGTGATGGTTAACGAATTCGATGATTTTTTCTTTTTTGGTTGAAATGAGTGGAATGGCTTCCACCCATTTAGTGTAATATTTTAGTTGCGGTGATTATCCAACGGTGACGTTGCGAAGAGGGCGGGTGAATCTCACCAATAAGGTCTAAACCCCATTGTGAGAAAGGCCAAAGATCTCGTGCGACCTGTAGTGGATGGCTAGGAGTATGTTGAAGGTTGGCATGTTGTTGACACATAACACAACGCTTAACATATTCGTAGCAGTCGTTATTAAGAGTAGGCCAATAATAACCTAGGCATGAAGGATTCGTTTAGCCATGCAAGGCTACTAAAATGTCCACCAAAAATACCATCATGGACTTGTTGGATGGTATAGGTGACCTCCGTACCAGTTAGACATCAAAGGAGGATGCCATCAAAGCCACGTTTATAGAGGAGTCCCCCCATGACGACATAACGAGAAACACTTTTTCACGTTTGCCGTTACTAGTAAGGTTAGGTGGGAGAACAGAGGTTGTAAGGTAGTCGTGAAATTGGTGGTACCAGGTATCCCGTGAATTAGCAGACACATTATTTATCATACAAACAACTGGGGCTGAGTAAGATGGGGTAAAGAGTTGTTGGACCAAGACAAATATGTCAGAGTCAGTTGGTGAGGCAGGAATTTGCGAGGCTAAGCAAGCCATAGTATCCACAAATTTGTTAGTGGAGCGGGGAATGGTTTGGATAGAATAACGAGTAAACGAGGTCAAAAGTGAATCCACGTAATGTTTGTACTTTTGAAGTTCCTCATTTTTACATTGGTAGATGCCCATAACTTGATTGACTACCAATTGAGAGTCACCAAAAATATTGATAGATTTGACACCTAAGTGTAACGCAACCTGGAGACCCAAAACAAGGGCCTCGTATTCCTCTATATTATTAGTGCAGGGGAAATCGAGCCGGAATGAAAGAGGCATAGGCTCAGCATCAAGAGGAATGAGAACAACGCCGGCTCCTCCGCCGCGCTGGCATTTGGATCCATCGAAGAAGAGGGTCATTGGATACGACTCCTCCCTGAGTGAAAGAGTGGCGATGAGTTCGTCGGGGAAATTAAAATTGGTAAATTGTTCCCCAGGTAAAGGGGCCTCCGTGAGTTGGTCTGCAATAGTTTGTCCTTTGATTGACTTCTGGTGTATAAATTCAAGGTCGAGGTCAGCGAGGAGCATAAGCCATCGGGCGATGCATTGGTTTAGATGTGGTTTGGCGTACATATAATGAATGGGGTCCGTGTTGGTGATGACAAAAGTTTTATGATTCAAGAGGTAGTGTTGGAGTTTGGTGGCTACAAAGGATAGGGCTAGGCACAATTTTTCTACATGTGTATACCTAGTCTCGTAATCCACAAGAGTATGACTTATATAATAAACAGCTTGTTCTCGATGTGCCGAGTCCCGATGTGCGAGCATAGTTCCTACGGCGTGGTCGGTGGCGCAAAGGTAAAGGTAGAAAGGGCGATCGTCCTGAGGTGGGATAAGCACGGGTGGCTGCAAGAGATAGGCTTTGAGAGCTTCAAAGGCTTGGTGACACTCTTCGCTCCATTGAAAGGCAATGTCCTTTTTAAGAAGGTGATGGAAAGGTTGACATCGATCTGAGAGTTGGGAAATGAAACACCGGATAGATTGAAGTTTACCTTGCAAACTACACAATTGTTTGAGGTTTTTGGGTGGGGGCATTTCTAGGATAGCTTTGACTTTAGATGGATCGACCTCAATGCCACGCAAAGAGACGATAAAGCCAAGAAATTTTCCCGAAAGGACACCAAAGACACATTTCTTTGGTTGAAGCCGGACAGAATATTGTAACAGGCGATTGAAAATAATGGTTAAAACATCGAGATGTTCACTGCGATGTTTAGATTTGCCAAGAAGATCATCGACATAATCCTCAAGGATAGTGTGCATAATGTCATGAAAAATGTAAGTCATAGCCCGCTGATAGGTCGCACCAGCATTCTTAAGGCCAAACAGCATGACACGATAACAGAAGGTTCCCCAAGGAGTGATGAAGGTAGTTTTATGTTGATCGGCCGGGGCTACCAAAATTTGATTGTATCCCGAAAAGCCATCCATGAGAGAAAGCATTTCATGGCCCGCAGTGAGATCAACAAGTTGATCAATACTTGGGAGGGGGAAGTCATCCTTGGGGCAAGCGAGGTTAAGGTCTCAGAAATCTGTGCATATCCGAAGTCCCCCCGTCGCTTTAGTGACAGGTACGATGTTAGAAATCCATTGAGGATAGTCAATAGGCAAGATGAAGGAAACATAAAGGAGTCATTGAAGCTCTTCTTTGACCAAGAGGGCAATGCGTGGATGCATTTTTCTCAGTTTCTGTTTGACTGGTTTGGAATTAGGTTTTAGGGTAATGTTATGGACAGCAATGTCAGGATCAATTCCTGGCATGTCAGCGTAGGACCAAGCGAAAGCTTGGTTGTGGGTACGGAGAAAGGTAGTAAAGGCGGCTTGTTCTGATGTGTTAAGGGATTGTCTGATCTTCACAATGTGAGGATCCTCCTCTGTGTGGATGTTGATTTCTATAGTCGACTCATTCAACATGGTTTGAGTTTCAGACGGTAAGGCACGTTGAATATAGGAGTCGTCCGCACCAAGGTAAGTGAGGATGGAGTCGTCATCCTGGCACTCAACAACATTAATTGAAGGTGAATCCTCTTTGATCATGTCTGGATACAGCAGGGGAAGAGAAGATGGGTCCTCATTATCGCGTTGATAAGTGAGAGGACCTAGGAAGATAACATTTATGAAAAAAAAAAAGTTAGGAGGGATAGATTCAGGGTCTATCGACTCTGTGGGTGACGATGGAAAAATGGGTGATGATGGTTTGGTAGGGGTGACGTCGTCATCTTCCAGGTTACAACTGACACGAGGTTTCTCTGGTGTAAGTGTTTCAGGAAATTCGAGACCACTACGATCATTGTGTTTGTGTGTAGTCACGGGAATGATTGTATGTCGGCCTTGTTCATAAAGACCAAAACCAAAGCCTTTCCAAGCACAGCGAGTCAAGAAGGTGAGGGCGAAACGACGATTTGTCAGGTATTGAAAATCGGATTGGAAGGGAACCACCCCAAGAGGAGGTTCAAGGGTAACGGAGGATGCGTCGACACCCCCATACATTAGGTTGGTGCGGTAATTAGGTGGTCCGTAAGAGATTACCTCCCCCCACGCGACGGTCGTAGGTAGGATGCGTATGTAACTGTCCATACTCCTGTGGGGTATAGAAAGAACTAACATTATATAGGCGGTACTCCCCCAGCGTAAGGTGTTGAAAAACATCTACTAAGGGGTCGGAGGTTGGGATGTTATCTGCGGGAAAGGAAGTGGTATTTGCGACGGCGGTTTCATTGGTTGAAGGTGTAGGTGCGGTTGAAGTGGATGGTAGAGGTGTGGTTGAAGTGGATGGTTGGGTTGGATGAATGGGTGTCTTGACTGGTACAAGCACATCATTAGGGCGATATAACATATTACAGGTTTTGAAGGGGGGAGGATCAGCTTTTACGGTGTAGGACTTCCCCTCGTACTCAAATTTTATGCATCTATGTAAGGTGGAGGGAACGCATCCCATAGCCCGGATCCAAGGGCGGCCTAACAACATATTGTATTGGAACTCTCCCTCAAGGACATAGAAGAGTTCAGGTAAAGTGCGTGGCCCTACACAAATGTTAAGGATCACGGTACCTAAGGTAGAAGTAATAGCATCATTGAATGACCGCAACATGATGGGGTTGGCACACATGCAACTAGAAGGGATATTCATTTGTTGGAAGGCTTTTGAAGATATGATGTTTAGACTAGTCGCCCCCATCAATCATAACATGACGTACCCGAATGTCCCGGACATAAGCTGAGATGAAAAGAGCAGGGTCAGGATCTTCTGCACCAAAGTCGACAATTTCGTCTTCGGAGAAACTGACAGCAGCGGCTTGCTGTACAGAGACAGAAGTGGTTGGGGAGATAGGTTGTTTGGTGAGTGAAGCAACGTGATTGGGTGTGAGAATGGAGGTAACAGGAAAGGTTTCATTAGGTAAGACCTCTATCCCTTGAAGGATTTCAACGAGAGCTTGTCGATGAGATTCAGAAGTCTGAATGAGATCATACAGTGTCATTTTTACAGGTGATTGGTGAAGTTGTTTGATCATGGTTCGGTGGGCAACTCCATTAGAGATGGGGTAGGCGGGTCCATGAATAACCACTTTAGGTGGTGGTGCGATCGGGATGGTGGACGGAGAAAGGGAGGCCGCAGGTGTGCTTTCTTTCGCTTTCCCATTGTTTTTCTACCCTCGAGTAGCAACACTAATCATATTGATCTCGTGAATACGAGAGGAGGAAGATGGTATGGATAAGTCATGGTCTTCGAGAGGTGGAGTTGTAATAATGATAGATCTTGGTGAGGCGGGGATAGGTGGTATAGGAGAGGGAATTGAAGCTAAAGGTCTCTCCCTTCGTAAGTTGTCTTTCTTAACTTTTCTATCTGAGAGAGGTGACTGACGAAGTATGGATTTCAACGCTTTGCATCCCTCTACGTCATGTCCTGGTGAGCGGTGGTAAGTGCAGATTTTAGACTCATCATAACCTATAGGTCGAGGTTTAGATGGATCATAAAGTCTAAGTGGGGGTAGGGAAATGGTCGCATTCTCCACCAACATAGCAAGGATTTTGGCATAAGACCCTTTGAGTGGGTCAAAGTCAGAGGAAGATGAGGCTATTGACTGGGTAGATTCTGGTGATGATGGGGTATGGTTTATTTGTATAGGTGGCAGTTTAGCCAAGGGGTTTTTATAATGGGTTTTAACTAAACGTAGCTTCTTTGGCGCAGAAGCTATGTTTAGCTGGTTAGATGATGAGGCCACAGATGATGTGGTATCAGAAAACAACCACGGAGAAATAGGAGTGACCGCAAATAAATCTTTTGATGATGGAATTTGTTTAGAGTTGATAGGTGGGACAGGATACGTGGGGTGATGGTGTTGATATACCCTTAGATCTCTGTATGGGTGTAGAAGCCATAGGTCGTTTTAGAGAAAATGCAGGAGGTATGATATATTGATGCAAGGTGGAGGGATGAGGTCCTAATATGGAAGGTAGGTGTGACGACGATGGTTTTAGTTGTGATAGAGACATAGGTTGAGGAGACTGAGTCTGTCTCCTAAGTGGATGGATGGCTTTATTTTTGGATAAATCAAGCCGCTTAGGTGGGTGTGTTAGACTGGGTATTGGTGAGGTCCCAAGCGTAGGGGAATATTTGGTTAGGCTAATAGAGGTGGATGAGGTATTTGGTAGAGATGAGGGGGGTGAAGATGAGGACATAGGCATTTTAAGCTTCTGTAAACACTTCGGGTATATGGTAGAGGCGTCTGGATCGGTCATCTGCATTTGAGTAGAATATGGCATACTCAAACGTTCCCATAGGACTTGTCTATCTTCTGAGGGATGACAATCCTCACGTGTGAATAGGAACTTTTGTATGGAAGAAAGATGGGTTGTGATTCCGGTCCACTGTGGGTGTGATACATGGGGTAGATGAGGCACTGTATCAATGGGCATTAAGAGGTCAACCGGTCGCTGAAAAGATTTAGGCGATGAAGAACTAATAGGTAGGAGGGCGTGTTTGAGAGGATCTGTCATGTTTAAAGAATGTGGTGATGTCGGTGCAAGAGGTTTCTCATCTAAGGATGACAAAAGAAGTGGTGAGCCTTCCTCTTGTACAAAAAGAATGGTAAAAGGAGACGTTTGGGAAATAGATAAGTTAGATAACATCCACTCACAGTCTTGCAAGGATGTGGTGTAAGAGGGCTCATTTGTGAGAAGAGAACTCTGGGTGGTTAATTCTTTGATGGGTAAAGGAACGGCAAGGATTTCGTCTTGTCTTGATGGTGAGGAAGGGGGTTCAGGTTCCTGCGTTAGTGAAGAGGCTTGATTCAGAATTTTTTCGATAGAGACTTTTGGCTGGGAGTCGAAGACTGCATGGATCTCATGAACACTCTCCTCAGCTAAGATATCTTGGTTTATGTTACTGTTAGGAGAGTGATTCGGGAATGGTTTGTTGAAAATTTTTAAATTTTGGTGAGCAGGAGCATTAGGATTATCGAGGGCTATATCCCCTGCATCATCCATTTCCTGCACTATGTTTTTCAACATCTTGCAGTTTTCATGACTGTGTCCCTTCATGCAGTGGAAGTTACAGAAGTCATTTTCTTTGTACCAGGAAGGTATGGTGCGAGTGGAATCAAACCCGGAGTGAGGTTTAACAGGAGGTAAGGTAATGGCTCCTGCTTTAAGCAATTTTTCCAATATCACACCATAAGTTTCTCCCAAGGGAGTGTAGTTGATGGGCTCTGATTTATACTTATAGGTGGTTTTTGGTGGGGTATTAGACGGTGGTTGGGATTTGACCATCACCGCGTGCACAGCTCCTTTTGATTTCGAAGCAGTCGATGGGTGAGGATTAGTGGTGTTAGGTTTGTTGGAATCTTGGGTTCAGAAATTGGGGTTTTTGTTGCGCAACCACAATTTCTCTTCCTCTAAGGCTCGAATCTCTAGTTTTCGAGCCATAGTAAAGGCCTCGTCAAATGTACGGAAAGTTTGAATTTGGAGGGTAGGAGAGATGTGCTTAGCGCAGGCCCGTGTAAAAAGTTCGATAAGTTCGGCCTGAGGCAAGGCATAGGTAAGTTGGTTGATAAGGCCCTGCCATCGTCCAACGAAATTTGTGATAGATTCATCTTCAAATTGTCGGATGGCATAGAGGTCGGTGATAGATACTTTCTTGGAAATGTTAATGGAGAAATGATCCAAGAAAGATTGGGCTAGTTGGTTAAAAGAGAAGATTGAGTTCTGGGTTAAAGCACTGTACCACTCCAAGGCGGGTCCTAATAAGGACATGGGAAAGGTGTGGAGTAGTAAGGCATCGTCATGAGCAATCAGATAGCAGGCATGTCTAAATGATCGCAAGTGTTGTTGAGGGTCCTCCTTACTATTAAAATGGGTAAATTTTGGTAATTCCCATTGAGGAGGATATGAATGAAGGGGGACAGAAGGGTGGATAGGCTCCTGACAAACTTGCTCATATGTCAGAGCGCTACGAATTCCTGAAATAGAAGCCTCCAGATTTTGCATTTTGTCCATCATTTGTTTGATTAAATCATTAGTTGGATGAGATGATGGTGCGGTTGCGGTAAACGGAGGCAGATTGGGCCAAGGGCCACCACTAGACAATGGTAGGGTTAAATGTTGATAAGGTATGGAGGATGAATGTGTTGAGGCAACCGAATAGGGATGTCCGATATAAGATGTTGAGGTCACCGGATACGTGTGTGGAAATGAAAAGGTGGGCGGAGCTTGAGAAGGAAAGCTCGTGTGGATAAGTGGCAGAGAGCAAGTCATAAAAGGGGAAGACTGCAAGAGAGATGAGGTGGGAGCAGTCAGCGGTAATGATATGTTGGGCCCAAGATTAACCAAAGGAAAGCCAATTTGTGCCATATGAACCCCTGAAGCTGCTGAGTTAGGAGACGGGACTAAAGATGCAAAA
Source organism: Taxus chinensis (assembly GCA_019776745.2). NCBI lineage: Eukaryota > Viridiplantae > Streptophyta > Pinopsida > Cupressales > Taxaceae > Taxus > Taxus chinensis. The sequence goes on from CM034157.1 coordinate 222,968,830, forward strand.
GGCAAAGCAGAGTTATCAGGCGGAGAAGGAGCTAAATGAGTAGCTATACTAATAGGCATGCCAACAAGGATTTGACCATCGGGCATACGGTCAGGGGCATGAGACAAATAGTATTGTACAGTGCTAGGATTGGCATCTAAAAATTTTGCAAATTCCTTATCTCCTACAGGGATTTTAGGAACCTCACTGGTGTCCGTAGGGTTCCCCATAGAATGTGAAGGGGGTGATTCAGGCAAAGGCACAGAACAAGCATGTGAAACCATGACGGCGGCTTGTTTTCGAGTGATAACAACCATGGACAAGAGTACATAGTAGGGTTTCAATTTATCAGGAACAGAAGCAGCAACAAAATGTTGGAATTGGTAGGTTGCTGGTTTCAGAAACTGGGAATGACAGTAACCGATATCAGTCAGGTAACCGATGTCGGTCAGAATGTAGCCGGCGCTGGTAAGCTAACCGATGTCAGTAGAATAGAACTGGGGTAAGAAGCAGTAGGAAGTTGTTGATTTGGTGTTAACATTGCTTAGTATGCCTACCAAACTGTTTTGTAGTGATCACAGAAAATAGTGTATGACAGAGAAACAAAACTGAAAACAAGCAAGAATGCACAAAAAAATTAACAGACTAACCCTAGGGTTAATTTTAATCAATTTGGGCTTATGCCTTTAGACGCAGAATGATGTCAATCCTAAACAAAAGACTTAGGGGAAATGTCAAGTTTGTTTTGGCTTATAAGGTTACCTCAATCGGGCGGAGGAATACCGCGGAAAAGGGGGGATGTTTTGAGCTGTTGTGTTAATTGTGAAGTGATTCGGTATGTGTTGTGCAGTGAAAGTAAGATTAATTTCCTGTCAATACCATGGAAATCACCCCCACGTGTACGACCTGTTACTTAATCTACGTTCACCAGAATTGAAAACAGCAAGCAAAAATGGGATGCACGTGTTTTAAACCCAAATTGAAAATGTTATTCGATGAAGCAAAGAAGATAACTTTTACTAATGAAAAACTGGGAAAAGCAAGACAAATTCTTTTACCAAATATAAAAAAATATCATGTGAAATTTTAAGAAGAAGAAAACAGCAAGTATGCTCCCTATATGAATGCAAGCAAGAGAAACAGAAACCCGAAAGGGGTCCCACCAGGTGTGCCAAAATGTTTCGCACAAAATGTTTCAGCTTTTGGGACAGAGTTACTTCTATCCTTTCATTCCTTTGAGAAACAGATAAGGGTTAGGGCTAGGAGGAATACCTGTTGAATGTCGAGAGGGTGTGCGTGTACCGTAGAGAAAGATCAGATCGATTGCAAAGAACTCCTTTTTGTCTGGGAAGGACTACCTGCACGTAAGAATACAAGACCACCAGATTTTAATTAGACAATAAATGAGGGAGCTGCCTTAGGCCCAGGAAATATAAAACTTCCTTTTGAAGGTGGTAAGTTCCCCTGCTAATATGAATTAACACAAATGATTGCAAAATCACAATTTAATTACCTCATTGAAACAAGTAGAGGAAAGGCTGGTTTTGGTTTTGAATCACGGTGACCGACACCGGTCAGTGTCACCGGTACCGGTTGATGATAACCGATATCGGTAGGGGCAGTGATTTAAGGGGTTGGGTAAGGTTGGCTATAAAATGGCTATATGATGGCTATGGTGTTTATAAGGCTGGTGAAGTGACTGGGGATAGGTAATGATGTGATGGGGAAGACTCAGAGAGCATGGGGGCTGTTCTTAGGGTAAATTAGGGGTAGAGGAATGTAAGTTAGGTGGAGAGTGTTACTAGGTAGTGGATCTGGGGGTAAACTTGTAATTACTGTGATTCATAAATCCAAGAAATATTATTAAAAGAACATATAAGACTTACTTACTAGTTCCTGATGGAAAATGTTGGTTCTGAGACTGTGATGATGAAGACAAGGTTCAAGTAGGATGGTCTGACAATCCAGATGAGCTATCTCCTCTCCTGATCCTTGGATGAGTGTCGCTGGGCTCTGGTTATTCAGTTGCAGTCTGGGGCTTGATGTCCTTCTCTACAAACTTCTCTCTTTCCTTCACTTGTCTCTTGCTTGGCCAAGTGAATTCCGGATCCTTCCAATGACTTCTAATTCGGATCAATGAAAATCCAACCCCTTGTTTTTGGTTGGGAGTGGTCATTTACAAGAAACCGATGGCGGTTACGTAACCGATGGCGGTCGAGTAGGAACCGGTATCGGCTTGGTCAAAGTGGGCTATTTTTAGTAAAATAGCCAGCTTTCCCTCCTTTTCTCTCGAGGGATTAGTTGCGGGCTTGGTCAAGTCATTATGAGGTTGGTTTTAGGTGCGGGTGAGGAGTCATTAGTCATGGGTGTGTATGTAGACCAAGTTATAGGTCTTAATTAGGTTAGTTTAAGGTTAAGACTAGGTCATGATGAGGTGGTGAAATGAGGTGGCAAGTATGGCGATGTGGATTTATTAATTATAAGGTAATTAATAAATAATTGTGTAAGGTTTAGGTGATGAGGTTAGGTTGCGAAATGAGATGAGGGGCACAGGGGGTCGTAAGACACAAATTTGGTGTCTACACTCAAAGTTTTGATATTTTTTGTTCTCTGGATGCTTATGAGACATCTCCAAACTAATGTTCTTGAGAAGGACTATGATGTTTGGGACGCCAAATGAAACCTTTGACAACATGTCCCTCCTCTCTCTCTCTCTCTACATTCAGTGTGCTAACTTAACCAATGGGAGAATGTTTCATATTTATATAGTGCAAAGTGAGTGTGTTAGTGATTAAAGACATGTGAAAGGGTGGGGTTTTAACAATTTTTACATACTTGGTTGTATTAATATTTTACCCATATCCTCTAATATTTATCTTAACCCCAAGCACGTTGAACTATCACCCAAGTGATGGGATCTCAACCGAGGCATGCGCAGGCACTGAGTCCCTCCTTTATGTGAGCCTTCTGAGAATGTTCCACCATTATTAGAGGAAATTTTAGGAGAATAAGAACACATGAATTTAATCTAATACATACATAGTAGATCTAGTTCCGAGCATAAATGTTCCATGAGATTAGCATGGAAATTACAAAAACATAATGGAAATAGATCTAAATCATGAATAACATGTAAACATACAAGGGTTTAGTCCATAGAAACAAATATACAAAAAAGAGCTCCATATATTGATTAAATCCATTTAAAGTAGTCATATTACATCAAACATAGTCATCTCATACCATATAAATCATGAAATAACATTCCAATGCTATAAAACTAATCTAAAGACACATCCTAGCGATGATTTCATTATTACAACCCTTGGTCAGACCCGAGCGCATACATTAATGCTTACTGAACATTATTCTTGCAGCAACTTTGTTACCCATTTGCTTTGTTTTCTCTCTCTATTTGAGACCCAAACAGTCCTTCAAACAACCATATCGTTAGATTTCATCACTGCCATAGCTTCTTACCCATGATCCACTAATAATCACAGATGCCTAGTAGGAATATTCTAGGTCCTTCTCCATAAATCGATCAAGATCTTACGCCAGCTTGCAAAGTCCTTTTCCTAAACTGCAATGATCCGAAAATAGGAAGATGTCCCTAGGTGGAATACTATTTTTTTCTACAAATCCAACGCCACAAAGGCTATGCACCTTATCTATTAATCATGCCTACACAAAGGCCCCTAGTATTAATAATGATTCATTTATAAGTTGACATCACATGAGAAAAACTGCATAAATTTTAGTCTCCAAGTAATGCATATATCTAATACCTAGGTTCACCAGACCTGATTCTCCCACGTGTCAAAGTTCCTTGAGTGCCTTCCTACTCATTGTGAGTTGTAGAGCTCGCTCACAGGTTGATAGCTGTTGAGTGGACCTTAGGACTCTAAAACACCACATTCATCAACCCAACATTGGTCTGAATCATAGTACATTCCACACATTAATACGTGACATAAAGATAAAAAGTGTTTCATTTTCCTTGAATAAGTAGTCCAGGTACCAACATTGAGGGATTCTACACAAGAGTGCATCTCACTGGGATCCTGTTAGTGATAACACATCCCACATCGTCATATTACCATTGGTAAGTTAGCATTCTGTTTTACAACTGTTAAAAGGAAGACCTAGTGAACTTTCTGTATATGAGACCTCATTACTTGGACTTTCATTTTGAGTTACAACATTCCATGGAATGATTTATCAGAAACCATCGAGGCAACCTTATCAGGATCTTTATACTTCAATTCCATGGTCTTGCTCACAGCTCTTTTGACTTCATGCTTCAGCACCAGTGACTGTTTTCCTTCTCCATGTCCAATCTCTAGTGAAACTCCCTAAATTTGTGAACACCTCTTATGCAATGGATCATGACTCAACCAATGTAGACTGAGATTCTAACATCCTTTTCTTGTGCCATGTATTATTAGAAACATTCATCTAAGGTTTGACCATATGATGTCTTCTATCACTTGATAGTTGTTTATAGGATTATTCAAACTACCATAGAAGAATATTGAAACAACCCTGCACATCACTCTGATGACTGTCCATGAACTTATTCCACTATTATGACCTTGTGCTTCAATGAGAGGATATTGTTGACTGGAATAACCTTGAACCATTTACACTTAAAGGTGCATTTCTATTTCACAACTGATTTGGTCATGTGGCAGATTACATGGGAATCACCATCCAGTCTCTTGAAGTATATTGTTCTATACTGGAACCAATGCTTGACTTGAAATAGGAGCAAAAAGTTCTTGTGGAGGAGGAATTATTGCAAGTGGAAGAGGAGCACTTAGGCCTTTCCATCTATTTATTTTTTGATTTTTTGCATATATTTTATTAGACTGCAAATTTTTATATGATTGGTATCCCTGATTTGAAGGTTTCCCCTGATTTTGATAGATTCTATGAGATCGGGCTTACTATCTTTTCTAGTGTATGCCACTGACTTCTATTTGGAAAAATTTCTGAATTAATTCATTTCTATCTCTTCAACTGTATCTTCTATGTTTTAGTGGAGAAGAGGATTGTAAATATTACAAACATGTTGCAGACTTTGGCTTAAAAGGATAGGGGAAATAGTAGGTTGTCTTAGCTTGCGGCAATATTGTTCTCTTATAAGGGCATAGGTGGGCTATGAGCTAATATTTCCATCTTGTAGGTAAAAAATTTTCATCCCTACACTGCTAAAAATTAGGCTTAGTGGTAAAGGTTATAACCTCTCATGTTAGAAGACATCATAATGCAGAACAATATCAAAGTTAAGAGCTTTACAGGAAATAAAGGAAAACTGCCTTTAGATGTAGGTATTAACACAGATTTGGGATTTTGTCCTAAGTTTTAAAATGAAATATGACTAGTTTATAGTCCTTCAGGATGAGTCTCATTTGGATCAGATATTATGATATTTTGGTCGTGTCATATCCAATAGAGATAAATTATCAGGCTCTGATCTCCATGACTAATCACAAAAGGCTAGTACATAGTTCATTCCAATTCTGTAAAATATGATCCTATTCATTAGGCTTCTAAACCATCATAAAAATTTCCCTTTGAATGATGAACCTTTAAGATTCGACTACTGACATCCATATCAACAATTTCATGGATAACATACAAATTAGTAATGTCTATGGGATGTCTAAAAGGAACGATAACCAGATTGTACCAAGCCAAGAACAAAGATGCTAATCAACACACCACATTAGATTTGTCAAAACCAGAAGATTTAAAACACCATATATGGAAATCCAATATCATAATCCATAATGCTCAATACATTACAATACAATGACTTGATTTATTCAATAAGAAATATATATATATATATATATATATATATATATATATATATATATAATAGAATATACAATATAAGAGGAGGGAAGTGTAACTAGTACCTAAATCAGTGGTAAAGAACTCCCACTAACTGATACTGGTAGTTAAGTTAACTCCATCAATGACTAGTAAGCTAACCCCACATAATTGAAAGAAGCTAACTCAACACAACTAGATAAGCTCTTACTCCACACAACTAAGTACACCTAAGGAAACTAACCACAAAAGTAGGTAGGATAACACAAGTGTAAGAATTATCCTGATAAATAAATAAAAGGATAAATAATAACCTACACTAACACCCTCAAGTAAGCATAGCCTTAGGTGAGTATGAAAAATACATGATTGTCCCGAAAACAAGGCTGTGATGAGGTACTCATGTACAAAAACTGGGAAAAAAGGGACACTGCAAGGTACACAATTTCGGTAAAAATAAAGTAGAGAGAGTAAAGATCCCACTCTAAGATATCCTAAGAAGCTCAGCATCAAAAAAATCGTACAATGTTGAAGAATTTTGATGTACACATTGGTTTGAATCCACTGCTCGATCACAAAACTCAAAAACAACTAACACTGGGCTTCACTAGAATAGCTACATGCAAGGAGACTATCAATGGAGTGATGTCGAAAGTGCAATAAAAAACACCAAACATAATTGTAGATCAATTGCTACTTAAATAGGTGTTCCACGATTTATTGAACAATAAAGAGCAACAAGGTAAGGACACAAGATCCAAATAATTAGGAGTGCCACGATCCTAAGAGAATCAAAAGTAACTAAGTTGCCATATCGAATATGAATATGAAGTGGTTACTTCATTTTTCTACTTGTTTGATGTGTCAGGCATCCAAGATCTAATCCCCAAGGAAAACAAGGCAAGGATGTGACATCTAAATAAATTGATACAATGTCAGGATCCAAAAGTTTTTTAAAACAAACATAAGACAATACTGACGGTCATTTAGACGTAAAATTTAAGCTCATAGGTTCTAGCAATTTCAATTGTGTTAAAATTGATAGTCAATAACTGTCACAATAGACCGAAAAATAAGCCATTATGAGTAGTCATTTAGACGTTAAATTTAAGTTATCTCCGAGATTTTTGTCTACACTTTTTTTGTTTCAGAACCTTGAAGTGACACTCCTATGCATTCTTAAGTCTCTCTTCTTCAGGTCTATATGGTCATAAATATTTTTTTATATAAGATCTGGGGTGATAATGCAGAGCCCTTTATAGAAGGTGGGTTATTACCTTTGATCTATGAGAGGTTAAGAATATGAGGTATTGTAATGACATAATTAGTTATGATCAAAGAGTTTCTTTATGATCTATAAAATTTACGATCTGAATCTATTAGAAGTGTTGTTTTTATAGTCAATAAATATGTATCTAACTATGAAGAGTGCATTGTATATTATAATGAAGGGTGAGACATTTTACCAGTTTTAGGAAATTTTTTAATGATGTCCAACTATTTCAAATGTCCTTGACAAAACATCAGATCCTAACGGAATGAAACCAACTACAAATTTGGGTCAAAATAGAATTTATGACAAGGAAACTCTAGATTGATTGTTTTTAGATATGAAGGTTGCTCCCACTAGGTCGTCAATCAATTATAGATATGGGCATGAATGCAATTCTTACAATGAATGTAAGATGTTCTTTCTATGCACATGTGAACGATGATCGTACCTTCTACACATTGGTAATATCAAACATCCGAAAGAGTTATGGACACAACTAGAATCCATGCATAAAGGATACTTGGTATATCAAGGATAGTGGGTCAAAATGAGAATATAATAGTCATGAAGGAATTAAAATATATGATCTATATATTTTTGAATATTTCTCTTCTGACATCTTGCTTTATATCTAAAGAGTTTGAATAATTCAAAACTATGGCATGAAAGGTTAGGACATGTTGATTATTAGGGAAGCTTATATGAAACTCTATATAGATATAGCCCTAGCTGAAAGGTTAGCACCATGTGTTGTCTTGTTCTCTTGAAGGTTACTTCATTGATCCCAATGCTTCTAATATGATGGTTTCCAATTTTGATTTAGAGAAAATGGTCATTATCATGTTTTGACCCCATTATCGAGATGTTTCAAGGGTCAAATTCTTATCTTCCTGGATAAGAAATTAAATTGGGCTCAATCTATGTTAGAAAATTCTAAATAATCACAGGTTAGCTATTAACCTTAGTAAAATGATAGAATCCATCATATGTACCATGCATTGATAAGTACCTTGTATGAACCCAGCCAATAAAGTATTATAGGGTCTAGGTGGATATATAAAGTCCCAAGGATATAATGGTGATGGCTCCTCTATTAACAAACATAAAGCTAGACTTATTGCTAGAGGTTTCACTCAGAAACTAAGGGTATTGATTATGTTGAAATCCCCATTTCATTGCAAGCTAAAATGAGTACTGTTAGGGCCATATTTGCAGTGTTTAGTAACTTAAATTTGGGTGGGAAATCCACCAAATGGATAAGAAAAATACTTTTTTGAATTGCGATTTAAAAGAAGAACTTTACATGTTTCAACCTAAAGGATTTGAAGCCCCCCTGGTAAAGCCAATACCACTATGTTTGTAAGTTGAGAAATCCTTGTATGGTTTAAAACAAGCTCTTAGAGTTTGGTAAGGATCAAATATTGTTTCCTTCTTTAAATATATTAGGTTTTATTAATTGTTCTTCTAACAATGATATATTCATTAACCAATAAGGCTCACATATTATCATTATATGTATATATTGTTGATTATTCACCCACTTATGTGCTGGTGACAATTCTGATTTAATTCATAGGATTAAAGAGAAATTAGAAGGATATTAGTCTTTGAAATGAATAGTTATTTCTCTCACATTATGAATTATTTGTATGATTGTATTTAGATGTCTATTTGTTATATTTTGAAAACACAGTATGCAACCATTGTATTGAAATCTAGTTTATTATGATTTGTGGATTGTAAACATTTTCTACTTCAATGGAAGTTAGAATAAATATTGACCCTAAATCTGCATATGAAAAAGGTTGATCTTATTTTATATACAATATTAGTTGATAATTTGATTTATCTAACTATGACTAGATCAAATATTTCCTTTATAGTAGGAATTACTTCAAGGTTTATGTAGGAACCTTTTGAATAGAGATCATTGAAATCTTGCAAAAAGAATTTTTAGATATTTGAAAGGAACAATCAATTATGGGTTGCATTATATTAAGAATGAAAATACTATTTATATGGATTTTGTGATTCTAACCATACTGATGTAAGATGTTATTAAAATATACTGGATATGTGTTCAAGTTTTTTGGTGTATAGAACCATTACTTGGAACAAACAAATACAATCATTGGAGTCTTCAGTGTCTTGCTAACTTGGAGGTCTTCTAGAAGGACAATAGGAATTTGAAGTAGAGAAGACCATGTGGCTGCAACGATCTGTTGGTAGAGATACACATGAGAAAGCTAAAGGAAGTATTTATCTTTTATGCTGAGTGGTCAGAGTTGAGCCACATACTCTTGATTAAGAATCTAGTTCAACATCTAGTGTATAGGACAAGAACATTGATAATACATATACGCTTCACCCGTGAGAAGGTGCAAAGTGATGAGATAAATCTCAAGTTCATGTTGAACTAAAGAACATGTTGCTGACATCAGTTTCACAAAGTCCTTGAGTGCTGATGTAATGTTTTGTCCACTTTACATGAAAAACTTGGATTGTTAAAGTTTCCATTGAGGGGGAGTGTGTATGCAAATGTCACCTCCTAATGGAACTTAATTTTTGTAATGAAATACCTTTGGGAGTTTACGTAAAATACCTTTGGTATCAAGCTGTTATTTCAAAAATATCTCATCAACTAAGTGTAAAAAGACCTTCGGGCATTATACCTATGGCCTGAAGTCGACTCATTTTTGTAGAAATGAAGATGTGACATGTGAAAGATATTAAAGGGATATTTAGTAAATTCTTTAGTGTTATTGAGTTTATTGGTCAACATAGCAGTATAACACATACCGGCCTCAAGGTGGGTCCTTAGTTTGTAACAAGGTTCCTATATGCTTGGGTTACAATAACGTTTTATGAGAAGCATATGTGAGAACATGTAAATGTCTCACAATATCATACTTATCCCTGATCATGGGATGATATTTGGGATAGCCAAATCCTTTTCTACCAAATGTAGTAAATTGAGTATGATGAACATTGTTGGTTAATGAACCTTCAATCGATATGCTAGCCTAAGACCTTTATGGTAGCCAAGGGTTTAAATCCTGTATATGTACCATTGTAGGTCAGTGTGTAATGCCCTATGTTATGTTATCCGCATCTTGTGAACCATAAGGGAGAGTTTTGGAACATAATTATTAAGTGGTCTGGCCAACCCTTAATGTATATGGATTCCATCACTAATATATAGGTTAATATTTAATAATATGAAATATTTATAATTTCTATTATTAAATATGCTAACCTAGGTATATACTTTAGGTTAAATATTTGATATCATGAAATATTATATTTCTAATATTAAATATTATAAACCTAGGTGCATGTGTCAACCATTTTAGGTTGAAAAGGTGGGTCAGGAGACATACCCGATCACTTATATAAAAAGGACATTTAGGTCCAATTTTATATATTTTGGGATCAAAGATAGTCCTTGGAAATCAAGTTTTGGTTTAACCCTTGGTAAATAGGATTTCAAAGGAGGAGGTGATCTTATTGGATGTAAAATAATTTCTATGAAGTCAAAGGTTATTTTCAAAGTGGTTTTTACCCTTATTGGGGTTTTTCACTATAAATCAATGAGTGACCATGTGTGTTATTTATTTCTTGTAAGTATTTATTTATTTAGGATTATGTTATGATGTAATCTTTATTTAAATATTTATTGTAACATTATGTAATGGGTAAATGCATGAAGTTGGGGGGCCAAAATGCATATGGAAAAGAATCCTGAAAAAACCAAAAACGTGTACGCATTTTCTAAATTTTGCTTCAAAGTTTTAATTTTTAAATGCACGTTCAAGAATACTGTAAGCATAACCCATCAATTAGCCAAAGAAGTAAAAACACATTTTAAAATGAAATATGCTTGCTTCCACATACACGTTTTGTGTAGTATGGACCATGCATATGTGTTTTGGTGGGTTATACTTACAAAAATAAATGTTTAAGTATCAATGGGTTTGTATTTATTATTTCTTATACTTTAATATTTATTTTATGTTATTGCCAGTAAATATATGAAATTAGGGTCACTTTACACCCTATGGAAGTGGTCTCGTAGCTCCAACAATTATAATCTAGAAGATAGTTTTTTCAAAATCTAATATGGTCAGTACTTACTCATTTCAGGATTTCAACAAGGACCTAAAGCTTTCAAGGCATATATATTGTAGTCGGTCTTTGTTTACCCCTATGAAAGCATATAGTCATTTTTTAGGTTTTTTGACCTGTAAAAATGGATTTTGGTCCTACCACTACTTGAATTGGTACTAATTTTGAAATTTGGTCCATAATTCACTTTAGTGACCATGAATTAACTCTATGATGTTTGTCTACTTCTTACTAAAAAGAGATCCTCACTTTGTAGATAGAGGATTGTTCCCTGAATGAGATTCCTGTCCTATGGCCAAAATGAGGTGATTGTAATGTGCCTCCTCCTTAAGTTGTGATAACACTACTAGGTGTTGAATGAGTTGTTACAAATAGTACCAAGTGAATTACATCAAGTGAACTAGATGATTGCTCATTCTCATAGAAACATGGTGCTTTATAAAGATCATCCCCTCACCTTTCCTAGCTCTAAGAAACATCCTTTCATGGAATAAAATTCATGATTATCATACATACTTTTGCTCATATGTCTCTTATGGAGACAAACAATGCCTTAATACTTCACAAATAATGGTCCTTGATAACTCGGTGACATGACAAGCTCATTTTAGCTTGTTCTGAAGGATGTTCAATTAACTACAAAATGGCCAAAAATGCCTTTTTAGGCCTTCAAAGGAAGTAGTCTCTCATAAAAACTAAATGAGTTGAGTGATCACCTTAAATACTATTCCTTACACACTGAAACATCTTGAATAATCTTTTTAGGACTTTCCTTTGGGTGAGGGTTTATGATTTAGGGTTTAGGGTTTAGGGCTCAAAGGTTTAGGGTTTAGGGATAAGGGTTTAGGACTCAAGGTTTAGAGTTTAGGGTTTAAGGTTTAAAATTTAAGGCTCATAGTTTAGATTTTAGGGTTTAGGGTTTAGGGCTCAGGGCTTAGGGTCCTACTAGCCTTGGTTTAGCGTTTAGGGTTCAGGCATAAGAGTTTAGGGTTTAGGATTTAGGGTTCAAGGTTTAAGGTTTAGGGTTTAGGGTACCCATTGAGGGAAATTAGGGTTTAGGGCTCAAGGTTGAGGGTTTAGGTTTAGTTTAGAAAATAGGGTTCACAGGTTGAGGGTTTAGGGTTTAGGGTTCAGGCCTTTATGACTTTCAGGGTTTAGGGTTTATGGTTGATGTTTAGGGTTCATAGTTTAGGGTTTAGGGTTAGGGGATTATGCCCTAAGGGTTAGGGCTCAAAATTTTATTACATAATTTAAGGTTTAGGGTTTGAGGTTACAGCTTTAGGTTTAGGGTTTAGGGTTTAGGGTTTAGGATTTAGGGTTTTTTTAGGGTTTAAGGGTTCAGGGTTTAACCCTAGGGTTTAGGGTTTAGGGATTAGGGTTAAGGTTTAGGGTTTAGGATTTAGGGTTTAGGGTTTAGGGTTTAGTTTTTGGGATTTAGGGTTTAATTTATTCTATTCAGGTTTAGTGAGTTAGGGTTTAGGTTTCAAGGTCAGGGTTCAGGGTTCAGGGTTTAGGGTTTAGGGAAGGGTTTAGGGTTTAACATGTTTAGGGTTCAGGGTTTAGGGCTACACAAGTTTATCTAGGGAGGAGTTAAGGGTTTTTGTCAGAAGGGATTAGGGCTTAGGGTTTAGGGCTCAAGGTTTAGGGTTTAGGTCAAGGTTTAGGTTTTAGGGTTTAGGGTTTATAATTTAGGGCTTAGAGTTAAGGGTTTAGGGCTTAGGAAATTCATGGTATAGGTTTTTAGGGTTTAAGGATTTAGGGTTGAAAGATTTATGGTTTCAACCTGGGTCAAAAGGGTTTAGGAGTTAGGGTTTAAGGTTTAAAGGTCAGGGTTCAAAAATATAGGGAAAAGGGAATTACAGGGTTTAGGGTTTAAGGCTCAAGGTTTAGGGTTTAGGTTTTAGGGTTAAGGGTTTAGGTCATAGAGTTCAGGGTTTAGGGTTTAGGTTTAGGGCTTAGGGTTTAGGGTTTACGGTTTAGGGCTCAGGGTTTAGGGTTTAGGGTTTAGATTTTAGGGTTTAGGGTTTATGATTTAGGGTTTAGGGTTTAGGGACCTTTAGGATTTAACATTTAGGTCTTAAGGTTTAGGGTTTACGGTTTAGGGCTCAGGGTTATAGAGGGTTTAGGGTTTAGGGTTTAGGGTGTAATGGTTTAAGAGTTTACGAATAGGGTTTGGGGTTCTTGAGTTACGGGTTTAAGGTTTAGGGGTTAGAGATTAGGGCTCTAGATTTAGGGTTTAGGGATCAGGGTTTAAGGTTTAGGGTTTAGGGCTCAAGGATTAGGGTGTAGGGTTCAAGGCTTAAGGTTTAGGGTTTATGGTTTAGGGTTCATGGTTCATGGTTTATGGCTTAAGGTTTGGGGTTCAGATTTATTAGTTTAAGGTTTGGGGGTTAGAGCTTGGGGCTCTGGATTTAGTATTTAGGGTTTAGGGCTTAGGGATCAGGGTTTAGGGTCTAGGGTCAAGGGTTTAGGGTTATGGGTTTAAACTTTTAGGTTTTAGGGTTTAGTATTTAGTGTTTGGGGGAATATTTTATATGGGTTTATAGTTTAGGGTTTAGGTCTCATTCTTAAAAGGGTTAAGGGTTTAGGTCACAGAGTTCCAAGGTTCATCAAATTTGTAGGCAGAACATTCAAAGAGAGTCATAAAAATTTGATGTTTTTCATCTGTTGATATTTTGAAGGAGGGAAATGTCATATTCCTGACTGTCCAATCCTTCCAAAGACCCCAGTAGTCCTCAATCCTTGGATGTACAGGGAGACACTGTTACTTGGCTTACATTTATAATGATAGAGATATTTGTAAATTCGTGTTATGACCTCTAAATCTATATGAATTTCAAGTTGCTTGAAATCACATCACACCCTTTGCTAGGATTGATGACTACCCCTATGTTTTTCTCAAGGGATTTTTAAAACATCCATGGGTTTATCATATAAGGAATTAATAATGAATGGAAGGTCACTAAGTCGTAGGCCAGGTAACTCCCATTTAGAACTAAACAAGAAATATTTACTAGGCAATTGATAACCCCTTAGTGTTCTTAGCCATTCCCCTATTTCTATGCTTATTTTGAACAACTTTAGGAAGTTCTGTCAAATTTACTATCCATTCCAGTAGAACACTTGAACTTTATCTTTCTCCTAGAGGAGAGGATACTACAGGAAATTCAATTATGATCCTACACCTCTGCATTGATATATTTTCTATGTTTCTTTTATTTCCTTTAAGATTAATTTGCTATTGTTGTCAATGGTTATTTTTTCCAGCTTCTAATGTTGAGTCATCCTAGCTTGCATAATACCATACATGGAAATATGAGAAATGTAAATTTGTTTCAGAGTGTGAATAAATTTACATTCAAGAGTGCAAGTATATGTGGGGAGAAACAAGTTTGGAAGAGATGTGTAATATATGCATTACAAGGCACAAGGTATATGTCATATCCATTTAGTTACTTGTCCCACCTCTCATAAATCTAAGGTAGTTCTATAAGCCCAGACTCATATGATGGTTCTAGGCATGAGACTAGGAAATATTGATGAAATATGGTTTGGGGTTTAGGGTTTAGGGCTCATGGTTCAGTGTTTAAGGTTTAGGGTTCAGGGTTCAGGGTTCAATGTTTAGGGTTATTATTTAGGCATTTAGGTTTTAGGTTTAGGGTTTAGGGTTCAAAGACTTGTTTATGGTTTTAGGGTTTAAGGATTTAGTGTTTAGGGATTAGGGTTTATGGTTGAGAAATGGTTTAGTGTTTAGGGTTTAGGGTTTATGGTTTAGGGTTTAGGGTTTAGGGTTGCAAGGTTCAAGGATTTAGGGTTTAGGATTTAATGTTTAGGGCTTAAGGTTTAGGGTTTATGGTTTAGGATCCATAATGTTTAGGGTTTAGGGCTTAGAGTATATGGTCTAGGGTTTAGGGTTTAGATTTTAGGGCTCAGGGATAAGGGTATAGGTCAAGGCATATGGTTTAGGGTTTAGGATTTTAAATTTAGGGTTTAGGGTTTAGGGGTATTTAGTTTTCAATGGTTTATGGTTTAGGGTTTAGGATTTAGGGTTTACAGGTTTAGGGTTTAGGGCTTAGGGTTTAGGGTTTATGGATCACATGTAAGGGTTGAGCATGTTTAAGGTTTAGGGTTGCAGGGGTTTTAGGGTCTAGGGATCATGGTTAAAGGTTTAGGGGTTAAGGCTCAGGGTTTACAGTTTAGGGTTTAGGTTTATGGCCTATAGTTTGGCTTCGATTGTAGGGTTTAATGTTTAGGTCATTTAGGGCTCAGGGATTAAAATGCTGAGGCCCTTAAAAATTATGGTTTATGTAGGGTTTAGGAAGAATATAGTTTAAACAAACTATTCCTAATGTCATTTAGGGCTCAGAGGAGCTGTGAGAAAGGTGTTCAAGGAAAGGTGTTTAGGAGAATAAAATGGCTTAGGTATTTGGGCATCACGGACTAAGGGTTGAATGTCTCTAACTTTAGGGTTCAGGGTTTAGGTTATTATTTAGGGTATTACATTGTATTTATATGAGTAGGAAGTGCCCATGTTAAAGGCATAGAGTAATGTAGGTGTTATAGGGTTCATAGATAACTTGCTACAATGTGGGAACACGTAGATGAGTTCTCTGTTATGGCCTAGTGACTTAGGGTTTGATACTAGAAAACGCTGCAAAATGGGTGGCAACGCATAGGCATTATATGAACGCATGGAACTAAGGATCATTTCTCTTAGTCCCAAGCTAGGGGCCCAAGGCTTTATGACGGTTTAATTACCTATCCCTAAACCATGACTCATGGAGTATGGACCTACACTTCCAAACATAACAGTAAAAGCATGTTTTTACATAGATAAATGTAAAAATGACACTTCCTCTATGATATAATGGAAAATAAAACAATCGATATTTTAAAAAGTATTATACCACGAAATAGATCAAGAGTCTCTTCTTTCTACTGAAGGATAATTTTCCAATTGTTTCTGACACTAATATAAGGTTTTCTTATGTATTTATTTTCTAACTATGCCTTTTTATAGCTATTTTTGAAGTGTAAATATGTCTATAGTTCATGGTATTATCTTTTCATTTGGGTGATCAAAAATTTAACTACCAGTAGCAGTTACTAGCCCAAACTAGGCATAATTCTATACATATTCAAAAAATACAAAAATTTCTAATTTTTTTGAGGTAGTTAGGGGGAACTATATCAGAGCTCTGGATTATCATGGGTTTCAAGAACATAAATATTTTCAGTACTAGAAACAATCTTAAATAGATAAAAATGTTGTAACTAAAAAAAATCTAAAAAAATGGAGCCCAAACAATGCTCCTAGCTATCTTTTTACCAAATGGTTTTCAATGGTACTAAATGGTGCTCAAAAAATGATGGGGGGCACAGTCACTCTATTATGAAATTTTTACAAACAAAAACAGGAGCATCTGTTGGTATTTTTTTGTATTCAGACCCATTTAAACTTATCCCAGCATTTTGAATAAAATAATAGTCCCAGCTTGGAAGAAACTAGACTCAAAATGTACGATTCATATTTCTGAACATCTTCCAATTTTGAGTGTAACTAGATGTCAAAAAACCATACAAGTTGCAGTTTTTTTTTCTCAGAAAAATGTATATCACTTAAGACCCCCTTTTGGCCCCCCAACTTGGTTCACTTACCCCAATGTCTTGTAAGTGATTAAATCTGTATTTACCTGGTTAGAATCCTCAATCGCTACGATTGAAATTCATACAAAAGAGAGTAAGAATTATCTTAATGAAATTGATAAAAGTTGTAAAGAAAAATGTAGACTTTTGGACCCTCCTGATAAGCATAACTTATAGTGGATGACACCAAAAGGTGCGGCTCCACTGGGCAAATTTGTACCCTATGGGTGCATCATGGTACCATAAGTCATAGGATATAATTGAACTTATGCCTGTGCTACCCAATGATTGAAACCCTCTTAACAAAGTGGAGAGCAATGTTTTTATCCTGATATTGGTGCAAGCATTAATTGTGTGGCTCCACTCATACAATGCTGAAAAAAGTTTTGAGGAGTGTATGGTACCATGCATTCTAAAAAAATATCCATAAAATATCATTTTGAAGTGGAAGAGACCTTCTAGATGGCACATAACTTTCATGTAGCTCAAACATGAAATGATATTGTTTTTAAAGTGTGTCACATCGGTACTCAAGCATGTACACCACTTGGTGATAATTTCTATCAACTATGGCCGTAGCAAATGTAAAGTGTATCTAAGATTAATCATTGTAACATGGTATCCATGACACTCGTGGATCCAATTCGAAATGATTTCTGAAGGTGTTGCACAATCAACTTTGGACGCAAGGTTAACTTTAATGATCATTACGACATCTAAACTTTTGGGTAAGATCATTGTTAGATATTGGTATGTCACATTAGGTCAAGTAACTGGCATGGACATTTTGGACCCTATTTTGAGTACTCAAATAAATAGGCATTGCCAGTAATATCTAAGAAAATGGAGGATATTCTTATTGGGATAACCCAAAGAAGTAAGAGTTGGGTCAGTGTCTCAAGTAGATATGATTTTGACAACTCATACCATATTCATTATCACTCTACCACAGGCCCTAGAATATCTTGGAATGATTCTATCTCAATGAACCACAGATCTTGTTTATGAGCATTTCCCAAATACACTTACTTTTACAAGAGGTGTGGAAAACTTACGGATCATGGGATTCCTATTTTCTTTGGATCTAGATATCACTGCCTAGAAGAGGGTATTCGTGTCCATCAGCATCAAGATAGGCAATATGTGCAAATATACTAGGTGTTTATATCTCAAATCATTGATAGATATGCGGGATTTCATGAGATTGGATCAAGTATACATGCTATGGAGCTATTCTGGCAAGCCCAGTGTTAATTTTTAAGAGTTGAATGATCGAGCAGTAGCAAATTCAAGAATTTTTCGTCACACAAGATGGAACAGAGTTGTAGGAGTTGATTTTGGAGCACTTTATAACTCTTGCATAGAAACCTGATTCTCTTATGTTATTACTAGGTCTTTAGGTACATTGCAGATGAGTATAGAGATTTTCCCAGTTGTCATATCACGGGCATCCATGTTATACACAAATTTCAAAAAGATAAATCACCTTCAAATTATTCCACAGATCCTCCTATGAGCTACCTAGGGAGATTGTTACTGCTAGGGAATATTTAATACTGGTGTTATTATATTTTAGAGGGGAACTCTTCTACATGAGATCCCACAATGTCCAATGGATCAAAGATGCTGGAGGTCTCACTGTTGTCTGTGAATTAGTGACAACATGAGACTAGTGCTTATGATGTTATGAGTATGGACTGTCAAGTAAATGAATTCTCAGAAGCTGGAATTTTCCCAGTACATTTGGTGGGTAAACTTTAAAATAACTAGTATCAATGGACTATGGAGAATTCACCATTTAGAGGGTATAGTATGCACTTCATGGATAAAAGCCACATGGCATCCATAATTGAAAATATCAAATTGTGTAAAAGAATTTATTCAGAAGGTACACGCTTATATCTATTTGGATAGATGGATTGCACTACATGAGTCTTACATATCTAATGTGTGGATAAAAAATGTCACATCGCAAGGAACTTAAATATCATTAGAGGGTACAAAGAATGCATGTATAAGGTACATGGAGCTGCTATATCTTGGTACTTACATGGATCAAAGCCTTAGGTGATCACAGATTTGGATAAGAATCAATGCAGGCCAATGGACCTACAATGGGTGCATCCAAAACCGAAATAATCCAGAGGGTACAAGAAAATTATGACTGAAAGGCACTGTCTCTATGATTTTATGAGTAAAAATGCATATATAAAGGACAAGTGAATGAATACTATTTCATCCAAAAGTTATACCAACATATTAGAAGAGTGCAACAAAAAATAAGTGGTTACTGTGGTGGTTGGTGATAGACTCCTCGAAGGTTGATAGATCTACATCCTAAGAGTTGACTGTCCAAAACTTGGTCGATTTTATTAAGTCTAGTGGTTTTGGCACCTTCCAAACATTCCGCACTCTATTTTGAGGTAAAAATGCATGTTATAAAAAATTATGCTATCCAAAATCTGTAATATATGATCTACACAAATAAACCCTTGCTTGCAAAGATATTTTTTATAGGTGTCATGTCTACATCAGAGCTCTATCACTTTGATACCATGAAAGGAATGATAAAATATTGTTCCAAGCCATGTGATCTCAGATGATAATAGCACACCACATTATATTTTCAAAACAAAAGAGCTAAAATACCATATATGGAAATCCATCATAATCCATAATGCTCAATACATTACAATACAATGACTTGAATTTTTCAATAAGAAAGATGTACATATAGGAGGAGGGAAGTGCAACTACTACCTAAATTGATGGTGAATAACTCTCACTAACTGATATTAGTAGTTAAGTTAAACTCCATAAGACTAGTAAGCTAACTCCACATAATTTGAGCAACTAACTCAACACAACTGGTACACCTAAGTAAGCTAACTCCACACAACTAGTACACCTAAGCAAGCTAACCCAACAAGTGTAGGGCTAACACAAGTGTAAGAATTATCCTAATAAATAAATAAAAGGATAAATAATAACCTACACTAATAGATTAAGTTTGCAAACTTCTACAACGTATGATAAAATTTTTATACTCAAGCAGACAATAACTCAAAATATCTACCCACAAAGTTTATAGAATTCAATCCATAATTCTCTATTAGTTGGTAGTTCAGGAGTTACCATTAAAAGAAAATGATCAACAACATAATTTAAAGTTTTGATCATTTTCTTGATAATTTTGAAGTCTAAAAATCAATTGGCATTTTCATATTGCTAGTAATCAAACATTGAGTCCTACTTGAGTAAGTTTTGAAGGCTACATACCATTATCCGCCAAATATGGAAAAGAATCCCATTATTGGTCCAAGAATTTTTTATGTTTTTAGACCAATTCTTAGGTTTTCTAAGGAAGAGTTATTAAGTTTGAAATGGGATTTCCAATCATTTAAAGAAAAGTTGACATCAAAACAATCGTGTCAAAACTACAATTAAATCATTTAGTTTTTTTGATCTTTAAAAGTACAATTCAGAATCACTTATTATTCATGTGTTGTGTATTACAATATTATTAGAATTGAACAATCCAAAATCAAGTTAGAGTGTTGAGCAATGAAATTTATAAGTTTGTTTTCGATGGAAGGCATTGATGAAATGGACCTAACTAGGGGGAAGTCATACAATTTTATTGTGTTTTCAGTTGCAACAATTGATTAACTACATGTAAATATGTAGCTATGTGTGCTGTTAAGAATATAACACCTCACATAGACTGCTATTCCATGTTTGTCTTCAACAAGGAAACACAAAAGCCCCAAAGGACTAATGCATTTCCTTGATGAAGGTGGGAATCATAGTTTAGGTGAAATGTTATATTTAGGAACAACAATCAGAGTTGCAGTTACATGGAATTGAGAAGAGTTCATTATTAAGTTATAGGTACATCAAAACTCATTATTTCTTCATGTTTAAATACATTTAATTATGTGATTGAGTTGTTTATTTCATTATACAATCAATATCCATCATAAAATTTGAATGCAGAAAGAAGTATACAACTCAGTTACAAAATTTAATGTCATTTATTCATGAAGAAATTCAATGTTTCCCACACAAGCCATGGGATGTAACTCATAACTACTGAAGAAGGAAGTACATGTGCATAAAGCTAAAAGTAAAAGAGTATAGAAGAAACCCATCATTGCCTTGGGTTTTCTCCTAGTCTTCTTTGTTACTTCTAGTTCTTCATCTCCATCTTTTCATCATATCGTTTCCAGCTACAGTGTACCTGAAAAAAAAAGAAAAGGTCATCAATAAAGAGCTCAGGGTTTAATCTGTACTCATGTACTGTCTAACTTCATGCAAATGGATTTCCTAATATCAGAGGCATAAGGTACATCATGTAACAGATACAGAATTGAGAAAGCAGTATCTACAGTAGCACATATGATTCCCAAATCATGACAACAAAAAGAAAGAGAAAGGAAGACTATGGAACATAAGAGAGGCCAAAAATCTTAATTATTTTCTAACTATTTTCTTAAGTGTGCAGGTACATGTTGCAGTAGAAGAGATCAAAACATGTTTTAAAAATTTGTACTATCAAGTATTAGATTGCACTCAAAATGACCAAACATATTCAAGAACAACAAAAAAGACTCACTCATGCATTTCAAATTACATAGATATCCAGGAATCAACTATCAAAAGACCATCAAAAAATACAAATATCAGTATAATGAATCAATAATTAAATTAATGAAAATAATGAAATGGATAGTAAAATATTTCAATTAGAGCCATCAACAAGATCAAATCTTTACATGTATGTCACATGAAAAAAATTCGCATTTCAAAGATTTTTCATTAATTCATTAAATGAAATATTTACAAAGGCTTGAAAATATGTTTACATGTATGAATAATGAAGAAATCCTTAAAAGAAATCTTCAAGTTCATATTAAAAAATTTCAAGAACAAAGTATTGTATAATAAATTATCAAATAAATGAACATTTTCAATCAATCATAACAAAGTTTTAGAAGTACAATTGCAAGAAATTATCTTTGAAATAATATTTCAACTTAATAGAAGCAAAAAATTAATAGTCAGTAATGGAAAGGCATGAATTACATAGATTGAAGTCTTCAATGTTTTTTAGGTAGCACATGGTTACATTATATAAATTATAATGATCAAATTGAAACAGTTTAATCAAAATTAAATACAGATATTAAATTTTACAAGTCAAAAATACAATAATTAAAGGAGTTTAAGAAATGAAACAACATGAGAATACAAAATCTTCAATTTCAAAGCTTCAAGTGAATTAAATTTTGTAAGAAAGCTACAAATCATGAAAAGTAAGAAATCCATAAAGAAGAGGAAAGAGTGAAGGAGTGGACAAAAGAAATGCCAGAATTACAAATTAAGAAATTTTTTAGAAATCAAGGAAAGAGAAACAGTTTTTCAATGATCAATCTAAAAAGAAAAAAATTAGTTAGCCTGAAAATTAGTTATTGAAAAAATATAGACCAGTAAAACAAAGATAAAAGTTCAAATAAATTTTTTTCATCAAAGGAATTTAATGCTACAAGTATCATTAAAGCCATCAGAATAAGAAATAATCAAGAGCACAAAGAATAAAGTTTACAATACAGTTGTAGAATAATTCAAAAGCAATTCCATTATAGAAATTAAAGTAATGTCAGAAACTTCAAACAATAATAGCAAACAGATGTAAAAATCAAGTCTTAAGTATTTCAAATCCTTGTTACAAATCAAACATGAAAAGATTTCAAAACTTACAAGTTGTAGCCAATCTACCATTTAATGATTACACTGAATACTGCTTTTACTAACAACTCTTTTTTATGGTAAGTTTTCAAAGGAATCATATAGATTTACAAACTCAATGAAGATTATGAATTCAATCTTTACAAGTAATGAAATACATTTATCTAAAAGCTTCAACAGATCTTGATGGAGATCCAATTCCCAACTTTTTCTATGAAAATCAGACAAAATAATGGTATAAAACACAATCTATCAAAAAAATTTTATAAATTTGGAATGGAAATGATTCAAAAGCATATATAAATTACAATATAATGAAGTCTTTCATTTCAATAGACAATGCATTGATTTCAATATTTAACAACTTGCATAGAATGAAATGGAGTTCAATCAAAATTGAAAACATCAAAATATGTATAAAAGCTAAATCCTCAAAACAAAATCACAGATTTCAGTACAACAAGAAAAACATTAGATACAAATTCAAACAATAATCTAAAATTAAGAAAAATCATAATAGAAATCATTGTTTTTAGTTGAAAATGTTCTTCCAAAATTAATGAGCCAGGAAAGAAAAGTTTGATCTAAAACGAGCCTCTATATCAAATGTAAAGAATTTTCCTTTAATTTTTTCAAAGCATACTGAATACATATTTCTACAACAATTGTAACAACCATTACAGCAAAAAGAAAATAAATAAATTAACCAGTTTCAAGTTCAAAATAAAATTGAACAAACTCCAAAAAGGATTAGATTTGAAATTCAAGATTATATCATTTACAATACAATAAAAGCAAATACCCAACAAGACATCAAATTTTATTAATGCAATTCAAAGAAATGAAAATACTTTAGTCGTGAATCAAAATAGAAAGCCTCATGATTTTTATTCAAAATGACTTACAGAAATCACAAACTTACAAATCTTCAAGTATGCAAAATACAAGTGATTGAAAAAGCTATAAGAATAAAGATATCAAATACAAAATTCAACGTATACTGAAATGAAAACAGCTCTATGAAAATTTAATGAGCAACAAGGATTTTTTAGAAGACTAAATGTTGAGAAATCAAAATAGACAAAATCCATGGAAAGATTTGAAACAAACTAAAAACTAAATGTTTAGAATCAATTTCAGGTAAAAATTTTAGCGAAAATAAAACCAGAGTAAATTTAAACATGGGAAATCAAAATAAAATAGCTCAGTAAACAAAACATTCAATCCTAGGAATAGCTTTTGCAAAATTTAACAAGTTAAAGAAAAAAATAATGTCTATAGAATCAAAATAAAAAAAGTTTCAAAACTGAATCAGCCCTTCATGAATCGTTTCATAAAAATAAACCAAATAGCATAAAGGTCACAACAATGTAGACTCAAGAAAAAAATCATCAAAATAGGTGTTGTGGAAATAAAAGAAAATTGAAGCAGTTCAAGATATGAGCAAATAACATAATAAATATTACAAATTCCAAGATGAAAGAACTAACATAGAAATTGAAACAAATACAGAAAACCTCCTAGAAATAAGAGAATTCAAAGCCATAAAAATCAATAGATACCCAAGAAATTTCTTCAAAGAACTCAACAACCAAGGAAGAAGATAATATCTCAAAGAATTTCATAAATTCAAATGAAAACTCTCAAAATTTAACCCAAAAAGAGAAAAACTAGAAAATGTAAATCATTAAGTTACATTAGAGAATCAAGAGTTCTGAAAACTCATATGAATGAAAAACAAATTACAGACTCGAAAAATCAAATAATAGTAGAAATCAAGAAAAACTTCAAAAAATAAAGAAGTATGTTTCAAAATCAAAATATCTCAAAAATGAACCCAAAAACTTTCATTTTCAAAGAGCAGTAAACAAAGCTGCAAGAAAAACAAAACATTAAATGGAAAGTGAACTACCAGAAGCTTCAAGAATATCAAGCAATTAGAATGATCAGGTCACATAGTTAAGAATGAAGTAAAATCAAGCTTGAAGAACTTCAAAAAGCTCACAAAGGTCTCAAAATGGATAAAATAAAAATAGCTCAAAACCAGAACTTAAAAAAATGAAAAATATGCTTAATATTACTTCACAATAAGAGCATCAAAAATCAAGAGAAGTAAAAATTTGAGCTCGAAAGAGCTTGAGAAACAATGGTAAACAATAAAAATTTTCTAGGGCTTTAACTAAGGAGCAAAAATGCAAATGAAAATATTGACAATTAGGGTTTGAGTTATCTTACTCACCCAAACTCAACCTAACATTTCAACCTAACCTAAATCAAAGGGTTAAAGATCGAGTTAGTTCAAAAGTTACAAGATCAAATGGATCATAAAATCAAACAAATAAATAGTAAACCAATCAATGATGAAGATCAATCAAGGGAATGGATCAAATGTGCCAAGATTCAAACGATAGGATCAATCAAAGGTCAATTAAATGCAATCCAACTGGAGCCAGATTCAAGATCATTGATGATCAAGATCAAAGTACAAATCAAATGGTAGTGGATTAGATTCAATCTAAACTTGATACCATACAGTTGAAATTTTGAATCAATCTAGAGATCAAAAAGTACAAAAATGATGGAAAAATGATAAATTTTAATTATCAATGCAAACATCAGGGGTTAAAACCAATCCAGTTAAAACCAATGCCACCGAAAAATCAAAATGGGTGAGTCATCGTGGAGAGGGGACCAAGCCCAATAATTAAATAATCATTTGCATTGACCTTTCTAAGGTCTAAAACCTTAGTCCACAGAAAATCAAATTTGAAAACCTTTTATGCATGAACCATGATTAATCAAAAGATCTGAAAATAAATATTATATCAGTCTACAATATTATCAAAAAATGGGAAAAATTCAAAATATGGTCAATGATGATCAAAATTAAATATATGACATGATTATATAACCTTGCCAAAATAAGTTAAGATTATATCCAAAGAATATGTATATATCAACTAAAAGGGAGGGCATTTATATTCATACAATGATTATATTTTAAATCAAAGTATTCCAGGTATAATCAAAAATGCAAAGGTCCAAGGGTTAATAATGTAAGTAATTTTTACCTTAAACTTTCAAAGTGCAAAAATACCTCAACAATCAAACTATGTCAACCTTAAAAGGAAAAGGATTATTTTGCATCTCAGGTGGTCCCCCATTGCATAAAACAACAGCTAAAGCATTGCAAAAGTATTATGTCAACATTAAAGATCAAGACCTTTTTGAAATGCTAATTACCATAGAAAAAAACAAAAAGGGTATTATTTTCTTGCACATGCATGTACAGGTGGTCCCCACATTGGAGGGTGAATAATTTTTCTAAGTATTGAAGACAAAGGAATTATTTTTGCTTACACAGGGATATTATTTTTGCATGTGCATCCAAGGGACAAGAATTATAAAAGTGCCAAATTTATCATTACAAGTGGATCAAATTGTAAGTGTCACATCATGCAGAAGAAGACAAAGATTGCATGCACATTGGAGAAGACTTGCACAACAAGCAAGAGCTATTATTAGCTAAATTATTCACCCAAGTTTTATTAAAAATAGATCAGTCAACTACACTTTGACTTGAGTTTATTTTTGTAACTAAGGCTATTAATGCCTCATTGTAATCAGCATGTCTATTTTTATTCCTTTATTTATTCATGATAAAGGGGTAAAATTAGCATGCATGGGCGAGTACAAATTTTAGCCTATTTTTAGGATGGGTTGGGTGAATAATTTTGCTATATATTGTGTGCATTGGCAAAGCACAAAGGAGGAATTTTTGGACATAGGAGTGCTGAAGCAATTTTCTGCAGTTTTTCCTTGAATGAGAATTGATTTTTTCCTTTCCAATTATTTGCAGTGGTGTGTATCTTTCCATTAATTCTTGTGAATGTTAATTCCCTGATTAATCATCTTACCTTGCTGCAAATATGGTATTTTCTGCATAGTCTTAGTGTGCATGTTTATCTTGTTGTGTTGTTGTGATTTATCCCTCAATACATAAGTGTTTTGCCTTAATATTCTGTTGAAAACCATTGGTTTGTGCATCTAAAATTCATTCTCAATTTTATTGTGCATGTATTTAGTCAAAGCCCTCAATATGTTTGGTGTATCACCCATTTAAATTTCAGTTAGAGTCATCTTTTTACCCTCAAAACCCCAAAAAATTAGTTTAGGATACATCAATAAGGAACCGACCTTGATACCAGAGACTCACCTCAACAATAGGTATACCCACAGACCTGAGGTGTTTCCATTGTATCTACGAAAGTGAGAGATCAAGAAAGCTTAGAACCCCTATTGTCATCTCTCAACTAGGGTGCACTTTCGAGAGATAACAGTTTTTGGCACGCCCCGTGGGATACAGATTAGATCTGTAGTAGATTACAACAATTTACTGTAGATTTACAATGAAATAAAGTCACTTTTGGAGAAAATAAGCTGCAACAATTTATTCTAAAGATCAAAATATTTATTTGGCGACTTCGTAAGGTTGATTCCAGATAATTTTTGTAGCATGTTCCATGCCTAAAGTGACTACAAGATCATGGTAAGAGGAATTCCTGCTGAGTTTATTTCTTTACCTTTGAATTCTGCAAGAAGAAGAAGAGTTGGCAATACCTTACCTTATAATAGGCCTTGGTTTTGGAAACCCTCCTCCTAATCTTCCTTCACCACGTATTAATCTTGTTGTTCAAATCCCTGTTATTCCAATGGCTATACAACCACCTAGAAATTTTGTGACCTTTACTAATGGCAACCCTTTAGTAATTCAAGTTTATCATGATATACCTGCTGCTGCCCTAAAAATTTTACCTTCATTTACTGGTGAAAATCAGATTACCCCTACAGAGCACATTAAAGATGTTGCAGCCCTTTGTGTCATCCATAATATAACTCATGAGGATGTAGCTTTAAGACTTTTAGCTACATCATTTAAAGGACAAGCTTTGCAGTGGTACATAACCTGAGAGATAAGGAGTATAATAACTTGGGACGACTTAGGAGAGAAATTACTTAAGCAATTTCAAGACCATTCTGATCATTTATCTCTCATAGAACAATTGTCTACAATCAAAAGAGCTCCTCATGAATTTATGGCTAGTTTTAACATCAGATTTTCTAGAACTTGGGAAAGAATTCCAGCCAGTGTTAAGCCTCAAGCTGATCATGCATTTCTATATTATCTCAGAGCTTTAAATAGTGATATTTCAGCCATGATTTAGTCTATGGGAGGAGAAACTCTCCCAACAGCTTATGATATTGCCATTAGGGCTGAAAACAACCTTATTCAAGCTGGAAAATTAGCCCCAAGGCCTTCAATGCCTCTTATAGTAGATTTGGCACCTGTTCCACAGCCTATTACCATTATAGAGCCTATTGTTATAGCTCCATCAGATGATGTATTTAAGGCTTTGCAGACTATGGGAAATAAATTAACGTCAATTGAGAACAAACTAGCTCAGCCTAGCAGGCCTTACCAAGCTTCTTATCAGCAAAATCAGTAGAATAGGAAGCCTTATCAGCAAAATCAGAACTATAGACAACCATATCAGCCAAGGCAATTTGATCCAAAGGCTCCTAGTTCATCTAGCACTCTTGTTCCAGTTAATATGGTTTCAGAAGAATGGTGTCCACCTTGTAATCAACCTCATTCAACTGCCAATTGTCCAAATGCATTCCTGAATATAAGCCTTGTTGCACAACCTCAATCTGAAGCATTATTCATGCCTCAAATGGAGGGTGGGCAGCAAGATGCTCATAGTCAGAAACCACCAGAACATAATCTAGTCAGCTTTGGAGAGGAAGATTTTATTACAGTCACAACTAGGTCTCAAGAAAAGGCTCAGGATAAAGAAAAACAACAAAATAGACCTGTTTTTCCTACAGTCACTGATAAAACAACAAGTACAGGTCAAAAAATAACAAACAACTTTGTTGTTCCTTCAAAAACAACAAGCAATTCAGCTCCTAAAGAGCAGCAAAAACAATTACAGCCTGATCCTAGAAGATTATTCATACCTCAAATTTCAAAAGCTGTTGAAGCAGAGTCAGTTTTTGCTAAAGCTTATGCTAAAACTATAGAAGTTGTTTCAAATATGGTTGCTTCTTTTAATATTGTTGAGGTAATGAAAAATCATAATATTAATATTTCATTATGGGATGCTCTAAGTATTCCAGGAAAACAAGAGTTACTTGCTCATGAGCTTGCTAAGTTACAGATTTCTTCAAAACCAACAGAAAAGGAAGCTCAGAAAGTAGACATGGTTCTTTGGTAAAATGGAGCAAGATCATATGAAAGAGGTTAAGTGGATGGTATAAAAGGTTTTAAATGCTCATGATATTAAAAAACCACCACCCTTTTATCTATCTTTGATTATTGGAGATCATTTAGTTCATAACTGCATGGTTGATAGTGGTGCAAGCAGCACAGTAATGCCTAAAGCAATTGCAAAAAAATTAGGCCTGCAGTATGAACCTACAGAGAAAAGTGTGTTACAGCTAGATGAACAACAACTAACATAGTTGGCATCATTAGAAATTTGGAGGTAACTTTACATGCTTGTCCAAATGTTACTATCTTACAAGATGTTACTGTTGTAGATTTACCTCCCTACTTTGCCTTATGCTTATCAAGAGATTTTACAACAAAGATAGGAGGTTATCTTTCTTCAGATTGGTCATTTTTATTCTTTACTACAAGGTATGGAACTAAAGTTACTGTAAATTCAGAGCCTCTGGCTAGATTTCATATTGAGCCTCATGCTTCAAATGTTGCAACAAATTATGCAGCCATAGATCAATCTGATTTTGATGTTACAACACATGTTTCTATATTAGATGGTGTTTCTAATCTATTTATGGATGAAAAAACTCAAGAAGAACATGCTTATGATCCTTTCAAAGAAGCAGAAGAAGATTTGTTTGGTGTTTATTGCTTGCATGAAGAAAATGCACCAATCCCCTTGCTGTCCAAAATAGAAAAAACAACAGAAGGGTTATGGAAGCTTCATTTTGATGGAGCCAAGAACAAAAAGGAAAAGGTGCAAGTTTGATGCTCACTTCCCCTACAAATGAAAGGTATTTTTCAGCTCTAAGTCTATAATTTCAATGTACTTGTAATGTAGCTGAATACGAAGCATTAATTCATGGCTTACAATGGGCCAAAAAAAGAGGTATCAACATGTTGCAAGTTTTTGGTGATTCAGAGTTAGTGATTAATCAAGTGAAAAAAATTTAATGTGTGTAAGAATTCATTACTGAAATCTTACAAACATAGAGTTTCAGACTTAATGGAAGATTTTGATGCTATTAATATGCAATCTGTTCCAAGAGCTGAAAACAAACATGTAGAAAGACTTGCAGCAATTGGTGCTAGCTTTGATGTGCTAGAAAGATTGAAAACAACAAAGTACAACCACATATAAAATTGATTATCAGACCTTCAGTACCTGATAATGAAGAAAATTGGCAAGTTTTCAAAGATGATGAGCAAATCTGTAAATTTCTATAGCAAGAAGCTGAATTTTTTGCAGTAAATCAAGAAAAACTGCAGCATTTATATGGTGACTAGATTGTTTATTGAAGAAAAACAAGTTACCCCAAGGACTGGTCACACTAGAAGATATTTTTAGTTCTGATGATCAATTAAGAAAGGATGGAATCACCTTTGGTTCATCACAGAGATAACATGATTAAAAAAATTAATAAATTGCATAAATGATCTCACCTAGCCTTAAACAGAGGTGCCAGTTCAGATGCAACACAGGTGACAACTCATGTGAGGAGCCTCGATGGAGAACTTAGGTCTAGTATGTCAGTTTGGAACAAAGCTCAATCTTCGCAGTGGAAAGTCATAGCCAAGCTCAGAAGAGTCGATGTCTCAAAGTTTAGAGTTTGGTCTAGAGTGAAAGAAAATATGTGGATTCTCACTTGGTGAAGTGGGAATGCAGTTACAAGATAAGCCAAGGGCCACTCAAGCATGGAAATTAGTTTCACCGAGTAGCTCGGTGAGCTAGCTCGGTGAGGTGATTCATAGTGCATTCAAGTCCATATAGGATCTCGGTGTCAAGGATTAAGGGAGCTCAATATCATGTGCTATAACGATGTAAAGGAACTCAATGATGGAGCAAGTGAAACAATCTAAAGAGGAGTTGATCTGATATAGCTCGAATCACCGAGCTAGGTAAACAACAAATGCAGGTGAGCTCAGGAATGGATTGGTAAAGCTAAGCCATTAAGGAAGACTCAATCGATGAGCTTAGCTCATGATAGTAAAGCGAGCTCAATGTCATGACTCAAATGCATGGTAAAACTTGCTTGGTGGAGTTGAGATCATACCTTTTCCTCGACTCATGTCATGGACTAAATCCGTCAAAGGTTCATAAGTTAGACACTTGATTTGGTAAGTGAATTCACTCAAGAGATTTAGTTCGGAGCATCAGGGTTCATTTTCGTCAGTCAACCAAAGGATCACTCGAAAGAGAGCTCATTTCCAATTTACTTACATGGATTTCAAGTTTTAGTGAAGAAAATTTGGCCAAGTTCAAACATGGAGATTTAAGGCACCCTCAGCTAGCGAGTTTTAAAATGAGTTGAAGCAAAAGTTTCAATAGAAACTCAGTGGTGTGAGCTCAGAGTCGAGCCATGGTTCAGAGAATAGTGGCGGGAAATGTTCATTACGTGATACAATGATGGGTATCATTAGGCATCATGGACTAAAGTGAAGCTCAATGGAGCTAGTTTTAATGACCATGTGAAGGAGATAACAAATGAGAGAAATCAGTTGACAACGTGGAGCCAAAGTCGGCTCAGACTAAGGATCAACATCGCTCAGTTAAGATGGATTTGTCATGGAGAGTAATGAAATAGCTCAAGGAACTGAGCTACACAAGAACGATGGCAGAGCCATGCAAATGTGGAGTTGGTTAGAATATGGTCATGAGGTCGGTATATTTAAAATGACAGGCTCACGAAGTTAGTGAAAATCAATGGAAATTCAAGTGTTCAGGTCCAAGTTAAGAGGTTGAGCTCGGATATCGAAATTGAACCATGTAGGGGAGATTTGCCAGTAGTTAAATCGAGTCAGATAAATCTTGGGTAGGGTGAGACTAATCAAGTTAGGGGGAGCTCGAAATGTGATTGCGAGCCCATTCACTTTAACATTTGCAAGTCAACTTGGTGCCAGGTGAGTGTGTTCAAGGATAATCTAATCGGGGAATTGAGGGGTTTTAAGACCAAGTGGATCCACTATGAGTAAATGAAGCTCAAGTCAAGAATTAAGCCATTAAAGTTTGATCGAAAAGACATCGTCAACGAGGCAAGAGGAATCAAGTTGTGTTAGCAAGGGATGAGCTCGATGAAGAACACAGGTGAGATCATTGACAGTATGATGATTAGCTCAAAAGCTCAAGGCCCGCCAAGGGATGGCTAGTATGAGCCAAAGGAAGAACAAACTCGGTCATGGGGATTGGTTAAGAGAAACTCAAGTTACACATGGAAAGGGAGTAGACACAATGTTTTTGTAATAAGCCATCATAAAGAGCTAAGGAGGAATAGTTTGAGTTGACATAACCATGAATCAAGGATGATTGAGGAAATTATCAAGCTGAGGCAGAGCTCATGAGTTATTCTATGAGCTGGTGGAATTAAGAGGAAACCGAGTTACATGCCTAGTTGGTGAAATAGTGCATGTGATGTGAAATATTTGCTTGTGACCAAAGTCAATTCATAGAATCCACCGTTATGGCTTGGCGGGATTTTGTGGAGGGAGACCAATGCAAGATCAACATGGGTAAATGGTGATTTAGCTCAAGATTATTGGTGGAAACTCAGATGTCATGCATGAGGAGCCTAAGGTCGATGCTCACGAGGTGATTTATTCGGTAAGCACGATGTAAAAAATTTCGATTTGAAATAAATGAGATGAGCCAGAGTTCTTTTGGAAAATGAGCTAAGTGTGAAAAATTGATAGTAATTGAAAGCAATCGTCAAACTCAATGAATAGGAAGGGTATATCATGTGGATCCAGTGGACCCAGGGAACTCAGAGTGATGGAGGAAATGAAATGTGAAGGGGTGGTTGTTGAAGTACCAATTTATACGGTGAGAGTTCTATAGGCTTGAAGTCAATAAAGACATGTGAGAAGATACAAGGCAAATTAGCTAAGTGGGAATTTTGGAAGCAAGACATTGGAACATGAGTAGATCTAAATGAGTCATTGGCTCAGGACTAGAATGATTTTGGAGTGACCAGATGAACAATGATTACACCAGGAACTCAAGATGATGAAGGATTAGCTTTGTTGATTAGTTCGAAGTTGAATCACATGAGAGTCAACAATGATTTAAAACCAGACCTTGGAAATGTTTGAATAGTTCGGCGAGCAGGATCTCGAGAAAAGGAATGGCTTGACGGGTTGAATTAGTCAGAAGCTCATGGAGCCAGGAATATTCAACATCCATGAGAAGATGGAGGCAATTTAAATGGGCCTCGTGAAGATGAATGATCAAGCCGATCTTGTAGGCTTGGAGGTTGAATTTGACAGACTCAGTTAGGAAAAGTTGAGGTTTGCTAAAAGTTTAAAGGAGCTCTGAATATCTTGGAGCATATCAACAGATATGTTAGGATCTTCTTCAATGTAAGAGACATAATTTTGAGGATTTGAATTATAGAGCAATGTGAAAGATAGTCTCCAACCAGTTGAAGTACTCAAAATGATGGGTGAGTCAAGATCTGTGGGATCAACCATGATTTAGCGAGCATTCACAAGGGAGATCAGGTCAAGCTCATGGGATTGAGGTCCATGTTAAGGTGCTAGTTTGTATGAATGGATCGAGTCAAGTTCATAGTGACAAGGTCGATGTCAAACTTGGTAAGGACAAACTATGTTGGTTGTAAAAGAGCTCAGCTCAAATAAGAAGAAGGAAAGAACAGCCTGACAATTGAGCTCGTGATACAAGGTGAAGTTGGCTGAGCCACAAAATATTCATAGGTTAATGAGGAAAACAAGTCATTCACCAAACATCAAATGAATGAGCCTTCATTCAATAATATCATGGTCATGACAAGCTCGATGAGGAGAATAAGCCAATCACATGAGGAGTCGTGAGGAGCTGTTAAGGTCAACTCGAGTGATTTTTTTCAAAACACGAGGAGCTTCGACTTGGAAAGGACATTGAGTTAGGTGATTGCCAAGTACATGTTCGTGAGGAAGTCACAGTCATTACTGACAGATGAGCTAGGAAAGATGTTGCAAGGTTAGGTTGATTATAAATGTTAAGGACTCAACATTGAGCCGAGTTAGGAACTTTCAAGAGCTTGGTAGGACACCGAGTTCAGTTAAGCCTACTGGTTTGACAGAACAACTTACAAAGGATTCAGTGAATATAAGCATTCAGAAAGGGGCATCATCATACATTGCAATGGTGTAGGAGGTAAGAAATCAACGTTTTGAAAGCTCAGTCAAGGGTAAGCTTGGTTGCGTTTGATGGTGAAGACTCATTGGAGGAACTCGTGACCAACTCGGTGAGTTGGCTCAAGGTGAGCCAACCACCGAGTTGGCTATTTTTGACCCATTCCTCACCCCTCCTTTCTTCAAGTCAAACCAAGTCAATGAGGGTTCCACCATTATTTTTTAATTAATTTAATATTTTTATTTAAATATTTTAATAATAATATTTATTATTATTATTTAAATATTCTTTTAATTAATTAAGGAGAACTAGGTCAACAGGCAATTAATGACACATGATGGAACCTTCTCAAAGTGGTTCAACCAACTGTAATAAATACATCATGTACCTTCAATTTAGGAAGGGAATTTATGACCTTATTCCTCTTCTCTCTCTCAGGAACTTATTCTATAAATGTAAGTTGGAAGCTCATTCCAAGGGGTTCCAACAGGTTGATAGGTTAGACAGTTAGACATCTTAGGCAAGTGTGTGTTTTTCAAGAGTCCTCTCTCTTCTGCAATTTGTTCTTGTATGTTGAGGAACTTTCAAGCCTCCTTTCAAGACTGTAATGGAAACCATTGCCTCTTTTGAATGTATGATGCATTGTGCATGTTATTGAAGTAATAAAAGTGTGTGTTTTGTGACTAATCTTGGTCCTTTCATCCTTCTATACTTCTTTGTGCCTTTTCTCATGCTTGCAGGTACACTATGCAAGTTCACGTTTCTATTGCAGGTTCTTGGAGTTATGTGCTTATCAAGTGGTGGAGTATTGCATGCAGTTGAGTTGTGGTGCTTATTCACCCTTCTCAAGTTCATCCTTCTTCACTGGAAGACTGATAATTGTTTGTTCTGATTGAGGTTAACAAAAGGAATGCATGCTTCCTAGTCTGTGGTATTTTGTACCCTCTAGGTGAAGTTGACTTGTGGTGCACACACCCTCTTCAACTTAACCCTTCCTGAGTCTAGCAATACCCTTTATTTGGTGCATCACATCCCTAGTATAGTTTCATTTCTTACAAATATCTTTCCCTAAAACCCATGAAAATGTTAGCATAGGACTAGATAACCATTTTATTACATTAGGAGTAGTACAACACTTAGTTTAGGAAGAGGAAGCCGGCCTTCTCCAGAGGTTCACCTCGAGCCCAAGTCCCATAAAGCTTGAGAGGTGATCCCATGTGTCCCAATCACACTAAACGTTCCTGGTTCACATTCTGGCCATTCAAAGGGTGCAGTGATTTGGTGACTAACACCACCTTTGGTTGGCATGTCCTCAATGGGATAAGTTGCATACAATCATACTCATAAATCAGTTGTAGAAGTATGGTCTTCAGTGGATACATATAGACCTTCTCAATATCAGTAATTACATTAATTGATACATATTTTTAAGAGTTCTTAAAAATTTCTCAGCACATAGAACTAACAGCCATGTTCCCTTCGTCAAGGATTTAAAAATAGACGGCCTTGATATATGAACATTCAAAAGTAATTAGCATGCATTACTTATTTATCTCTTATTATGGTGAATTAGGGTCATTATCTTTCGTAGGTAAACATTCAAGCATTTGGGTAGCTAATTTCTTGTTCCTATTAAAAAAAGAATGGATAAATCTGGTCTATGTGTGGATTATTAGAGATGCTCACTTAACAAAGCTTCATTAAAATATCATTACATCCACTTCCAACATGGATCATATTTTAAGAATAATTTCATTTCAGATGTAGTTTCCCTTTTAAATGGTTATAGTAGATACAATTAGATTCTTGTAACTTGATCTTAGAAGACATAATACCAAAACAACATTTTCACTACAAAGATGAGGGTACTTATTACAAAAGAAATGCCTTTTGGACTCTCACATGTCATGGATGCACATTTCAACGAGTGCAATGGACATGGATTTTATAGACTATTAAATAAATGCATACTATTTATTTAGATGAATTACTATATTTTCAAAGAATTCTAATGATCAATGTTATGCATTTAAGGAAAAAATTTCCACTTTATGGAAGGACTCCCAGAGAGTTAGTTTGGGGATATCATTGAATCCCAATAATTCTATACTTTAGTTCATGAGGTAAATTGACTTGGACATATTTATTTCCAAACAAGGTTTAGCTATTGATCAATTGAGAATTGAAGCAATTTCCCCCAGCAATGGTTATGACTCATCATAAGAAATCATTACAAAGTTTTCTTGGAAAACTCAACTTCGTTAGAAGATTTGTTCCATATTTTATAACATTATTCAATATTAACAACCATGTTAAAGAAAGTTATATTAACTTTTTCTTGGACTTCCACCAATAGGAAGAAAATTTGGATTCGAAGCTAGGAGTGATAGCATATTTCACAATTCCTAATCTTGGGGGTAAAATCCAAATTTTATAAATTTTCCCATAATATATGAACTTAAAGAGCTATGAATTTGGGATCCTCATTTAACTCAAGTTATGATGAGTAAATATTGTTGCATACAATTTACTTGCCTTTGGGTAGATCTTATCTCACTTAAGACCTAACACTTTCTTGAACAAATCAAATACTTTCTATAGTTAGAGGATTGAAGAATTCCTCAAGTACATTTTGTAAAGGATGTAATAAGATACATCACTTAGTCTCTCATCCAAATCTTGTCAAAGTGTTCTTGTTGAACAAAATGCCTCAAAACATGAGAAGTAGTCATGTTAAAAATTTACACTTAGGTTAAAAATATATGTTTATCGTGTATGCAAAAATAGTTCGAGGAAAAGGTTTGTGTGAACATATGATTTTGATGTGGATTCAAAAATCTATTCATTTACAGAATCAGAAAATTCATTACAGTACATGCTGTTTTTCATATCACATATACTTCATGTCAAGCAAATTTATTACACCTGAAAGAATCAACAACAAGTACTCCCAAAAGTTTAGGAATCAAAATAGATGACTAATTTGATTAATTACTTACAAGTCAATGGTACTTATCCGGAAGGTATGGACAAAATTAAATGAATATTTTTAATACCTTCTCTGATGTCCTTATGGTTTCATTATGGTGTGTTTTCAAATGCAATGATAATTTTGAATTTTAGTTGCAAAATATTCCCAACAATTGATTATGATACCTTAGTTCATATAACTATTATATGAGTTTCATGAAGGACCTGTTCTAGGAGGTCACTTTGGGACAACATGTACTAAACTTTAAAAATTATGAAAGGTGGTTACTATTGGCCCAACATGTTTAATGGATATGCTTAGAAACATTTTACAAGTTTAAGAAGTGTCAATGTAGGAAAGGAACTAATTGTGTTAGCTTTGCTTCCCTAGATTAAAAACCTATTTCAAAAGTATTGGTGAACAATTACATTACATGCAGTCAGATTTGGGTGTCTTGACTTCATTGGCATAAGATAAATCCAGCCCTTCATCACAAAGTATACTCATGTGGATCTTACTTATTAGGGATTATTTTGGACACATTGTATTTTATGTAATTACTTGCTATAATAATGAGCTTTCAACTTATCATTTTCCCAAGGTATAATTTATAAATTTGGTGTTCCCAAATATGATTTCATATAACACATGCCATTTCTTAATTCAAAGGTAATGAATTGAGGCTTTCAAGCATGGAATTTCATTTCACATTAGTTATTGTCATCTCTTTTATTACCCACAAGATAATGGGTTCTCTGAAATATACTATCCAAAAATATTTCTTTAAGATCATAGATAAAAAAGAACACATTTGCAAGTACAAGAGGATTTTTTATACAGAGCTTGTGTTTATGTTAAAAGATTCCCAACAATTTGGGCTTATCAAAGTGAACTTGTCCCAATTTATCCAACTCTGCTCCTTCACTCAATTTCAAAACCTTGATTTTGGATGTGATAGGATTTTTAATCCCTTGGACATCATCCTTATGATGTTTATTAGGTCACCGTCATTAATGGACACTACAGAACTTGAGGACAATGTCAATTTATAATAGACCCTAATCAGATTGCTAGTAATCCACAATAAATAAGTTCATTTAACTGAAATTGATCTTAAGACATAATCTTAGAAAACTTTAGTTGTTTTTTCTAAAAGTTCAAAAGATCCAATTGCAAAAAGGGTATATCCAAAGTTTCATTAATCCCAAATTTGATCAATACCATACCCAAGCCAAAACAAAGTAAGATTTAGTCATATAATCATGTGCAGTGGACCCATGATTTCAGGGCTGAAATGAAGGTAATACATGTTCATTTAAAGAATGTTGAAACAAGTGATAAATATCCATTAAGAGTTGAAAAGTATACATTTGAGTGGAAACATTAAATTCGTATTTGAAAATCCCACTAAGTGTGTATTTGTATATCCAACGATAGGATTATTAGGAAAATTTTTTGTTTCATTAGAGGCAGTCATCAGGATTAATGCTTTTAACTAGGTAATATCTTCAAAAATGTCTAAGTGATGAGGTTCCAAATAGCTATGGAAACATTTAAGATATTACAGACTTTGGGTAATTTTGGTAAGAACCAAAATTTTGAATGGATTCCATTTTATTCACTCCATGCCCAAGGACATGAGTACAATATATTAACTTCAATGCAAAATCAATATAGATCATTATGGAAATGTTAGACACATTTTGACATATCTGATCCCCCAAATATCTCATGCTCACAAATTTGACAGGTGTAGAAGGCATTACAAAATCCTTCCCTTGGCTATTGAGTTCCCTGTATCTTTTAACATTGACCTATTTATTTACAGTTGAATATACTGATTTTCTGGAGCATTGTGAATTAAAACATAAGGTGTAGTTTTCTCTGAATCCCACAACACACACAGATATTCATTACATTTGGGTCAATTGAATACATATTGAACACACAAGATTTTGACAGGATATGTACAATACTTAAGATGATACATTGGCATAAATCTAAACAGTAAACAAAACACATGAAACACATTGGAGCTTGCAAGGTTTAACACAAACATTAACACACAATCACATTACTCATCCACTAGGTTACTGTTGGTGCAGATAAAATTTGTCGGGTGGAAAAACTTGTGGATTTCTTACCAACGCTTTGGGAATCTAAGTCCCTCTACTTAACTGGTGCAGCTTCTGCCGTATATGCATGCACGAGAAAATGTGGATTTATGTGGTGGCCTTTCGACCGGGGATCCAATAGGGGCACTCCACTGACCCTATGGCAAAGCTAGCAATTTCTTTCTAGGGAAGACTTTGTCTGAAGAGTGGGAAAGAGGAGTGAGAAAAGAGGTAGGAGAACTAATGTTGTAGGTAGAAAATCATATTCCTACACACACACTAGTTAGAAACTTCAACACATGCATTTATGGGAAGAAACAACTCTGCAAATGGAAACAAGACCAAATGAAAATTTGATGAACACAAAGTATCAAGAAATATCTTAGTCAAAGAAAGCTAAAAACTCCTTCTTCTTATATTGATTGCTTAAACAAAGTTGTACATAATGGAGAAATGGAGGAAATTGAGAAGGGGGAAATAAGAAGAAAAATGGCTATCTCCTTTGTTCTCTCAAAGTACAATATACTCTTGAGTTTACAAGATCAATCACCAACCCTTTGAAATGGGAATGGCATTACAATTTATAGAGTAGAGGTGACTTTCGTCTACCCCCAATGACTCTTTTCATATGTCCTTGCACAACTTAAACTTTTTGAATTCCTAGATAAAATATTAAGTCCCTTTTTATAAAATAAAGGTGACTTATTACATTATTTCTAACAGGTCACTTTAATGAATAGGATGTAAAAAGTGCAACCCCAATGAAGAATTAAAATATTGGAAAGTGAGAGAAAGTTGGGGAGAGAAGAGGAGAGAGAAAGAGAGAGAGAAGAGGAGGAGGAGATGTCATTCCCAATGAATTTTGTTGATCCTCACTGATGGAAAGCTCCAAATGCAGTGAAACTCTGAATCTTTGAACTCCTTGTACACTAAAAAACTCTTTCAAATTAGCTCATGAATGCTTTCAAGTTGAGTGAACTATTCCTGTTGATGATCACAATTATGGTACCATTTGTCAGATTGGATGGTTCGTGTCTCAGGCTCGTAGTGGAAAGAAATAGGATAGGACTAGCTCGAGACTGGTTACACAAATACTGGGTGTCCTGCAGTGGTGAACAAGCCACTTGTGAATATTTGGTCTTCAATCCTCCTTTGGTCCTTTGGAGGCCATGTGAGTCTTAAGGTCATTCAAGTCCATGTACAAGACATCGCTTGTCTTCCACATCATACTCATAGGCAAAGGGTTGTGTCTGCTTTTGACCCGTCCACTTTGGCTTCATGTGTCCCTTAGAAAAAAATAACTTACTATTTTTAGTAAGTGTGAAAAATCAAGGACCTGGAACTTTTACTGAGTGTTGTGACCTTGATTCCTCTTTCTTCCTACGTTCCTCATTCCTTCTGGATCAAATTTCTATTTTTAGCAAGGTTCTCGTGGGCCCACTTTCTATTTTTAGTAAGTGCCAAAAATTCACATTCTTAGTGAATTCTCATTTGTAGTGCACCTCCAATGTCTTTGTCTCCTTCGCAGGTTCTTCTGTTGATGGACTTTCCCAAAATAGTAGTTCCTATGCAGTAGACCTACTATTTTTAGAAAGTTGGCTTATAGCAGTCGGATTGATGTGACAATTAAAAATATTTTGGTATGGATTTTATTCCCAATATGAACCCTCTAAAATTTTGGGCCTTGCTCACTTAATAGTCCAGGAGATTTTAAAGTTTCAATTTTTGGACCTGACAGTGCTTCTGGGTATGCGGTAGCCATTAATGGACCTCAAAATTGCAGGTTTATTTTCTCCTTGTTTTGAAATAAATTTTCATTTTTGATGGGCTTTTTCTTCTGGTGCTTCATGTGCGATCTTACTTCAATTTGGCAACTGGTTTGATGGGAAATCCCACTTCTTTCTTCGTTGAGCTATGAAAGTGAGATTTCTTCATTGTGGATGCTCTATCACATGAGGGGGGAGTTTGAAGGTGTATTATTTATGCTCTTAGGAGAAATGAAAATAAAATTAAATTGTTCATTGATTTCATGCAGTGCCCATTTGCAATATTTCTTCATATTTTCATTTTTTGGCCATGGAGATTTTATTTGTTCTTCTTCCAATTCATTGTTCTTCGTTTCTCCTTATGTGCTTGATCCAATTGTCCTTTTAATAATGAGGATGCATTTTTGGGGGGAAAGGTATCTCATGTAAATTTTTTATGAGCATGGTCTGAGTTTTTTGCAATGGTGTAATGATGGTGAGAAGTTGCAGAGGAATAATGGAAGAAAATATGTGCACAGGAGTGGAAGCAGCTGGAAGCACTAGAAGCAATGAGAACAATTAGATTTTTTGAAAATTTTCAAATTATGAGAGGATAAGCTTGGGTGAATTTTTCAATGTTTGATGTCTCTGACCTTAGGGAAATTTAGGGACATCAAATTCCATGGTGTTCAAGAGGACTACATGGTGGCGATCCTACATTCTAAATGAAGGTGAGAAAAGTTGCTTTAAAGCACTGTGGAGGTTGAAAGTCAGGTCACATGGATGTCTAAAATGACTCCCATAGGGGATGGGTGAATTTTCCATGTATTGATGTCCCTTACCTTAGGTAAATCAGGGACATCAGTTTCCACGGTGGTCCTAGAGCTGACATGTGGCACTTGATCCGACGGCAGGGAATGGATGCTCCAAAAATGCACCTAGGGGTTGAACTGTCAAGTTTAGAGGTCACATGAATGTCCAAAAGGATCCCCATAGGGGGCTGGGTGAATTTTTAAAGTTATGATGTCCCTCACCTCAGGGACCTAAGGGACATCAATTTTCCATGGTGGTCCTGGAGCTAACACGTGGCGTTTGATCTGACGACAGGGAGTGGATGCTGTAAAAATGCACCTGGGGGCTGAACTGTCAAGTCTGGAGGTCACATGAGGGTCCAAGAGGTCACATGGGGGCTGGGAAAAATTTTCAATG
This sequence comes from Taxus chinensis, assembly GCA_019776745.2. Taxonomy (NCBI): domain Eukaryota; kingdom Viridiplantae; phylum Streptophyta; class Pinopsida; order Cupressales; family Taxaceae; genus Taxus; species Taxus chinensis. Next base: position 223,010,895 of record CM034157.1, read on the forward strand.
GTTGGTGTACCTAACCTTAGGGATTTTCGTGACATGAAATCCCGCCAGGCTCCTGGTGTTGACACATGTCCTCCCGAAAAATGACTAAGTCCTGAACTGCCTTTGAGAGGGCAACTTAGAAAGAAGATAACTTGAGATTCTGGTGGAATTTATTGGTGAAATTTTATATGATCCTGACTGGAAATGTAATTTTTAATCCAATGGCTAAGGTATAATGTCTTTATTCATTCATCTTATCCCTGAAAAATAAGATTTGTGATTTGAGACTCCACTTATACCTGATAAACCCTGTCTGCCAATACTATGTGCCAAGGTTTTGTGAAAAATATGATTTCACCATCATGTAGGTATTTTAATCCTATTTCTGGAGGTATTTTTTTTTCTCCTAACTCCATTCAGAGCTCCCATAATCATCTTCTGAATCCTAACAACTGTTTTAGGCCTGTGTACTGCCTAGGCTTGTGAACCCTATTTTTTCTCAAACTGCTCCAAGTTTCTCAAAACTTCCCAAAACCTTCAAAAATAATTTCCATGATGTTTTAAGGTCTTCAATTCACCTCCATGTTGAATTTTACCCTTCCGTTCCACCCCAAGGGGTTGATCCAGTCCTGGGAAGGCCAACGATAACCCTTCCCAATACTGCCAGAAGATAGTATCTCTTCGAAAATCCCTAAAATCACCTAGGGGAAATGAATAGAATTCTCTAAATCACCTAAGGGGATGACATAACATTAGTTAGGAGATCATTTGGACTGATTGGATAGACCCGAGGTGTCTTGGAATGATGGGACTTGAAAAAATTAACACTAGGGTATCGTTGTCGTGCTTGGAAATTGTCAATTTCCCTGTTACACGTTTGCACGACAACACAAGTACATCAAAACTCATTATTTCTGCATGTTTAAATACATTTAATTATGTGATTGATTTTTTTATTTCACTATAAAATCAATATCCATCATAAAAGATGAATATAGAAAGAAGTATACAACTCAGTTATAAAATTTAATGTCATTTATTCATGAATAAATTCAATGTTCCCCACACAAGTATGTGGGATGTAACTCATATATACTGAAGAAAGAAGTACATGTGCACATAAAGCTAAAAGTAAAATAGTATAGAAGAAACCCATCATTGCCTTGGGTTTTTCTTCCTAGTCTTCTTTGTTCCCAGCTCCAATCTTCATCTTTCATCCAACTGTCATCCAGTATCTACAATGTACCTAAAAATGAAAAGAAAAGGCATCAGCCAAGAGCCCATGGTTTAATCTGTACTCATGTACTATCTAATCTTACATGCAAATGGATTTCCTAGTATCAGAGGCATAACATACATCATGTAATAGATGCAGAATTGAGAAATCAGTATCTTACAGTAGCACATATGATTCCCATAATCATGAACAATCAAAAATGAAAGAGAAAAGAAAAAGGATATGGAACATAAGAGAGGCCAAAAATCCTAATTATTTTCTAACTATTTTCTTAAGTGTGCAGGTACAGGTTGCAGCAGAAAAGATCAATACATGTTTTAAAATTTTGTACTATCAAGTATAGATTTCACTCAATGACCAAACATATACAAGAACAACAGAAAATTCATTCATACATTTCAAATTTTGAGATATCCAAATGAACTATCAATAGGAATTAAACAGAGAATCAAGTACAAATGAATCAATAGTACAATGATTTCAAGATAATGAAGTGGATATCTACTTATCACTTTCAATTATGAACCATCAATGAAGAATCAAATGGAAGTATTTATGATCACAACAATAAACATAGATTGCATTAAAATAGTTCATTACAACATTAAATGAAAAGATTTATAAGGTTTTCCAGAAGTGAATCATGAGAAGAAATAAAGAATCACTTCAAGATAACACACGGAAGTTCATCTTAAAATGAAAAAAGTAAATATATGATCTTGAAGCAACACATGCAAGTATTTTACAATCATAATACAAGCTACATAGAATAAGAACTTTTGCAGGTAACAGATTTTACAATGACAGGATCAAATCTATAGAAGTAAAATTCATCTAGATTGAAGGGCAAGTTCAAGGTGTTACTATCATCAAAAAAAAGAATTAAAATCTCATTCTAACACATGAATTTACAATAGATCAGATCTTTCACTGATGCAATATTAGGAGCTAAATGATAGATTAGAAAGAATTAACAAGTAATAATAAGGGATCAATCATCAATTCTAAGAAGATAGAATAGTCTGGATCATCCATTACAAATTACTATCAAGAAGGAACAATAAAGTAATTTGCAAAATAAAATGTCATCAATTAAATACAGATTGTTCATGCATTCAAGAAATGTTTACAAGTGAATGATAGCAATGCACCGTTCATATCCAAGACTTAATGAAAAGACCTAAATATAGCTTTCAATGAGCTTGAAAAATGTATCATACATAGAATCAGCCTAATATAATCAACATTGCTTGGAAGGAACAAATAAATTCTTTCATATACAAAGTCAAATTTCAGGAGAAGATAGAAGAAAATCCAGGTTCTAATAACTTAGTCAGCTAACTAACATCCAGATTCAATACAAACATTGACCAACAAGAATAACAAGAACTTAAATTTATAAGGAATTATCAAATACAAGGGTAATCATGCTATAAATGATTTCAAATATATGGATTTAATGGAAAATTTCAAAATTATAAGCAAATTGAAAAGCTAGGAATTAGGCAAATGACAGTACCTAGTTTTCAGGAAAATAGAAACTTTTGATTCTCTATATTGCATGCATGAAAAGTATCATAAATGAGGAATAATTTAGTCAAGGTAGTTATCTAAGCCATAGTTACAAGTATAAAGCAAGAATCTTAGCAACAATAAAATTGAGGAAGTTTTTGAATAACTTCATGGAATCTTTCCTATCAGTATAACAGATGGCTGCAAGTCAATTAAGTCAAAATCAATTAGAAAATGAAGCTAAATACATAAATGTGGAAAGGATTTAACATAAGCTACAAAATTCCTAAAATTCAAAGTATTTAGATCCTAAATGTAAGTATTTACAACTTATTGCACAACAAAAGATGTTATAGAGTCCTCATGAGATTTGATAATTAGTCTGCAAAAATATTAGTATAAATTGATAACAACTTGAATTAACATGGAGCATCACACAATAAAGCAACAAGAACCATCAAGTAAAAGAGTGAAACACAGTCCAGCTTTCAGACCTGTCGATTTTTCAATAAAATGGATACACATTTTAAAAAAATTCACATAAAAAAAATAAGAAAGTTTTACCTTCAGAGTTTCAACAAGAACATTTTCAGATACATCCACAAAATGTGATTAGAATATGTTGCAGAATCACATACGCTTAAAGCTAAGTCATAAAAGTATGCATAATCAAGTGATGAAAATGAATTTTATTTTTAGACAATATGTTAATGGAAATACTAGCAAGCTACAAGTAGTAAATTTACAGAAGAAGTCAAAAATAATCGCTCAACTGAGAAATCCAACAAACAACTTAAATTACCAATTTAAGGAATCAGATGATGATTTTAAAATGAAAACACGTTCAAAAATGAAGAAACAAATAATCATGAAATAAAGAAGGCAAACCATTCCAAGATTATACAGCCATAGTTAAGATGCATCATAGAACAAACATAGAAGGCTCATACAAATTCGGGAAAGAAAATCTCATAATTACTACAAGTTTAAAACACAACTGAGAAAACCATTCCTATCAAACAAAATAGAAATATCAATGCTAAAGCTGCAAATAAAATGAGAAGATGAAATGAAGAAATCATTTCAAGTCCATTAAGAAAAATACCAATTGAAATTTAAATTAAGTAAATTTCAGAAGGTCATATAAGGTTAAATAACATAGAAGAAGAGTTAGATTTGAAGGAAATGTAAAACTATATCAATGGAGATTAACAATGGTTGAAAATCCTTAGGAAGTTAAAGAGAATGACAAAGTGAGCTACATGAAATATTTCAAAGCTCAGAGAATCAACAAAATCATAAAAGAACCAAATCAAAGTGAAGATAAATTTAATGAGAAAATTGGTAGCTCTTTAAAACAAACCATTTCAAGCAAGAAGACCAACAATAAATCATTTGAAAGTGAATGCATAAGAATGGACTAGCTTGGTGGATTTTCAAGGCTTTTCAAAATTCGCAACAATAGAGAAAACGAACATAGAATTGTAAATGAAAAAATGAATTTCAATAGAACTTATCTAATGATCAAAGCATGTAGTCAACAAGAATGAGAATATACAATGTGGCATTGCATCTCCAAAAATAGAAGGCTCTCCAGGTTTCCCATCAAGGGATTAACATTCAAGATTCAAATACTAGAGGCTCAAATTCAAGATAGAACAAAGCTCAGATCATCACCGTAAAACTATTTGGTTAGATGGGTTTTCTTCAAGGCTTTTACAGATCATGAATGGCCAAAAATTCAGCCTGAATCAAGAATTTACAAAAAAAGAGTTTTAAAGAAACGATACAGTTAAAACAAGAATACCATTTGAATCAAAATGTGGCAATCTAAAACATTAGGGCCATGTTGAGCAATCCTTTCATCAGAAATGATCAAAAGATCAACCATCAAAAATATTCAAGTATCAAATCAATGGAAACCAACATAAAATACATTTATTATAAGCCGGTTAAGTGGATCTTCCCAACGATAGGATCAAGTAAACTGAAATCTCAAATCCAATTCACCCCTTTTCAGTAGTTTCCCAGGGAAGAAACTCATAAACTTCACAGAATCAAATGGAACAATGAAATGCAAATTCAGTTAGAACTCTCACACTTTAAAATGAAATTGAAGCTCGAAGAATGTCACAAATCACAGTGACATGGATCAAAATGATTAAATAATGGTGGTCACCCTCTTGCATAGAGCTCAAACTTGAAAAGAGCAAATAATGGATAAAATATGCAAGTATTAGCAAGATACAGAGCCTCAAAAGCTATCAAGAGAAGATCAATAGATTCAATCTCAAAAAAATAACAATGGCAGATTGATAAATTCTTATTCTAAGGGCTTCACCTTCCGTACATGGAAAAATGTGAATGATCATATTATTAGGGTTTGAATGATTTTAGCTCCTCCAAAACTCAACCTAATCAAGTTTACCTAACTCTTGATATGAGTTAGCAATCAATGATGCATAACCAAATTATGGTGACTGCCAATCTATCCATTCAAACTATGGATTTTTCCTTCACTAGATCAATTGAATGGTACACAATCAATTTGGTTCAATTAAAATCTCAATGGCCTACCAGGATTAGTCCAACTCATTGTTATAGATTTTAACCATGGTTCAAGTGCATCCAGAAATTCAAGATCTAATTGATTGTGCAGATTCAATCAGATCAAAGGCTCAACAATTCAACAAGTAACTCAACCCCATGAAAGCAAATAAATGATTCACAGTCAAGATAATACCAGATTGACAGCCCCAATGATCAGTTTGCCTATATAAATGCAAAGGAACAAGCCTTTGGAGAGCCTAAGCACATCAGTTAAAAAAATATATTATCCATCGAGACAATCAGTACAAGGGTGAGTCATCGTGGAGAGGGGGCCATACCCAATATTTTAAAACCATGACATTGACCAATTCAAGGTCTAAAAACCACCTTAAGTCAGTTAAAAATCAAAGGGTGAAACCTTTCCCAATAAACATAACCAATGACATTAATCAAAAGGCTCTGAAAAGTGTTGTATATTAATGATTATTCAAAATGGATGGCCAAGATTATTCATGAAGACATACCGTTTACTCTAAAGGGGCGCGAATGTTCTTACATTCAAAAGTGGGATACTAATTTAAAACCTTATGGTCGAATATCTACAGAAGTATGTGCCAATGAATGCAATGGGGCTAAAATTCAAAAGAGTATCATTATAAATTAATATATTCCAAGTGAAAAGAGGACCATCAACATTACAAGTAACAATACCAAGATGTGAACATATTAAATTATCATTTCATGAAATATCACGTTTAACCTAGGATATTCAAGAATTGCCTACACAAAGAAACAGTGTTATTTGCATCATTAGTAAAAAAGATTAAGCACTTTCGAATAAGGAGTATTTATTGCACATGAGTAATGTCCCTGCATGTAAACAAAGGACAAAACATATTATTCATGCACATTGGTCAACATCAGAGCTCATGAAGACCATGAAATATGATAATTACCTTATTTTTCACAAAAATAAAGGTATTATTTTCATTTGCACATTCACAGGTGGTCCCCACATGTGCATTCAAGGGTGAATGTTTTTGTAAGTATTGAAGTGCAAAAATTATTTTCATTACAAGGGATATTATTTTTGCATGTGCATCAAGGGGGTAGAGATTGCCAAAAATTCCAGTGCTAGATTTATGATTAAGTTTACATCATGCACAAGAAGACAAAGATTTCATGCACATTGGAGAAGACTTGTACAACAAACACTGGTAATTAAATTTAGCAAAATATTCACCCAAGTTTTATTTAAAATAGATCAGTCAACTACATTTTGACTTGAATTTAGTATTGTAACTAAGGCTATTAATTCCTCATTGTAATCAACATGTCTTTTTTATTCCTTTATTTATTCATGATAAAGGGGTAAAATTAGCATGCATGGGAGAGTACAAATTTTATCCTATTTTTAGGAATGGGTTGGGTGAATAATTTTTCTATATATTGTGTGCACTAACAAGGCACAAGGGGAGGATGTTTTTGGACATAGGAGTGCTGAAGAAATTTTTTACCAGTTTTTCCTTGAATGAGAACTATGATTTTTGCCTTTCCAATTATTTACAGTGGTGTGTATCTTTCCATTAATTCTTGTGAATGTTAATTCCTGATTAATCATCTTACCTTGCTACAAATATGGTATTTTTTGCATAGTCTAAGTGTGCATGTTTAGTTGGCTGTATTGGTGTGATTTATCCCTCAATACATAAGTATTTTGCCTTAATATTCTGTTGAAAATAATTGGTTTGTGCATCTAAAATTAATTATCAATTTTATTGTGCATATAATCTCAGTCAAAGCCCTCAATATGTTTGGTGTATCACCCATTTAAATTTCAGTTACAGTCATCTTTTTACCCTCAAAACCTCAAAAAAAATAGTTTAGGATACATCAATAACGAATCGGTCTTGATATCAGAGACTCACCTCAACAATAGGTATACCCACAGACTTGATGTGTTGCCATTATATCTATGAAAGTGAGAGATCAAGACATCTTATAACCCCTTCTATCATCTCTCAACTAGGGTGTAATTTTGAGAGATAACATTAGTGTTTAAGAATATGTTTCGATATCAAATTTATTTGGAAAATATGTCACACCTTCACCTCCATAAATTGGTTTCTTTATTTCATGTATTTTTTGTACTCATTCCCTTGTTTTCTTTTTTTCTTTTTTTTCTTGGCTCGGGTAGATGATAGAAAATATTTTACAACATCTAATTTCTCTGCTAAAGATTTGTTTAATTTCTTTATTTCACCCCTTTTTGCATTCGTTCCCTTTTTTCTCCATCTCTTTAAGGATTTGCATGTATGGTATCCTCCCCATAATTCTCAAATATATATTAAGATAAGATGTTTGAAACAAAAATAATGTTTTATAAATGTTATGAGTATAAGAAATAATGAAAAAACACTCAAATCTCAAAAATAATGAGACATTTCTCAAAACGTTAAAAATAAGGATTAAATATAGGACAAAAGATACAATAATAATGTTATATCAACAAATATTTTTCTAGCACTTGGAAGACTACAAAAAAAGGTATGGTGGTTGAAATGAAGGGGTTTAGCATTGAGATTACTGTGGATTAATTCACCAAAGTGATGGATCTTCCTGCAGTTTCTCAAAGGTAATGAAAATATCACTTCCCACTTTACTGGTTATCTTCGTTTGTCTTTACCTAAACATTTTGACGATGTGGCTCTCACCCTTATCCAATTTCGCACTCTTGAGGGTTTTCATAAATACATTTACACCTACCACCTTCCTACGCTTAATCATTTCAGGCGTGGCTAGGCTTTTAGCTTCCCCTACTTTCTTTTTCACTCCCTGAGTGCTTCTATCTCTCCATTCAAAACTAGAAGGGTTCTTTGTCCCGCTCCATCAAGGATTTATTCTCTCTTTCTTGTCAAAAGAGTTGCTCTAGATATTGACAATTCTATCTCTCTAACTAAAACTTTGGAAGCTTAAGCAGATGGATTCGACTCAGACTCATAGGAAGAATACTTGAGTGAAGAATCTAATTCTCAGGAAGGTGCCTCGGAAGAGGATAAAGATGAGGTTGAGATTTTGACAGCCCATAATCTTAGGGAGATGAAATCCAAGTAGGTTCCTAGTTTTCCTTTAAACATCAAAGGGTATTCCAGTAAACAGGATTCTCCAACTCCTATCAATGTGTAATTGGAACAATAATTTGAGGCTATGGGGCATGGTGGACCTATGAAAGGGGAGAACCATCTAGTTAAGATGACATCAGATATTGAGGAACTTAAGGGAGATATGAGACTCACCAAGAGCTCAGTGTAGTTTTTGTTCAATGATTGGCATAAGATGAAAGCGCAGGTTGAGGAATTGGTCAACAGTGGGCATGGTGAAGAGATTGATGTTTTAAAAGCAAACTATTATTTCATAACCAATGAGTTGGACCATTTTCATGCTATTCTCCATAGCTACATGGAGTGGAGTGTAGTCATAGTGAAATCTACTCTACAACATCTCCAGACTATGGGTCAGCTTGTTAATGCTTATAGTGTTGTGGATAGTCAGAGCAAGAAAAGAAAGGTGACTCCCGAAGGTCTTGACTTGGTGTCTTTGGCTGGTAACATAGATGCTCTAGGTAAGGAATGGGAACAGGTGTTGGAGGGGCTTGAAAACACCTATAAATGATCTGCAGAGGGGTGTTTTGTTTTATTTACTATCTCTGTAGCTTTTTGGATTTTAGTTTCTACATTGTTGTTAGTTCCTCTTTGTTTTTTTGTTGCTATTGTTTCACACATTAAAAAATGATTTTCAATCATTTTTATAAAAATTATGGGGGTATACACATGGGTTTTTTTGTTTTTTATTTCATATTGTGTGTTTGTTTGCCATTTATGTCAATTATATTTATGTAAAAGGGTGTCATTGTGTTGTATGATTCATCATGAGGTGTTATTATGGTTGTCTATGAGATGATCTTGTTCTTGTGGATCATCTATAGACAACTGAAACTCTTTCCTGATGACTGATATGTAATGTGTGTCATCCTTATTCCCTTTCTCCTCTTGTGTAAAAAATTTAAGATTTATATCCTCCAATATTGATTCCAGAGGGTTATTGCACTTGAATTTCCTCGCTCCTGGAAATAGGTTCTTGATGTTAGAGAATGAATGATAAGGAAGTGAAGGTGGTGATCTTCACAGGATCCTCTCCATCAAATAATTCCTCCAAATCAAATAGATAGTCTAGCTCATCATTGTCCTACTGCATTGGTTCAACCTCCTCCATGGTGTCCTTCGTATCTACAAATTGCTCACCATGGTTCTCCTCATCCTAGAAAGTGAAGTTTGAAAGCTCAAAATTTTCTTTGACATTAGAGATTGAAGGGGATGAAGTGGGAGGAACAACTGAAGGTTCTTCTATGGCCTGATTTGTGCTTGAAGCCTCTGAAACTGTATGGCTCTCCATCATTTATTCTACATCTAGTGATGATTCGACAATCTCTAAAAAATGGGTGCCTTTGTGGACACTACATTACGAGAATGTGGATTGTTGATTTTATGCTCCCTATTTCTCTTCATTGGCTATAACCAAATCATCTTACACCACTTGTGGTTGGACCTCAACCTCCTCTGAAGGTTTAACCATCAAGGGTATTTTTTCTATCCCTAATTTCTTAGCCCAAATCTTCAAAAATTGTGTCATTTCTTCCCTTTTGGGATTTTCTCTTCATTTTTCCTCTTGACTGGCCAACTGTTCCTCCTTCCGACAAGGATTGGGGAATGCAAGAAGGGTGGGTTGGGTAACAAGTGATTTTTACATTACTTGTGGTGGTGGAATGGAAGGTGTTTTACTTTTGTCTTATGGAGGGGAGTTGGGTTTGGAAAGGAAAGGGGAAGAAAAATTGAGATGGGATGAAAAAGTAGGGGATGGAGAAGAGGATTCCACACTAGTGGTCACAGGAAAGAAGCTTGGAAATTGAGGCTCAAGATGAGATGGTGTTTCTTGGGGAACAGAGAGAAAGTTTCTATATAATGATGTCGTACTTACCCATTGACAAGGCTCCCTGACACCAAGATCATAGGCCTCTATCTCCTCGATCCACTATGTAAGTTGGGGCAGCATCTCATCCATAAAACCAAGCTGTGGGCTGAAATATCTTAGCATAGGGCTGACCCATGGAAAATGTGCTCTATAGAAAATTCTGAACACTTTCATCTGATCTATAGCCCTTGATTGCACCATGCCTACCTCTATTTTTTGAATCTTCTACCGCAAATCATCATTCTCCATATAACTGATTTCACTACATGCATATCCCTCCTCTTGACAGGTTCCATAACTGAATTGGTATTGGTACTCCTCATAGGGGTAGGAATAGTTATTATGGATTTTCTCATAACGTTTATCTGGAGGAGTTGAGAAATACATTAGAGGTGTAAGTGTGAATTCCAAGATGTGAATGAAGCCATGACTTCACAACTTCATAGAAGAAATGGGATAGAAAGGAATGAAAGAGAATGATGGAAATGGATCGAAGAAAGGGATGTATATAGATTAGAGAGGGGTTGTTGACTATATGGAGTCACTAGATGTGCTTGAGCACGTGCCTCCAAAGGCTGAAATTCTGACAAGAACACACCAACTTTCCAAAATTAAATTTTCTCTAGATGTTGAACTACACACCTGCAAAATATATTATAACTAAGATATGCAATGGAACACTTCTAAAATGTAAAGCTTTCACCTATTTTTCCCATCGAGCGTGTAAAAATTATTATGTTAAAATTACAGCACCCCTGATTGCTTGTGATTTGTATGTGATACAATCACTATAACCTTCATAACCTGGAATTATCCTGTAGTGTGGGACATTGCAAGTTGGATAATCCTTTGGAGACAGTCGGCTTCTTCTCCTAACCTAGTGCCAACTTCTCCAAAGTGCACAGAATGTAAAACTAAACTAATGCTACCCTAATTATTTCTAAGGAGACATGAATAGAAGGATACATAAAATAAAACTACTCTAAGTGAAGGTGATACACCAAGAAAGGGTGAGACAATCCAAGTAAGTGAAAAATAGAGAGGAAACAAAGTAGGAGAGGGAAAGTAGAAGTGCCACAGTCCAAAACAATATTCAATTCCATATATTCATAAATAAAAACAAACTACTGATCCGACAAAGAGATAGATACATGCACAATATAATTATGAATATAATGGAAGGAAAAAGATGTAATTTCATACAAGCTAGGGAGAAAATGGCCACAAAACATAAATTTTATTGCTTAGAAACATGAATAGTCCATTATAACATAAGCACAAGCAAAAATACTTTACAATAAGCCCAAATTTGAGGCCTTTAGCTCACAAAAGCTCTGGGACAATTTGGATAGAGTTCCTTTGCTCTTCAGAAAGTATCCCCTCAAAATGAGGTGGATTTTACAATATATAGAAGAAGAACCTCGAAATTTCCTCACTAACCAACACGTTTCATTAAAGAGGTATGGAAGGCTATACAAATTTGGTACTTTTCTTCCATGGTAATCATAGGCACCATACCTCATTAAGATGGTAGTTTAACAACCATGTACCATTCCCATTAATGCTTGGTTCATTCATGCAGTCGACCAGTAGTATTTTCCTCCTTGGTGTCGGCAGGTAGTATAAATACAACCAACCGATAACATGCTTTGCCCACTCCCGATCGGTAGCTCAAAATCTATCATTGGCCTGTATCGTCCATACAAATAGTACCAGTGACCCTGCTCTCGATCGACTACTCCATCATCTCCTTTATGCAGCTGGCCAGTAGTGATAAAAATGGCACTGGCTGATAGCTTCCTTGACTGCTATCGGGACCACCATTATCTCATACTGGTTGGTAGCATCCATACATGCTACCGGTGCTTCTACGCCATTTACCTATCTGAGACCCACCATTTTTCTACCAGCTGGTAGCATGAAAATGTGCTACAGGCCAGTAGTATCCATTGAGTTACCCTATTAAATTTCAAAGTGTTACATCCATCAACTGCCAATGTTCAGACTGATAAGTTGTACATTTTCAGGGGCGCAAAAAATGGATAATATTTATTTGACATCATGTTCAACATAATACATCAACTTATTTTACTCAACCAACATATAAAAGTATGACAAGTAGGAAACTATTTAGTCATATAAAAGTGTAACAAATACAAAAATAATGCACTTTTCCTAATTGCTAATAATTTCATAATCATCAAAGAAAATAATAATTTACATTTCCATTCATAACAAAGTCATTGCTATAACATATAGGAATACATTATTTCTAGATCACATACTAATATGAATACACCAGTACGCTCCACTTGTCCTTATTCTCGTACCTACATACACTGCATGGTTATCACAAACTCTTGGCGTGGCATCTACCCAAAAATTAGCATAACTCAAGTTTTCATAGTTTCCTATTCTTAGGATTATAATAATAAGCATGCAACAAGAGAGAGTTAGAGGTACATTCATTTTATTTCATTTCTTAACTAGAGGAGAGAGAGAATAGAGAGAGAGAGAGAGAGAAACACCATTTTCCCAACATTCAAATTTCTCAAAGAAAAACACAAAATACAGTTTCATACAATCATTTATAAGTGTCTATACGTTATCTTGTCCACTACATCCAATTATGACTCGAGGGCTAATAGTTTGCATTCAAAAAATTATTACTGATGGGAGAACTCACCACAAGGAAAGTCTTATATGTTCTCCTCTATACCGATAATTCATAGGAGTTGATGGAACTTGGAACTAGTGAATAGGGTACAAATGGAAAATACTTTTATATAGCCACTGGTTGTAATTGGGCTTGTTTGACCCAATCAACCAACAAGTGGAGGCCTACATTATCCCCTTGCAAAACTAATTAGCAAGGTGTTTTTCTCAAAACTAAGGGTTGCAAGAGATTATCCCATATAAATAATAGAGGTTTATGGAGGCCAATATCTATTTATTTACCTAGGGCCAAAATGGAAAGCCAAAACCTAATCTAATTTCTAACCTTCAGCAGCTACCCAATACCGCAAACAGGGTCAATAGGGCTCTTAACACACTACACTAAATGATCAAACAATAAAATAGGGGAGTTGTATAAGTTTTTATGGAATCTTATGATAACATAGAACAAGGTCAAATCTTGACCCTTTTGAATTGGGGTTTCAGAGATGTTTTTCACACATTGATGAAAATCATGAATTATTAATTTTTTACAGAATAGGGATTGATAGGTTTAAAAGAGAAATCGAACTCAACTTGTCAATTCAAGGGGTTGTGACTATTCTGTATGCTTACTAAAGGTACTAGGAAATCTCAGAAAAGGGGTTTAAGGGTACAGTTGACAAACCAAAAGCGATATGGGTTACAAAAAATACAAGGTAGATTTCACTGTTTATACTACAAATTAATTTGTAAGTAATTAAAAGTACAATATTCCTGGGGTTTAAGATTTCTATTTCATTGAGAAATTAAAACTAAGAATACAAAAAATTATGTGAGAGAGGGATAAGATAATCATGCCTAAAAATAAACAAGATACTATCTACATTCTGTCTAAAAGCATTTTCTTAAAAGCTGCAAATCCTTTCAAGCAAACCCTTTTTGTATATACCCATCATCCACTAAAACCATCATTTCATTATAAATGGAAATTTTAATAAGAATCTAGATTTATAGTATTATTATTTTTTATTTTATAATTGTTGAAATTGGATTCATAGATTGTCATTATTGGTTTTTATCTAGTGTAATATCATATTCCAATATGTTTATTATTGCAATTTAATTAGTGTAATATTGGATTCCAATTTTTACACTATGCCATATCAAATGAAAACATTTCCTTTCAATTTGTGGCATTCACCAAGATTTTGAAAATTCATTTTTAAATAGTTTCCAAGTAATATCTATGGTTTAAAGGGGGGATCTTAAAAATTACCCTAATGATTCCTATGATGAGGCGTTTGAACCGTAACTGAAAAGTACAAATAATACTTGTAACTATGAGTAACTTTAAAATTGCATGAAAGTAAAGTAAATCAACTATTGCAAAACTATGAGAATGGACATATAGACTTGTTCATCATCACACTCAAGGGACAAGGATGTACCTAATTCTTTTTATATATATCAACTTTGGAGATTTGGAATTCTTCTATGAGATGTTGATAGAATTAGGGATTTTGATCAATAGGGAATTACGTTGAGGGATAAAGTTGAAGTTTTGAGCACATGTATCCCTCACAAACATCATAACAATAGAGACTAATATGTAGAAAATATTACAGATCACATGACCAAAAAAATAGGTACAGAATGAGATTAACACAACACAAAGAGAAACAAATCCAACAAGTAGGTTCACCCAATTTGGCTATGTCACACCAAGAATACAACTGAGAGAAGAAGAGGAAGAGAAGGAAGCACAAGAGGCTGAAAAAATAGCTCTCTCAATAAGAATACCCAGGATGATGGTGTGGGGCTATGAATGGAAAAAGGAGCAACAGAACCCCCACCCGAATATCACCTAACACTCACATAGGCCAGATGGGAGTTGACATCCGTCTATGCACCATATGCACTAAACCATATAGATTGTATAATTGCCTGGGAAGCTAGTGTTATGGGAGGAATGTGGTGCCTCTTTGTAAGCCATGGTGCATATCTGTCTAAATGGAGGGGTCCCATAATACATGCCTGGGTCAAGAATCCCGCCTCAGTTTGAAGAAATGGAGTCCCATGAACTGATAGATCCTGGTAACTGGGGGTCTAGACTCGTGTCCAAGTGCCCAACTTGGTATCCCTCACTGGGGCTGCAGCCCCCGAACCCTGGCAAGACAAGTGATTAGTGAAAGTATTACATTCACTCTTAGGAGGGTAGAGGAGCTTGTCCCGAAGCTCGAGGGCCTCACTGAGGGTAGACAAAAAGGCTCCACAATTTAACATTATAGTACCTCTTTTAGGAAATTTATGTGAAGGCAGACAGGAGGTCTTATGGAATAGAGAATTGCCAAACATCTCCTTATTGAGATCATTAAAGTAAATAGGCCATCTTGGCACTCTAAATGAAGTATTCTTCAGTTCCAACATCGTTAGAGAGATCAAAGTAGGAAATTCTACTCCAAGTGGTATAAGTGATGTATCTAGTCTCCACAACGAAGTCGATGTGCAGACCCCTCTAAACTAACCTAGAGAGTTATATAGAATGACCTATAACCAATGTAAGTGAAATAGTACTCATGGGTATGCACATGAGCCCATCACATAAAGACAAGATAATTTTGTGGTTGTACATAGAATTGAGATCTTCAATTCATTGCACCCCCTCGGAATTTTTGAAATAAGTGTGCTAAATGAAATATCACATCCAGATATCATCTATGATTGTTCTATAAACGTCCTAGATCCAACTTCTTGTAGGAGACTTGGATAAAAAGTAAATGAAGTTTTTTATTCAAGAGAGAAGACTCACATATCATAATTTTGGTAGTAATCATATTAATATATAATGCCATTCAATAATTTGCTGAGAGGAAATCCATAAGCAGTACAATCCTACAAAGAACTTAACCACTATCGATAGCTTTTGTCATCACCAATCCAGCACTATGATAATACTTCACTGGGATACTTCTCATGTTATGATTATCAAATAATGCACAGCCTTTAGTTTGGTGGATGTAATATGGAAACAAAACAACAACCATAACACAAGAATACCAGTGACTATGATAAGACAGAATGATGACAAATCTGAAATATCAAAATAAATTATAATATTAACATGAAACTAGTTACAATCTCACCCATGAAGTATTTCAAGTGTATATTTACTTCACTTGTCTTTCATCAAGACTATGGGAGAAACTTTACAATTAAACCTCTCGATGGCTTCTTCAACACACCTTTAAACTGATGGCTTCCTTCGCACACTTCCTACAATATTTCTCACTACTTCTTCTATGCTAAATGAGGGGGGGGGTAGCCTCTTTATTTATAGAAAAATTTAGAAGGCTTACGGCCAATGTTATTTACTACAGATAGGATGAGACAATCCTCTCCCTGACTAAAATCTAAATATTCCATATTTGCTAAACTCTTATCTGTACATTATTTACTTAGGTCTGAAATTTGCATGGATAAATAAACCTTATCTAAATTTGTGTCATGAGGTTCCATATTTTGAATAAATTTTTATGACTTAATATAATGTGTAAATATTGACCTCATCCTTTCCTTATTCATAATATAATTTTCTTAAATAAATCACGTAGACCCTAGAAATCTAGTTACCCAAACTTTGACAATGGTAACATTACCGTGTTTTGGTCGTTTAAGTTACTGGGCTTACATTTTACAACTTCTATTGTACTTTGACTGTTACCCGTATGAGTAAATGTATTTACTGGACATACCCAGAAGTTTACATTGCCGTTATTTATGTTCTATCAATTTACTGGAAAGCATTATAACTTAACTACATTATTTGGGTAATACATCATGGCTGAAATAACAAATATGGAGGAAAATTTTCGGGGTTTGGTTTATAGGACCATGATTTACTAATACTTATTTGAGATTTGGGGATTATGGTCGTATTAATCGATTGGCTTATACCCATCCATCAAGGTGTGCGTAACAGATATTCCTATGCATCAGATTTTATTTATTTAAATGACCAAAATTTAATAAATGTAATTTATGTTTAGGAGAGTAAAGAATGGTTATGATCTCTTGAAGGGTCTGTTAGTGCAGAACCATAGCACCCCCCAAATGACCTGAGATTTGAGATGGGGCATTTGGTGTGATGAATCACAACATTGGACCATCTCTCAAGCTGTGGGACTTACAAAACTTTAGTTAGACCTCCATAGTAAGTGTTGGTTCCTTCTTCCTAATCTACATGCCACAAGCTTTACTCTACTACAGTGAAGAGATCTAACTAATCCTAATCTAGCCATCCAAAGAGACAGGGCAGAGAGATAGGGTGAAAGAGATCGTACACTAAGTGGTGATATACTAGAAAAGGAAGTGGCTGAATCATAGATCCAAACTGCCTGACAGTGGAGAGAGGTGAGCAGAGGAGGGGGTGGACAAGATGTGCCACATAACAAAGATGATGGATTTCACATGGAACACCACTTCAAAGACCCATTAATTATAGCTCCCAGGACCTACAATGAACATTAGAGTATGCACAATATAACCTACAACAATGAGAGGTAAGAAGGGTAATAAGACGAGTCAAGGATGGATAGATGCATCATGGAACTGATTCTATTACTCCAAAACCTTTACATGGCTACATTGTTAGTGGACAAGGGACAAGAAATTTCCATTACATGAGCCATGAGAGGAGGCTTAGATTTTGCATTTTGGATCCAACCCTTAAGGAAGAAAGATAGATGGGGGAAGGAGAGTAAGGATGAACAACTAGCTCCAAGTCCCATTGAAGAGGAGTTAGATGGGAGAGATCAAACTTTTGCAAGATTCCTGAGGCCACTTAATGAATGAAAGCATGAGGATTAAATAGTCATTTTAAAGCTTTCAATTAAAGGGATTGATTGTGATTCATGAACCCATGATGGAAGAGGACGAATACAGTTTCAAAGGCTCCAACTGTGGAGCAGGCCATAGAAGAACCTTCATTTCTTCCTCCCACTTCATCCCCTTCAAGATTTGAGGTTGAACAAGAGTTTGATCTTGCAAAATTCATGTTTGAGGATGAAAGTAACCATGGTGTAATGAAATTACTTGTATAATTCAGATCATGAGCATAAATATAACACCAAATAACACAATATTCCGGAATAAGGATCTCAATATGCAATTAGAATAGCTTTGTCACTTCGAGGGGGCAACCTCCAAACATACAATAATACTCAAATGCTCAAATTTTCATAGACTACTACCTACTAACGTCTATATATACTATTCCTATGCTATGGCCAACACCAAGGCCGACCCAGTAATGAAAATATAACATATATGAAAGAGATACATAATGATAAGAAGTTATGATAGCCACAAGTCGGCTATATACATCCAATTTAAGATATATGATTAAGGGCATAGCATGCCCCTCCCCTTTGAAGCAACATTGTCCCTAATGTTGAGAAGATCTGGATGCTGCTGTAGGAAATTTGCATCCTCCCAAGTTGCGTCTTCATTGTCTAGATTGTTCCACTTGATCAAATACTCAGTGATGACCCTTGTCCTCAACCACTTAGTGCATGTCTGAAGGATGCATTCTGGTTCCAGGATGATTCTACCCTCTTCATTAAGCTCAGGTAACACTGTCTGGGTTGATATTGTCTGTCCAATTACCTTCTTTAGGCAAGATACATGGAAGAATGGATGAATTCCAGTAGCCGGAGGAAGTTCCAGTTTGTATGCTACATTGCCAATCTTTTGTAACACTTAATACGGACCATAATACTTAGGTGAAAGCTTGTTATCCTTTTTGTGTTGTTTTAAGGACATTTGCTTATATGGTTGTAAACGCACAAAAACCTAGTCACCGACTTCAAAATGTCTTTCACTACGATGTTGGTCTACCTGCTGCTTCATGTGGTTTTGTGACATGGCCAAATTCTCCCTGAGACTAGAAAGCACCTCTTGGTGGTGTTGAATATGTTCTTCAACTTCTCAAACCTTTGGCTAGAATCTCAAAGATGAAGCGATAGATGGTGGATGGTACCCATATAATGCTAAGAAAGGAGACATTTTAGATGAAGTATGAAAGGAGGTGTTATACCACCATTCTGCCAGCAGTAACCACTGGACCCATCTCGCTTGCTTATTTGATTTAAAACAATGAAGATATCCCTCCAAGCACTTGTTTACCACCTCTATTTGCCCATCAAACTGGGGATGATAAGAGGAACTATAAGCTAGTTGTGTGTCGAAGCATGAGAACAAGTCAATCAAAAAATTACTAGTAAAGATAGGGTCTCGATCACTTACTATAATCTTTGGTGTCCCATGTAGCTTCTGAATTGTATCCTTGAAGGCCATTGCTACTGTACTCGCAGCAAATAGATGTGATAAAGCACAAAAATGGGCATATTTGGTGAGTCTATCCACCACCACCATGATTACATTTTTACCTTCTGATTTAGGAAATCCTATGATGAAGTCCATAGACACCTCTTCCCACCTCTAGCTAGGAATAGATAGAGGTTGTAAAAGACCTGGAGACTTAATTGTTTCACCCTTATTTTGCTAACAAACCATGCATTCTGCCACAAATTTTTGGACATCTCCTTTTAGCCCTTCCTAGAAAAAATCATGCTTGATTCGATGATAAATATTTAAGAAGCCAGAATGACCCCTTACTGGAGAAGTATGGAGCTCAAAGAGAACCCTATTTTTAAGGATTGAATTCTTACATGGATATAATTTATCTTTATACCATAAAACATCTCCTTTCCATAAAAAATTTATGACATGTTTAGATCTTGTTGGAGACTCTGAATGAAATTTTGTGTACCTGGGTTATTTTTTCATTCACACCTTACATCCTCTAACCAATCCTCCTGTAATACAGATATGGCACACAACAATGCCTGGGCAGATTCATCCTTCTGAGATAAAGCATCAGCAACTACATTCTCTTTCCCTTTCTTGTATATTATCTCAAAATCATACCCCAACATTTTTGAGACCCATTTTTATTGTTCTTCCGATGATAAACTTTTCTCTAAGAAGTATTTCAAACTATCATGATTTTTCTTTACTTTGAAATGTCGTCCCATTAGATATGGTCTCCATTGTTTCACTGCATGAAGTATTGCTAACATTTTTTTCTCATAAACTGGTTTAGAGATATTCTTACATTTGAATTGGTGGCTCTCGAAGGCAATGGGTAACCCTTCATGCATGAGTACTACCCCCATACCATACCCTGAAGCATCACATTCAACAATGAATGTTTTTCAAAAATTTGGGGTGGCTAGAACTGAATTGGTGCAAATGGCCTCCTTCAACTTCTCAAAGGCCATAGTAGCTTGCTCGTTCCAATGGAAAGAGTCCTTCTTAAATAAATATGTGAGTGGTGCTGCGATGCTGCCATAATTCCTTACAAATCTACGATAATAACCTATAAGCCCCAAAAATCGTCAGAGATTTTTTAGGTTTTTGGGAACCTTCCATTCAAGCATGGATTTTATCTTGTTAGGATCCACTTTAACACCTTCATAAGAGACAATATTACCTAGATATTCAACCTCCTTGACACCAAAAGAACACTTCGAAAGCTTTGCATAAAGTTGATGTTGTTCAAGAGTTTCAAACACCTTATTTACATGATGCAGGTGTTCCTCCCATGTTTTTCTATAGATTAATATATCATCAAAGAACACTAAAACAAACTTTTGAAGAAATGGATTAAAGATGGAATTCATCAAGATTTGAAATGTAGAGGGTGCATTTTTTAGTCCAAAAGGAATTAGCAAGAACTCATAATGTCCTTCCATGTGTCCTGAAGGGCTTTCCAGGATGATATTCCGACCTTACTCATATGAATATTGGGGTGGGGTAAAAGTAACATGGTCAAACACACTCCCTTGGAGGATTTGGATTGGTTCAAAAAGGAAAAATATGATTTGGATGAAATCCTAGCCCCGGTCTTAGTAAGGACCAAGATCTGGTTTGATAAGAAAGTCCATGAGCTTAGGAGGCACTCAGGGGAATCCTCCTCCAAGGATGCTTCAACACCAAGGAAGGAAGCATTGACACTCGGATTGGAAGCACCTGTACAGACCCCTCCAGCCTCGTCAACTCAAGGACCTACAGTCTCCACTCCTTCCTCATCCACCCAGGTATATCAAAAGAAAGTCAGAGAAGTCAAGAAGGAGCCTGTGGAGGAAGATCCCCTAAAGAAGCATACTAAGTTGTCCTTAGGTCCAGAGAATATCATAGTTCTCAGTGAAAGAGAAGAGAGTGAAGTACCTGTATCTACAAGCGCTCCAGAAGCCCCCATGAATAAAGAAAAAGAGGTCCAAAGCACTGAACTTCCACATGCCAATGACCCCTCTGTATCAGAAGCCACAAGCACCCCACTTATATCTCAATTAGAGGCAATAGAAGTACAAACCATGGGTACCATGAGTTCTCTATCTCATGGCCCTCTTGCCCCACCTTCTTCTTCCTCTTCCTCTTTTGCCTGGGTGTAGCCTCTTGTTGACAGTAGGAAGAGAAAGTCTTCCTCTCGGATCTCAGGACCAAATTTTGATGCTATGGCGGCCTTGTTAGGCACTACTCCTCCTACTCACGCCAAAAAATCAAGAACTACCTCCAGGATAGTGTCTGATGCTCAGGGCCAACAATTCCTGGAGATAGCCAAGCCTAAGTTAGAAAAACCTGAGCAGGATTTGCAGGCATCTGAGCTTGAACTCTCAAGAATTCCCATGGGAGAATCTACCCCTGAAGGTGAGATCCACAATCTTCAGGAAACAATCACTAGAGTCATTGGGAGGGTAGAGAAAGGGAAACAAACCATAGAGCAGTTGGAGGAGCACGCCCAGATTCTCACAGGTTTTATTAAGTCACTGTTATCTAAAGATAAAGTTCTAGACCCTACCCCATTGACTACTCTTCCACCACCTGTAATTCTGAGTCAAGCTGAAGTGCAGAGTATCAAGGATATGCACAAGTATTTTGTCTATGGAAGGGCTATGGAGGCCATGGTGGATGATATGCTTGTTGCAGGATTGAACTTCATCGATGAATCTTTCAAACTCCATGGAAAAGGTGAGTAATTTGCAACAGAAGCTCTCTTCCACTATTGGCAGCATTGATAAAGAGCTTAAAATTTGAAGCAGTTGCATAGTAGACCTTCACCTCATGGGACAAACAGATGAAAATATTTTGATGGCAAGCAAGGTCTTCGATGATGCAAAGGATAATTTGTCAAAGTCCTGGGTCTATAGCGTGGAATGGAAAATCAAGGTCTGGAGGAGGCTTTGGGAGAATTGAAGAATAGCTGGCAGAAGGGTGAGGCCTTCAAAACACTAGTTGGTATCTGCTTTCAAAGATATACATTGTCATCTTCATGATGAGACTTCTGGTGTGCCTCTCTCCTTACAAGAAATCAAAGCTCAATTCAGAGCTTTTGTCAAAGGTGATCTGTTCAAGGAAAGTTC
The DNA here is from genome assembly GCA_019776745.2 of Taxus chinensis. Lineage (NCBI taxonomy): Eukaryota > Viridiplantae > Streptophyta > Pinopsida > Cupressales > Taxaceae > Taxus > Taxus chinensis. The sequence continues at coordinate 223,033,341 of CM034157.1, forward strand.
CATTTCTAAGGAAAAGATGAAGGAGATCTGCTCTCTTCAATCTGCTATAGAGGAAGCAAATAAAGACTATCATACTCATTTCGAATTCGAAAAAGAGATGGAGAAATGTCTCGGATTTTGGACTCAGTCCACCAGCCAACACGTCAGTTCCACATGGCAGAGACATAGCAAAGGCATTGAAAAGATTCAGACAACGGATCCTTAAAGTCAGTGGGTCCCTCCCAATCATGAACGCTTGTCTTCTTCTCCTGATTCTTCTCTCTTCTTCCTTTCTTCATCATGAATTTATTGTAATTAGTTGGGTATTGCGGTTAGCAGCCCTTTAACTAATCATTAGTTAAAAGAAGTAGTTACCAAGAGTAACTAATTTGTAAACTATATAATGGCCTCTCCTCGCCATTTTGCAAGGAGGAGGAACTTGGCTTATTTTTGAAAGTGTAAACAAATCATAAAGAAATCAATACAGAAGGATTTTTCATTCTTTTTCTATCTGGTTTCCTTTATTCTCAAGCTATTCATTTAATCTTGTTAGATCATTTGTCTGTATTATGCTGAGAAGCTTTGTATTCTTGCAGATGTTATTTATAGAACTTTGTGTCTTTTCAAATTTCATCTTATTAATGTGATACAAATGATCTTATTCCAATTCGTTGTACCCTCGCATGCATAAGGAATTACTCTGTCATCTATAATTTTGAATGGTGCCTTTCTGCTCATTCTCGCATTTTCATTCCTCAGTCCTTTTGTGATTGATGATCCTTTTAGAAAACACTTTCATGTAATATCCAAGTTCCGTAAGTAAAATCATGCTTTGTATATTTGTAAATAGGTTCGTTTCTGAATAAGGGAACCTCTCCCATTAAAGAGGAGGGACTTCTTGTCCCCTGACTGTTGCTCTTCTTAAAGTTCCTTTTGACGACCAACAAGTTACCTTTTTAATTTTTGCATAAGGCCTTTAACATCGTGTGAATCCTGTACGAAAATGATTGGAAACAGTATTCGGGCTCATTTCCACAGCTGTTGACTTTTCCACTTGAGGTTGGACAAAATGGGAATGCCATTTTGAATTTTTTTCTTTCAACCTTACCCTTTGAATTTTGGAGTTGACACGTGGCACATGATTCTAATGTCCCCATTGAAATCACACTTCAATTCTGCTCATTTTGACCTTTTTTGAATGTTTGTGAAAATTTTTACTTTTTTCCCCGCGGGCCCGCACCTCCAATTTTGATCCCTCGCCATGTGTCTCCTTGTGATTTGCTAGCGGGCTAGCAGCTTCAAATTTTGATTTTGAGTCTTTTTGACCAAAAGGTAAAATTTTCCTTTTTCACGTCCCACCATGGGCTTGCCAACCCGCGGACTTGCCCTCTACATGTTGACCTTAGCTCCAAACATTTTCTAGCTTATTTCACTAGCATTGGCCATGCTCCAAAATTTGAACCCTTAGGCCTTTTTGACCATAGCCCAGTAAGGGGAAATTTTACATTTTTCCCTCCGTGGGCCCGCTGAATTGCTCTTTCCTAACTATTCTGCCACATGTCCTCCTCTGATTGGAGTTAGAACTAAAACCTATTTTGAAAAATCTTAGAGAATTAGAGCTAAAAAACTCTAAATCCCCCCAGCCCGCTCGTCTGCCTTTGACTCATCTTTTATGGTTACACGTGTCCACTCCTGAATTGGCTGCAAGGCTTCGGGACCAATTTTTGACTTTTAAAATCACTCAAAACCTTTGCAAATGGCACCAAAGCACTCTAAAACCACCTTAAAGGAATCTGACCACTACTCCACAATCCCCCTGATGAAATCAGAACATGCCAGAGATGGGTTTTAGGTAAATTGGACCCTTGAAATGGGTCCCTCAGGTATCCCTAAAAATGCCCCATTTGTCCACCTAACAGGTGAAAAATGAAAAGTATACAACACTTCCCCACCACACTCCTTGGCCAATTAAAGAAGCCGCCACGTACCCTCTGAATTCTCAGAAATTTCAATATTGACATAACTTTCTAACCGAATCATGCCCATCTGACTGTAATTGTTTCATAGTAAATATTCTAAGCTTGTTAGGGATCCAAATTTGATTATTTTACATCTGTTGGGTGATGGATTTTTAGCACAAATGATGATTCACAAATGGAAAAAGGATGTGTTACACATTATACAACCGTTGGCCATGGGTTTTTAATGAAAAGGAAATTAAGCACAAATCACCCATGGCTAAATTTTAACACTCCACGGTTGGGAATGCTAGTTCATAAATGCTTTAAATTGGCAAGCCCATGGACTATTTTAAAAATTTAGGGCATGTTCATATGCAAACTTGGAGTTTTCTCATTCAAAAGGGTTGAAGAAGTTTGTGAGCATTTTTAAATCATTCAACTGGAGGATTTTGTGAAATACAGACCATAAATTCTAAAGGGTAAAACGTTTTTGAGCAAAGTACTCAAGATTTGAAAATTTTTAGGGCAACATGGTGATTATTTGTTCATTCAAAAACTTGCACCCAACAAGTCTGTAATCCCACTTGCTAATCAAAGTTTAAATTAGCCTAAACCCTAGTGATACAAATACCTAAACTATTAAGCTTACACTTTTTACATGTTTATCCTAATCTAATCTAAAAGTACCTTTTACAGATTTATTCCCACATAAACCCCTTAAGTCCAATCTTCCAAAGTTTAAATGCGATATTTCTGAATATTATCCACCTTTACATGGCTGATAAGAGTACCCATTCAAAGACACAAATCATAAGTAAAAAGAATCATCAAACCAAGCCTACCAGAAAGCTTTAGGATCTCATTTGTTTTGCTTTAAGCCACACTTTAGACTATTTGATCTTTAGTTTACTTCTATCCATTGTTGAGCTAACACCTCCATCCAACATCCTTAAACTAATTATCTTTACCCAGTAATATGGAGAGAAAAATTGGCCTTGAATCCAACCCTTGTTTAATGGGGAGACTCCATTCTTGAAAGCTTGAAAAGGGAATGTTACTTACCCACTAATCACCCCTTTGATTGCTAAGTTGATCTAAATTGACTTCAATTTCTTATTAAGTGACAATCTAAATAATGGAATTTTCAGATTAGACTTGCGACCTTATATATGATAGGTTTTGATGTTTTTGTTCAAAGTTATGATGCATGTATTTAAAAAAATATTAACCCTTATGTTTAGCTCTTATCTCATGGTGCACTTGACATGAGTTAGAAATTATTTGAGGTTCTTTAGCCTCATTCCATAGCTTTTGCAATTTTCCATTGCATTGTAGACACCAAATATGCTTACACTTATAATTTCATCCAATTCTGACCATGATTGATGACACTTCGTTAATAAATCCTTCTACACTCCATTCTCAAATGCCCATTTACCGACACCTTCTTGGTTGTATTCTTCCTAGATAATCAACTTATTTGGCTAATATCTCTGATTATTAGATCTAAACATTCCTCCTTTCAACCATTCAGAACCTCCCTAGTTCTCTCTAGACCACTTTTATTGGCTTTGTAGGCTATCTTTCAGTCAAAATTGGTTATCTAGACCCCTCCCAACTCTCAATGAGTCTCTAATCACTTGCTAATCAAAGTTGAACTAGCCTAAACCCTAATTAACTAGCCTAAACCAAGCTTAACTAAGCCTAAATCATGTTTATCCTAATCTAATCTAAAAGTGCTTTTTGAGACTTTAGTCCCACATGCACCCAAATTTAAATTCTCCCAAACCAAAAACTATAAATACAAGGCTAAGCCTACCCTCACAAATTTACAACCTTGTGGTCAACACACAACTTTGACATAACAAATATCTCACCACATTTGGAGATATATGGCTTAAGACCTCATTTGCATTAGCTCAAGCTAATAAGGCATTTGATCTTGGCTATCCTCCATTGAAACACAAGACATCTTGCACCCATAACTTCATAGTAGGTTAGTAGGAGGAATATCTAACTTGGTCTTGTAGCCATTTTTGAGAGACCTTTCACCTCCATTGAAGCTGGAAAAAACTTCTGGGAACTAATTTGATTGCTCATAGTTTAACTAGGTTCAATATTATGTTTTAAGTAATCATAGATGTAGTTAGAGATAAAATGTTTAGTTTTTAGTTTTCTCTTCATTATTGCCATAGAAGTTATCTTGTTTAGCTTACTCATCTCTTGATGATGGATGAGTTATCAAAGCTTTGAGGTTATTTATCCTCATTCCATAGCTTTTGCAACTTTCCATTGCATACATCTTACATTTGCGGTCGATAAGCTCACATGATATTTATAAGAAAATAATACATATGGGGTTTTCATACTACATTGTGACACAAGTGACATGCAACTCCTTATACAACCAATGACCATTGTAGAAGAGATCTAGAAATATTCTTTACAATAATTATCACAATACTTCAACAGTCCTCAAAGATTCAAAATGAAGAATGGAAACATATGATATGCATAATCATGTGTCAAAAAATTACATGAAATATTGTTATTAGACTACCTTTCAATTACAACATAAGCCATCTCATAAGATTGTTCGTGTGCTATGGGACTGAATACATGTATAAAAATCCTTGCGTAAGGGGAATATCATAAGCTATTGTCCTTAATTGTCATCATTCTACCCTTGGAGGCAAAAGGTGTAATCATCTCCGGTCGAAGCTCAAAATCTCATCATTGAGAGGGAATCCCAAATTTTTAAGTCCTTGTAAGTGACCACATAAGGGGAACCACATATGCATCCACAGAGTGTAATTAAACATACGGAGACAAAAATGTCTAGGATGTCAAACTATTTGATATAATTCAATGTTGATTAAGCATATGAAGTTCAAGGGAATATAGAGATGCTAGAGTCGGATGCAAGTTTCCTAATCTCTAAGCATACAGGAGGAGATCAGTAGAGGTTCCAATTTTTGCAACCTGCATCAATTGTCGAACCCATAATGGTTCACCATTTATATCAATGTGAAAATGCACACTGATGATTAGAATTTCCCTGAATACATGACTATGCAATAATTAGATCAAGAGTTTTGGACCAAACATACAATATTGACATACCCAATAATTCATCAATAATTGTATAACTTATGTAACCATTTGGAAGGCTCTCTGCACATCCAGTTCCCCACCTCTAAATTATGAAGTGTTTCACCTAGATGTACGGGTGGAATCGTTTTTAAAATTGAGATATAGGGTAATGGGCATAGGAGGAATACCTATTCAAATGTTGGTTGATAGGTTGTTGTGTGCGTATGACTTCCTAAATCCATAGCTGATCATGAGAGCTTCCTTTTGGCTAGGAGGAACTACCTGAAATGAAACACAAGACCACCAGAATAAAAGTTAAACAATATTGTAGTGAACTGCCTAGCGTGTGCTAGATCTGGGAAGTGTGATACTTCCTAGACGACATGTCAATCCACTGTTTTAAACAATTTAATGGGGTAACAAAGTAAATCCTATTGTAGTTTAAAATGATTTAGGTATCTCACTTAAAACACAAATAAGAAAGATCAAATCTAATAGGCTAAGGTTCGAATGAGATCTGAAGGTCAAATAACTGGTTCATGGATCTGTGCATCTGATTTCAGAGGTGGGTAGATCACAAGTGAATGAGGGTGAGATGAAATTAGGTGGTAGGTAAACTGTTCTGAGGCTGTTTTGGAAAATATAGAGATCGATGTCCTAGTCAAGGGTGACCGACGGCAGTTGGGTGTAACCGGCGTCAGTTACTGACCGAGTATCTGGGAATCACAGAATGAGCTTTTGGTCTCCTTTGTGATTGCACAAAGGACTTAGGTTGGTCAACATGAGGTATTGGGTGATTGGAGTAGGATTTCCAATGAGGTTTTAATGGGTATATGGAGGTTAAAATGTATGGATGGAGGTCAATTGGGTGGCTGAAACAAAGGATGATAAAAATACATGATGAAATGAAATAAACCAGGAAGTAGAAATGTTATACTTACTTGGATTCTAGTCCTGAATGCCTGTGAGTGAAGATGGAGGTGTTGATGAGAGGTTTGAATGCTTGCATCTGATCACTAACTGTTAGGAAATCTTCATAGGCAATTGCTCTCCATGTACACTCCTTGCATACAAAAGTGTTAGATCAGATCATTGCTGGGATGGCTGTGCAGGAGAAAATGCTCAATCATCCTTCCTTGCATGCAGTTCTCACTGGAATTCACTCTTTGTTCTCTAAGATGTGAAATTCTTAAAGCATCTTCAAAGTCTTCCAACACTTTTCCAACCTTGAAATAAGGTTTTTTTAGGGTTAAAAGTGGTGACCGACGGCGGTCCGGCTTTGGCGATGGTTAGGGGTAACCGACATTGGTCAAGGCGGGATTTCCTAGGTTTACTAAACTAGGGAGATCCTCTTGATTTCCTGGGATCTTGTGTCGTTACCCATGGATTAGACTGGGAGATTTTTGTAAGCATGCGGGGAATGTGGTTAGAGGGAATGTAGGAATTGATTTTTAGGGTTTGGGTAAGTCTTAGTTAGTTATGGCAACTTACTAAGAATAGGTCTTAGGTTGAGGGTGGCTTGATTGAGGTGTCTAGGTGAACTGTATGTGTGGATATTATCTAAATTAGGATATTTAAATAATAAATATAGTGAGGATAATAATTAATTTAATTAAATTAATCAAATTAGTGGGGTGAAGGGGGCCATGGCTAGGTAAATGTAATGAAGGGTGTTTATTTGATCAAGGGACCAAAGGGGAGTGTGACCATTACAAGTGTCTACATTTTGACCCAATACAAGGTATTGGTAAGCAACCTGACAAAAATAAGATGTGGTTGTCCCATGTGTGGGGCAAGGTGATCCCTCTCAAACTAAAACTCCAACGATGCATGTCGAAGGAAAATCAATGAATGGTTTGATATATCCCAAATATAAATGTGACAAAGGAGGAAAGTGGGTAACACCCAGGGAAAAAGGAAAGGTCTACTCAAGTAATCTAGGGTAATTGGGTCATTTGGTCAAAGTTAAGTAACAGTCAAACACAGTCACAATCAAATATAACTATTAAGCATGACCTACCATGTTGAAGAGCAGGAAAAGTTATCTACATTTTTAAGGTAATGATAGGTTTATTTAAACAAGGTTGAAGTGAATTGGTATCCAAGGTATAGGACTTTATGGATCAGGAAACATAATGACATCTAGGTTAGGTACAAGAATAATTTTAGGTGTGTTTTGGTACACCAAAGGTATTTTCAGAGATAAACGCCTCACTCTCTTAAGAGGCAATGGAGGTCATTAGGTCAATTAACATAGGTAATTGTCGCAAGGTATAGCAAACAATGGGATCAAAGGTCACTAGCGATGTTCCAAGTCCTAAAGAATATAGGTCATTGAATGGGTCCTAAGGCTTTCAGGTTTGGGTAAAATTGTGATGTCCCCAAAGGAGGTTTTTATGTAAATGATGAGGTCATAAGGTCAGGGGGGAAGGTCATTGGTTAACATTAGGGTGAGGGAAATGAAAAGTTAGTCCTTTCATACTTAGTCTCTGACTTTATTGTAGGGCTAATGTTGAAGAGAGGGTGACTGATGCCAATTTTTAGGTTTAACTGATTGCATGGGGTAATCAAATCATTATAGGAAGCATGTGATTGTATGCCGGTTAAAGTAAAATGTGACATGTCGGTTAGGTCAGGTTCCTGGGATTATAAAAATCTTAAAAAATCCATAATTTTTATTAATCATTTGTCTTCTTGTACAATTATCGAGAAAATGACAAAGAGAGAGAGAAAACTTATTGAAAAGTCTTTCCCTAAATGGAGAATATTAGTTGGTGAGCTGATTTGTTTTATGTCATTGATTGGCAGTGTTGAGAGTAGGTCCACAGGATCAGTGTGTATGGATTTGATTGGTTGGAGGGTTAGCTTGATTTGGTGATTCCCACAGGCTGGAGAGGGATCAGGGTGGGCCACCAATCACACAGAAGCCAGACACTGCCACCATTTGATCCAACGTGTAGCATGATTTGAGGTGATAACTAACTTCATTTGTAGTATTTTAGATTAGGTGATTGGTCTAAAATCAGGGTTTAGTTGTTCTTTTTGTTGCAAGTTGGGTGGAGGGAAAAATAAAATTTGGAAATGGGAGGGTAGAATTATTAATAAACTAGGAGCGGGGGAGAGAGTAAGTGGGCGAATAGGGGAGTGGATGGGGTCACTCTAATCATGTAGTTGCAGTTCATCCAATTTAGGTTTACCTACAATTAAAGACATGTAAAAGAGTGGGGTTTTTTAGCATTGCTTACTTTGGGAAGTGACGTAGGATTCCTGCCAACTTTCCCGATAGCACATGTGACTATACAATCAGAGCTGTGGCGTAATGGGCTTCAGTTCTGTAATAGGTTGTGTCACCAAATAGGTGACCTTTGAAGATTCTTCATTCTAACTACATATTCATGTAGGATGATCCATCTCTTTAGAATAAATAGGTGTTATTTTTATTTTAAAGGGTAAAATTCCTTTGTTAAAAATCTACTCAAGGGGATATTAAATGGGATATTTGATAGTGGTTGGGCACAAAGGCACCACATAATGGGTGTCCGAGGTTATGAAGGAAGATTTTAGATGAGATTTTTGCACCACAGACCTAATGATGTGGTGATTTATGGGTCATTCCGGTAGATTAATGTTGAGTTTAATTGGATGCAGGGTGAGATATCAATTGACTGGATGAATCCAAAATTCTACTTAATTATGTAGATTTATTGATATCTAGGATGCATACTTGCTGATGACTGGAGATGGAACTTCCTATCTCACATGGAGGACAGTTTCTGAGACCTTGTGTGCATCTACCAACATGAATTTGGAGCCCATTTAAATGGTATGAGATACGGCTTGGTTAATGAGATGGGATTCATCAAACCAATCAGGGTATACCTAAGGCTTGGCTTGGGTGAGAGGACACATTTCTTGGACATTAGGTCTTTGGTGTTTACTATTAATACCATATTAAATGGAATAACAGTACCCATAAAGGAATAAAGTAATCCAGGCATAGTATTCTTGGTGGATGCTTGATGCATGGATTCTGGGATTCTACTTCTTATATTACATTATTTTGAAAGTGGTGGGTACCTTTTTCAATTATCCGAGGCTAGTAGCAGTCTCAAGCTGGGGGTAATGTTTGAAGATCTAGAAATGTGGATATTTTCCCATCACAATATTTCAATTAGAGATGGACACCCAATAGGGGTATTCAGTTCCTATGTGGTTCTCTAATATCCCTCATTATAATTTTGGCTGGTACAAATTGTCATTGGTTAGAACTTGGATAATTTATCACTGAAACATCTTGCAAGATAGTTACATTAGGTGCATGCATGTAAAGTAAGGCTCAAATATTTAATTATTCCCACTGTTGTTACTGCTGTAGCCCATAGCCAGAGTGGACACCCCTTTGGCCCAGATGACTTCATAGATGGAGGCCCAGATGAGCTTCTATTTGCTTGGGTATTACAGGACTACTTTCCCCAGAATGGCCATCAGCAATTGTGGACTAGTTTAATTGGATCAATGAAACATAGAATGGAGGGCCCATATCAGGCATAGGGGTAGGGGTTGTCCTCCATGGATCCACCTTCAATTATGAGGAACATTTTTGGTACCTTCTCTTCATATAGGCACTTGCTGAGGACATTTGTCCAATTTTTCTTAGAAGATAGGTAGTAGGTTTCTTTGGCCTATGGATGGCCACCACAAATTCTACCACATATATAGGTTGTACATTTTTTTTCTTCATATGATACCAAGATGCAGTTGAATGGGGATGAAACATCTCTTTCTGCCCCTTCCTATAGAGAGTACAGGGCACAACAGCTAGCATTTGAGAGAGGAAGATCTTCGTATGTCCATGCATGTTTGGAACTACATTTTTCTTGCTACACCTTGGGGAAGATGGGATTAGGGATCAGGCCAAGCGAATGACTACCATTCACTAAGAGACCAACTACCATTGTGTTGCACTGCACATTCTGGACATTACTTGATTCATGCCACCACCTAGCTTGCCAATGGGTCAGGTAGTCTCATTTGAGTTACATTTTGCTGAGATGTTCCTTATTGTTGGCTTGTTTCTTGACTCACCTCAAGGAGGCTAAGGGGTAGGCGATACCGATTGATTCAAGGATAGTTAAAGCACATAGACTGGAGGGTGTGGGGTTCATGGCTCTTGATTTTTGACAGAGTTTTTCATATTCTTGAGCCATATTATATACCGGCCTATCACACTAAGGCTTGAGATTAGATTACCATTGGGTTTATAGGGTTGAACATCACATATTGGTAGGAGGCCTGCTAAAGATTTGCAGTGAGGATTAGGTGGCCTATTGGGTTGATATGGTTGAGCACCTATACACAGGCTAATATGGTTACCTATTAGGCTGAGCTTTTGCTATTGTTTATTATTATTAATTGTATTTGAGACCTAGCCTCTTGAGTGATCAACACAGACTCATTTTAATATTGAGTAATTGTTTCATGTATTCTTAAGCTCATTTGTTTGAGGCACTTGAGACATGATGAAGTAGAAGTCTCATGCTCATGATTTCTGGATAGTGGGAATATGAGCTACAGTAGGCACTTGGCTAGTGCTTATATGATGAGATTCTAAGTTTGGAGACAAGGATTTGTTGGGAGGTTCTGAGGAGCTAGCTTACCATTGAATTAAACAATTGTTCGGTGATGGCAATGCTATGGCAAAAGGTATAGTTGCAGGCTCCCATCGATGGTGAATTACATAGAAATATCAGGCATGGATCGAGTCAGAATCGTATAAAGCACCTTCAGCTATTGGCCTTACTGCTTTTTGAATATCTAGACCAAGTCCTTTGATCGAGTTTAACTTGAAGTTATCAGTTGTGATCTCATTGGATCTCTTGATGAGTATCATGATGATAGTATGACAAGTGTCTTCCTTTTCTTATAATATATGACTGTTCATGGTAGAGCTATACATAATTGATTCCAATTTTGAATGTTGTGACTCGGCTTCTACACCAAGGCTTCTAAGCAACATTGCAATGATTTCCCTTTAAATGAAGTGCTGACAATTTTTAGAACAATGCATCTCAACAAAACTAATTAGCAAAAACATTAGCAATGTCTTTAACATGATCACCAAGAGTGGTCTAATGTTTCTCCATGAAAGATGAATGTTCTTCAAAGCTGTTAGAGAACTGGCTATTTTGCTGCATTGACCTCCAAGTGGGCCCCACTACTTAGAGTTGAAGTACCTACATAGTCCCAGGGTTTTTCAGGCATGATGTGAGTTCTCCCATAACCCTAGGGTTTAAAAATATGAGTGAGTTAAGGTCATGAGTTAGTCAGGTTTTAGGCATGTTGATTGAGTTCTATTTGGTGTTAGATGGAGACCTTTGTTATAGGGAAAATGGTTAGGTCTATGTCTTTTATGGGGAGAATATACCCCAAAGAAACTCAAGGACCAAGTCTTGTCTAAGGTAATCAAAATGCTAATGAAGGTAAATTCTTATAAGAGGAGGTCAAGAAAGCCACCTTACTACTAAAACCAATTGATTTTCTCTTTTGGGGTCACCAGAGGAGGTGTAGATGAACATCTTTTCAACTCGAAAGACAACAAAAGCACATGATCGAATTGTTTCAAGGGTGAAAATTGTCACATGATCACTCAAATAATGGTTCACCAAGGGGTGGGCCAAAACTGTTGTTGCAAATCGGCAGCACCCCTGGATGCAGATCAAGCTTCTAGGTTGATCACTCTGGACATCCAGTGTGATTGCACAACATTGAATCCTCTCCCCAAGTGTGGGACTTGTGAAAATGGGAGAGGAATCTCCAGATTAGAGGTTGGTTCCTCAACTCCTCTGATTAGATATATCACTTACAAGTTGTAGAGGTTTAAATCCCTAGTTCCTACTCTAAATTCCAAGGGGACAAAGATAGGGAATGCAAGAAAAATGAAACTAATGCTAATGGTGGTGATGCACCAAAGGAGTAGCAAACACCTAATACTGCAATACATACACAAATCCACAAGAAAACACAACACAAAGCATGCATAAACTACTCAAGATGTAATGAAAGATCAGGAAATAATGGTAGATATATGAAAGGATTGAGGGATTTTAATCACAAAGCATACATTATCATTCCAGATCAAATACAATGCATTACAGTGACCAAGAACACAAAAGGGGTGCTGTATTGTCATGGAAAGGTAAAAAATTTCCAAAAATTCTGCCAAAAGGGAAGAAAAAGGAAAGTTGCAGTGCTGAAAAGTGTCTCCTTTTTTCAAAAATGAACCCATTCTGGCTTTTACAATGCAAGAAACGAGCCCAAGAGAGAGAAACACAGGAAAACATGGGAGAGGCTTAAACCACTCGAAGAAAAATGTAATAAAATGGCATGGACATCCTTACAGGTCCATTCCCAGACATTTTTCAGCATGATGGGAGAGAATGCGAGCCATTCTTCATTAAAAATGGTGGTTGAAATGTCATTTCTGTCCATGACCACGTGCCAGAGGTGTTTTTCAATTTTCTCTCTCCAAACTCCATCAAAATACAAAATTGACCCCAAAATATTTTAGAGAATTTCACCATCTTTCCATCAATATAAAGAACGTGAAAAACCAAGCTCTGGATTGAAAGATATGGGCCGTTTGAAATTTTAGGGCACAAAATAGGGCCAAAATGCATTGGCGGGCAAAAAATTTAAATTTTTTCCACTTTTTGGTCATTGGAAAATTTTCCAAAAATTCCCCACACTTCGCCATGTCAAGTGCCATGTGGCACATGATGATTGGGTGTAGGCCTTCTGTGCTTTGTTTCCCACCACTTTGGATTTTGGAAAATTTTCCAAAAATTCCCCACAAGCTCCCGATGATCTGAGGACACGTGGCGCAATGTGATTCACCGCAGGCCTTTCCTCCTAAATTTTCCATCGCTGTTTGACCATTTTTCCCCATTGGACACGTGGCAAAACCCCATTAGATGTGGGATTTTTCCCCTAAATTTTCCTTGTAGGCTTGTCTTGAGTTTTTAGCTGCCAGCAGACACGTGGCGAGATTCCATTGGCTCGCATTTGGGGGGACGGTTTTTCCTTTAAAAATTTCCTTTATTTTTTTTGGGAATTTTTTTAAAGTTTTCCCCTACCTTCCGCCATTCCGAGACATGCGGCAGCATCTCATTCGACACGGGCCCTGGTGCAAACATTTTTTCTTTTCCATTTGAAGCCTTTGGGAAAAAATCCCAATCTCCCCACGTGCTTTGCTGCTCCGACACCCGGGGACACGTGGCCTGAGATTTGATTGGCTTGCGGGCTTTGCGGGAAAAAAATTGACTTTTCACACTTGCAAAATATTTCACAAAAATTTTAACTTAAGCTCCGCGCTCCACTAGTCTGAGGCCATAAGACACGTGGCATAATACGGTTGGGCGTGGGTCTGTCCCGGAGATTTTTCCATAGTGCCAACACTTAGTTGTTTTTTCAAATTTTTCCCCCTTTAGACACGTGGCACAATCCAATTGGATGGCAGGCCCCCAGGGTGAAATACCCCTTTTGAAATTTTGCCAAATGCTTGGTAAAAAATCCAAGTTTTCCTCTGACCCCTGCCTCTTCCTTCAACACGTGGCACCATATTACTGGCTACGGGCCTTTCATGGGAAAATTTCCCACAAAAAATCCACCGAGCTATAACTTCAAAAATACATGGAGTTAGGGGGAAAACTTTACCTTTCTGGAAAGATGAGAAAAAGATCTATCCAATAGTGAACCATTTCCAAAAATGATTTTTGAGTGCTTAAAAAGCAAAAAATTATGACTGGGGCACAAAAGAGGGAAGAATGAAAGGAGTTAGCCACAAAATGAGCAAGGGGCACATTCTAGATAACAATTTTGGCGACTTAGAGGGGTCATCTTCCTGTTGGATTAAGTTACCAATTGCCTGAACATTCCATTGGGCATGGAGTCATCAAATTCTCTGTTTGGTACCCCAACTAACTAGAATACTGCAAGGAGGAAGATGGAGGGTATCATCACCTGATTGGAGCAAGGACTGCAAAACACATTTCCAGAACAACAAGCTTGTGCCAAAGCACTTAGGGAAAGCAAACTAACCTACAACAAAACAATGTGCACAAGCACTTAGAGGAATAATCTAACTAATATTTGTGAACTTCCCTCTAGAAGCAACGCTTGAGATGGATTCCATTGACTGGAATCTGAAGTTCTTCACCATCCAATGAATACAATTGGAAAGCATTGATGTCCTTACACTTTGTGACCATGTATGGGCCACTCCAAATGGCATAAAATTTTTAATTCCTTCCCAGTTTTGCTCTGTCTGCATCCCATTTTAACACTAGATATCCAACTTGGAAAGAGCTATCCTTGGCCTTCTTATCAAAGGTCTTCTTGATCAAAGCTTGATCCTTCTCCATTGCTTGGGATGCCTGATTTCTAACTTCTTGGAGCTCCATCAATTCTGCATATCTAACCTCCATGGGTCCAAACTCTAACAACTCCAACTGTTTCATGAGTTCCAATGTCGGCAACTCAAGTGACATGGGAAAAATTGCCTCTCTTCCATAAACAAGCTTGAATGGAGAGTTACCTGTAGATCTCTTGGGAGTTATCCTATCAGCCCATAAGGCTGATTTCAACTTAGTATGCCAAGACCTCTGATTTTCATCAAGAGTTCTCCTAATGATCCTTAACAAGTTCTTATTTGTAGATTCAGCCTGGCCATTACCCTGAGGGTAATAGTTTGATGAAGTACTTAGGTAGATCCCATTCTTGACAGCCCATTCAGTCACCTTGGATCCAATGAATGCCAATGCATTATTTGATATTATTGTAGCAGGTATGCCAAATCTGGTTGCTATTCTCTCATAGAAGTCTAGGATGCTAGATTCATTTGCTTCCTTGAGTGCTACTGCTTCAGTCCACTTGGTGAAGTAATCTGTGGCTGTTAAAATCCATTTGTGCCCTTGGCTTGAATTGGGATTAATGACTCCAATGAAGTCCAAACCCCATTGCATGAATGGCTGGTCAACTGAAATTGGATGTAATGGAAGGGCAACTAGCCTCTCTTTACCTGTGAAGAATGCACAATTCTTGCACCTCTTGATCCATGCATAACAATCACTGAAAATCTTGGGCCAATAATAGCCAGCCCTCATGATCTTTAGAGCTGTCACTCTTGGTACAAAATGACCACCAGCTGGTCCACCATGGAACTCTTCCAACACCTTATGAATATGATTTGTACTAATGCATCTTAGCAACACTCCATTCACATTCTTTCTTGAACAAAACACCATCAACAAGGGCATATGGGATAGCGTGCAATTTGAAGTGTCTTCTTTGGGTCTTGTTCATCTCTAGAGGGAATAGGCCTGTGCTTAGGAAGTGCATTATGTCTTGGGTCTAGCAAGGAGTGAGGACATCATCATTTTCCTCTTGAGTGCTACCCTTGCTCATGGCTGTCTTGCAATGTCAAAACAACCTCCTTCTCATTGCAAGCTTCCTTTTGTTTGCTCAAAATCAGCTACTCACACAATCCTTTTCCTCTGAACCAACTTGGTGACTTTGATCTCAATGTCATACTCCATGACACGAGTAATCCAACCTGCTCTTTTTTCATTCAGGTATTTGTTGAGGAGGAAGTCCTTAACTCCCACATGAGAAACCAGCAATTGAACCTTGTTGTTTGAGACTAAATGCTTGAATTTCTTCAAGCTCCTGATTACTGCAAGAACATGCTTCTCAATGAAGGAATACCTCACCTCATAGTCCTCCAGGATTTGGCTGAAGAAAGCAATTGGCTGCTCATCATTGTCTTTGTTCTACTGTACCAAAATGGCAGAAATAGTATCATCACCCCCAAATGCATAGAGGATGAAATCCTTGGAGAAATCTGGGTTAATGAGAGTTGGGGCTTGAGAGATGGCTTCTTTGATTGCTTCAAAACTTTCCTTTCCTTCTACTATCCATTTGAAAGCCATGCTTTTCTTTAACATCTTGGTGATAGGCTTGACTAGGGCTGCAAAATTTGGGACAAACCTCTGAACAAAATTTATTCTCCCCAAGAAACTTTGAAGGGCCTTCTTGTGGCTTGGCAATGGTAGTGCTCTTATGGCTTCAACTCTTTCTGGATCAATTTCTAATACTTCTTTGGAGACAATGTGGCCAAGGAGCTTTCCTTCATGTGCTAGAAAAATACACTTTTTAGGATTCAAGGATACTCCAAATCTTCTGCACCTTTGGAACACTTGCCTCAAATGAAAGAGATGGTCTGCTACATTTTTTGAAAAAACAGTGATATCATCAAGATATATCAGCACCATGTTGTTAATCAAATCCTTGAACACCATGTCCATTTCCCTTTCGAAAGTAGCTCCAGCATTGGACAACCCAAATGACATTTTCTTGTATGCATAAGTCCCCCATTTGGTTGTAAAGGATATCTTGAACTGATCTTCTTCTTTCACCATAATCTGATTCTACCCTGAATAGCCATCAAGTAATGAAAACCTCTCTGAGCTGGCAACAACTTGTAAAATCTTCTCCATGGAAGGAAGTGGATAATGATCCTTGAGAGATGCTCTATTCAAATCTCTAAAGTCAACACACAATCTGATTTCCCCACTCTTCTTTCTAACTGGAACCAAGTTGGCCACCCAACTAGAATGCTTGATAGGGGATATGATTCTTGAATCTATAAACTTATTCAATTCTTTTCTCATGAGAGGTTCCATGTGTGGATTGACTGGCCTTTGTTTTTTCCTGATAGGCTTAGTACTTGGATCCAATTCAATGGTGTGTTGAGCTAACTCGGGATTGAAACCTTTCAAATCTTCATAGCTCCAAGCAAACACATCAGGGAACTCTTGACAAAGTTGTATGAACTCATACCTTTCTTGTTCAGTTGTCACTTTACCAACTTGGAGTGATTTGCCTTCTTCCACCAAGATGGACACTGAATCTTCTCCCTTGACTTGAATGTTTGCTTTCTCCTTCCTAAACTGATCATTAGGATTGAAAATGGACTCCAAAGTAATAAGTCCCTTTGGTAGTTTGTTGGTTCTCAGCTGTACCACTTGGTCACCATACTGTTGTTCCAACTTTTCCTGATTTTTAGCTGAGAACTCAGCCTCTTCTTGCAAGAAATGGATGATTTGCTGATCATTCTCAAACACTTGCCAACTTACATTGTTATCTGGCACTGAAGGCCTCACAATCACATGGATGTTTGGTTGTACCTTGTCCTTTTGGATGCTTTCAACAACATCAAAGGCTGCTCCAACTGCTGCAAATCTTGTCAACAGCTTGGTTCTTTTTTCTAGGAATGGATTTGATGCTAAAGCCCTCAAAATCTTCAATGAGGTCCCACACCCTGTTCTTGTAGCACTTGAGTAGATCATTCTTGGCAGCATGGTTCCCCTTGACCTGGTTTACAATCAACTCACTATCACCAAAGACTTGCAAGTTCTTTATTCCTCTCTTTATTGACCAATGCAATCCCTTGCACCAAGGCTTCATATTCAGCAGTGTTATTGGAGCATGAAAACTGAAATCTAAAATCTGAATAATACTTCACTCCTTGAGGTGAAACAAGCATAGCTCCCCCTCCTACACCTTGTCTACTCCTTGATCCATCAAAAAAAAACTGCCATACCTCATTGTCATCCTTGTGGTTTGGCTTGGTGATGCTAGGAATAGGCTGATTTTCTTCATGTATGCAATAGACCCCTAGCTCAGATTCTTCTACTTCTTGATAAGGATCAAAAGCATGCACCTTGTTTTCCCATTCATCAAGAGTTAGATTTGGGATACTTCTAACCTTGGTGTCAGCTTCATCAGTGCTTGGATAATCTTCTTGATCAAATGCTGAACAATTGGTATTGATTTGACTTGGAGTGTAAGGCTCAATGTGAAAGTTTGCAATAGGTTCAGACCTGATTGTAGCTTTACTTCCATACCTTTTTCTGAACAACATGTGTGACCAATCAGCAGATAAATATCCTCCAATCTTGGCTGTGAAATCCCTTGACAAACATAGGGCAAAGAGTGGTGGAAGGTCTATTACTGATACATCTTGTAAAACAACAACGTTTGGACATGCATGCAAGGTAAGACTCAAGTTTTTTAATCACTCCAACTATTGTTACTACTGTCCCATCCAATTGCACCACCCCTTTGGATATGGTTTCATACTGAATTCCCTAACTGATCAGCTATTTTCTTGGGCATTACTGAGCTACTTGCCCCGGAATCTATCATGCAATTGTGCACTAATTGGTTTCTAATGATCAATGAAACATAGAATAGAGGGGGCTTCAACATTTTACCTTGCTGTCCTCCATGATTTCCCTTCAGGCTAGGCAGCATTTGTGAGCACCTTCTCTTGCATTTGGACTTGCTGATTTGAAGTTGGCCAGTCCTTCATGGTAGCTTGTAGCAAATCTCTCTGGCCTGGGATGGATAGGGATTCCCACATTGATATGTTTACATTTGTCTTCTTCATCTGATCAATGATACTGAATGGTGATGAAGTATCTCTTTGCTGTCCCTTGGTTTGCACATTCATTCCTTGCATATGGGCAGCAACAACTGGTATTTGAGTTGGCCTAGGAGCTATTTTGGCTGCCCTTGTGCATTTGGAACTGGAATTTTGTTTTCCAACCATTTGTGGAGCCATAGAAGGTTGTGCATTGGTTGGAGCTAATGGTAGTTCTTCACCCAAATTCCTCCTTTTTGACCTTGTGTTGGCTACAACACTTTGAGAATTGTTTGATTCATGCCACAAAAATCTTCTGCTTGCCAGTTCACAAGTGTGGTGTCATTTGGAGCTTGATTGCTACTGGAATGTTTCTTGTTGTTGGTCATTTCCTTGACTCCCTTCACCCTCCACACCAGTAGTTGTCACCATTAATGTTTGATTTAAGGCACCATTGAAACACATAGATTGGTTGTGAGGTTCATTACATGGGAAACACCAATCATACTCTTGAGGTATGTTGTTTTGCACTGGCACCAATGCCTTAGAGGCAGCTATAGCATTGGGATTATAGGGCTGAAATGGTCTATTGGCAGGAGGCCTTAGTTGATTTTGATTTGCAACTGGATTGGGTGGTCTTTGAGGCTAGTATGGCTACCTATTAGGCTGAGCTTGAGGCTGATAAGAAGGTCTAAAACCTTGGGCTTGCTGCCTCTTGAGTGTAAGCAACTCATTGTTTAAATTTTGTAATTGCTTCATGACTTCTTGAAGCTCATTTGGGGCACTTGGAGATGAAGTAGAAGCTTCATTTGAATTCTAATTTCTAGGAGTGGGAATAGGAGCTAAATTAGGCACTTGACTAGTACTTGGGCTCTCTAAACTTGGAAACAATGGACATTGGAGGGTCTAGGAGCTAGCTTTCCAGCTTGAATCAAACAATTTTCAGCTCTAATGGAAATTCTATAAGCAACAGGGATAGTTATGCCTCCCATGGATTGAATCAACATAGAAATATCATAATTTAAAGCTTTAAGGTAATATAGAAAAGCACCTTCTGCTGTTGGCCTTGACTGCCACTGGAATTCTCTCCCAAGTCATTTGAAATCTGAAGTTGAAGTCAGTCAGCTGCTCATTGGGAGCTCTCTTGATGGTTGTCAGCTGCTCCAAAAGGGACAAGTTATCTCCCTTTTCCCAAACTGCTCATGGAAGGGCTATACATAGCTAGTTCCAATTTTGGATAGAACCTGAGGTAAGAATCTGAACCATTGCAAAGCTTTCCCTTTGAATGAAGAGGCCAATAGTTTGACAGCAACTTGCATATCATTAATCTCATGGATTACACAAAGGTTAGCAATATCCTTAACATGATCACCAGGAGTGGTCTGATTTTCTCCAGTGAAGTATGGAATGTTCTTCAATGCTGTAACTAGGATTGGATTTTATGCATTGAGAGCAAGTGGGCTGCTGCCAGTGAAATTGACATAGGGGTTGTGTTGTGCCATTCTGATTGGGCTTAGAACCCTTATTGATTGAATGAAAGGCCTACCAGGTGGAGGAGTTGAGAGAGTTCTGTTTGGTGGAGATGGAGACCTTTGAATTCTCCTCCCTCTTTTCCTTCTTCTTGGAGATAACTACAGATATTCAAACAACCTCTTCTTCTCTAACTCTTGACCTTGTGGTGATTCTTCTCATGAGTTTTCAGGTCTGCACTGCTAAAACCAAATGATTCTTCTTCCTTGGAGTCACCAGATGTGCAATTTATAGCTCTTTTTCAAGCAAGAAAATTGCAACAAATGCACATCAATTTGCTGCAATGAAGATGAAGACCTCTAAGGTCCCACCAGGTGTGCCAAAACTATTGTTGCAAATCAGCAGCACCCTTGGATGTTGATTAGACTTCTAGTTTGATCTTTTGGACATCCAGTGTGATTGCACAACATTGAATCCTCTCCCCAAGTGTGGGACTTGAAAAATGGGAGAGGAATCTCTAGATTAGAGACTGGTTCCTAAAACTCCCCTGATCAGATATATCACTTACAAGTTGCAGAGGTTTAAATTCCTAGTTCCTACTTTAAATTCCAAGGGGACAAACATAGGGAATGCAAGAAAAATGAGACTAATGCTAATGAGGTGATGCACCAAAGGAGTATTAGACACCTAATACTATAATACATGGGACACAATCCAAAAGAAAAAAAGGAATCAAAGCATGCACAAATTGCTCAAGATGTAATGAAAGATCAGGAAACAATGGTAGATATATGAAATGATTGAGGGATTTTAATCATAGAGCATACATTATCATTTCCAGATCAAAATACAATGCATTACAGTGAGAAAGTGGCAAAAACCTGTATTGTATTGCATGGAAAGGTCTAAAAATTTCCACAAATTCTTGACCAAAAGGGAAGAAAAAGGGAAGTTACAGAGCTGAAAAGTGTCTCTCTTTTCCAAAAATGAACCCATTCTATCTTTTACAGTGCAAGAAACAACCCCAGGAGAGAGAAACATGTGGAAAACATGGGAGAGCTCCAACTCATTCAATGAAAATGCAATAAAATGGCATGGGCATCCTTACAGGTCCATTCCTTGAAATTTTTCACCATGCTAGGAGAGAATGCGAACCATTCCTCATTAAAAATGGTGGTTGAAATGTCATTTCTATCCATGACCACGTGCCGGAGGCATTTTTCAATTTTCTATCTCTTTAAAATCCATCAAAACAAAAAATTGACCCCATAATTTTGTAGATAATTTCACCAGATTTCCACTGATATAAAGAACGTGAAAAACCAAGCTCTGGATCGAAAGATATGGCCGTCCCATTTGAAATTTTAGGGCAAAATAGGGCCAAAACAGATTCGACCCTGGGTGAAAAATTTAAAATTTTCCACTTTTTGGTCATTGGAAAATTTTCCATAAATTCCCCGTGCTCCACTAATTTGGGTGCCACGTGGCATGTGTTGATTAGGCATGGGCCTTCTGGATGGGCACTTTGTTTCCCACCACTTTGGCCATTGGAAAATTTTCCAAAAATTCCCCGCCGGGGTGATGAGCTTGAGGACACGTGGCGCAATGTGATTCACAGCGGGCCTTTCCTCCTGCCATTTCTGATTTTTCGTCACTGTTTGACCATTTTCCCCCATTGGACACATGGCA
Organism: Taxus chinensis; assembly: GCA_019776745.2. NCBI lineage: Eukaryota > Viridiplantae > Streptophyta > Pinopsida > Cupressales > Taxaceae > Taxus > Taxus chinensis. The sequence continues at coordinate 223,055,013 of CM034157.1, forward strand.
AAACCACATTAGATGTGGACTTTTCCCCATGAAAATTTTCCTTGTGGGCTTGTCTTGAGATTATTGCCACCAGCAAACACGTGGTGAGATTCCATTGGCTCGCGTTTGGGGGGACGATTTTTCCTTTTAAAATTTCCTTTGTTTGTTTTGGGAATTTTTTTCAAGTTTTCCCCTACCTTCCACCATTCCGAGACACGTGGCAACATCTCATTCAACATGGGCCCTGGTGCAAACATTTTTTCTTTTGATTTTAGCCTTTGGGAAAAAATCCCAATCTCCACCCGCGTATTCATGCCACTCCGACCCCCGGGGACAGCATGGCCTAAGGCCATTGGATGCAGGCTTTGTGGGAAAAAATTTGAATTTGCGCACTCACAAAATATTTCACCAGAAATTTTAACTTAACCTCTGCACTCCGCCAGTCCGAGGCCATAGGACACGTGGCACAATGTGGTTTGGCGCGGGCTTGTCCCGAAGTATCCACCATTTTTTCATGGCGCCAAACACTTAGGTCATTTTTTTCAAATTTTTTCCCCTTTGGACATGTGGCCAAATCCAATTGGATGGTGGTCCCCGGGGTGAAATATCCCTTTTAAATCATGCCATTTTCCAAACACATTTGTAAGAAAAATCCAAGTTTTCCCCTGACCCCCGCCACTTCCTTCGACACGTGGCACCATATTATTGGCTGCGGGCCTTTAATGGGAAAATTTCCCACAAAAACTCTGCCAAGCCATAACTTCAAAAATACATGGAGTTAGGAGGAAAACTTTACCTTTCTAGAAAGCTGAGAAAAAGCTCTATCTAATGGTGCCATTTCCAAAAGGTTTTTGAGTGCTTGAAAAATAAAAAAATTATGACTGTAGGCACAAGAGAGGGAAGAATGAAAGGAGTTAGCCACAAAATGAGGAAGGGGCACATTTTTTATAACAGGTCACTAACTTGGAAGGTTCGTTCATGGACACATATGTCATAGGAACATTTGATACGTTTTTGGTAAAATTGAAGGTAGTCAAGAGCGTTAAGATGGCATTCGTCTAATAACTCAAGTTGTGCTAAACGTTCCTAAATTTTTTTTTCATCATTAAGCATGTCATGGAGAGAAATTTAGATTGAGGGAATCTATACTTCGAGAGGCAGAAAAACCTCTGTACCATAGACCAGAGAAAAAGGTGGGGTAGCAGTGGAAGTGTGAATACTAGTGTGGTATTCCCACAGAGTGAAAGGAATGTGTGTATGCTAGTCCTTCCTAGTATCGTTAACCACCTTCATGAGAATTTTGTTTAGGGTTTTGTTAGTGGATTCGGCTTGGCCATTGGTTTGTGGGTAATAAGGTGATGAGAAACTTAGTTGAATGCCGAAGGCGTCGTAAATTTTTCGTAGGGTTTTATTTTTGAATTGTTTTCCATTATTAGTGATGAGGTGATGTGGAACACTAAAGCAATAAATGATGTGATGATTGATGAACTCACATATTTTCTAAGATTTCATGGAGATAAGTGGTATGGCCTCAACCCATTTTTTGTAGTATTCGGTAGTGGTGATGATCCATTGATGTCATTGGGAAGAATGAGGATTGATCTCTCCAACAAGATCCAAACCCCATTGAGAGAAGGGCTAAAGGTCGCGGGTGACCTGCAAGGCATGACTTGGTGTATGAAGAAGGTTGGAATGTTGTTGGAATTTTACACAAAACTTAATGTAGATACAACAATCATGGTTAAGGGTCAGCCCAGTAGTTTCCTAGGTGAAGAATACGCTTAGCAATAGCAAGGCCACTGAAGTGACCTCCACATATGCCATCATGAACTTCCTTAATGGTATGAGGAATATCAGAACTCGTAAGGCATCGTAAGAGAATACCATTGAATCTGTGCTTATAGAGGAGGCCACCCATGATGATGTAACAAGAGACCTTTGTAAGGAAGGCACGCTACCCATTACAGGTGAGGTCGAGAGGGAAGACAGAGAAAGAAATATAGTCAGAGTATTGTATATACAAAAGGTCACTTGGGTCGGGGGCAGCAGTTCCGATAGAGTAAAATTTGCAAGGAATTAAGAGGGTGATTAGAGTCATTGTACAGTGACAAATATTTTAGAATCGGTGTGCAAAGCGGGTATTTGAGATGCCAAGCAGGCCATGGTATCTGTAAATTTATTGGTTAAACAGGGGACAGTCTTAAGGTCATAGCTATCAAAAGTGGTGAAAAGTATGTCCACATGATGTTTATACTTTGGAAGTGTCTCATTACAGCATTGGTATATATCATTGGCTTGGTTTATGACCAATTGAGAATCACCAAAGATGTTGATAGACTTGACATCCAAGGCATAGGATGCTTGGAGGCCTAATACGAGTGCTTCGTATTCAATTTTTTTTCTTGTACAATCAAAATTAAATTTGAAAGACAAAGGAATGGGTTCACCATCAAGAGGAATGAGAATAACACCACCCCCACCCCCACACTGACATTTGTAACCATCGAAAAAGAGTGTCATTTGGTAAGCAGGTTCATCCAAGGAGAGGGTAGTAATTGACTCATCTAGGAAGTCAAAGTTAGAGGATTGTTCCCCAGAAATAGGTGCATCAGCCAATTGGTCAGTGATAGCTTTGCCTTTGATGGACTTTGATGGATGAATTTGAGGTCGAGGTTAGCCAAAAGAATAATCTAGTGTGTGGCACATTGATTTTGGTAAGGTTTGGCATACATGAAGTGTAAGGGGTCGGTGTTGGTCACAACATAGGTTTTGTGGTTGAGTAGGTAATGGAAGATTTTGGTGGCAATGAAAACTAAGGCTAAGAAAAGTTTTTCAACATGGGTATATCAGGTTTCTTAGTCTAAAAGAGTATGCCTTATGTAATAAACCACCTGCTTCCTGTGTTGTTCATCGCGATGAGTGAGAATGGCCCCCATGGAGTGATTAGTAGCTAAGATATATAGGTAGAAGGGTTGATCATCCGTAGGTGGAATGAGTATGGGTGGTCAGAGAAGGTATTATTTTAAGGCCTCAAAATCCTTGTGATAGTCATCATCCCATTTAAAGGAGACATCATTCTTGAGCGGATGATGAAATGGTTGACACCGATCAGACAATTGTAAAATGAAAAAATGAATAGACTACAACTTACCTTACAGGCTACAGAGTTTCCTAAGGTTAGTGGGTGGAGGCATTTCCAAAATGGCCTTGAATTTAGCAGTGTCAACTTCTATATCACATAGGGAAACAATAAATCCTAGGATCTTTCCTGAGAGAACTGTGAAGACACATTTCATGGGCTGAAGGTGAATGCAATATTTAAAGAGGTGGTCAAAGATGGATTTTAAGATGGCGAGGTGTTTGGAGTGGTGTTTTTATTTGACAAGGAGTTCATCCACATAATCTTCCAATATACGATGCATGATGTCATGGAAGATGTAAGTCATATCCCACTAATATGTGGCACCAACATTTTTAAGGCCAAAATGCATGACTCGATAGTAGGTCCCCCAAGGGGTGATGAATGTAGTTTTGTGTTGATCCTCTAGGCTAAGTAAGATTTGGTTATAACCTAAGAATCCATCCATGAGTGATAGCATCTTGTGACCAGCGGTAAGGTCAACCATTTGGTCAATACTAGGTAGGGGCAAGCTAGATTGAGGTTACAAAAAATCCATGTAAATGTGGAGTCCCCATGTCGCCTTAGTGACAAGGAAAATGTTAGAAATCCAACAAGGATAATCAATGGGTAAGATGAAGAAAACTGAAAGGAGGTGCTGAAGTTCTTCTTTGACTAGAAGAGCAATGCGAGGGTGCATTTTCCTCAACTTTTGTTTGATGGGTTTAGCATCAGGATTGGTTAGGATATTGTGGACCACTATGGTGGGGTTAATACCGGGCATGTTTGCGTAAGACCAAGTGAAAGTGTGGTTATGTTTTCTAAGAAAAGAAGTGATGGCTTCATGTTCAGCAGCATCTAAAGATTGACTGATATTTAGGATATGTGGGTCATCCTGAGTATGGAATGTTGATTCAATAGTTGATTCATTCAACATGGTTTACGTCTTTAGATGGTAACGATCGGTGAATATATGAGTCTTCTGCACCAAGGTAGGTGAGAATAGACTCATCATGCATGACATTGAAATGACCTTAATTGAAGGTGTATCATCATCGATCATTTCAGATACAGGAAGGGAAGAGAGGAAGGGAGCCTTCGCCTTCAAGTCGATAAGTTAGAGGCCCTAAGGAATGGTGTTTATGAAAAAAAAAAGTTAGGAGGAATGGATTCTGGATCCATCAAATCTGTCAGTGAAGGTTGTGATGAAGGTGATGAAGAAGGTGGAGAAGGGATATGTCCTTCATGAGTTCAATGCGGGCTTGTTTGGTAGGTGGTTTCGGGAAAGCCGATACCACTATGGTCATTATGTTTATGGGTGGTACATGGAATAATAGTATGGTGGCCTTGCTCATAAAATCCAAAACCAAAACCCTTCCACACACATCGATGTAGGAAGGTGTGGGAAAAATGGTGATTGGTAAGTGATTGGAAGTCAGCAGAAAATGAGTGAGTTTGTGGCGGTGGTTCAGCTGTGTAAGTGGTAGTATCAAGTCCCCCATAGGTGACACTGGTACGAAGATGAGGAGGACCATAAAGGAGGTGTTCTCCTATGCAGTGATGATAGTGAGGGTGTTGGTGAAGAATTCCATACTCTTGTGGACTAAGGAATGTGTTGACACTATATAGGCGGTACTCCCCTAGAGTGAGGCATTGAAAAACACCTTCCAAGGGATCAGTGGTTGGTATGTAGGTAGCTGGAATGGATGATGTGTCAGAGGTTGGCTCAGAGGTGGAGTTAATAGATTGGGAATCTGATGGGTCAGCCATGGAGGTTATGGTAGTGGTAGGAATAGAGGAGGTATCTGTAGTTGGAGGTAGTGGCTGCACTTGTGAGTGGAGGTGTAGGTGAAGAGGTAGCGGTTGTGGAGGTAGATGCTTAATAGGTATGAGCACATCATTGGGTTGGTAAAGCATGTTGCATGTTTTGAAAGGAGATGGGTAAGCTAGAATGGTATAAGTGTGCCCTTCATGTTCAAACTTTACACAATGATGCAAAGTGGAAGGAACGTAACCCATGACACGAATCCAGGGTCTGCCAAGCAACAAGTTATATTGGAATTCCCCATCCAAAATGTAAAATAATTCTAGAATAGTGTGGGGGCCCATGTGAACATGGAGGATGATGGTGCCTAGTGTAGAGGTGATAGCATCATTGAATGAATGCAACATGACTGGATGTTTATGCATGTAATTTTCAGGTATGCGCATTTGAGTGAATGCATGGGATGAAATGATGTTAATGCTAGCACCCCCATCAATCATCACACGACATACCCGTATGTCATCAATGTGGACAAAGATGAAGAGGGCTGGGTCTGGGTCATCATTTTGGTGTGGTGCAATCTCTTCCTCTGAGAAGCTAAGGGAGGCCACTTGGTGAATAGGGTGGGGTGAAGATGAAGGTGGTAATTTGGTGAGAGAGGCTACATGATGGGGTGTGATAATGGAGGCTATGGGTGTAGGGTCATTGGGTAAAACCTCAATAGATTGAAGAACCTCCATGAGAGCTTGACGATGGGATTTTGAGGTTTGGATGAGGTCATATAGGGACATTTTGAGGGGAGACTAGTGTAATTGTTTGAGCATTGTGTGATGTGTGACACCATTAGAAATGGGGTATATGGGGCCGTGGATAGTGATTTTAGGTATGGGTGCAGATGGTATGTTGGGTATAGGATTGGTTGGTGGGTCAGTTTCCTTTTCTTTACCCTTATCCTTCTGAGCATGTGTAGTGATGTGAATCATGTTGATCTGAGGGGAGTTGGCAAATGGAGAAGGTGTAGGGTGAGTGGTATAATGACACGATGGGAAAAAACCTACCGGAGGAGAAAAACCCTGTGAGGTGAGTTGGGCACAACGACATTTGGGTGGTGGCGTGGCAAGTTCTCTGATGTGAACCATGTTAATTTCAAATCTTGGGGGTGGCTCTAGGAGCTGTGAGGGTGGAGGTTGTGGTTTTTGAGTGGGCAGTGTGGGAATGGGTGTTGGTGAAGTAGGATCCTCATCGAGAAGGTCATCATGTCAAATTTGGCTTGGAGGACACAACTAGATAAGGATGGTTTTCAAGGCCTTGTAGTTCTCCACATCGTGCCCTAGCACATGATGGTATGCACAAATTTTAGTATCATCAAACCCTTTTGGCTTGGGTTTGAGGGGGTCATAAGGTCTGAGTGGTGGTAATGTGATGACAGAAGTCTCAAGGAGGTTGGTTAAAATTTTGGCATAGGACCCTGCTAGTGGATCACAATGGGAAGTGAATGTGGGTTTGGGTGTAGGTGTGGTTGATTATCGAGGAATGGTCTTTGGAAGAGGAGGAGTGGGTCAAGCTATGGGTTTGGGTGCTGGCATGGTTTTGGGTGTCGGTCGTGCTTGTTTAGGTAGGGGTATAGTAGATGGATGGGTAGGAGGGTGTGTGGTTGTTTTGACTACCTTATTGTGGGGTAGTGGAGTTTTTTTTGGGTTGCACCTTCTTGGGTAAAGGTGATATGGGTGTACAAGGTCTAGAAGGAAAAGTAGATGGGGGAAGAGGGTGAGTTACCCATGGGGATAATGGGGGTGCTGTGAAGGTAGATGACGTGGGTCGTGCTTGGGGTGTGAGAGACATCGACTGAAGTGTAGTGGGTAGTGAAGCAATAACTGAGGGTATTGGAGGTATGGGTGGTAAAGATGCTGCAGGTGTGGGTGTAAGTCATGTTGGGCATCTGGGTAGGTTAGAGGTTTGTGAGGAAGGAATGAGTTGTGTTTTTGGTTTATTGGTGGGTGGAGGTTTCTTGACCATGTGGGAAGCTGAGATCCTAAGACGGATGGGACAGGTGCAGGTGTGATTGGCACAGCTGGGGTATGAGTTCTATGGGTTTGGTGCTTCTGTTTGGGTGTCAGAGTAGGTGTGGTGTTGTCTTTGGAGGATGTAGCTAAATCCAGTTTGATAGGTGGATGAGTAAGGCTGGTAGTCAGGGTGACCCCTAAAGTGGTAATAGGTTTAGTCGAGGATGATGTTCATAGGTGTGGGTTTGGGTTTAGATATAGATTGGGCTATGGGTAAGGATGTGGTTTGAGCTATGACAGGTGTCGTGGAAGGAGTTGTGATAGAGGTGGTTGTGTTTGGTTTGATTGGTTGAAATATTTTTGGGTAGATAGTGGAGGTATCAGCAAGTGACCTCTGCATCTATGTTGAGACAGGAAGTAAAAGGCATCCCCATAGTAAGGCTCTATCCACATAATCTAAGTGATCATCCAAATGTGAGAATGACACGTCTGTAGGTGGAGTTGATGAGGACCTAATGGAAATTCCTGTAAAATGTGTCTTAGAGATGGGAAATTGGCTAGCTTCAGCTTCTGTGGGTAAGAGAGCCGAAAGTAGGTCTGTAGGATTTTGGGTAGTGGATGGAGAATGCTCACCAAGAGGAAAAGGTATCTCAACTGGGTCTATGGTAGGTGTAGAAGGTGATGGAAGCTCCTCTGCAAGTGGAGGAATGGATAGGTGCTCCTCTGTGGGTGGAGGAGGTAATGGGTGCTCCTCTATGGGTGGAGGAGGTACTGTGGGTAAAGGTTCTCTAAGTGGAGAAGCCAGGGGTGAGATGGTCTCGATGTTAGTGGAAGACTCCTCCATAGGTGATGAAGGAGATGAAAGATGTTCCTCTATGGGTGAAGGAATAGGGAGGTTGGTTCTGATGTGGAAGGAGGATTTTGGGCTAGGATTTCCTCTATGGAAGGAATGTGAGGTAATTGGGAGGTGACAGGTACGTCATTAAAGATAGCGTGAACCTCACGGGTATGGGTATCATGAGTTGAGGTCTCACCGGTTTGATCAGACGAAGGGGCATGGTTGGGAAATGGTTTCTTGAAGATGTGTAGGTTTTGGTTGGCAGGTGCATTAGGATTATCCATGGTTAACTCACCTTTCTCGAGCATTTCTTGGACAATATTTTTGAAAGTGATGTAGTTGCCATCACTATGACCCTTTACTCGATGATAGTTACAGAAGTCATGTTCTTTATACCATGTGGGCATGGGGCGAGCAGGGTCAAAACCAGTGTGTGGTTTTATGGGTGGAAGAGTGATGGCTCCGGCTTTGATAAGATTTTCTAAGACAGAAGAGTAAGGTTCCCCAATTGGGGTGTATTTCCACTGCTCTCGTCTGAATTGAAAAGTTTGGATGGGTGAGAGATTAGATGAGGGGGTAGCCTGATTTGACGGATGAGCTGGGCCAGCCTTGAGTACCACTATGTTAGCGGTGCCCTTAGATTTTGAATAATTGGTTTGTGGTTTGGAAGAAGAAGAGGTATCATTCGACTTGAATGCCGAATTCTTATTACGTAATTGGATTTTCTTCTCTTCGATGGCCTGAATCTCTAACTTTCGTGCCATAGTGAATGCTTCATCGAATGTTTGGAAGGTTTGGACCTGCAAGGTCAGTGAGATATGTCTAGCACAAGCCCATGTGAAGAGCTCGATGAGTTCTATTTGTGGCAGTTGGAAGGTGAGTTGGTTGATCAAGCTACGCCAGTGAGTGACAAAATCTGTGATAGATTCGTCCTCATATTGATGCATGGAGTATAGGTCGGTCATGGTAACCTTCTTGATGATATTGATAGAGAAATGATCCAAGAAGGCTTGGGCTACCTGATTGAATGAGAATATGGAGTGTCTAGGTAACCCACTATACCAATCTAATGCAGGTCCAGTCAGAGACATGGGAAAGGTTCTCAAGAGCAAGGCATCATCGTGAGCGATCAGATAACACCCATGTTTGAATGACCGCAAATGCTGTTGCGGGTCTTCTTTGCTATTGAAATGATTGAATTTAGGCATTTCCCAATGCATGGGGTATGGGCAGATAGGAATGGATGGGTGGATGGGCTCGTTGCAAATCTTGTCATAGGTGAGAGTGTTGCGGGAGCCTGGAAACCAATGCCTCTAATGTCTGCATCTTGTCCAACATCAATTTGATTAGGTCGTTGGTAGGTTGCGATGATTGGGTGCCTCCTGTAGCATGAGAGGGTTGGTTTTGGGCATATAATGGGGGTGGCACTCCAGTGTATGGTGCTACCATGTAGGTTGATTGGGAAGAAGGTAGTGAAATAGGGGGTACGTACCCTGAGTGAATAATGGAGGAAACGGGAGGCTACTGATAGTATGTATATGGAGGTGGAAGGGTCATGGTAACCCTAGTGGAAATGGGGGTTAATGATTGTGGAATGGAAAGGACCATGTTCTGAAAAGGGGTAGGGGTCACTGACACCGGAGGTGGTAGTGTAGCTACGGGTATGTGTGAGACATTAGGGGTGGATGAGGTTACGTTTTGGGTAGTTGTCGAGGGTATGGTGGATGTGGCGGGTGTAACGGAGGTGGCAGATGTGGCAGTCATAGCGGGTATAGGACCTAGCTGTGAAATGACTGGGGGTAAGGTAGATGCGGGTAGCACAGAGCTAGATGGGGCTGATGCAGGAGTGGGAGCGAGAGTTGGGGGGATAGATACGGGCATGTTGTATATCAACTGACCCGAGGCATCTCGAGTGGATGAGTGGGAAAGGTAAAACTGCAAGGCGGTAGGGTTTTGGTCAAGGAGTCATGTGAACTCCTCATCTCTGGTAGCGATAGTGATAGGTTGGATGGGATCCATGGCTAGTGATAAAATGGAAGGTGGTGAAGGACTAGGTGGGAGTGGTTGACAACTGGCGTGAAATATGAGTGCTTGCTTGTCTTCGGGTCAGCACCATGTGAACCAGTACTGATCAGGTAGGGCTGCTTCTCTGTAAATGACACAGAAAATAGTAGGAACAGGTGAATCTGATGGTAAAAAGTGGATTAGGTACCAAATGGTGGTTGGAAAGTGAAACAGGCTAACCGATGCTAGTTAAGGAAAACTGATGCCGGTCAGGGGTAACCACTGCTAGTCACTATAGAAAATGGTCAGTGAGTGAAAAACTAGGTAGAAGGTCAAATCTGACAGGTATGCCAAATCTGATGGTGTTTTACAATGTCAATGGAATGATGGCAGTGACAGGGACTGTGAAAAGTGGAAGAAAATGAATAAAATGTCCTTTTGGGTAGGTTAACAAAAGGACCTGGAACCGACATTGGTTGGGTATAACTGATGATGGTTAGAGGGTAACCGACGATGGTTACTATGAAATTAGAATAGTGATGAAAGAAAAGTGGTTGTGAATTAAAATCTGATGTAGAATCAGACCAGAATTCTGAGAATGATGATGATATGGCCCAGGCACACTCAGGTGAAGCCAGAATACACCAGCTGTGATGAGGAGCATGCAAGGATGAACAAGAAAAATGAAGAACATGATCTCTCACCTCAAAACGCAAGCCAAGTAGAAACACTAAGAAAAATGTGATCCTAGGAGTGCCTTTTCTATTATGTTTGTTTAGCTTATGCTATTTAAGGACTGACACATGAATTGTGAAATAGAGTTTTTTGGTGAGGATGGCTTCCTATGAAGAAGGAGATCTAAAAGGTGAGGTTTCAGGTATGTTATGGTGGGGGCGGGCTTCACTCTGAAGTATGACTCGACATAGCAGTGAGCTGGGGAGTACCTGCCAATCCGTGATCAGTGTGATCATTGACAGCTTCTTCCAGGAAAGATGTTGTTTAAGAATATGTGTTTGTTTTGAATTTTTTCAATTTGGCAAGACTAAGAAAGAGAGAGAGATGTGCTTTCTATGATTCATTTTTCAACCATCAGCTGGTCATGACTTCCAGCGTATAGGTTGCCCTCAATTAATGTGAGATAATGTGATAAATCAGAATGCAATGCACTTATTTTTAAGCCCAAATCAAAGTGTGAAGTTGGATGACACAAAGATGAAGAGGAAGAGGGATGCTCTTTCACTACAATGTAGAAAACATGAAGAAATGGTTCTTTTTAATTACACCAAAAGAAAAGTTTCCTTTAGAGAAAATAGAAAGAAAAGGTGGGTTACCAAGGAAGAAAATTAATGTGTATGCTTTTCAGAAGGGAAACAAACACACAAATTTTTCCTAGGAATGAATGAAATGCAAGGAACCCCGGATGGGTCCCACCGGGCGTGCCAAAATGTTTCACCTGATTCTAGATCATTTCTTTGAAGTATTGATGAAACAAATAGGGTAACGGGCGTAGGAGGAATACCTATTCAAATGCTGGTTGATGGGTTGTTGCATGCGTGTATGACTTCTGAATCCACAACTGATTGTGAGAGATTCCTTTTGGCTAGGAGGAACTACCTGTAATGCAAAGCAAGACCACCAAAAGAAATTAAACAATATGTGCAGTGAACTACCTAGTGTGTGCTAGATCCGGGAAGTGTGATACTTCCTAGATGGCTGTCAGTCCACTGTTTTAAACAATTTAATGTGATAAATAAGGTAAATCCTATTTAATTTGAAATGATTTAGGTATCTCACTTAAAACACAATAAGAAATAGATCTAATCTAACAGGCTAAGTTAGAATAGGATCCGAAGGTCAAATAACTGGTTCTGGGTCTCCTGCAGGTCTGACAGAGGTCTCAGGTAGATCACAGGTGAATGAGGGTGAGAGGGAATTAGGTGGGTAGGTCACTGTTCTGGGTTGTATGGGAAAATACAGAGACTGATGTCGGTTAAGGGTGACTGACGTTGGTTAGGTGTAACCGGTGCCAGTTACTGTGGAAATCTGGGAATGCCACAGAATGAGATTTAGGTCTCCTTTGTGATTACACAAAGGACTTTGGTTGGTCGGGATGAGGTATTGGGTGATTTAGGTGGGATTTGGTGAGGTTTTAATGGGTATATGGAGGGGTGGGTGTTGGAGGAGGTCAATGGGTGGCTAGGTAAACAATAGATGATAATATAATGATGAAATGGAATAAACCAGAGAAGTATAACGTTTACTTACTTGGATTCTGGTCCTGGATGCCTGTGAGTGAGGGATGGAGGTGCTGATGAGAGGTTTGAAGGCTGCAGGTGGATCACCAACTAAAGGAAAGCTTCTGCATGGGCTGCATGTACATTCCTCTTTGCTTGGTTAGATCAGATCATTGTTGGGATGGCTGTGTAGGAAAAGATGCTTGATCTCCTTCCTTGCATGTGTGTTCTCACTAGAATTCACTCTCAGAAGATGTGATATCTCTTTGGAATGTGCTAATGTTCACCAACTTTTCCAATCTTTTTCCAACCTTCTTCCAACCTTGAGAATAAGGTTGTTTTGGGGTTAAAAGGGTAACCGACGGTGGTTCTGGCTTAACTGTGCAATGGTTAGGGGTAACCGGCGTCGGTCAAGGTGGGATTTCCTAGGTTTACTAAACTAGGGAGATCCTCTTGATTTTCTTGGATCTCATGTCATTAACCATGGATTAGACTGGGAGCTTCTTGTAAGCATGCGGGAATGTGGTTAGAGGTAATGTAGGCATTGATTTTTAGGATTTAGGCAAGTCTTAGTTAGTTATGGCAACTTACTAAGAATAGGTTTTAGGTTGAGTTAGCTTGATGAGGTGTCTAAGTGAAGTGTATGTGTGGATATTATTTAAATTAAGATATTTAAATAATAAATATGGTGAGGATAATGAATTAATTTAATTTAATTAATTAAATTAATATTAGTGGGGTGAAGGGGGCCATGGCTAGGTTAATGTGATGAAGGGTGTTTATTTGTCGAGGGACCAAAGGGGAGTGTGACCTAATTTTAGTGTCTACATAAATTGACCTTACAAAGGTACTTTGTGACAACTAGGTTGAGAGTGATCAATTTGGAAAGCTATACCATCTTAGATCCCAATTTACCGTATCAAGCCAATGTGCTTTTTAGAGATTTCAAAAAATAATAACTTGTTTGGAGTCAAAAACCCTTGTTTATCAAACAAGGAGAGAGTCCATTCAAGTTTGCACTATGCATCATTCGTCACAATTTGATTTACAAAGCCTTACTTTGTCTTAATATGCTCTCTCACTTGCGTCTTAAGGATGATCTGGTGAAACTCTACCAAAGTGAAGTCAAGTATATTTAAATCTTACTTTGATATACATTTTTGAAAATTACTAATCTTGTTGTCCATTTTGGGACCAAAAGAGAAAAACATGTCATAGATAAGTGGTAGAAATAAATGTGTCCACCACTTCTTGTAGTCTACTTGCATGACTAGGTTTACAAATGGCAGAATGCAAGTGTTGAAAGTGTGAATGGTATGTCCTCACATTCTATAGGCCCTTTGTCTTAACACCCATATTGAGACACATTATCACTGTATTTAGGCTTGAAGGGTACATCCATAGATCTGCTCAACTTAGAATTGTAATGGTGTTCGCATCACCTTAAGCTACAATTATGATACTGGTACATCTAGTTTCTAGTAAACATAATCTACCACTGTGTCATACCTCATGGATGAAATAGTTAGCACCTCGCTTACCACATCTTAGAAGTTTTCCTTGTGAGCATAGCTTTGACAAAGTTGATCCGTATTTCAAACATTAACTCAGATCTTGAAAGAGTGTTGGTTACTTTTTTGTGTCATATCAATACTTGAAGGGTGGTAATAATAAGATACCCTCGCAAATCTTGTCGAAGTATGGGTAACGTATTATAGGTACTATTGTTGCGTGCGGCTCACAAACTTAGACCTCCATTTGTTTTACGCCTAGTTGAGAGTATTTTCTTATCTAAACTTAGGCACAAGTTATCCTTTGATTGGAGATCACATCAACCCCTTTACTAATACTTATGCCTTGTTCATTTTGAACTTGACATAAGCATTGATAACTTGTTTGGATTTAGAACCTTGTTTTTTGAACAAGGCAAAGAATCCACTTAAGTTGATCTAAGTGCCTTTCATCACAAAATTTCATGATTGTTTCACTTATCTTAGCTTCTTTCTCACCCTTTTGGGAAATCCTTCTAGCCCAAGTGGATGCTTACTCTTTAGAATTTTTCATCTTCATTGATCTATACCTTTGACATTCATTTTTTCCCATTTGGGGCAACAGAAGTCATGTTTTGGGAGTGTTACTTAGTTAGATGGTATTCTTGATCACTTTTTGATAAAAAAAATTTAGACTCATCCATGTTTAAAAAATGAGTTGTTAATTGTCTAAAGTGTGTGGATGCATCCTCGATATCTTTGATGGCCACTTGATCTTGATTTGAAGGATCAATCATCATAGTTAGGATTGATTCATCATTTGATCTCCCTTTGACGTGTTACCTTGTTTGCATTGTCTCAACACAATTAATATACCTATTTACATGTTTTTTTCATAAACGTGATCTAATAATCACATGGTTCCTGCACACATTTTACAACTCAAATATGGAACCTTGGACATATGTCTTGAGTGTCGACTTAATCTTGTTTGATGCATTCGAACTATTGGCACTAAACTCATTCGGTTACAGTTTGATTTTCCATAGTGGCTTACATTTGTATTTCCTTGTTGATTGGTATCCTTCTTGATGTGTTTACCCACACTTGTTCATTTCATGACATTGTTCATTTGTGATTATTCACTTTCAGAAAAATTGTTTTCTAGGACAAACTTTTTGTAATCTCATCTCCTGATGATTCTGATCTGAACTATTATTGAGATCTCCTCTAGATTGCATCATCACAATGTCTATTTTCCTTAGACCTTCTTCAGAAAATCACGCATGCATCTCCATACTTAATATTCAAATGTCTAATTGGATGTCATTATGCTATTCCAGGTTGAATCGACATGTCACTTCCTTCCCTTTGAAGGAGTTCCATCACACTATCTAGGTCTAGACATTTGTACTCTAAACGATACCAACAATGACCGAATATCACATGGTTTCTCACATTTACAACAATATGGAACCTAGGTTTAGCAATTCACATCAAAATATTCCCATTACAACTAAGCCTTGGTTGGTTCTTCATGCTTAGAGAGCCCACTCGGGTACCCTATTCCCCACCTTCAGCTCATAGTCGGTGGTATGGTTTGGATGCTTCTGATCCAAATTATTATTCAGGTTCCCCCCACTCTTCTTCTTCTGATTCAGATCCAAACTACCATTCAAACTCCCACTCTTCTTCTGAAGACTCGGATCCCAACTATTGTTTGGATACCCCTAGATCAAATCTTGAATCATGGTCCTCCCTTCCTTTGCAGGACCTTTATTCCAAATCACCTCAACGATGTCTTCCTCCTTTGAAGACTCATGTGACTCCAAGTTCCATCGATCGAACATCTAATTTGGTTCTTGAGTCATGGTCCTCCCTTTCTTCGTAGGACCTCCTTCATCAGTCATCTCAATGACCTCTTCCTCCATCGAAGAGTTCCATGACTTAGATTCCCTCTAGTCAATCATCCAATTTGACTCCTACGTCACAACTTAATGAATGGCTATGTGATCCTACTTTCCAACCTACATTTGTC
Source organism: Taxus chinensis (assembly GCA_019776745.2). Classification (NCBI taxonomy): domain Eukaryota; kingdom Viridiplantae; phylum Streptophyta; class Pinopsida; order Cupressales; family Taxaceae; genus Taxus; species Taxus chinensis. Next base: position 223,070,482 of record CM034157.1, read on the forward strand.
ATCTTCTAGAAAAATCCATCTAGGTCCAAATCCAAATCATCCATTCATGAGACATGCCTACCTCCAATCCTACTTCCTCTCTTGAGTCATCTTCTTCTGTCAATCAATCTTCCCCCCTTATCGGACATGTTTCTTCTATTCAACCTTCTATGGCCAAAGAAAACAACCTCTACTGATTGATTTCTCTCAGAATGAAGAAACAATTAGAGTACATGAAGATATCCCTTTAGAGGATTACAAACAAGGATTCTTTCTAGAACTCGATACGCTTGCATATTGGGGAAAGGTTTATCAAAACATAAGGGAAGATCCTAAGGTCATGGAACTTGATTCTTCTTCTATTCCATCTTCACCTTCTTCTGAGCATGATGAGATGTCAGGGTCTAGCATTGAGCCATGGCCTATCTTCTCATTACCAAATCATTCCTTATCTATCACCATTCCTCAATCAAAATCTCTCCTTGGGTCACCGCTGAGTAGCCCATCAGATTCTTCTATCTTGGGCCACCCCTAGGTAGCCCTCCCTACTTTGGGTCACCTCCTGGTAGCCCATTTCCTTCTATATCTTGGGCCACAGTCGTCCTAGTCCTCCATTTTCTACTTATGGGATCACCTCTTGGTAGCCCATTCCTTCTATACTTGGGCCACATCCTAGTAGCCCTTCATCATCTTCTATCTATGGATCAACCTCAATTCAAGTAGTCCCTCCTCATCTATCTTGGGCCACACCCTAGTAGCCCTTCATCATATTCTTCTATTCTTGGGCCATGTCCTCATAGCCCAACTTCTTCCATCTTAGGGCCATATTCTAGTAGCCCTTCATCATCAGCCCTTCTATTAGTGGTCTCACCTCCTCGTAGCCCATCCTCTTCAATTCTTGGACCGTATCCTTTTCATCCATCACATATTTCTTCTATCAATGGTTGTGGCAAGCCCGCTGTCATTTCTCACATCAATTCTAAACATCCAAGTTCACTTTCTTCTCCTTCTTGAGATCAAACAGATCACACGTCAGCTTATAAGAAACCAAAAAAAGTTCATTATCAAGATAAGATCAAAACTTCCAAGAGCTCCAAAGTTCCCAACAACTCGAACAATCTCAAAATTGTAAATCAAGCACAATTCAAGAACGCACATCAACGTAACCATCAAGTATGGCGCAAAGTGCAGAAACCTATGGATAGGGAACTCAAGCTCCCGCATATGAAATCCATGTTTCAGGATAAATCACAGTCATTTGTTGAGTATGAGCTCACCATGATCATTGAGATCAGAGATAACATAACTCTTGATAAAAAAACATGCCTAGTCTCCCTTATCAAGGAAGTCACAAACATCGTTGTTGGATCTTATCACATGCAGAGTGACTTTGTTGGTCCCAACTTTCCAAAAACTATCAAAAATCTAAAAATAAAAAACAATTCAAAAATTAAAAAAACATGAGAAAACACAAGAAAAATTAAAGGTACTAAGATCATACATTACAATCAGGTATTGCGTACACATGGATGTTTCTTTCTTCCCTTCCTCATTCTTCTACAAGTCTTCCTACCATTTTCATCCCTTTGGTGATATTTTGGTTAGCCTATTCACACACATTTTGTGACATTTATCTCTATGGTATCTGTTTGACCTTGGTCTTTTATCACCTTGGTAAATTAAAGAATGACTGACCTCTTAGAGATCCTATCACATTCAACATCTAATAAACTTGTTGCGAAGAACTTTTGGACATATTTGTTGACACTAGCCAATGTCATCATCACAATCACTTCCACCTCCTTCCATCAAGCCATTTGTGGTTCTTAACCCCTTGTCAAACAAGAGAGCTGAAATAAGTTTTCAGAAAGAAAAAGAATCAAAATCAATCAAAAATCAAAAGCTAAAAGCTATAAAGCAAAAGTAAATTGATATATAACTCTCTCTTGGGGTATTTCCAATAATCTCTATAGGGGCTATGGACGCCTGACTGGCAGTAGAGCAATGTTGCGATTAGAATCAAATGCATCTCTGTCAGGGCTATGGATGTCTGGCTGGCAGTGGAGCAATGTACGACTATCCTTCCACCATCCATTCACAAATCACCTATTATCAAAATCAATCATTCCTACACATTGGCTAGGGTGTCTTCACTTGTTGTCTATTAAATCTTCCCTTCAAGAGGTAATTAAATTCCATGTGCACACACTGGATCTCTATGAGTAGGTAGGATTAGTATGTTACCAAGTGTCTTTTTTTGGACCTTGTTCAAACTCTTACTTTAGTCCATATCTTGTCTCACAATTTGTGCCTTTGGCTAATCACTTCTTCATCGCGAGGCTTCTAAGCTACATTCATATCATTCACATCATTCTTCTACTTCGTTCAGAACATCCATGTGTATAATTATTACTTTTTTCCATGTTTTGGACACCTTTGTCCCCTTTCACAAAAACAATCACCTCCTTCCTTTCTATCATGTGCTTTTAGTCCAACTTACACTAGGGGCATCCTTGCTTCTTCCCAGCACTTCATTGGTTTATGTTCATCATCATGTTGAACCTATCCATAATGGCCTTGGGTCCCACTTCTACCTGTGAAGAGTTTTCCTTTGAATACTCCCACCTAATCGCTGGGGCATTTTTGCATCTTCACCTTTCTCATACGCATGTGGCCTTATGCCCTTGTACATCCCATCTATCGCTAGGGGCATCCATGCTTCCTCGTCTTCCTGTACATAGTTTTAGAAAACTTTCAAAATCACAAAAAAACATTCAAATATGTTTCAAATATGAAAACTTCTAAAAATTGAAAATCATCCTACAAAACGTCACTCTTTGGTTCTCACTTGTTCATGTACATGACTTGTGGATCATCTTGATCTACCTCCATCAACAAAAGCTAGGTTGCTTACTTCGTCTGTACTCTGGGGCACAACGAGTTTCCTGGTACTGTTTCATAGTGCACATTGCTTTTTCATAGGACCGAAGTGTCCTCCATTATTCCCCTTGCATGTATCCTTGCTTGGGGCACCATCATAACCCTTGTCGTTAATTCGCACAGGTTGGAACTAAAGCTTGATAACAAAAACATTACATTATGTTTCTCTATTAGGTTAGCTTGCTTACTTTCTCGTATTGCATTGCATTATGTATGTTGCATGGAGTTAGGCATCTTTTACTTCTCGTATTGCATTATTGTATTGCATTTTTTATGTTGCATGCATTTTGTATGTTGCATGGAGTTGGTGTTTTTAGCAATGGACATTTGTTCGTATATGGATTTTCATGTCATACTACACTTTTGTTCATTCTTTTTAATAAGGACTGATGATGAAGATCTCTAGCAATATGATGAAAAATAAAGTTGTTTAAAAGGCACTGGATGGATGTTAGCTCATTCCCCCTTCCTCATACTCCTTTTCTTCTATATCCCCTTTCTTCTTCTTCACACTATTCTTTCTTCTGTTCTCTTTCTATCATCTTTTCGATCATCGATCGATCTCTTTCATCACCCCATCGACAATTGAGGGGGCATCCTCCATTCTACTCATTTTTCTTCTATCCCTTCAAAATTTTCTACTTGTTTATGCTTGTCTACTTTCTTTGAAGTGACGTCGCTTATGCCACCTCAAAGAGGGGAAAATGTAGACACCTAAAATATGCTTACACTTAGCATTTCCATCCCATTCAACCAATTGACGACACTTCGTTAATCAACCCTTCTTTGCTCCATTCTCGGATGCCCATTCATGACACCTTCTTTTGGTCATATTCCTCCTATAATCAACTTATTTGGCTAATATCTCTCTTATTAGCTAAACATTCCTCCTTTCGACCATTCAGAACCTCCCTAGTTCTCTCTAGACCACTTCTATTGGCTTCGTAGGCTATCTATCAGTCACAATTGGTTATCTAGACCCCTCCCAACTCTCAATGAGTCTCTAATCACTTGCTAATCAAGTTTAACTAGCCTAAACCCTAGTTAACTAGCCTAAACCAAGCTTAACTAAGCCTAAAGCATGTTTATCCTAATCTAATCTAAAAGTTCTTTTTGAGCTTTAGTCCCACATGCACCCAAATTCAAATTCTTCCACCAAAAAACTATAAATACAAGGGTAAGCCTACCCATTCCCTTTCAAACTTTAGACACAACTTTACATAAGCTAAAGCCAAAACAAGCATTAAGAAATTGGCATTAAGAGCTCATTTACATTAGCCAAGCTAATAAGGCATTTGATCTTGGGTCATCCACCATTAAAATAGCTTCATCTTGCACCCATGTTAGGTTAGTAATGGAATAGCTAAACTTGGCCATGTAGCCATTTAGTGAGATTCATTCACCCTCATGGAGTAAACAACAAAGTTGATTGCTTAGATCCTATTAGGTTCATTTTATTAAGCTTTCAAAGAATAGAGGTTGAATGCTATATTTGTTAGATTGTCTTGTTTATTTCAAATTTGAATACATGCAAAGTAGGTTTCCTTGCTCATTTCTTATCTCATGGTCCATTGAGATGACTTTGCACAAAGCTTTGGGGTTTTGCCCCATATCCATAGCTCTTTGCAAACTTTCCATTGCATACAACTACATTATATCACCAAAACTTATATAATAGAACATAAATGTGGACGCACTAACTATATGCACTGATAATTAATCCTCATGACGATTATTCCTACTGATCCATACATTAAGGATCAATCAGCACTTCACCATTGCATGCATGCAATTCATAATTAACCTTGAAACATTTGAAAATCCTCTAATGAGTGTTTCGGTTGCTACCTCCTCAGGTACCCATAACAAGAATGGATGACCTACCAAGACATGGGTAGTTGAGTTGACCTACCATCAAGTTTTGGCAATTGGGAGGTGGGTGAGCTCACCTACTGATATAAGAAATATTGAACTTATTAATTATGATATATGAATTAAAATGATTAATTTAAATGTTATATCTAATGATCAAATACCCAGTATCATAATTAGAATCATGAAAAATAGAACAAAGATAAAATCTATCTTTTTTATAATTCACAGTTTCCCATTCTCATAGACTTCATAGAGTTATTGAAAAGAATAAGTTCAATATTTCTTGTATTACAATGATTAGAATTGGCATACAGCCCATTATCATACAAACAAACTATTTTATCTTCCATTGAATGGTTAGGTATCCATTCTTATAGAGGTATTAAAATGTTTAAGTTCAATATTGCTTGTATTAGAATGTTTAAAAGGAGCCTTTTCCCATTTACATACAAACAAACATTTATTTCTTGTATTGAATGGGAAGATGCCCATTGACATATAGGAATCATATATGAAGAATATAGATAAAATTTAATTTGTTTTAGAATGGGAAGTTTCCCTTTATGAAATAGGATTCGTATAAGAAAAGTAGATCAAATTTATTTATTTTTTGAATAGGAAATTCCCCATAATCTCAACCTTCATAGGTATTAAAATGATTATGTTCAATCTTGTATCAAATGAAAACTTCCCAATACCATATAGGAATCATAAAATAAGAAAATAGATAAAATCTAATTCATTTTAGAAATGGCAAGTTTCCCACTCTCACAGCCTTCATATAGTTTTTAAATTGATTAAGTTAAATATTTCTTGTATTAGATTGACAATTCCTTTTCACTCTTATATCCTATTACTTTTCCCATAGTAATGATCAAGTTCAATATTGCTTGTATTACAATGATAAGAATGGGCATACGCCCTTTCTCATACAAAAAAACATTTTTATCTTGAATGGGACAGATGCCCAATCTCTTATAGGAATCATAGAAGAAGAATTTAGGTTGAATTTATAAGATGAGAAATTAATAAATAGAGGTTAAATAGAAGTTAATTAGAAACTTGATTGCTAACTAACGTCATCCAAATATCTTCATCATATTAACACAACATATATTACTTTTACAAGAATTCCTCATACTTCTGATATTCCCTGACTATGAGAATGGACATCTGTCCATTTTAAACATTCTCATAAAAGGATGTAATTTTCATTCATTCTTTATGTTTCGCATAGGAGAATTTTTATTTCTTTCTATATTGAGTTTATGAGAATGGGCATATGCCCATTCTCATCACAATGATAAAAATATTTGTTTATATGAGAAATTACATATGCCCATTATCATCAATATAATAAAACTCTTTATTTTGTATGAGAATGGGCATATACCTATTCTAACCATTCTACCTCATTGAAGCAATATTTAACTTAATCATTTTAATATCACTGTAAAGGATGGGGGAATGGGAAACTGTTCATTCTAAAACAAATTAAATATTACCTCTATTTTTCTTCTATGATTCTTATATGAGAATGGGCATATGCCCATTCAATACAAGATAAAAATTTAAATATATGGAGAAGGTGCAGAATGTAATAAACATTTAAATATATTCATAAACCTTATATCCAATCATAATAGTAAAGTAAATAATAATATTCATAACATATATGACATGTCAATAATAATATAATACTATTAAAATTTGAAACAAGTATTACTAATTATCCATGATTGAATATCCCTCTCTTTAGTATAAATTAGTATCAATTAATTTTGTTGATTCTCTACACTAGGTTATTTTGTTGATTCTCAGTGCTGCCATGGCGATCCCTCCGCTATCGAGGCTCTTTCTTCAAGGGGAATCGAGGGAGATGGCCTTCTATGGCCCTATCTCCTCTAACAGATTTGAACAAAATTACAATATTGATTCTGACTTGGTGGAGAAAGCCATAGAAAATTTATTCTTGGGGAGGATTACATGCAAGGCTTGTGGTCAAGCTCATGTTAATGTGAGGTCGCTTCCTTTTTCATCACCCACCTGCTGCTCCTTGAAGGATACAAGGATGAGACCTTGTAGATTGTTTGGAATTTTATTCAACCTAGACACATAATTGGTCTTGTAGAAGTGGTGAAAATTTGGTTTTCCCACAGCTCTTTCGAAAATTTCAATGGTATTGATGGGGATTTGGTTTCTTGGGGCTATGTTGAAGAATTAGAAAGGAGGTATAAGACTCTTTTATATTTTTTTGTTTTAGTTCATCATAAATATGGATTGAATGAAGAAGGTCATGCTTACTTATCCTCCCCAGAACTCTTTGTAATTCTCCATGAGGCTTGAATTTAAAAACTTGAGGAAGGTCCTTATTGACATAGCCCCCTAGACTTGGAAGCTTTATCCTTTCCAATTGGCCATGTTCCAGCTTGAATTTTTCAAACTCAGGAGGGATGGGATGGCTTCATATACTTCTTTACTAAGGGGACATAGGATAGCTCTCAAGAACTTGCAGTAGCTCCAAAATGAAGGTTCCTACTCCAGCTGAAGCTCAGGAGGTCAAAGTGAATGCTGAAGTTTCTTGAATTATCAAAATAATAATGCTCCTGATGTATCTTAGTTATATAGTATATTTGACATTGTTTTGTTTTTTTGTCATTTTTTCAGGGCATCCATGCTTAAATTCTTTCCTTCTTTTGACTTCCTTGCTTTTGGATATTGTATACAATGTTTTGTAAGGGAGGGGACCCAAGAACCCCCCAGTTCAAAGCTCCGGTGAAAAGCATTTATCGATAAAAAAACCTCAAACATGGCTATGAATTTTTTTGAAAATTTAAATTTTATTTTAAGTGTAATAATTAAACCTAAAACATGGCTACAATATTGTTTAATATTTACATTTTTGTCCATGGCATAGTGAGACCATTAATTTGTAAATAAATTGTTTACCACCTTTTATTATTTGAAGGTACTTGTTTGTGAAACACGTCTTCGAGCACCCATTGGAGGGAAATTGGTGAAATTAATGGCAATTAACTTTTCCATGGCATGGTAGAGAGAATGATGGTGGTTACTATTTTTGATGATGGTAGAGATCTTGGGAATTTTAAGGTTAACCGTGGTCGGTGAAGCTATCTCTTTCTTGTTCATCCTTTCTGTTTTATTTTTCATCCAGTTTTCACTTTTTTGTTTTTCCTTCTGCTTTGGGCTGCTAAACATATTTCGTTAGATGGTTTCATCCTGTGAAGTAGAAGATTTGAAGAATATTTATGAGATATTGCTTTGAATTCTCTCCACTAAATTTTTTTGACCCTTTAAGTTTCCAACTTTGGGCTCCCTCTTGTTTCGTAAGACTGTTTCAAGCTTGTGAAGCACAATATTTGAAGAAAATTTCAGGCATGAATTATTCTAACTCTTCTTTGTTGAATTATTATGAGATAAAGAAGGGATACCCATTGTCACAGATGCCCATATGTCATTTATTTAAATGCATATGCCCATTCTCATATCACAATCATAAAAGTTTCTTTTTTGTATGAGAATTATTTCCTATTGGCATTCAATATATTGTAAGGGATTATATCCACATTTTATATCACCTATAGAGGAAGCATGGAAATAGTAAAACTGTTCATTTTAAAATGGAAAATTTAAATTTCACACCATTTATATTTTTTATGATTCCTATGTGAGAATGGGCATATAAATCCATTTTCAACTTAATATTAAATACGTCTATAGATAAATTTTTGTTTATTATAGATGTAAGAAACCTAAAATATGGCTATGATATTGTTCTATATGTATTTTTCTTCACCATTCATAATAAGAGAATGGACATATGCACCATTCCCAATATCAAGATACAAAAAATTTTTTTTTATGCAAGATTCAATGCCATTTATTTATGTAATTGAAACAATCATTTTATTGATCCCTATATGAGTAATGGTCATATGTCAATATTAAACTTTATAAAAATCAATTTATATTGAAAATCATTAACAGAATAATAGAAAATTAAATTTCATCTATATTATTGAAGTCAATTATTTTGAGATCTATATAAAGGTTGTGGTAATGGGTAATTTTCCATTTTAAAACAAATTAAATTATATCTCTATTAATTCCTGTGATGATGTATGAATTTTTTTATGTAAAATATTGACTGTGAAATGATCTTATTTAATGTTGACATTTGAATCATTATTAGGTGCTACTATTACCTTGTTTTATATATTGATTATTGTGATGATGAATGATTTTTGTTTCTTTCTTATTATATTTGTAATTGTCTATATGATTATAAAATTAGTTAGCAAAAGTTATTTTCCAACAGAGATTGCATTATTACCTTGTTTATTGATAATATGTACTATGTAGATATAAAGGATAGTTAATCATTTTGTAATCTTCATTTTATAATAATTCAACATGATTATGAGTTGAAAATTCATGTCAGTTATTTGAACTGACATGCATACAGTTTATTATTTTCATCTAGTATGCAGGAATCAGAGTAATCATTACGAAGTGAAACGTTGGATTTGATACACCTACAAAGGCGGCGAGATTGGGTAAGTGCCCACTCTAAAAAAAGTAAACATTATCTGTATTCTTTTTATTATACTTATTCACATATCTCCATGAACAATAATGGAATTTATATTATGATTGAAATTAAAGAGAATAGGCATATGCCCATTCTTCATATACTAATGTTATCTCTATAATTCTTTTTATTATTTTTTCATTTTTCTCTAGTATGAACAATAATTGACATTTTTTTAATGATTCCCTTATGAGAATAGGAAAATTCCCATTCTTAATGGAAAATTCTCATTCTAAAATAAATATTAAAGAGAATATGCATATGCCCATTCTACTTATTTTAATCTTAGTGATATTGTTTGCATCTGTCCATTTAATACAAAAAAAAACAAACATTTTGTTTGCATTAATATGCCCATTCTAAATAATGTAATACAAACAATACTTATGTTATGAGATTGCTTCTATTATTCCTATTTAAAAATTAAAAAAGCTTTGAGACTGTTTAATCCATACTCTTCTTATTTTTTTTCTATTATTCCTATCTACCCAAAGAATTCTTCTATGATTCCTAAATGAAAAGGGGCATCTGCCCATTCAATATAAGACAATGCCAAAAAGCTCCATCAATTTCATAACTCTTTAACAAGATGTGAGAATGGGTGCCCATTCTAAAACAAAGTAAATTTGATTATTCCTATCATAAAGGGCATATGCCCATTCTAAACTTTATAATACAAGTAATATTTATTTTTTGAGAATGGTCATGTGCACAGTCATGATTGAAACATATTTGTTTTATGATAATGGGCATGTTCACATTCTAAACATTCTCATACAAACAATTTTGATTCTATGAGAATGGGCATGTGCACACTCGTTAATACTTACTCAATACTTAGTCATTTGAATACCTATTTAAAATTTGTGAGCATATCTAATCCATACTCTTCTTTTATGATTGTTATCTTCCCTAAGAACTCTTTTTTTATTCCTATATGAGAATAGGCAGATTCCTATATGAGACAAGACAATGTAAACATGGTGAATAAATTGTATACCTATCTAAAAGTTATGAGCATGTATAAATGCATACTCTTCTTTTATGATTCCTATCTACCCAAGAAATTATTTTATGAATCCTTAATGAGAATAATCAGATCAAAAATTATATGCCCATTCAAAACAAGACGAAACAATTTTGTTTGTATGAGAATGGGCATATGCCCAATTGTAAACATTGTAATACAAGCAATACTGATTTTATGAGATTCATCCTCTATTAGTGAGCATTTGTATTTGTAGAAAATCACAAAATCATCCGCATCATTAGGTATATGTCGAGTTGGTCTTTGTTATGCTGCCCATATAAACTATTCATACCTGATTCACTAAGTAAGAAAAGTACTAATCATACCCATGTCTTTGCCATCTATGACCTTTGAACCTTACACATTCCAACAAAGACTGATTCTTACAAGGTCTCTTATATTTATGCTCGATATTTATTTTCACACCTTTTCAGTTCTCATGTGTTGACACCAGCACCCGACCATGATGACCAAGCACTCAGGTGCCTCTTCCCCTTTGGGAACCCATCTTTGTAACCTCATTCCCCATATTATGTCTCATAGTATTATGGTATGACTTGGACTACTCATTTGATCCATATTAGAATTTTTGTTCCCCCCACTCTTCTTCTAATTCTAATCCAAACATTTCCTCTTCTTCTGAGGATTCCAATCCAAATATTTCCTTTGATTCTTCTGATGATTTGGATCCAAAATACTATTCAGATTCATCTAATTTGACTCCTAAGTCGTGTTCCTCCCCTTGTTTTTAGGACCTACTTCATCATACTTATACTGTGATTATTGAGTCCCCTCTTTATTTGCAGGATCCTCGTCATCATCCATTTAATATGACTCCTAGGCTGCAGTCCTCCCTTTCTTCGTAGGACCCCTTTTATCAGTTACCTCAAAGACGTCTTCTTCCTTTGAAGATACACTTGACTCCAAATCCCTCTAATCAAACATATAATATGATTATTGAATCACGGTCCTCCATTTCTTTTTAGAACACTTTTTATTATTGATCCAATATAATTCTTGAATCATGGTTCTACCCTTCTTCGCAAGACCTTCTTCATCAATCACCCCCATGAATATTTCCTTCTTTGAAGATTCGTGTGACTTAAAGTCCTTCTATTCAAACGTATGAATCAACTCCTATGCCACAATATGCAGACTTTGGACTTAATCCTACTAGTTTACTGACAATATACCATCATATAGGTAAGTCCACACCACCTTCTTCTACTCCTGAGACATATAGCTCCTTGTCTACTTCATCCCCCATGTCACCTTCTTCTATCAATCATCATCAAACATCTTCTCAATATTTCACACCAGTAGGCCCGTTTTTGTTCAATCAAACCCTTGTGGTCGATCGACAACCCATACCGATTGATTTCTTTTAGAACGAAGGAACGCTCATGAATTTTATAGGGGCACATGAAGATGTCCCTCTAACAAATTACGAGTAAGGATTCTCTTTAGAATTCGATGCATCTGTGTATTGTGAGGAAAAGGTTGATTTCTTTTATCAAGAAACAGAGGAAGAGCCTCAAATCATGCAACTTGATCATCCTCTTATTTTTCCATATTCACATTATTCATTACGTGATGAAACTCTTGGGTCTTGCATTGATCCATCCAACCTCAAACAAAGGTTACCAAAATTAATGTATGGTAACCGATGATGGTTAGGATGACCAGCGTTGGTTTAGGGTTAACCAGCGTTGGTTTAGGGTTAACCGGGGTCGATTAAGGTGGGAAATCCTAGGTTGCCAAAATGGAATATCTTGGCTATCTTTTGGCCAGTTCTATCCATTGTTTCAGGTATAAAATGGTATTTTTCATGTAAGTGGGTATGCTATTAGAGAAAGAATAGGCATCTAGTGTTAGGGTTAGACTAAATCTCAGTTAGTTATGGTAAGCATATATTGAGTCCTAGTTAGAATGAACATGCTAAGAATAGGTCCATGATGAGGTGGTCAAGTGAGGACATTAATTAAATAAATTAAAGTAATTAATTCAATTAATCATGTGCACTATGGGATATGAATATGTAAGGTATGGTGTAATTTAATTAATGGGGTTATAAGGGTGGTATGACCTAATTTTGGTGTCTAACATTTTCACCCCTTTTTGTCATTAGCTTCATTTTGTTTCAAGTGACGCTGATAAAAATAGGAAGTTATTGCCCCATGAGTGGGTGAGAGTGGGGTTATCCCCAGGTGTGGGTGAAGGTGATCCCCCTCAAACTAGGATTTTATGAGGTATTATACAGAATCAGTGAGTGGTTTGATAATTGTTTGTAGTTGGTGGGAGTGAAGGTAGGTGGGGAGGGGTTTGTGTGCTTTTGGGAAAGTGTGTATGGTCAAACTCGGGTAATTAGTAATAGGCTAGTCGGTCAAATTGGGAATCATGGTAATGGTCAAATTGGGTAATATTTACTTGGGCTATGGTCTAATTGGGTAATGGGTAATGGAAATCAAACGCACGCACACATTATAGACTAGCAACATGATACCATGTTTGAAGAGCTAACAAACTCTACATTTTCAAAGGTGTGCCTAGGTTTATCCCAACAAGGTTGAAGTGATTCATGTATCCAAGGTATAGGATATGGTCTAGAAAAAAATATAGATTAGGTGCATGAACATTTAGGTATGTTCTGGTACACCAAATCTTTGGTCAGGCTAAATGAGGGGGATAATAGGCAAGGTAAGGTCATTAGGCTCATAAATAGTTTAATGGGTAACAATTCATCACAAGGTATAATGAGTACACAATGTCATCAGGTAGACATGGCCAAATCCTAACGTAGGTCTTTAGGTACAATAGGTCATAGCATAGGTAAGGTCAAGGTACAGGTAACACATAAGCAAATCCCTTGACGCAAGTTCCTAGACACCTGTGATTAAGATGGGTAGTTACACATAATTCTTCAGTGCATCACAATCTACAACACTTCACTACAACAAATGGGTTAGTTGGTACGGAAGATGGTTCCTGGGTAGGCTCTCAACATTCATACAGGTGAGTCATCTAATAGGTGTGTCCCATGGGTACAACGTATGGATTGGAAATGGTCAAACTGGATCAAATGTTTACTCACCATCTGTAGTGGTGTTCTACATTCACAGCAGCAGTTAAAGGTTGATAGGACAGAGTACTAGACTCTATTCTCCCTACACTATCTGGTCTGAGTGTGAATGCGGATGACATGAGATCACTTGAAAAACTGTAGGACTGATTAACATCTGACATGACCCGTGAGTGTCGCTTGAAAATCTGAGTTTGATCGGTCGTCACTCATCTACATAGATGGGCTTCAACTACCAACTACTTTCCTCTTGGCAACGGATCATGATGTACATGTTCCTTTTTTCAGGATGTATTCAACATTTTGCAGCTACTTCAATAGTTGGGGATCAGGTACTATTCTATTACCTGCATATAGGCATGCATATCTGAGCCGACTTGTTCATTCTTCTAGAGATTCGAAGGTAGAGATGAGATACCTTATGGTGAACGATAGTCAAGCATCATTTGATACATCATCAACAACAACATCAACAAGAGATGACACAGTTGGTTATCACCATTATGGAGGTGGTGTGTACATAAACGTTGCCAATCTACAGACATGTGGGATATTCCACCCTAGGTTCATCATCTCAGTCACTTTTTGCACTTTCTCATCTTTAGTCTCCAGGACTCCATCTTTTCCTAGGTCACTCCACATTCTTTATCCTTGTCTCTTGGAAAGACTTTGTGGGCCATCAATCTACATGGTTATGGAGGTATGCAGTCTCTGTTATACATTTATGTTATTAAGATTTTTCTCATACGAGCATATCATAGTGTGTGTGTCCAGTATGGTAGACACAAAATGGATGCACTTTGATGTACTTATCTTAGTCCTGAGTTACATACTACTATTCATATGATTCCTAACTAAGAAAAATACAAATGGTACCCATGTCTTTGGCACATGATTTGTCTTCTTTCTATTGCTACGTTCTAGAGGTCTTGTTAGGGGTTGTCATTATCTTGGTCTGTGTTTTCATACCTTGACATTTCTCATCCTGGACAGACACATGCCTAGCTAGGAGTTGGAGGAGTGTACGGGTACTCTCAGTGGATAGACTGGCATTGTACTAGCTGAGCATGATATGATACATATTGATAGGGTCACATAGTAGTTTGGGTTATTTCTAGGCTGTGCCTTGAGCATTCTTATCAGTTTAGGTATTAGATGCCTTTTTGAGAGGCATATGCCTCTACCACAACCGACTATGCTAAAAAGGAAAGGGAAGTACGCGGTGTATAGGCAGAGTTGATGACATCAATGTCACTGATATATAAGGACCAAGCACTGGGTGCCGCATTAACGGGTATCATCAACCTAAGGCTTGTATAGCATGATTTAGCCACTATTCACAGAGCATGAAAGACATCTATTGCAAGGGAAAGTGGACTACATTCTTCTGCATACAACTTCACATTATTTTTGGGGCAGTCTATTCTATTCTATGCACAGGCATCTATTACTCACTTTATTTACGTATCTGGAAGCTTTACTCGCCCAAGTTACACAGTGTGACAGGTGCCCACACAGAGTGGCCATGGTGATGGGGAATAGATATCACACTTATAGGTGTACATAACAAGAAATAAATTGGGTCTGAGATGTAGTGCAACACTGAGTTAAGATCACCATTGTGACCCTAGTAGGCCCAAGTCAAAATCACAGGGACCTCATTTTGCAAGATCTTTCCTTTTAGGATTTGATGTCCCATATTATACACAGCAACAGGATATGGTCCCAATACTTCATTGTAGGTTTCCAGAAATCTCGAAGATACATTGTGTCGAAGCCATCATAGTGACCAAAAGTGAGAGACATCGTAAGTAACTATGTGACCTATAGAACCACCATAGATGAGTTTCTAAACATTTTTGTAGATTCACGGGATGCCCTGTTTCTAGTCTAGATAGTGCCCATGGATCACCCATTCCCCTTCCTGAGATAGCCCATGTCCTATCATATTCAAAGTCTGGATCTCTATTTTTCTAGGTCTTGAAAGTGCAGATGCTCCTACCTTTTTGTTCGACCTAGCCCCAACACTTCGACATAGTCCAGGTTTTTGCTGCGAGTTTAGCTAAGTCCCTATTTTTCCTCTTTGTAGCTAGGGTTTCAGGCATTAGATTAGTTTTCTTGAGACCCATGCTAGGTTGAGAGATGTAGACATTTTATTTAGTTGGACTAGATGATCCAAGAATGGGTGCTTGATTTTTAACACTTTTAAACACTTTTAAGGATCTGTTAATTTTAATCAACTTAAAAGTATTTTATACTCCCAAAAATTGATCAGAATTCTTATTATAGGGTTGAATTCAGAAATGAAATTAAGTTTGTCAATTTACTCAGAATGTCATTGTTTAATTGAAATCCCAAAAGTCATTGTTTCTTGATTTTAATTGATTTCCCAATTTTGTCAAATACTGATTACCAGTTGCATTCATATTCATATTTTCTGATTTAAATTACTTACAAATAATTAGAAACTGAAAATAAAATCAGAACACAACACCCAGATTGTTTACGGGGTTCAGAATTCCTACATCCCCAAGTTAGTGGTGAACCGATCTATTAATAATGTTAAAAAATATAAATACAATAACCTTTACATTAACCGATAATGGATCAAAAACCTACAAAACTATGTTTTAGACCTTTGAAGGACGTTAATGGAGCTCAACCTCTATGTCCTTCACCTTCCTGATCCACTTGCAGTGGTGTCTCCCTTTGGCTCTATGCATTTGTGTGACTTTAGCATAGCACATAACTTTGTAAAAAAAGCTCCAAATCAGATAAATGATCACACCACCGTGCTCGTCTCAAAGTTATAAACAACTTTCCTATACAACTCGAGATCTGGAAGTGAGTAGAAGTTCCCCAAAATTCCATTTTTTCAAAATTGCCTGCTTATTGGCTTGACACAGACCAGACACTTGTCCAATACAAATACAAGTGCGCTTTACTTATACCACTTCACAAGAGAGTGGCAGGGTTGGTAAGGCCACTTATATTTTTAGATGAGGTGGTGGGTTCAAATCCCCTTTCCATAGGTTTAGGCACCCAATTTAGCCATTGACCCCACATTTGGTGGGAAAATGATAGGATAAGACTTTAAACAGCTTTTTGTCCAGAAAATCCTCCTTATCCCATGGGATTAGGCTTATTCATGTGAAATGGATTAAATAAAATATTATTATTATTATTTTAAATCAAAATTCACTAAAAACATGTCAAGTGTCACACCCATAATATGTCATTTTTCTACGTCACATTGTGTCATGTCATCATTTGTCCACAACTTTGACTATGCATATCTTTCGCATACGAACTCATATTTGGTCCATTCAAAATGCGTCAGAAAGCTTGCGACGAGCTTTATACCGTGGAACTGATTTTTAAAAAATTACAAGATCATCAATTTTGTCTTGTCGCCAATTTCTACGTGTCACCTTGTCAGTGGTCCACTTATTGACCTATTGACCAAAGTTGACTTCCATGTTGACTAAACTTTGACCGGACATAAATTGAGCTCAAAGTGTCCGTTTTTCATGTTCTTACAGTCATCAAAAATCTCTCTAAAGGATCTACTACATTGGAATTGTCTAAGGAAGTTTAGGGAATTTTTGACACTAAAAAATATCCCCTGATCAGGAGAGGAGGAGGAGATAGAGGAGGCAAACATGGATATCAAGTGGGGTGATGATTAGTCACCTGATATGATTGGTGTATTGATTTTTGGTATATATCGGCCTACACGCCGATGATAGTGAGGATCTATATGAGGGTTTTTGAGATTTTTATTTTATATTAGCCTGCTTGTCGAAGATAGTGAGGATGTATATGAGGGTTTTTTGAGATTTTGATTTTATACCGGCGTGAATTCTGAAGATAGTGAGCATGTATATGATGGTCTTGAGATACTGCATATTTATTTTTATCGGTGTACATTTGTATTGATACACAAATGTTCTCATTATTTATAGATGATGATATTTATGGTATGGATGATGTACTTGTGTTTGAATTTTCTTTGTTATTATGTATGTGATGTAAAGTAGGTGAATTAGGCATGATTGAGTCAAGGTCATATAGGCATGATGGAGTTAGTTATATGCATGTTTTAGTTAGGTTAGTTAGGTATGGTGTTTAAAGGTAATTAGGCATGGTTGAGTTTAAAGGTAATTAGGTATGGTTGAGTTGAGGTCATTTAGGCATGGTGAGGTCTAGGTGAGTTAGACATGGTTGAGTCTAGGTTAGCTAGGCATGGTGGAGTTAGGTTTTTAGTTTTTATTTAATTACCAAGTTATTGGTAACATGAAAAAAACAAATGATGATGAATATGTATGGTATGATGTTGTAAGAAATAGGTAAGTATACATGATTATATACTTGTATGTTTATTTAATTTCCAAGTAATGTAGAAGATGGAAACTAACTAATGGTAGAATGTAAATAAAAAAGTGGGGGTGAAAATTGGTTAGGGTAAAGAATGGCTGAGCTAACCTCCAAGGGCCCCATGCCCTCAGAGTTATACCTACATAGCCCTGGAAAAAAGGGGCCTCAAGCTGATGTAGTTCTCCCGTAAGCTAGGAAAAAATGTGACGAGGTAGAGGTATGGGTTGGTAGGTTTTAGGCATGGTTGAGTCTAGGTCAGTTAGGTATGGTTGAGTTTAGGTCACTTAGGCATGATTGAGTCTAGGTCATGAAGGCAGAGGTGAATTGAGGTCATTGAGGTGTGGTTAAATTGAGGTGTTGAAGGCTTGGTCCTGTATAGGATAATCAATGAGTAATGAAAAAGGTGAAGGGTAAGAGGTGACCAAAAGAGCCGACCTAATGGGTAAGAACCAACACAATATTTTCATACCTAAGATGGGCTTATGAATATAAGACCCTAAAGGCATTGCATGATGGTCTATTCTAAGGTAGAATAAAGTCACATGATCATGAAATGTCACATTTTGTGGCACGTCCCTTGAGCAGGTAGGGAATTAGGGTGAAAAATTTGATGAGGTGAAAGCCGATTGGTTTTAGTGTAACCTAGTGTGAGACAAGCATGTCGACTTGGCAAGAGACCCAAGATCACAATAGGCAATTCCATGATGAAAAATTTAATCTTTTTCTTTTTTCTTTTGTTTTTGTTTTAATAGACTGATCGATGTGGGAAGTCTATGTGGGATGAGTAGATTTTCTCCTTGAGGTCTTTGTGAAGCTGATCGATGTGGGAAGCTTCAGAATATTTTTATTTTAGTTTTTGCAAGAATAGTCTTCTTTTGGTGATAGACTAAGTACAATACCACTAGCTTCGTATAGTTGTCCTTTGAGGGAGCAGTCTATTTATAACAATGAGATAAAAAGCGTAGATGTCCTTTTTGAAGGAGTTATCTTTTTGCTGAAAGTTTGACTCAAGGAGTTAAATCCCATTTTACTTTTGAAATTGTTTTTCTTTTGGAATTTTAAGTCATGGACAAGACTATAGAGAAAAATAGGCCCTTGTTTTTGAAGACAAAACTATAGCACATAGAGGTTAACTATGATAGAGAGGTTTTAAGTGATAAATGACCATGGGATTCCATCTTAAAAAATATGAAAAGTATCCATGAGAATCATGCCATGAGTAGAGCCTGTGGTACTCATATTTAAGATAAGGTTAAAAAGTAATGGGTAATCACATGATTCTTGTTTTAGTTCATTGATCCTTAAAATAGGTAAAATGGAAGGTGAATGGTGCTCAAGGGATGGGTGTTAAATAGACAAGAGGTGATATAGGACTTAATTCAATAGTGTGAATGGTTGAAGATGCAAGGCATTAAGGGGCTTAGGTTCAGGTTTACCTTCGAGTGAAGACAAATGATAAGCACCTGATCCATAGGTATGAGTAACGATATAAGGTCCAAGCCAATTAGGAGAAAATTTTCCCCATTTACTTTTCTCCTCTTTTGTTACATGTTGATTTTCCTTTAGGACAAGGTCATCGATCTAGAATGTTTTGGTAGAAGGAAAGGTAGGATGTAAAAGGTATGGTTTTAGTGAAACATTCAATAAAATAAGGGGAAGTGACAAGTCCCCCATGGGTATAGGGAAGAATGAGATGGTGATTGCTGAGGTTGGGTAAGATTGGGCAAGGGTGAGTAAATTTGGGTAAGGTAGATGGGGTAAGGTTGGGTAAAGTTGGGCAAGGTAGGATAAGGTAAATGAAGAAGTTCTAGTTTTTAAGGGAGGTGTAATAGAAGAAAAGGGATTGTCAATTCCCCCATAGGTTAAGGAATAATAAGGTGATGATAGGTGTCATTATGTAAGATTGGTCAAGGTTAAGTGTGATGAGCTAGGTGGTGGGTAGATTAGGTAAGGTAAATTGGTTGAGACAGATTGGGATAAATTGGGTAAGGTTGATTGGGAAAGGTTAGGCAAGGTTTAGGAAAGGTTTATGCAAGGTTTAGGAAAGGTTGAGGTAAGTGGTGGGTAGAGTAGGTAAGGTAGATGACGAAGGTCCAGTTTAGATGAGAGGTGCTCAATAGGACAAGAGGGAATTTCAAGTCCTCCATATGGTAAAAGTAGGATAAGGTGATACTAGGTAACATTGTTTAATATTGGGAAAAGTTGATGGTGATGAGGTAGTAGTGGGTAGATTAGATAAGGTAGATTGGTTGAGACAGATCAAGATAAATTGGGTAAGGTTGATTGGGAAAGGTTAGGAAAGGTTTAGGCAAGGTTAGGGAAGATGGGATATTGGGTAAAAGAGTGGCGCATGGGTTGGTTGTTTCTCCTTTACTTTGTCTTTTTGGGCGCAAGTGGCAATGTTAACCATATTGATATGGGGTGAAAGAGGAGGTGAGAAATGATGGGTGTAGCGACAGGATGGGAAATAGAATGAAAGACAATGTTTTTGTGAAAGAAGATGGGCGCACTGACATTTAGGCGAAGGTTTGGCTAGCTCTCTTATGTGGACCATGTTGATCTCAAATTTTGGAGGTGGATAAAAGGGTTGTGGAGGTGGTGATGTAGGTCATTGAATAGGTAGTGGATGAGGATGTATGGTGATAGGTGAGGTGGAACTAAGTCCTCGTCTAGAAGATCATTGTCATCAAATTTTTGTTCAGGAGGAAAAAGTTAGAGAAGAACGGGTTTTAAAGCCTTATAATTTTTCTACATCATGTCCTGGCACATGATGGTAGGCAAAAATTTTAGTATCGTCAAACCCTTTTGGTTTGGATTTGAGTGGTCATAAGGTCTAAGGGGCAGGAAATGTGATGACGGAAGTCTCTAAAAGGTTAGCTAGAATGTTGGCATAAGACCCTGCTAATGGATCACAGTGTGAAGTGAGTGTGGGTTTGGATTGAAGTGTAGGTGATTGTGATGTGTGAGGTACTATAGGAGGTGGAATTGGAGGTGGGATAGGTTTAACCACGGTTTGGTAGGTGGTATTATTTTAGGCTTGGGTTGTACCTTCTTGGGTAAAGGCATGTAGTAGATGAACTAGTGATAGAAGGTGTTGTAGGCTTAACTACCTCTTTGGAGGGTAGTGGGTTTTTTCAATTTTGGTTGCACCTTCTTGGGTAAAGGTGAAGGAGGAGTACATGATGTAGAAGGGAAAGTAGATGGTGGAAGAGGATGAGTTATCCATGGTGATAATGGAGGTGTGGTAAAGGTTGTTGGCAGAGGCAAGGTAGAAGGTATGGGTTGAAGAGAAGGAAGTCTCATAGGTAGTGATGAGGTTATTGTAGCTGGTGGGGGTATAGGTGGTAAGAAAGATGTGGGTAATGATGAAGGTGTATGTTGTGCTGATAGGTTGGGTGTAATAAAGGATTGTGATGAAGAGGCGGGCTGTGGTGCTTTTGATTTTCCTTGGATAGGTGGTTTCTTGGCCAAGGTCGATGGGTGAGGCCCTAGGATAGACGGAAGGGGTGAAGGTGACAAAGGCATGGTGGGTGAAACTAGTGTGTGTGGCCTAAAAGGTTGGATCTTCCTTTTAGGTGTAGAATTGATTTTTGCGTGAGCTTGAGAAGATGTGGTTAAATCCAACTTGACCAGCAGGTGTACTATGCTTGATTTCAGCATGATACCCAAGGTAGTGATGGATCTAGATACAGGGGAAGGTGTGGATACAGGTAGGTTCTTAGGCATAGGAACAAGTTTAGTTATTGGTAAAGGTTTGGATATAGGTAAGGGTAATGAAAAAGAGGTCATTTCAATAGGCATGGTCATGGTTGATTGGGTTCCTTGAAATACCTTTGGATAGATCATGGAGGTATCTGTAGGAGACATTTTCATTTGGGTTGAAAAGGGTAATTGAAGATGTCCCCAAATCATGGAATTATCAATATAATCCAAATGGTCGGCCAAGCGTGAAAATGGCATTGTTGTAAGAGAAGATCACGTTGGCTTAGTAGCAATCCCTATAAAATATGTTTGTGAGATAGGGAACTGGTCGGCTTGAGAATCTATGGGTAAGAGAGCTAAGAGAAGATCAATGAGATCCTAGAATGCTAATGGGGAATTGTCCCCAACAGGAAATGGTGTGTCTAAAGGATCCCCTATGGGTAGGGAAGATGACAATTAGGATGAGATAGTTTCCTCTTTCAGTGGAGAAGAAAGCAAGGATGACTCTCCCGTGGGTAGGAGAGTTAATACCATTGGTTGTTTGTTAGGTTGCGAGGTAAGTGGTGAATCAAAATTGGTATAAATTGTGGACTCCTCCATGGGTGAAGGGGGAGATGAAGGGGACTCCTCTGTGGGTGAAGGAGTAGAGGAAGTAGGCTCCTCCATGGGTAGAGGAGCTTGTGCTAGAATCTCCTCGATAGAGGGGATAGGAGGAAATTACGGAAGGGCTGGTACGGTGTCAAGCACAACATGGACCTCATGGACATTATTATTATTAGTTGAAGGTTTACTTGTTTGGTTGGATGACAGGGTATGGTTAGGGAATTACTTCTTGAAGATATTTAAATTCTGATTTTTTGGTGTGTTCAGGTTGTCCAGGATGAGATCTCCATTATCTAACATTTCCTCGACAATGTTCTTGAAGGTTATATAATTACCATCACTATGGCCTTTGACGTGATGATAGTTATAATAGTCATTCTCCTTATACCATGCTGGCATAGGATGAGTGGGGTCAAAATCAGTATGATGGTTTTATGGGTGGAGTAGCAATGGCTTCAGCCTTAAGAAATTTTTCTAATACTGAAGAATAAGGCTCATTGATTGGAGTGTATTTTTGTTGTTCCCATCTGAACTGAAAAGTTTGAATGGGAGAAAGGTTGGAGGTAGGTTTTGATCGATTAGAGGGATGAGATGGGCCAGCCTTTAAAACTACCACGTTGGCAGATCCTTTGGCTTTTGAATAATTGTTTTGGTGTTTTGAAGAGGAAGAAGCATCATTTGATTTCAAATGGCAGTTTTTGTTACGCACAATTGAATTTTCTTCTCTTCAATGACACAAATTTCCAGTTTTTGTGCCATGGTAAATGCTTCGTCGAAGGTATGGAAGGTTTGTACTTACAGAGTTGGTGAGATGTGCTCTGGCACAAGCTCTAGTGAACAACTCTATAAGCTTAGCTTGAGGTAACTGGAATGTTAATTGGTTGATGAGGCTCCGCCAATGAGCAAAAAAATCAACGATAGACTCATCATCATATTGTCAAGTTGAGTACAAGTCAGTCATAGTGATATTCTTGATGATATTGATTGAAAATGGTCTAGGAAGGCTTGAGCCACTTGATTAAATGAGTAAATGGAATGTCAAGGAAAACCACTATACCAGTCTAACGTGGGTCTGTTAAGGACATGGGGAATGTTCATAGGAGTAAAGCATTGTCATGGCTAATTAGATAGCACCCTTGTCTAAATGAAGGCAAGTGTTGTTGCAGGTCTTCTTTTACTATTGAAACGGTTAAAATTGGGCATTTCCCAATGCACAGGGTATGGGAAAATGGGAATAAATGGATGAATAGGCTCATTACAGATTTTTTCATAGGTTAAGGTGTTGCGAGAGCCGAAAACTGATGCTTCTAATGTTTGCATATTTTCCATCATCATTCTAATGAGGTCATTGGTGGGTTGTGAGGAATGGTCACTTCCTACATTAAAGGGAGGTTGATGATGGGTATATGATGTGGATGATATCCCACTACATGGGGGTATTGAATATGAAAAATACGAAGAGGGGATACATACAGGTGGAAGATACCCCGAATAAGTGATAGATGGGATTGAGGGTTGTTGGTGATGTGTGAAAATAGGTGGGGTAGTTGTAACAACTCTCGTGGTAATTGGTGGTAGAGACTGTGGGATGGAAAGGACTAGATTTTGAAATGGGTGTGGGTTTCCAACACCATGGATGGTTATGATGTAACTAGTATATATGAGGAAGTGGGGGTAGATGATGTCATGCTCAAGGCGGTTTGTGAAGGAATGGTTTATACCACATGTGCAATAGACATCGTTGGTGCAGCAGTTATAGTGGATGTGGGGCCCAGTTGAGATACCACAGGGGGTAAGGTGGATGAAGGAAATGTTGAGCTAGTGGTAACTGATGCGGAAGTGGGGGTGAGGGTAGAAGGAATAGATACAAACATGTCATATACTAGTTATCTTGAGGAGTCTTGGGTAGATGAGTGGTCAAGATAGTATATTAAGGTCGCGGAGTTCTAGTCAAGGAATTTTGTGAACTCCTCGTCACCAGTAGAAATGGTGATAGGCTGAGCTGGATAGGTGATAGGATGGAAGGCGATGATGGGCTAGGTTGGAGTGGTTGAAGGACTAGCATGAAATATAAGGGTGTTGGCTTGGTTATGAGTCAACACCATGTGAATTAACATGTATCAACCTAGTAACTGCATTCTGTAAATGACACAGAACAACATAAATGGAAAAGAACGTATACTGGTAGGTGGATTTGGTCAATGTTTCAATTAAAAATCAAAACAGGGAAAATGATGAAGGTTAAAGTGACCGATGATGGTTAAAGGGGAGTGATGGTGGTTACAGTAATTGATATTGATTACTATGGGAACACACCATTTTGAGAAAATTAAGTAGAACTGATGAAAATGAAATGGGGAAATTGTACTTGATAATGATATCAGAATGTTGGGAATATGATGATGTCTCGAGGACTACGAATAGAAAAGAAAAGGTCATGAAAGCTATTTTGGGAAAAATAACCAAAAGATATGGTAACCAACACCGGTCAGGTAAACAAAGGACAGTTAGATGGGAATCGATGACGGTCACTTGATTGACGCCAATTACTGTGATATCTAAAGAAGTGAAGAAAAATTGATTTTGTGAATTAAATAAGATGAAGAATTCAACCTAGAAGATTTGAGAATGATAATATGAGGCCTTGACACACTCAAAAATAGTTAGAATACTCCAACTATGATGGTGGAGTGTGAAAGGAAGAAGAAAATGAAGAAACGTAATCCTCACAACTCAAAACACAATTCAGGAAGAAAGATAAGAAAAACACGTAATCCTATGAGTGAATTTTATGTTACTTTAGCTTATGCTATTTGAGACTGACTTGTGAATTTAGAATAGAGTTTTTTTGGTTGGGAAGGCATCCTATGAAGAGGCAAATTATAAATGGAAGGTTTTCAGGTTGTGTTTTGGCCGGGGTGGTCCTGCTCTGAGATAATGACTGGACAAGAACCTACCTAAGCACCCACTATCAATCCTCTAATCGTGTGATCTTTGACAGCTTCTTCCAGGTAAGGTGTTGTTTAAGAAGATGTGTGAATTTTTTATTTGTGTATTTTGGCCAAGAGAGAGAGAAGAGAAAGTGCTCTCTACGGTTCAATTATGTCAACCATTAGCTGGGCATGACTTCCAGCATATAGGTTTCCCTCAGTTTTAAATGTGAGGTAATAATGTAACATACAAGGATGAAATACAACAAATTTTATAACCCAACTCAAAAATAATATTTGATGTAGGAAATGATGAATAGGAGAGAGAATGATTTTCACTAATGCAGGCAAAGAATAATAATGATTATTTTTAAATGCGCCAAAAGACATGTTTCATTTAGAGAAATTTAGAAAGAAGGAGTATATTACCAAAGAAAAATATTTAGTGAATAATGATTTAGAAAGGAAACCCATAAGATGCAACCTATATTAATAGAAAGGAACCCAAAAACGAGGGTCCCATTGGGCGTGCCAAAATGTTTCACCAATAAGTTGTGTATGTATGAGTAAAACATATAAGATAAAGGTGAGGAGGAATACCAGTGAAATGAAGGTGGAAGGTAGAGTGCACACATTTTGATTTCCCGATCTTGTGCTTATTGAGCTCGAACTTCATTTTTTCTAGGAGAAACTACCTGTGAATGCAAAACAAGACCACAATAATAATATTAAACAATATATGTCAGTGGAATGCCTAGCGCATGCTAGATCTGGGAAGTGTGATATTTCCTAGATGGCTATCAATCCATTGTTTAATACAATTTAATGTGAGAAGTAATGTAAATAAATAACATCCTATTGTAGTTGATATGATTTAGGTATCTCATTCAAATACAATAAGAAAATATAATCTAACAGGAAAGGTTATGATCAAATCTAGAGGTAGCGCGGGTAGCCAAGGTGACTAGAAAAGTCAAGATCAGGTTATGGGTGGTTTTGGGTTATTTGAGTGAAGATTATGAGGTTGTTGTTACAGGTATAATTAACAGATACATATACCAATGTCGGTCAGCTATGACTGATGGTGGTTGAGAGGGAAACCGATGATGGTTTAGGTTAACCAGCGTTACTAGAGGTGGACAGGTAGAAACTCAATAAACTTTTATTTTGGAGGTTCTTTTTCATTACACAGGGAATGGAAGAATGATGGTTAGGTTGCCAAAGAAGTTGAGGATGGTCAGAGATGCCTAGGTTTGTATGTGGGAAGCTAAAAGGTTATAGATGTTCAAATGGGTGGATTGGCAATATGGTGAATATGATAGGATACAAAGGAGAAAATTATTTAAAGGTGAAATTTTAAATAAATGATGATCTAAATAAATATGAAATGATGTAGATCCAAATGCACTTACTTGTATTTACAGTCCTGGTGGTTGGATGAGGGTGATGGTTCATCTGTAAAACTAGTGGTCAATGTCGCGGCAATGCTTCCCCAAATGCTACCGTGAATGTCAATGTCTTCCAATCAGTCTTGGTGTCGGCTAGGGTGTGTCTAGATGTGTGAGAGGGCTCTAGTTCATGCTTGCATGCAGATATCTCTCTCTCCAAACTTGAATAATTCTTTCAACCTTGAACAAAGGTTACCAAAATTAATATATGGTAACCAATGATGGTTAGGGTGACCAGCATCGGTTTAGGGTTAACCAGAGTCAATTAAGGCGGGAAATCCTAGGTTGCCAAAATGGCAGATCTTGGCTATCTTTTGGCTAATTATTTTCTTTGTTTTGGGTCTAAATGGTATTTTCTGAGTAAGTAAGTGGGCATACTGTTAGAGAAATAATAGACATCTAGTGTTAGGGTTATACTAAGTCTCAGTTAGTTATAGTTAGTAGAGATTGAGTCCTAGTTAGAATGAACATGCTAAGAATAGGTCCATGATGAGGTGTCTAGGTGATGTGGCTAGGTGAGGTGGACAAGTGACGACATTAATTAAATAAATTAAAGTAATTAATTCAATTAATCATGTTCACTATGGGATATGAATATGTAAGGTATGGTGTATTTAATTAACGGGGTTGTAAGGGTGGTATGACCTAATTTATGTGTCTAGAGTATGATTCCTATATGAGAAGGGGCAACTTCCCATTAAATACAAGACTATGCCAAAAATCTCCATCAATTTCATAACTCTTTAACAAGATGTGAGAATGGGTTCCCATTCTAAAACAAAGTAAATTTGATTATTCCTATCATAAAGGGTATATGCCCATTCTAAACTTTATAATACAAGTAATATTTTATTTTTTTAGAATGGGCATGTGTACAGTCGTTATTGAAACATATTTTTTTATGAGAATAGGCATGTATCCATTCTAATAATTCTCATACAAACAATTTTGCTTCTATGAGAGTGTGCATGTGCACACCCATCAATAATTACTCAATACTTAGTCATTTGAATACCTATTTAAAATTTGTGAGCATATCTAATCCATACTCTTTTTTTATTATTTTTATCTTCCCTAAGAACTTTTTTTTATTCCTATATGAGAATAGGTAAATTCCTATATGAGAACGGGAATCTACCCATTTGATACTAGATAATGTTAACATGGTCAATCAATTTTTTACCTATTTAAAGGTTGTGAGCATTTATAAAGCATACTCTTCTTTTATGAATCCTATTTGCCCAAGTAAGTCTTTTATGATATCCTATATGAGAATAGACAAATTAAAAATTCAATGCCCATCCAAAATAAGAAATAATTTTTTTTGCATGAGAATGGGCATATGCCTATTCTAAACATTGTAATACAAGCAATACTGATTTTATGAGTATGCCTTTATTATTCCTATTTATATCTATTTAAAAATTGTGAGATTGTTTTATCGATACTCTTTTTATTCTTCTTTTATGATTCCTAAACGAGAAGGGGCATTTATTCATTCAATACAAGAGAATGCAAAAAATCTCCATCAATTTCATAACTATTTTAACAAGATGTGAGAATGGGTGCCCCTTCTAAAATAAAGTAAATTTGATTATTCCTATCATAAAGGGAATATGCCCATTCTAAACTTTATAATACAAGTAATATTTACTTTTTTGAGAATGGACATGTGCATAGTCGTAATTAAAACATATTTTTTATGAGAATTGGCATGTGCCCATTCCAAACATTCTCATACAATAAATATTGATTTTATGAGGGTGGGCATGTGCATATTCGTCAATACTTACTCAATATTTAGCCATTTAAATGCCTATTTAAAAACTATGTGCATATTTAATCCATACTCTTCTTTTATGATTCCTATCTGCCCAAGCAAGTCTTTTATTATTCCTATATGAGAATGGGAATCTATCCATTCAATACAAGATAATGATAAAAATTTCAATCAATTTCTTAACTTTATACAATCTGTGAGAATGGGTGTCCATTCTAACAACAATAAATACAAAAATAGTGCACATGATTAATATCCCATAGTGCACATGACGATAAATTCTAATATATATTTTTCATTATTCAAATATCTAATTAAAACATAAAATGGGTTCAATGAATTCAAATATCTTTTTAAAATATTTACAATAGACTAAGGATATTAAATAATTTAAGCAATTTAGCATTAAAAGGTGTTGATTTATTATTGTAGGATAGATTCGATTTTTTATAACTTTATACAAGCCATGAGAATGGGTGACCATCCTAAAACACAGTAAATATGTAAATAAAACAAAGTATTTTATTAATATTTTTAAAAAAATATTTAAATTTTCATGATTTCATTATTAAAACATATTTTCGGTAAATATGGACAGTTTTAAAACATTACATGTGTTTAAATTAGTATGACAATAAATTATACGATATATTTTTTATTATTTTAATTTCTATTTAAAATCTATTCAAATATATAAGCATATTAAAGTTTATTAAAGCATTTAAGAATTACATGGTGGTGATTTGTTATTGTATTATACATTCAAATTTTGAATGTATGTACAAAAATAGTACGATGTATTTTTCGTTATTCTAATACTTATATAAAACATGTAAATGTTTCTAAACATTGGGATAATAGCATATTAAATCATTTAAATATGTACCCTTTCGTGGTTAATTATTTATGATAGACTTAGAATATTAAAGGCATTTAAGCAGTATAGGTTAGTGATTTATTACGATAGGATAGATTCAAATAAATTGAGAGTTAGGATATTAGGATATTAAAGGCATTTAATCATTAAAGTGTGGTGATTTATTATGGTATGATAAATTCAAATTTCAAATTTTTGGCACTTTCTTTTAGAGGTGATTTTCCTTGGTCAAATACTTTATAAAAATATTGAATTTGAATGGCTTAGGTTTTGATTGTTTGTTCTCTTACGGCTGAGTTTTTTTTTTCTCTTATGGCCGTGCTTTTTCATTCATAGATTTTATAGGATAAAGACGGAGGTATGCAAAAGGATCTGGGTTGATTGGATACAAGGATTATTGAAAAATAAACATGTTGCAGAGGTAATAACACTTGTTGCAGGGGTCATAAAAAAAGACACAGAGAGAGAAAAACATTACTAAGTCAATCCAATCATTTTTTTTGCACAATAAAAAGCTACACATTTTAGACCTTACGACATTAAAAAAGAAACGAAACAATTTCTATTAGTATATTTGGTAGTTGTTTTGTTTAGGAATGTAAATAAATTGATTTATGTATTTGTTTGTTGTTATGTTTATGCAAGGAAACAAATCGATACGTTTTTCAGACATTAAAATAAATGAGATATCTGTAAAAATGGTTCAAATAGTTGATTGTGAAGTAAAATATCTTTGTTAGTATACATTTTTATGCTTTATAAGTAAACTTGGAAAAAATGAGATATAAAAACCTTGAATAGCCTGATCTACCATTGTTGTATTCTGTTTGAGAAATTTTCAATAGTATTCTTTACAAAATCATTGTTTCGGAAGTTGTTTCTTCTTCTTTCTTCTAAAAAATATTTGTATCTTCGTAGTTTTCCTACTATCGGCTATATCTGATATTCTACCTTAGAAATCTCTTATCTTCACATTTTTCTGGCAACATGCTATGAAAATCTTTCCTCAGCCAAATCTCAAACACTGAAAATTTTCCTCCTTCTCCAACTCGACTCTCAACCAAAACCCAATTCATTCAAAATCATTTTCTTTTCATAATTCTCCTGGACAAATGAAATTACCTCAACTTGAATCTAGTGCCTAGAATGAGATTCCATGTATGAATGAAACTAGGACATAATAAATTTTTTCTACGAATTGCCTACCAAAATATTTCTATCATAATTTTTTTTAAAAAGGGTTTTAAAAACTTCAACAATTTGACACAAAACCTACCATTTTTATAGCCTGGTATAAATTTCCTCCCTACAATTCAAAGACACCGTATGTCCCTCATGAAATTTTAGACCCATGCATCATTAAAAAACATCAAATTGTTTCTACAACAGATACAAGTGACCTATTAGGAAAAATTGATCATCAATAACATTGATAAGTAAGCAGAAATTGTTGTGATTATATAATATTCAGTATTAATTAATAAATTAAGAAGCATTAATTAATAATATTCAGTAATTGGAGTATTAGTATTAGTCCCAAGGCATCAAAGAGACAATTGGCCAGATTATAAACCTTCCAAAAACAATACCGTTATCCTGATCAATGAAGAGCACATCTTATCTCCATCTGGCAGTTTGGTAATGGAGCAACCCCGGGAATAGTGTGGATAGAAATCTTTGATTAAATGGCATCCTCCTGACTCCAATTGGTTCAAGCTAAACTTTGATGGCACCTCTAAGGGAAACCCTAGAACAGCAGCAGGAGGAGGGGCAATACGGGACCACAAAGGCAATCTGATTGCTGCATATGCTGGAAAAATGGGAATTCAAACCAATCATTTTTCCGAAGCTTTATCTGCTCTCTGGGGTTTGAGAGTTGCACGGGCCCAAAATATCCAGAACCTTATTGTTGAAGGGGACTCCCTTAATATTATTAAACTTCTTAATCAGTCCTCATCTCCCAGCTGGAATATTAAAGATTTTATCTCTGAGTCCATAAGCATCAGTCATACCTTCAACAGTATCAGAATCATACATACCTACAGGGAGGGAAACAAGCTGGCGGATGCACTATCCAATTACGGCATTAATGTTAATTTCACTATCTGGGATAATAATAGTATCCCTAATCAGCTCCACAACAGCATTCATGCAGACCTTCACATGCAAACAATCTCTAGAGATGATGCCTTAATCTTTGGAGGAAAATCAGCATCCATAAATTCTTCACACATGTGCTGCTTTAATGTATATGGCATGATGCAAATAATATCAAATTTCAAATGATAGCAAGATTTTTTTAAGGAACTCCAAGTGGAGTTATTTTGATTTGAAAATCGTGCATGCGGGATGTACTACAGCTGTTAATATCTAGATTCATAGCTCCTCGGAAACCGATGGAAATTGTAATGTGATTGTTGACAGGGAGAGGGATACTCACACACGCGACTTCCCGCAGGCTCAGTTCAGCAGTCACGCAGCCATTCGTGGGAAGACCAAACGACTATAGTTTCCAATTTTGTGCGGCTTCAACAGCAAGAAGTGGACAGGTCTCTACGCACACAGGCATCTAGGAAATTGTTTGTAATCAGCCTATCATAGAGAAAGATGGGAGGACCTCCCTGCCAAATTGAGCCATGCGCGGACCCCGACTGGAAGGAAAATATCGAGCTTTGGAACATTCTTAGCAAAGGTGGCTTCACCAACTTCATGGAAAAGGATGCTAAGGGGCATGATCAAAGCATTTCTGTGCATTTTGCTAAGGAATGGAAGGAGAGGACTGTTGACTATGGGGGGACAGAAGATATTGGTCAATGAAGATCTTATTGCTGAAGTGACCGGTCTCAGTTTGGAGGGATACCGCTTCTTCAACAAAAGGGTTGACAGAGATGCTGAAGAAAGAAGATTTGTGGAAGGATCTGAGAAGCTCGCATTTGGTACAGCGGGCCTGCTTGTCAGCTAAATTCCTCCACCCTATGATGAGGTTACTCGCATGATGATTCGATTCATCTCCTTGGAAGGTAGGTTTGTCACTGTCCCTGCTAAACATCTTATCTTTCTAAACCACTTCCGTAGGAATCGATTTGGTTTGCTTTCCCCATTATTTGTTGAACTCCCTTGAACACTCCATTTTGGAGTTTCAGAAGCACACCCGGGTGGTTCCCTTGCATCAAGGACTTATTTTGTTGATTCATAAACTGTTGCCTTCTAAAATACCCTGGTCTTCCTTCCTCTCCTAGCCCGGCTCCCCTTTGATGGGCTCTGCTGCTGCCAGCCCTATTTCCCCTGCTGCCCCCCTGCCACCACCTGCTGTCACCCCCCAGCCGGTTGCTCATGCTTCTCCATCCATTTCCCCTGCTGCTGCTCCTGCCACCCACCTTGCCTCTACCTCTAAAAGACCGGTCACCAGGGCCTCCAGGAAGCTCAACCTTGAGGCTCTTGCTGTGGAGAAGGAGCCTTTCGAACTTGAGATTGCACATGACCTTCTGAATATCAGCAGTGCCAGTCCCCGGCAAGTGCAGATGGATAGCTCTTCAAAGAGGTTGGAGGCCTTAGAGGCTGAGATGAAAATGTTGAAGGATGAGGTCAAGAACCTGGCTAAGCAAAAAGGCAAGAAAAACATGGAGGGGGAGGGGAACATTGATAACAGTCAGATTGAGGACATCTATAAGAAGCTGACCTCCTTAGACTCCCGCCTTAGGGAAGGCCAAAACTAGACATGATTACAACATTTCTGCCTTTAGGGCAATTGAGGAGTTCATTGAGGGTCATGCCAAAAGTGTTTCCAACCTCAGCGGTGTCCCGAGCTACACTTTGGGGCAACGAAAAAGAAAGCAAAAGAACCATTGAGGAGTTTGATAAAACTGATGCTGCACACATGAAAACTTTGGGTATGTTTCACGCCTGGAAGAAAGTCAAGACCAGCATTGACAAAGCTGCCAAGAAGTAGTTTTGGTTGCTTCTGCTGCTCTTGTATTGTTCTAATATTACTGTTTTTTTTGCGGTCTCTTTACTGCTTTTTTGCCGTATTTTTTGCTGTTTTGTCTCGTTTGAGTAGCTGTTTCTGGGCTACTTGAGCTTCATTGTAACACTTGGATCTTGATCCATTCTCTCTGATTCTCACTCCTATTCCGGCTCTTAGGCCTTCTTTTGTAATCAAGGGTATAGTCCCTTATTTGCCTATATGATAATTTGAATCATGGGTAGAGTTTGAAACAATCATTCATGTGAACATTTTATATTAGGAGTTAGAAATGTTCTGAATTTTTTAACCACTTCTTTTATAGAGATGTTATAATGATTAAGTTTAATATTGCATGTATTGAATGGGCATATGTCTATTCTCATTTATCAATCATATATTTGAAGAGAATAAATTTGATAAACTAATAAACAAGAAGCTATACTGAAAAAAATATTCAAGATAATCAAAGAAAAAAATGACAAAACACAAGATTTAACCTGGGAAACCCTTTCGGGAAAAAACCTAGCACAGTAACTTCTCTCTCTTATTGCATTAACTTAACCATTTATAATACAATAATGTACTTCCAAGTTCTTGCTTTACCCTACTGCATCTCCAGCTATTTGTAAGCAAAACAATAAGAAACCGTCAAAGCAGTTTTACAATACAATGGGTACCAAAACCATGGGCTAATAAACACCCATAACGGTTCCCCATAATTCATGGATTATGACACCACCCATATATATGTATAGATAAAAATAGCATATCTATACTCCCGGAAAAATAGGGATTCTGAAAAATTTTGACCCCTGCTAATGCTCATGGAAGAGGTGTACAATACTCTTGGGTATACAATATACAAAATATACAACACATTCTAACATTCTCCCACTTGTTGTATACTTTGCAAAAGGGGGCTACACTGTCATATAGTCAGCAACTCAGGGCATTCAAGCCCATCAATTTTCTGCACCAAGAAAATTTCTCAACACTCACAACCTTAGTTAAAGAGTCAGCAACATTATCCTTTGTGTCCACCTTACTTAGTAGTATCTTCTTCTCCTCCACCATTTCTCTTACAAAATGGTATTGAACATCAATGTGTTTGTTCTTGAATGATACTTAGGGTTCTTTTCTAGGAAAATTGCACTTTGACTGTCACAATTGATCCTTACAACATTTTGAGTGAACCCAACAGTGGAGATCAGTCACCAAAGCCAAACCGCTTCTTTACTTGCATGAGTAGCTGACATGTACTCAGCCTCTATGGTGGATATCACAACACTTGCTTGACATTTACTCATCCAACTTACCACTCCACCAAACAAGTTGAACACATAACCACTGGTATACCTGTGCATATCCAAGTCTCCACCCCAGTCGGAATCCACAAAACCATGTAGATCTAATGTTTTACTTTCATCAGGTTTTCCCTGATAATAAATTACATAATTAGATGTCCCATGTAGGTACCTGAATATTCTCTTTACCACAGTCCAATGTTCCTTTCCAGGATTTGACATGAATCTTCTCACTACTCCCACTGCATGTGCAATATCAGGTCTAGTACAAACCATTGCATACATCAAACTACCAACTGCACTAGCATATGGTACCTGAGACATGTCCTCTATTTCTTCTTCAGTTTTAGGACATTGTTCAGAAGACAACTTTTGACCAACAGGAAAAGGAATACTAACAGGTTTACTTTCATGCATTTGAAACCTTTGCAATATCACCTCAAGATACTTTCTTTGATTTAACACTAATTTCCTATTTACATGATCTCTTTTTATTTCCATGCCCAAAATAAATTTTGCAGCACCGAGATCCTTCATATCAAAATGAGATGAGAGTTGATATTTAACATGACTGACCAATTTCTTACTGTTACCAATTAACAGCATGTCATCAACATACAATACAATGATAACATAATATTCACCTTCATGTTTAAAATAAACACAGGGGTCAGCTTTACTTCTTTCGAGCCCAAGTCTCAACACATACCTGTCAAATTTTTGGTTCCACATTCTTGGTGATTGCTTCAAGCCATATAATGAACTTTTTCAGCCTACACACCAAATCTTCCTTTCCTTTGATCTTAAATCTTTCTAGCTGTGTCATGTAGATTTCCTCCTCAAGCTCACCATGCAAAAATGCTGTCTTAACATCCATCTGCTCTATTTCCATATCGAAAGTAACAACAATAGCTAAAAGAAATCTAATAGAATGTAACTTAGCAATAGGAGAAAATATCTCACCAAAATCGAGTCCCTCCACTTGAGAGAAACCCTTTGCCACAAGGTGAAGATTTATACTTTTCTATTTTCCCATCTGCATTATACTTCTTCTTAAACACCCATTTACAACCAACATGTTTTCTTCCAGGAAGTAATTTCACCAAGTCCCATGTATTATTCTTATATAAGGACTCTATTTCTTCCTCCATAGCCTTTTTCCAAAACTTGCTTTCATTAGATCCAAAATCCTCCTTCACAGTCTTGGGTTCATCATCGAGTAACATAGACAAAACTGACAAAACAGAAGTAGAACAGAAATCAAGGAGGACTATACCTCTCAGGTGCCCTTCTCAGCCGATCTGATCTTCTTAAGATAGGATTTTTTGGTTCAACATCTTCTGGTTCCTCATCTGCTTCATCCAAATCTTCCCCTTGCAACAACTCTCTTTGTGGTTCATCTTCTGTAGTCGCATCAAATTCAGACACAGATTCATCTTCCTCAATTTTAACATGATCTTCCTCTGGTTTTGCTTCCTGCTCTAGAATTTCCTTAAGCTCTCTAAAAATTACATTACGGCTAAAAACAACCTTCTGTGTTTCTAGATTCCAAATCTTGTATCCTTTTACACCATTAGAGTATCCAATAAATATGCACTTAGCATATTTATTATCTAACTTGGTTCTTTTCTCTTTCGGAATATACATATAAGCAATACAACCAAATACACGTAAATTTCTAACAGAGGGTCTCTTACCAGTCCATGCTTCCTGTGGAGTTTTTTCTTCAAGTGCAGATGTCGGTGATCTATTAACCAAATAACACGTAGTTGCCACTGCTTCCGCCCAAAATTTTCTGTCCAAATCGGCACCACTGAGCATACTCCTACACTTATCCATCAACGTTTTGTTCATCCTTTCTGTAAATCCATTCTGATGTGGCATATATGGAGTTGTCTTCTGCCTTTATATTCCACACTCTTTACAGAATTTCTCAAAGGCATTAGAGCAATATTCCCCACCATTGTCACTTCTCAAAACCTTTATTTTCCTTTCTGTCTAATTTTCTACAAGAGCCTTAAACTCTTTGAATTTATTGAAAACCTCATACTTATTCTGAATAAAATATAC
Source organism: Taxus chinensis (assembly GCA_019776745.2). Taxonomy (NCBI): domain Eukaryota; kingdom Viridiplantae; phylum Streptophyta; class Pinopsida; order Cupressales; family Taxaceae; genus Taxus; species Taxus chinensis. The sequence goes on from CM034157.1 coordinate 223,107,052, forward strand.
CCAGGTATTTCTTGAGAAATCATCTATAAAACTAACATAAAACATGGTTTTTCCTAGTGATGGAACTTTTACAGGTCCAAAAACATCACTATGTATCAAATGTAGAATTCCTTCTGATCTTGTAGCATTAGTAGGAAACTTTACTCTAGTTTTCTTTCCAAACACACAATGCTCACAAAAATCAAAATCTAAAGGACACTCAGAAATTCCTTCAACCATACCTTTTACTTTTAAAGTACGAAGTCCTTTCTCTCTGATGTGTCCCATCCTTTGATGTCATAACATCATCTTCATTGCAGCAGATGTAGGAGTTGGATCTGAAACTTTCTTCTCCTCTAGAACCACAGAGCTATTGCACTCATCAGTAACAATGCTTTCCTCAAGCTTGAACAATGTTCCAGTACGGATGCCTCTTGCCAATACCATTGCACCCCGAACCATCTTGCAACTGTCTTTACTAAATGCTACCTGAACACCTGCATCATTCATCTTACTTACAGATATTAGGTTTCTGGTCAAACCTGGAATGTGCAGAACACCTAGGAGGGTTTTAATCCTTCCATCTTTAAACCTCATCTTGATTCTCCCATGACCAATGATCTTGCAGGTTGAGTTGTCTCCCAGATATACATCACCTCCATTACACTTTTCATATTCACAGAACCACTCCTTGTGTGGTGTCATATGAAAGGAGGCACCCGAGTCAATCAACCATGCACTGTCACATGCATGCAAGCTGGAAGCCTACCAAAAACAAATCTCCCAAGTCTTCATTAGAGGGTTTTGTATCTGAAGATCCACCATCTTCAGATGAATTACCCTTTTCTACCTTCTTAGATCTACAGTCTTTCTTGAAATGCCCTGTTTTACCACAATTCCAACATTTCCTCTTATCTTTTTTTGTAGTCTTCAATTTACTTCTGGACTTTGACTGTCCTTGCCTCTTCTTGATTTTCTCTTGGGTATGACCTCTTACATATAAGGCATCCTTGGATTGATAATCCTCAATGGATTTCCACCTCATTTCTTCTGATAGTAAGGCTGCAACTACATCCTCAACTAATAATTTACTCGTAGTACTAGTAATAGCCATAACTAGATTATCCCAAGACTCAGGTAAAGAACACAAAAGAGTAATACACTTATCCTCTTCTTCCATTTTAATATCAACAGAAATCAACTGACTTACCACAGTATTAAAGACGTTCAAATGTTCTACAATAGAGTCTCCATCATTCATTCTCAATGAATATAGCTTCTTTCAGAGAAACATTTTATTCACCAGAGACTTTGTCTGATACAAAGTCCCCAACTTCTCCCATAACACCTGAGCAGATTTCTCATTTGACACATTCAGCAAAACTGAATCTGACAGACACAATCTGATTGAACTCCTTTTCTTCCTATCAATCGTTTCCCAGTCCTCTACCTTCATACCAGTAGGAATGACTCCAGACATAGCAATCCAATGATCTCTCTCCACAAGAAGATCTTCTATCTTAAGCTTCCATAACTCAAAATGTTGGCTATTAAATTTTTTGATCTTGATCCTTGTGCTTCCCATGTCATTTTCTTCTACTTGAAAAATTCACCCACAGAGCTCCCACTCGAAAAAGTTTATCAAAGGTTTTAGAAACCCTAACTCTTCACATAAAAGCTAAAACCTAGCTTTGATACCAAATGAAGAGAATTAATCTGATAAACTAATAAACAAGAAGCTATAGTGAACAAAATATTCAAGATAATCAAAGAAAAAAATGACAAAACACAAGATTTAACCTGGGAAACCCTTTTGGGAAAAAACCCAGCACAATAACTTCTCTCTCTTATTGCATTAACTTAACCATTTACAATACAATAATGTACTTCCAAGTTCTGCTTTACCCTACTGCATCTCTAACTATTTGTAATAAAAACAGTAAGAAACCATCAAAGCAGGTTTACAATACAATGGGTACCAATACCATTGGCTAATAAACACCCATAATGGTTCTCCATATACAAAATATAAAACACATTCTAACAATATTCTTCCTCAATGATTCCTATAAATGAACAGACTTTTGCACATTCAATACAATGATTAAACTTAATCATTTTAATACCTCTATAAAGTATAATAGAAATCATGGGGAATGGCCCTTCTACCTTATAAAAAATATGAATTATATAAGGCTTGATTCCTCTCCTTGATGGTATGTAGTGCAGCACTCAGCTCTGCCAGGGATAGTCTAGCCAATATAAGACAATTATGAATAATCATCATAAGGCAAAAATTGCAAGTTTTGAAGATTATTGGATCATTGCCAAGTAAAATGTATTCTTTGAAGTCTTCAATTATTCTAACCTTGGACATATGTTACAATTGATTTAGGCTCTATATCAGACAACCAAATTATGTAACATCTCTTTCATATAAACAAACAAATTTATGCAACATTATATTCTTCTTCTATGATTCCTAAATGAGAACAATTATCCGCCAAGTGAATACAAGATTGAACAGGTATTACAGTGAACAAGTATCCATCTGATGAATACAAGATAGAATAGGTATTATAGTAATTAAGTGAGAATGGACATAGTTCATTGTTTACAATTTTTACTTCATATTCTAAGTATTTATGCTCATTGGAAACTTTTGTTGAGCCCTTGCAAATTATCATGAGTGGAGAACAAAGCACAAGCCATGAGGTTAATCTAATACAAGAAGATATTATTCCTATTAATAGTATGATTATGAGTGGAGAATAAAGTGAGATCCATGAGGTTAATCCATTACTGAAAGGTATTATTCCTAACAATAACATGATGTGAACCATCCAAGAAAAATTTACCCAACAAAACACACAACCGATGGTGATTAATACTGAAGCTACATCAAACCCTTCACCATCAATTATGACAGGTTGTTCACGAATAGGTATCAATTATTATTTAAAATTTAATAATCTTTTTTACTTGTCAATATTATTTTGATTCAATTTGATAAATATATCCTAATTAAAAACTGCAGACTGAATACTGATATCAATAGGCACAAAATTAGCTTGATCTCCATGGACCTTAAGGAGTTGTCTGAAAAATTGGATAAAATGTATTCACTTATCCTAAGCGAAAACCTCAAAAATGCCAATGCCAGAAGCATGGAAATGGAAAGCGAGTTGTTGAAAATGAAAGGTATTATTATGCAAATTAGGGATGTACATATCCTAAATGTGAAAAGTACTATTCACCATCTTAACCTGCTAGCCAAAATGATCCATTCCATGGAGTTGGCAAAAGAAAAGGAAAAGGAAGGTATTGGGCTGAAACAAGGTGGTGATTCAAGAATCAATTACAAGTACTGGAAGGAAACAATAGCCACACTGGTTAATGAATGGAACGGTTGTATGGAGACAGTGGGAGAACTGGTTAGAGAATAATGTTGTTCAAAGGTTTTTAATTTGCTGTTAGTTTATCCCTATGCTGTTAGTATAAACCTTTGGACTGTTATATATTGTAATTCCTATCTTATGGATTTCTTAAACTATAGTCTTTGTTTTTTGAGCTTTTGGAACATGAATGGCCTTTAAAGGTAAATCCATTGGCCAATGGGTATGGTTGTTGCAACTCTTTGTAATGGGGTAGGCTCCCCTCAACCTTAATTTTTACCACTAATCAAAAATATAGATATCCTAATTGCAATTTTTATCTGCAGATGGAGTTGGAGAAAATCCAAAATATATATGTAAAGAAATAGGTAAAAATATGAATCTTATTTATTTGTCAATATTAGTTGGAATCAATTTGATAAATATATCCTAATTTCGATTTTTATGTGAAGATACATTTAGAGAAAATGTAGAAAATCTACAACCAACAAATAGATGTAAAGAAATAGATAAAAAATATTTTGTGAAATATTATTATCATATTTGAAATACATACAAGTTAATAATAATGTTTAATATTACTTTTTTGTAGTGCCTCAAAAGAAATATTTTCTTGTTCTTGAATTAGAAGAATTGTTAGTTCAAAATCGTACTTGTTTACTCAACTATCTGCGGTACGGGTTGCAGATGATATAATAGATGTCTTAAAGGGATGGTCTTTATTTTAAACAATAGCGGAACAAATGAATATATAAAATAATTTTTATTACATTTTTGTAGTTCTTTTTCCCATTTTTCCATTTGAAGTGATTATTATATACTCTTTAAAAGATGTTATTGATGGTTAGTAGTATGTAATGCTCAAAATATGGTTATTACAATTGATTAGTTTTTCTTCACATTTCATCCAAATTATCTGAATAGTAGATAATGATAAATTATGATGTTATTGATAGTTTACCATTTAATGCTCAAAACTAGCTTTGATAGGTTATACAAAAAAAAAGTAATTATCAATAAAATCAGATAATATAATGTATGATTTAATTTATTGAAAAAGAGTTTTGTTATTGGTTGGTTTTTCAAATCTCATTTTCCATGGAAATAATTAATTGGTTTTGGCGGTAGAAGAATTTCTCTTTGGAATTCCAGGGCTTTCTAAATTCTCAGGTTTATTTACCCCAATAGTGGTTGACAATATTTTTCCATTTGCATTTACATTGTTATGCAGTTCTTCCAAAGCATGTCTTTCATTTTTATTTCAATGATCTCCTGGAGGGTTTTATTTCATTTGGTCTTAGTGAAGTATTTTCAAGCTCTGCTCTAATGGTGATGAACTCCTTGGTCTCTTGAAAACTACATTGATGGATCCTCTCATCTTTTCTCTTCAATTTCATTATTTCTAATCATGGTTGTAGTGTCAAAGAGGCCACAACACTCAATTTTTCCCCTTGCATTATGCTTTGATGGATTTCCACACTTTGTTCCACAACACTTATTTTGGCACAAGTTGGTAGGCTTCACATGTAGAGAGGGATTTAGAAAGGATTGTGGAGTTTGGCTTTCCACCTACCAATTTCATTATCGTGAAATTCTTCAACACCTTTTCAACATATCCATTTTATATATATCTTGAAATGAACTCTATTGATGAAATCCACACTCTTTGTCCCTTTTGTTTTTTCATTCTACCTAACATTCCAAGATTTTTTCAAAGTTCACATTTTAACAAAGGCTAAGAATATGTTAGCAAAGGAGAACTAATATTGTAGACACATGTTGGTTACATTTTGTGAAACAATGGAAACACTTCACAAGGATGACCACGTATTTTTCTGTATCATTGGTGTGGAATTTTATACCATGTTAAAATATCTTAACTTGGCATTGGCACATGTAAGAAGGTTACAGGAAATGATGGCGGAGCTTGGATTTTTTCCTGCCACAAGAAACCTTTACAAAATTCCCTTATACACACATATGCAAAGTGTTAACTCTCAAAAAGGGAAAATTTTAAGGAACCCCCTGAAAAAAAACTTATATAAATCATGGTGACTATCCTTGTAATTAGTTTCATGGTTTTAGTGAATGTCCTTATAACCAGTTTCATTGTTTCAATGAAAAAAGTAAAAATATAAAAAATAGTTGGAGATAAAATGGATAACATCCTAAAACTAGTTTAGAAAATATCCTCTATCAAATTTTATCTCACTTCTTAGTGGATTGTGGAAGAATGCCATTCACCGAATCACCACTAGTAGTGGAACTTGGAAGTTGGACTTGGAGTTATCTAATTGGCTTACACTTCAGTTTTACAATAACTGACAAGACCCACTAAACAACTGACATTGGTAAAATGGTATAAGCATGGATATTTCTTATTCATTTTCACTTTGGGATGACTATCATAGTATATGTAGATTCTGACACTTAGTCCCACTATGAAATTTTTACATACATGGTGTTTTTTTAATGGTTCACACTTCATAGTGAAGTGTACATGAGAGAAATATCATTTAATATAAAACAGTCTGCTAAAATCTTATGTATGTGGAGCCTTATTACTCACTAGCATTTTGCACTCTTATATGGTTCTCACAAAGAAAAATCTCACCATTTAGAATCAACCAGACTAAGAGGTGAAAAGATAGAAAAAATCGAGGCAAATCTTTAATCAATGCAAAACGTATAAATTATTAAATGGTGGACTAGACTTCAATGCTACAACTATATACCACCATTTTATCATGAGCCACAAATTGGAAATATTTATAGGACTCTTGAAAGGAATTAATGCTCAAGCACTTGGTATTTGAGATATAGCATATAACTGGGCTTTCAAATTCTAAATCCAAGAGATCACAATGCAAAACAAGGTATTAGTTTTTTCTAAGATTGATAGTTTTGCATGCCTATAGTTTCTCAAGTATTTTAAATTTTATCGACAATGGAGGCTTACCTACACACTTTCTACTCAAACTAGCTCTTTGGAGATACTGTTTTTGATAAATAAGTCATCGGCTTCGAGCATTATGTAGCCTTGAAAATGAAGGTAGAAGGAGGTAGTTTGATAGATGAGGATGACGATGCATATTTTAGATGGAAAACTAGAGGTAATGCATTGTATTGACTTTCTTTGGGGTATTTTCACTGATGATGTAAGTTATCTTGAAGGAATTAAAAAATCCAAAGGAGAAAATTTAATTGCTAATATATTTGAAAAGGCTATTGTTTTTTACTACCATCTCCCTAGATCTAATATTTATTTCAATCAAGAAACAATGGAATAATGGAGAAAGATAAATAACCTTAAGAGTGTTCTTAAAGATTAGGCAAAGGACCTGACTAGTTTCAAGTCCAAATTCTCAATAGATAAGATGAATATAAGATCTTTCAAATGTGGAGTGAGAGTCGGAATGACCCTAATGAATAGATTGTTTAGAGAAACAAATATTGTGCATGTCAATTAGACATAGGTACCCCTTCTAGACATGATCATCAATGATTAAAAGATATATGATCTGGTTAGACTTCTATCTTTTAACCTCTTCAACAATATTATGAGTGCCAAGAAGCCAATGAAATGGGAAAATTTATATATGATGTCTTACTTGCTTGATGTCATGTGTGTAGTCAAACAATTTTAGGGAGTCCATAGTTTGTCACCACAAGACAATCATATAGTCCCTATGGTCTTTAGCAATATGCACATGCATAACTATGGGATGAACATGGAGGTGATTTGTAATAACTACTACCCTATGATCTAAAATTCCATATATGACACCCTTATGCCTAGGGTAAGTCAAAAAATCATCAATTCATTAAGAGAATGGGGATATTTCTTGCGTTACCTAGACTATATAATGATAAGAGTAGAGGGGATTCTAACTATCCCTTTTAGACTACCAAAATATGTTTCAGATAAGCTAGCTTAATAGGATATTGTGTATCACTTTTTCCATGGCCTCAGTCATGTGGAAAAGGAACAGATGAAGAAAAACTCTACTTATCCTCAACTTCCTTTCTTAGTAGGTTCAGTGGTCTTAACTGATTGGAAAAAGGCTAAGAGAATAGCATCTCGTATCACATCATTCCACTTAGACTATCCTACTCTAAGAAATTTTGACCCAATAGGAAGATTGAGAAAATTCTACAAGCACACTCTTGTGATGACCACTTACAGCTACATACAAGAACCCCATAAGAATGACCTGGTTATGGCCATAAATATGATAAATTTCAATGTTTCTTATGCACCTTTTGGGCTGTGAGCTAGATTTTTTGGATTGGAAGTTAGGCCAGCAGAAGTAGAAGCACAAAGGGAAGATGAGGAAGTAGATTCAAATGACGAAGGTATTGATTCAAGAAAACTGCAGAAGCTTCTTGTTTGTGTGCCTCCTCCATCAAAAGGAAAATTTGTTCCTTCTCATTCTTCTCCTTCTCCAAGAATACAAATGAAAATCCCTATAAGTTCTGTTGGGACAGCCACAAGTTGACACGGACCCATAAGAAATAAGTCCTTTGGTGAGAATTGTTGTAATTGGACCTCCTATGTTTGTTCCTATTATTTCTAATTATTTAGTTTTGAATTCTATAGGGATGTTTTCTTATTATTCTATTCCAATTCAATATTTCCTAAGACCTTTCACTAGTATTATTCTCATTTATATTAATTCTTCTTCTGAAGATGAAGTAGGAGGATATCATGGGATATCAGATCCTACTGGTTATCAAACTCCTCCTTTCTCTTACCCTATTTCGACTACTTCTATTCTTTCTCCTTCTCTCCTTGCTTCTATTTCTACTACTATTGTTTCTACTAATTTTATTATATCATTATCTCCCCAAGTTGTTGCAGTAACTTATACACATCCTATTCTAGTTACTAAAAAAATATCAAAATCAATGATTGTATCTCCTACAAAAATTTCTTGTAGTTCTACTTCTTTAATTTATTCTTCCACTCCTCTTACAATTGTATATTTTTTAGCTCAACCATCATTTGGAAGTCTTGTCAAAAGACCTTCTAAGGCTAAGTTGAAGGTGTCAATTCAGCCTTCTGCTTGTTTCTTTGACCTTCCTTCAGTTTCTCCCCAATTTGGTCATTCTCTTCATCCACCTTTTCTTCCTGCTATGACACCATATGTTTCCCAAACTTTCTTATCATGTATAAATGTGCCACTCCTTCCAATTCCCTCTTTCATTACCATTTCTTCTTTCCATTCTCCTAAGGTCACTTAGAATTTCATGAGTAATATCTTGGCCCCTTTAGGACCCCTTCAAGATAAACCAAAATTTCCTTGGACACCTGTAGACTTAAAATCATGCAAATATTACTATTTTACTATACTTCCAAGTATGTTATTATATGCAAGATCTTAAGTAAGAAAAGCATTCACTAGTGACACACTCCCTAGTCCATCTACTTGTTGTGGTTCTTTCTATTGTATTTTTCTCTCACATCTGTCACTTTTGTACCCAGTTATTGTCAAGTCACTGGGATCCATGTCAATCAGTATTATCACATTTTTGTCAGTTATTCAGGACACTAGGACACCAATGCCCAGGAACTCCTTTCCACCCTGGGTGTTTGTGTCCTTTTTGTTCTTGTTCACATTTTTTTACATTTGAGGTCATCCTTTTCAATTTTATTATTCTTATCCTGGTGTCTTAGTTGGCATGTTGTGTCACTAGTGTCAAAATTCAAATAATAGATCCCTATACATACACAACATAAATACCATTATATAGGCAGGAACTTCTAAAGGGAAAAGCATATCTACTTAATATCAAAGGGACTGAATTTTTAGGTTGATTACTCTGCATAAACTACATAGGAAGGGGAAGTTTTGAATTCCATCTCACACATTTTAATTCTACTTAGCTATATCCCACTATCTTTGCATCATTGGCATGAGGGAAACCTAAGGACATTATTTCACACACAAGCACATAAAACTACATGGAGTCTGGAATGTAGTGCAGCACTTGGTCATAATTTCATCCTTTAGATGACTATGAGGATCAATTTAACTTCACATATTGCATTATTTATTACAATTGGATGTTTTTGTGAGCTTGTGTAATTATGTAGGGTTTTTTTTTTAGGTTACAGGTACCTCAGCAATTCAAGTGTGAATATCAGGTGACCGACAGGAAGTGATAGAAAAACCATAGTGACACAAGAAATTTCATATTCTGACCCTCTGTGTAGTCACAAGCGCCTATAGGACATCTCTGATGCCCATAGGCGCCCTTTCCCTAGTTTAATCCCAATGTTCCTATGTCTAGATCTGTACACAAGCCCTAGAATTTGTATCAAGTATTTTCAACACTCTTCCTAGCTTGTTCATCAATTGCTCTAGTTCATATTTGCTTCAGGATAAGTGTAAATCAGATAAGTTCCCTATCTCTCCTATTTTCTTACACGGTTGCATCTTTAGAGTGCTTATAATTTGTATTTTTTATTATTTTATTATAATAGTGACTCTGAAATTAGATTTAATATAGGTATTTTATTAAATCATTTGGTGAACTCCATCCTTAGTCGAACTCCTTGCCCTAGGATCCACAAAACCCTCATGGCTAAAAAATATCCTCCTATCCTAGGCAAGTTATGCATCATATTAGTGTGAATCATATCCTTGATGATGTTGTTGAGACTGAATTTATTGTCATTTATCGTAATGATCAACTTGATGACAAAGTTCAAAGATAGATTCTTGCTCATGAACACACTATTCCCACTAGGTTTTGCAACTCTAGCATGAACATAGTTTCACCTAACCAAAATTTTACTTCATGTTCTCCTTGTTCTTCCATAGTCACCGAGGCTACTCCACCTTCTTCTATTCCTATTATAACACATGATGATGCTCTTATAGATTATATGATTGGTCTTGATTGTGCCACTATAGATGCAAATAATGTTACTTCCAATGTTGAAAATGTACATGTGCATGATGATGTTTCTAATACTAGTCAAGATGAATGTAAAGCTATATATCATGTATATTCTATTTCTAAAAATGTTTCCAATGATTACAAAGATACATATTATGATAGTTTCAATGTTACTTCTCTATATGTTGATGACTCTCTTGATGAATTACTTGCATGTGAAAATCTGTCTGATAGTGATGTTGATTATATTTCTGATCATGAACATGTTAGTGAGGATGTTACTTCTCTTAAGACTCATGAATGTGAATTTTCCACTCCACTTTCTTAACTTTTATGTGGTTATTTCCAATGGAATTCATGATTATTCTACCACTCCTACCAATCCACCTCTTATCATTTCTTACGATTATACTCCTACAATTTTTGTCAATATTCCATGGTCCTCTCCTCCTCTTCCACCTCTTTCTTTTTCTTAAGATGTTATTCATGATGTTATTCATGTTGATTTCTAATGTTCCTAGAATTTAGTTTATATTCCATGTTCCTCTCCTCCTCTTCCACCTCTTTTTCTTCTTAGAATCTAGATGTTATTCATGTTCCATTTACTAGTATTCATGTTGACTGAACCATTCCTACTAGTACACCTCCTCTTATTTCTTTTCCTACATAATTCCCATAGATCCTTCATCTTCCACTTCTTCTTCTCACATCCCCATGATCACTCACAATGGTAAACTTCAACCTCTTCATGTCCCTCTCACTTCTTCTACAATTCCTTCACATGATATTTTATCACTCATGCATGTTGTTGGCCATTTAAAATCTCAATTTCAATCTCTTACTCTCAAAATAAAATCCTATTATGCTTCCATTGACAATAACTCTCTTCATGGAAATCCTATTCCAAAGAAAATTCACAATTATTATTTTCCTAAGGATTTTATCATGCCTACCTTTTCATGTTTTGATGGCACTGACAATCCTTGTTTTCATCTTAAGCATTATCATTTATCTATGGATTCTTATTCTAATGATCAATTGTTACTAAAATATTTTTGTCATAGTCTTGTTGATGATGCTCTTCAATGGTATACTCATTTTCCTTATGGATCTATTAGTACATATTGTGAAATGGAAGATTATTTTCTTAGACGCTTTATACTTAACAATGGTCCTAGAGTTACACATGATTTCTTACCTAGCTTGCATCAAGGAAAGAAAGAACCCATTCTAGATTACATTTTATGCTTCAATTCTTGCATGCATCAGTTATTATTTCAGCCTATTGATATAGAAAAGCAATTTATCTTTTTTCATGGCTTGATTCCTGCATTGAAAGAAATATTACAATATGATACATGTAAATCATTTACGCTTTTATGCTATAAATTCATTGATTTAGAACAATATTTAATTGGTGCAGATGTTATAGAACCCCCTTCTATTTTTTCTACTCCTTCATCTTCTAATTCTTCTCCTCTTCCATCTATTCAACATCCTCCAAGGCCTCCATCTCCTTCACCTCGTAAGTGTGTTCAATATCCTCCACTGTATAAGAGTCCTCCATCTCCTCCACCACATACCTTTCCACCTAAGTATTCTCCATCCCCTATTTGGGATCCACTAGATTTGTCACATGTTGTTAAGCCTCATTATGTTTCACATGCTTTTCTTGATAATCACTTAATTCTCTTACACTCTAATAAACATCATCCTCCTTATCACTTGCATCACTTGCATTACCAAAACAGTCTCCCTTATTACAATTTCCACCGCATCAATGGCCACCGTGACAATGAATTTTGTGCCCTTCATGAAAAGTTACAAAAATTAGAAGAGAAGAGTGTCATTTCCTTTGGATCTCAATCTTGTGAGTGGTCTTTTTCTCTAATTCTGCATAAGTGTGTTTCCACTTATATTCACTTATCTCCTCCACCCACCTCTAAGGTCATCATTCAATCACCTCCTAAGATCATTTTCCATCCATCCCTTCCACCTAGCTCATCCATATGGCACACATCTCAACCCACCTCATAGTGCTACTACTTCATAATTGGTCTTCCTAATCCATCATCATTGTGTACTTCCTACCACTACAACTCCCATCATTGGCACATTTTCATCCAACATTTAGTTTGGCTCTTACACTCATGTTGTCACCACTTCACATGCTTCCACCATCCCTCACAAGAATATCCATCTTTGGTAGGTGATTTCTATATGATCACCTCATTACCTGATGATGCACTCATGTTCTTACGGTTCTTACATGAGTGTTGAGGGATCTATTATAACAAGAACCTCACTCATTCTTCACTTTATTCAATTCATGCTCTATCTTTCTAGCACTACACTTTCAAACCATTTCCCAATGATACTCTTTTGTTCTATGGTTCATTCTTGATTTTCGAGGGGTATTATACAAATGAACTTCATTTACCTAGACATATGCTAGGGGGAATTAATAGTCTTTCCCCCTCTTCATCATACTCACACATAATTACATACATTTTCATATCAAACATTAGCAAGGAATCAATCATCTACATTACTATTATCATCATATATCCATTGTTATTATTACATACACACATCTACATTCATTCATTACTATATTGATTTCATATTTAACTACACAATCCTTATTTATCACACATTACTTGTTTATCCATCCAATCAAAATTATCATTTCTACACAATGCAATCTCAAACTTTACATCAAAAAATCAATATATATCAACATATCACAATGATACCAATAATCACTATTCACACACACACACATATCTTAAAAAATTATAGTTTCAAAACACAATCATTGGGGGGAAATCCCTTATGCATCACTATAAACATATACATCATATGTCATCCTCACTATTTCTATACACAATCATGGGAGCTCTAGAACTAGATGCTTTACTACTTAATCTACGCCACTTGGTCATGGATATATATCTCTCTTCCTCTCCTCACGTAGTAAAATCACCTCAGATGACTACTCTATGAACTCGGCCCTAAAACTCTACATATTTCTTAAATATATCTTGAAGCTATGACTCCTCCTCCTACGGAATCCCTAGCTTACTCAAGTCTCTATCACGAGACTCATTACGATCTCACTCAATAGTACAGTACATATGGTAAGGGTTCCACTATAACCACCACTCACCTAAAACAAATGGGCATGTTCACCTCTTAATCACATTACTCTCTCTATCATGGCCCCGGACCTCCCATGAACACTATCTGGAATTTTTACATTCCATAATAGTTCATGTATTAATGAATCAACAATCAACAACCAATATGCATCACCTATCAACACATACAACAATCACATTAGTAACCTACACTTTTAGAATCCATATACATTAAAATTGAACTCACTAATCAATAAAGGGCAATAAATAATACTTACGCTTAGCTAGTGTCATTGTTATGCCATCTTCCAAGGGGGTAGGTGCATTTCCCTTCTTCCTCCTCCAACTGCACTAGTCCAACTCACCCATGGGCTACACATAACTATAACTACTTATCTCTCCATTCTTAAAATATTGATTTGCCCACCACTGAACTATATGCCACTCGGGGTACACCCTTCATCATTCACAATACCTATCAGCCCTGCTTCTGGTTTTCTACATACTGGTTCCTCTTTTGGACCAAGAAGCACTACCTATGCTCTTTTTAGGACCTTGGCCTTATTCTCTTGGATGACCTCTAGTGCTCTAGTTCTCACCCATTACATATGGATTCTTTAGGGGTATACATCTCTAATCTGCAATAAAATACTAAACTATATAGGCTCTTCCTTGAAAAACTCCTTCATAACTCCTAAAAATCAAATCTCATTCACACTCTCATATGGTTCTACAATGCATCTGCCAATATGTCATACCTGTAAGATCTCTCTAACCAACCATAAAGCAATATACCCCCTATAAAATACTTCATATGATGGTTTGTATCAAATCACTAGTCTAAAATGGTTAGAGGATGGTCGAGTATGACTCATCATTTAGAGATGCCACACCCATATCGCTTCCCAATACCATCCTCATATCTATCAAAGCACTGCAATCCCTGTATGACTGCCACTAGTGGAGTACAAATGATCACAATATGTCCCACTAAGCATTTTAACTGAATACATAAACAATGATGTAGCAGTTATTGAAGACCCCCACAGAACTCCTCGAAGAGTATATGACAACTTTTCATGAGGGATATAAAACACCAGGGTTTGGGGGCGGAAACCTTTTTTATACATATTCAAGTAGCATGAGCTAATCATAGTACAAAATTTAATCAAAATACCGAAGTAATTTCACATGGCATTATCAAATCCCTCTTATGGGTCACCATACCCGATGATACCGGGAAATGTATTTTTCTAGAATGGGTAGGAGTTTCATCCCATAGGTTTATGAGATGCATTGTGCCCCAAAGATGTTTGACACCCACAGTAATGTAAAATTGCTTACCCAGGTCATCTACTTATATGGTTATACAAAAATTGTAGTAATTTTACAAACATTGATAAAAATGTTTTGAATTCACCACATTTGTACAATTCTATAACCATTCACCAGAGTCATCATCAGCTCAATGAAGCCATATAGGTATCTGCTACTCTTGAACCTAGCGGTGTCTTCACTGCTCATAACAATATCCTCACAAGGCTTGATAAGCTCTTATTCTAGGACGTATCATAGTAAATTAATGAAATTACTATTCATGTTGGACTATTATCCTTTATTATAGCAAGTTTAATATTTTCCATTTACTATAGTTACGAAATTTGCACTAAATAAAAACAACTAATACTCTGGCACTACGGTTTCGCTCATATCTTGAGCTTTGTTACTATTGTTTATCTTCCAACGTCATTATGCACCCCAATTTGGTTCATATATCTTAATTCCTACCACCGTACTATACATGTATGTATAATGATATTATTCTCTATCTTGGCACTGTATAGGATAAGTACAAAATATTAGTGCTACCTTGCATTCATCTTTAATAACTACCTGGGCTTGTTCACTGAATGAAGTAATGAATTTTCACCTTACTTTCACATGAACTTGTCATCCACCCTTGGAAACACCTAATCTCAATATGGCATCAAATGTAATATGAGTCTTTTTCTATACCCTTGTGTTCCAGTAAAATTTCAATCATAGCATCCTATCGATACTCTTAATCCACTTAACAACCATCAATAGATTACTCTCTCACTCCAAATGATTGGAAGGAACAAACAATATATGTATATACATTCCTCTATTGGTCACTGTCATCTCCCCATTTGGAAACCAAAAACGTACGACATAGTCAACACACCATCTCTCACAGAATGCTGATTTCACCACATAGGATATTATGGGGAACTCCCCTAATGCATCATTACATGTATATCTCTCCAATAAACACTAGTCTAGTATGTCACACTCAACATCAAATAACCCCAAGGGGTAACACTAACGTGCTCAAATGCTGAGACCCTGTGTAGAATTTATCTGATATTCAAGTGTATATCTCTCAACACAAGGATACAAATGGAAAATTGATGAGACATTAGTACCTCATACATATTCAAACCATTCACATAGAAATCCTAGAACAATGGATGATCGAAATGGGACTCATAGGATCAGGGATTGGGGGCACTATGCAAAACTCTCTGTTAGGTAATCTGTGCTCAAAATGCTATCATGGATCTTAGGAATAGGTCACCAATGCTTAGAATTGTTTCACAAGTGGTCCTAAAATATTAGTAACACCCTGCTATCACTGCTCGATGTTAGAAATGCACCTTAAAAAAAATAACATTTCAAATCTTTATAAAAAATCAACAAATTGGTAGGAAAAGATTCACCACATTTTTCAAAAATATCCTTACTCACCCTAATGGTCATTGGAGAGTAGTACCTGTGAATTTATGCACTTCATCTCACTACTCCATGAGCCTTGTTCACCTTGAAATTTCCATAAAGCCAAAAATGAAATCATGTCGACAAGCTGGGTGAGAGCTTAAGATGTACCAACTCAACCCATGTGTCAATTGAATTTTTACAATATTCACCTTTTAATATTACTATATATCATCATTATTCATATTTTCCATTAACTAGAAGTGCTAGACCATTTACATGAATTTTCTTCCAATTAATACAAGACACATGAATTTTGCTCATATCTTGAGCTTAGAGTTAGCTCCTTTAGAAATCCCCATTTTACATATGATTCCTTTCTAGAATCTTCTCATAAATAGCTATCCACATTAGACACAATGTTTATAATTCCAACTATTAGTCAAAAGATTTTCAACTAGGAAAAATAGCACAATCTTAGACACAGACTTCTATGGGCACTACATCTTGTTCAGTGGGAGCCTTCCCAAATCAAGCATCCTCTACTTTAGGTTTCAGTGCTCATTATTCCATTACCCTCCCCCTTTCAATGAAAGGTGCACATACAATCATGATCACTCCTAGTTATCCCTCTCAAATACCATAACATCAATCAACATTCATAATACATCAGAGATCAAAAATAGTTTCTTTTACTATTTTTAAGCGAAGTAACAGTGAATCAATATGATTCAAATAATTTCTATCTATTCCCTCTAATGAGGATCAAGTGCATGATTTTGAAAAAACGTATATTCCATGAGTAATCTATCATATACATTGTAATTTTAAAGTAATATTCAATATTTGAATCAAATCAATCGGATCAATACAAATAAGCATACTTTAGGGTATCTCTTAGATGACCTAAAGGAGCTACATCACATCATTATCTTTCCCATATGACCTAACATACGAATCATTTTACATCACTTCTAGAATACCTAATATGGAATCCATATAGCACTATACAAATTGAAACACCCATGGGAATGGGGACGATGAGACGTCATTTCCTTTCATATACTACTCCTATATGGGTTATTCAACATGAACAATCCTCCAAACTAAATTTGGTCGTTGCAAATCTGTAACTGCAGCAGTAGGACGAGTTTGGGGGATGTAGTCATGGATGGAGAGTAAAACTAGTGCTCTCTGAGCCCAACACTCTTCCTTGGAGGGTAGGATTCCTAAATCCTCCATTTGAATCTAAATTATACAAAAATCAGGTTGGGAATTGATCACTCCCAACCCCTTCAAATATCCATTGCAAACAATTTCAAAATCTCCAAATTCTATCAAATTAAGCCATCAATCTTATCACAAGTGCTCCTTAAAATAGTTCCCTATCTCTATTTTACACCACATGGATCGAACACGTTGATCCATGGTTTCCACGCTGTATGTTCTTATATTTTGTATGTCACTTCTGTAACATCAAGGCTTCTCCGGACTTCTCAAAATAAAAATGTTCCTTACTTGATGATTTACACTACTTCAATTTCATTCAAATAACATAAAGGGGGGGAAATGTAGACACAAAATCATGCACATATTACTATTTTACTATACCACTCAAGTATCTTATTATATGCATGGATCTTAAGTAAGAAAAGTATTCACTGGTGACACACTCCCTTGTCCATCCACTTGTTTTGGTTGTTTCTATTGTCTTTCTCTCTCACATCTGTCACTTTTGTACCTAGTTCTGGTCAGGTCACAAGGATCCCTGTCTATCTGTCTTTTCACACCTATCATCATTTATCCCTATGACACCAACACCCATTCTGGACTACTAGCACCCAGGCACTCCTGTCCACCTTGGGTGCTTATGTCCTCTTTGTTCTTGTTCACATTTTTTGACATTTGTGGTTGGCCTTTTCAGTTTTCTTACTCTTATCCCAAGGTCATAGTTGGCATGTCATGTCACTAGTGTCAAAATTCAAACAAGAGATCCCTATATATACACAACATACATACCATTATATGGGTAGGAAATTCTAAAGGGAAAATCATATCTACATACTATCAACTGGATTACATCTTGGGTTGATTACTCTGCACACACTACATAGGAAGGGGAAGTTTTAATTACATCTCACACATTTGCATTTTATCTAGCTATAGCCCATTATCTTGGCATCATTGGCACGAGGGAAACCTAAGGAAACTATTTCACACACAAGCACAAAGAACTACATGGAGTCTGGAATGTAGTGTAGCGCCCAGTCATAAGTTCATCCTTTGGATCACCATCGAGGGGTCAGTCCAACTTCACATATTGCATTCTTTCATTCTAATTTGATGTGTTTTTGAACTTGCGTCAGGTAGCTAGGATTTGTGTTGCATAGTTTATAGGTACCTAGGGCGATCAAACTGCGAATATCAGGTGCAACTAACAACAAATGATAGTGTAAAACCCTAGCGACATAGGAAAAAGTCTTATTCTGAGCATTTGCGCAGTCACCGGTGCACCTATAGAGTGGTCTCTGGCACCTAGGAATCCCTCACCCTAGTCTAGGCACCTGTGTCCAGTTTTGTCCACAGATTCCGGAATTAATATCAAGCATCTTTGACACCCTGCCCAAGCCTAGTTCATCAATTGTGCTCTAGTTCAGATCTATTCCCGTAATAAGCGTAAATCAAATAAGTGCCCTATCTCTCCTATTTTACTTATATGGTTGCATCTTTATAGATTGCGTAGCATTTGTATTATGTTGTATTTTATTATA
Organism: Taxus chinensis; assembly: GCA_019776745.2. Taxonomy (NCBI): domain Eukaryota; kingdom Viridiplantae; phylum Streptophyta; class Pinopsida; order Cupressales; family Taxaceae; genus Taxus; species Taxus chinensis. The sequence continues at coordinate 223,125,979 of CM034157.1, forward strand.
GTAGTAACTCTAATATTAGATTTAATATACAAATTTTATTGAATCAATTCCACGTACCTTACCACAAGTTTTAAGGCCTTCTTATACCATTCCTTGCATAAAAACAATTTCATTTACTACTTTAAAAGGAATGTAAACTCCTCTTGTTGATGAAAAATCAATGGCTTCTACAATAACATAACTTGAAGACCTAGACCTAAAGGTGCACCTCAAGTATGTTACTCCCATGATAACCCTTACAAGGGTCATAATGAGGAAGTTTTCCTGAGGAGCTATGCCTATCTACATGGAAACAAAGGGGGACATTTTAAGGATTTCCAAGAAATCACGCACGAGGGAAAAAGTCATGGATGTAGACCCCCAATGGGTTATTGATTCTAATTAGTAGATGAAATTTAATTTGGTTAAGAGAATGCAGGCTTTCCTTGATGCTCTATATGCTCATAATCAAATCAATGTGCCAAAGAACACTTTTCACAATCTGCAAATGTATTTAATAACTTTATATCAGTTATTAGTTTATGTATGAAGGCATCAAAATGTAGTAGAGCAAGGGTTACAAAAATTACAAGGCCAACACAAACATATGAGTATGATAAATTCAATGGTGGACAAGCTACTATCTATCATAAACAAGTTTCTTTGTCTCAATGTGTTACAAATCAAAATCCAAGACTTGAATACAACAAAGATATGCATGGCTAACATTTTGAAAGAATTGGGTGATTGGATGGCTAGAGTGGAAGGATTTATGACAGAGCTAAGGGGTATAGTAGAGAAGATATTTGAATTATTAGGTAAGGCTCAAATTACCTTTATGCATCATCCATAAGGAAGGTTAATTCAAAAGTCCATCTTTAAGAAACAATTGCAAGAATTCATTGTTACTCTAAGTGCTAGATTTTCCCAAGTAGACATGGCTAGGAAGACATCAACTATTATGGAATTGGTGAATTTTGTAAATGGAAAAGTGGAGAAATCTTCACTTATTAGTAAAAATGTTAAACCTATCTATAAGAGAGTTTCAATACTCATACAAGAAATGCCTAATCTGATGAGGCCGCCTATTTTGGACCTGTGTTATATTGAGAATGAGTTCAAAGAATGTGTGACTAAACTTCAGCGTAGTCAAACATAGTATATACAAGTAAATTCTAGTGGTCTAGTGGAACCTAAGTAGATCTTGAATAAGGCACAAGAAACAACTTTCCTATTATTAAGATTTAATATTGATACATCTGTAATCTTTAAAATAGGAAGTATCAGCTTTCTTGCATGAGAGATATAGTAATTTTGTGTAACAATGTAACTATACTAGTGGTTTACACTCTAAGGATGAAATTTTTTTATAAAGAAAGATTTTTTCTGCTTGAAAGTCCAAGGATTGTTCAATGAGTGTTTTTCAATTTCTATGTATTGCCTTCTCAATTGCATTTCAAATTTTATTAGATCTGTTTTGATTGATTAATCACTATATATATTTCTTTGTCATGAAATTTGTATATATGCAGAAGCTATTTGCATGTTCATAAATTTTATTAATTTAATTTTTTACTATTTATAGAGACCTACTAGCACTATCAAGGTTATAATGTGAATAAACTTGAATACTTATCACTATAGTAACCAAATAATATACTTAACACTATAATACATTGTTAAGACTTAGTGATGCAATATTATCTACACCATGTCAAAAAATCATTTGAAAAATATTTAAAAATATCCCAAGCATTCCATTGGGGATAACTATGTTTTGATTTACTTTAATTTCTTTTTTTACATTTGTCTTTTCATTTTATCTTATTATGGTATGCCTTATTAAAATATTTTACCTAATAACCTATAGAAGGCTATAGAAGAGATTCAATAATAAATATCACTTTTTATAAGTGAAACACAATCACAAAAGAAATTTCATATCCATATTACTTAAGGGAATGATGAACAATGAATATTTTTTCATTGATAGTCGAGGATCTGCTCAACATTCAACCCAATGACTCAATTCATAGAGGTGATCAGGAGACACCTTAACTAAGGGGATGGCTTCGCCCTGCTACTTCTGGATCTTTTTTAACCAAGGTGAGAGGACCTGGGAGGATCTAAATAAAGGAATGTTGTCTTAACTCAGTTTTCTTTATAATCGGTAAGAATCAATTTGAAGAAAGTGTATCCATAGATACAATACTCACTCACTAGAGTTATCACTTGATTATTGTATCCACTTGACACATCAAATATAGATCAAAATAGACAGATAATGAATAATCCCAAACATCATCTCTGCATAATAGTATCAACCAAGGGTGATTTTGATGGTACTGGGACACTGACTTGGTGGGATTTTAGTAAAGCATACTTGGTAGTAAACAATTTTAATGTGGCTTTGCAGGGTAAGTATATGCATGATATACAAGTTTGATATTATTAATAGGTGTGAGGATAATGAGATATTATTAGTTAAAATTGAAGGTGAAGGGTAGTTACTTTTGTGACTTTGGTACGTCAATGTTTCCATGGGAAGAATCCATGCCTAATGGTGATTTGAAAAGAACAATCAATTTAACATAATTTGTGAGATAACATTTGCATTCATTGATACTCAATTTTCACAAATGTCATTGACATTATTCGAGATCCTAACCACAAATATTTGAGCTAGAATTTAGATAAAGTACTTGTTATATTTGTTTCATACACCCAAAATACCCTTAAGGGATAACAATAACCCTTCAAAAATAATGTTTCCCTTAGGATTTTACAACCAGACTAAAATATTGCAGAGTATACACTACTCTACAATATTCTCACAGTGACCAGAGAAATGCAACAATTGAAGAAAGATCTTTGCGTATTTAACAAAATAAGACTAGTACAAGATTGCAACATAAATTATATCTCCTCATTCATACTTTTAAAACACAAGAAATAGGAAAGTGCAATTTTATCAAAACAGAAAGAGTCCATTCATGTGAGTTTTGGTGAGGAGACATAAATAAATGCCCTCAAAACCTACTAATGGTTGTACAATGCAACCACCTTAGCATTTCCTCATAGAGATGGACAATTACAAAATGCTTGGTAAACACAAGAAACTGGAACTAAAGAGAAACTTGATCAACAAAATTCAACAACTACCCCCTTTAGAATGAGGACAAGACCCTCATTCTTATACATTTTTCATCAAAATATCTTCCCAATTTCCCCCCAAAACCTCCTAAGAGATCCTTAAGACTTTTCTTTGTGAAATCTAAGATCTTTTCCAAAATGAGGGGAAAAATCCTTCTAACTGAAAAGATTCTTTCACTCTCTGATTGAGTTGAGTGAAAAGATGTAGCATAGTGACACCTTGAGGAAAGAAAGAAGGATATTCCCCTATCCTTCAACAAACCTTTTGTCCTCTAGCAAAACTACATTCTGTTTGGAGAAAGCCTCATACTTGGATGATTCCAAAATATCTCGATGTGAGGATAAGTTTTTTTTTATTCCTTTCCCCTTACTTCTTTATTTTATTGGTCTACATCAATGGGTTGATTCACCAAACTATCCCTTATCCTATCCCTGTAAGCATCAAATTTCTCAAATATTTGTAGGATAGATTCTTTGGCCCTGAATGGTAATGGAAAATTATTTCCTTCCTAACACCTACATCATTAAGCTCTATAGAAACATTTCTTCCCTTCTTTATTCTCTTCATCAGTTTAGCAGTTGTCATCTCGATTTGCACCAATCATTGCACAGTAGACAGGTTGAAAGTCCTCAATTCTCTTGGCTTACCAAGAGCATGATCCCTGAAGATCCTAATCAGATTATCTATGTTTTCCATCTTGAACCTTTCCCCACTATCTGCTCCAATTAACTTGTCAATCAGATAATGAATAATATCAATTTAGTCATTTCCTTTATCCTTTGCTTCTTCGAGAATATTGACACAATTTATCAAGATCTCAACCCTTATCTTTGTAGCTTCATGATATTCATGTTGATTTCCTATAGACTCAGGGAAATAATTCCTTCCTTGACAACCAAATCATCCTCCAAGTCTGTAAGGGCCTTCAACTTTGGCAACATATCACTCCACATTTTTTTATTGGCCTCACACTTGTCCATTAATGCCTTGGTTGTTTCTATCTTATCAAAGATATGGGAATATCGTTTCACACATTCCCTGATCACTTCCTCACCTCTGGTGACTAAGTCATTTTCCCACTATATGGTGGCCTCTCCTCTTTCTCCCAGATCACTCACTCTTTTGATATCATTTTTGGTGATTTCAGGGATTTCAACCTACCCTGTCCTAGGGGTCCTAGTCAATTTCCTAACTAGGTTAGATAAGGCTTCATTCCTGGCCTTCAAATCCTTCTTAGTCTCCTTAAATTCATCAATTTTCTAGAAGACTCCCTCTACTGCCATAGAGAAATCATGTTTAATTTCTTTGGTGGAGGGCTTACCTAATGGGATCCTTGTGACCTAGAAATCAGATGGAGATGCCTCACTCTGGAGCATATTGACTTGGGAGTTGCAACCTCCACAAATATTTCTCCCTTCTTATTCAGAACTTCTCTTAACATAATTATTTCCCTTTTGGGTGGCCTAGAGGGATTGAGGGTGGAAATAATTTGTATATCATCATCATCCAACTATATTTCCACATTTTTCTTCTTTGGGAGAGCACCCTCTATCCAATCTCCCATTGGTGGCCCATGTTCATCAGGTGATTGTGGTACTGAAGCTATAGGAACAATTGCAAGGGATTTGGAAGATGAAGGAGTTACAAAAATGCCTTATGTGGCACATATGTTGTTTCTTTTCGAGAAACTTCCTCCATAAGTCCACCATGACTATCTATTTCATCTGTTGGCTCAGAATGATCTCATATTTCTTCACTCCTTGAAGATGGTTGATTATCAACCTCTCCTTTTGTTTGTGCCAAGCCTTCATCCATTTTTTCTCTGGAAGAAGGGGACCATTTCACAAGACTCTTTATGAGAAACATTGGTCATTGGAAACTATGTTTCAACTCTACAACTACTTCAGTGCCTTGTGATGTCATTGTGATTGTGACACCCATAGATTCTTTTTGTACCACTTCAACTACAATCCCTTATGTATGAGACTTTAATATTTCATCCTCAACTGGACTTACTGGCATTTTGAACTTCATGCTCACTATCTTGCACCTTTTCTACCACTGCAATACCTAGAACTTGTTTGGGAGTAAGCTCAACTCCCATCCCAACTTCAGATGTATTGGGTTCCTCTGAAGGTTGCTCTATTATTAGTGTCTTCAGTTCTCTGTAGTGGAATAAGCAGGATGGGGGATATAGGAACATTCACAATTGGTTTCTCCTCAGTGGGTGAAACAACTTGGGCTGGTGGGGAAACATGGGTTGGGTTAATAGGAATTGATTCCATAACAAGTGGAATTACTAGGGATTAGGAAATGATGGGTAAAGATATGGGAATATCAGGAACCACTGCTTCCTTGAATGTTTCCACTTCCTCCAAATCAACCCATTTAGATACCTTAGTATACTTTCTCCTTCGAAGGTGAACTTGTTCCTCCTCTTCCTCTGATCCCTGTAGACCCATCTTTGGTATTGGTACCTTATGAGGTGCTTTAGATAAACTCACTCCTTTAGACTTTCTTGGAGTATAGGATACTACCTTTTCTTTCCCTTTTGATCCTAAAGTGGATATTGGAACAAGTTGCAAAGGAGTAGCATAAACAATAGGGGCCCTACTCATACTTCCCTGAAGTACTTCCTCAGCCTTTTTTGTCAACTGAGTAAGGGAAGTCCTAGTTTTTCTAATCTGGGAACTCACATCATCCCTTACTTGTGTAGATGTCAACTTCTTAAAAGGGAATTTAATCCCCTACTTCCCTGTAAAACATCCCTGGTAGCATGAATCTTCTGGTATGGGGGAAGGACATCATCAAGTAACTTAGTATCCCTGTATTCCCTTAATACAGAAGTGTTTTGGTAACTTACATCTACACCCTTTGAGAACAACCACGTCAAAGAAATATGGATAACATTTGCAGTCCTGCTTTGATTATGCCTTCTTTCATCAACTTCCCAATTGACTGGTGGTAAAGGCTGAGAGGCAATATTTCATCCAATGTAATCATCATTGATTACATTTTTATCATCTTCCAACCCATTGGATCCTGAATAATCCCAAAGTCCACCATCTGGGAGAGTGTCATCCTTGAATAATCCATTCATCTGACTTCCTTCTCATCTCCACAATCCATCCAAAAGTCTTCATAATGAGCCTCATGCTCCATCTGAGTGGGTGCAATATTGTGTATAATTTTTTTATCATACTGAGGCCTGGCCTCAAATCTATCCAGCATACCTCTACCCATTTCTGCTTCCAACATTCTTGCCTTCTGGATGTTTGGGAAAGTATAGTTCCCAATAGTCATAGGAAACTTGATAGGGGATGTGAGATGTTTGTTGGTGATGATCTGATGCACTGGTATCAATTTCCTCACCAATTCCATTAATTCCCACTTGTCATCCACATGCCTAGGGAGTAAGTAAGGACTCCCATCAAAACCACTAACCTTGATATAAGAAAAAGTCTGGAACTGGATGAAGTAACATCCATATTGGGTGATAACCCACTTAGCATCCTGGGAAAATATTTCAGTCTCCCAATTGGGATGGAAAAAGGCATATCATAGGCACAAAGAAGAGATTAGCAACATTCCTATAGTCTGATGCATAGTTTTCCAATTTTAGCTAGAAAAAGACATCATATACCTTGGTGTTGCTGAGATCCCCCTCTACTAGCAAGCCTGTGAAAGTTCTATGGAAAGTAATATTATAGACCAAGTAAGATTTCATAAATAATTCCGCCATACCATCCTTTTCTCCTTTTACAATTTGGGCAACTCCCACCATTTGTTCATGAATTCAGCTGCTTATTATTTCGGCCCAAGGGAGAGGTTTCTTATTTGTGAGTATTACCTCAATGAAATGAAACATCCATTCATGGAAAAGGTTGGTAGATTCCATACCCATAAGTCAGTTCAACAATGTAATTACATCTCCAACCTCCTCAATAAATTATGCTCTGTTCAGCTTCTTAGACATTCTGGAGACAGACCCGAGGAGTAACCAACCAATTATCATTCATAAACTTGGTCCATTTTCTCCCACCCATGAGTTCCAGTACAACTTGTGATGACTACATGGTGATGGAACCTTCCTCTCGTGCATGAGGAAAACCCAACATTCTATCAAATTCCTCTTCTTGGAAAGATAAGACCAGACCCCCATTTCCATCTCGAACTTCTCTTGTTATAGGGTTATAATGTTGGGTGCATACCCATACATGTTCTGGGCATGGTGTAGTGGGAGGGAAAATAATGAATAGGTCAATATAACTACTAGCCACATGGCCATAGTGTTACTTCTTTCTGGGGAGTGCAATATCTGCCTAAACTCATCTAAATCCGCATTAGCAAGGTCAAAATCCGTAATTCAGTCCAGGGGGAACTGAGACTAGAAGTTGTCTTCAGAGAATTTACATGAATCTTCATGGTTATGACACCTTTTCAATAGTCCAACCTTTTTCTAAAAACAAACTTTAAGATTTCCCTTGAAGATTCACAAAAATAAGAGAAACAATTTACTCACCTGTTCAATCAAATCTCTGGTTGTTGTTCAGAATTTGGATGAAGAACACTGTAACTCCTTTCTTGCTCTTTAAAAACACCTTCCACTTTAACTCTCCGTAAGGCTGCTTTGGTGATTTCTAAAGGTTATGATATTTTAGATGCAAAGTGTATATTTATATCAAATTTTCACATTAATTACTGTCGAATTCTTTGCATTAATGCCAAAGATTGCATTCGTGGGAACTTCTTTGTAATTCCCAACTTTTTCTCTTTTTAACCATTGCAATATTTCATGTCTTATCACCCACGTATTTCCATCTCACACGATTCATTCCTTTCTCACTTGTCCACCTCCGCATACCTAGTTCATGTACGGCTAGTACATTTATGACCCTCCTTAGTTTTTGATGGGCCTTGGGAAATATATTGCAAGACAACACACACACACACCACCTTTATAAAAAGTGAAATACATTTCCTTTTCCACTCATGGTTGTGTGACACATTTTTGGTCAATATATTAAAATCATCGGGCCTCAGAGTTATTTTTACAAGTTGCACTTATGGAGAAATGTGAGATAAATTATACCTTTTCCATCCAGACCCCAATTGTTAGCTTCATAACTCCTTTATCAAGATCATTTGGAAGGTAATTGATCATAAATTTATTTTTTTTACAAAGGAGACGAGCATTTTGGTATGTGATAGTTTACAGAATGTCATCACCATGTTAGCTAACCCATCAAATTTTATTCAATTATGAGACTACGTGAAGATTTTTGATTCACTCTCTATTCAAAAATTTTACAGGACAAGTACGTCATGAATCTTAAAAACCCAAACTTCTCATAAAAAAAGACACTACTCAAAATCTATTCATTCGTGTGGTATTACATCTTCAAAACACTTACTAGTGTATGAAAACATTATGATTATAAGCATGGATATTTGTTGTTTGTTTGTGCTTTAGGGTGACTAAGAGATTATATATAGAGTCTGAAACTGTAAAATCCATATGTATGTGGTGTTTTGTTATTGGTTCACACTTCATAGTGAAACATACATGACAGAAAGATCATTTAATAGAAAACAATCCATTAAAACCATACATATGTGGAGCCTTCTTATTGGCTCGCCTTTTGTACTCTGACATGGTTCTTACAAAGGAAAACAACATGTGAAAGAACGTGGAGATGTCTTATTGGCTCACTTCTAACTATTTCTGATGAAAAAAAAAAAGTTTAGCATAGATTGGTTATGCAAAAAACAAGTAGCATGGAATATTCTTATTGGTTAACAATAGAAAAGGTTATCAAAGGATTGACATTGTGAATTGTGAAGTAACTTGGAGCTTTTCTATCAATTACCAAGTAAAAGAGAGTATTGCAACATTGTTATTTTCAAAGATTAAGAAGTTAAAGAACTTTTCATATCTACAATTGCTCTAGTTTTTTGAATTTTATCATCATTGATCAAGTATAAACAAGATCCATGAAGCGGAAAGTTCTTGCCTATGTGGTAGGAGATGGATGGGCGGAAATTAGATGATGATATAACAAATGTGACAGAGACATTTGTAGGGATAAAGCAAATATTTCAGGGTGACATTGTTGAAGATTATTTTTTGTCAAATATTCTACCAAATGTAATGCATATCTGAGTACATGTAATTTTTACAATGAAAGTGTCTAAGATGAAATTTGTTTAAGCTAAAGAGTGCAATGGAAAAGTGTATACTTGAAAGCATACTAGGCCTGGCGTGGGAAATAATTTAAAGAAAAAATCCAATTAATGCCAACACTGTTCATAACAAACATCAACACTATAGATAATTTCTTAAATATGAAAATATTAAATATCAAAAATTGTCAATAGTTGAAAAATCTCTTCTCATATATCTAATAAAATCATTATCTAATAAAATTGTCATGTCATATGTATTAGTTGGATTTTCTTTCTTTTTTTAATGAAAATCTTGCTAAATAATTTAAAAATGATTAAAATATTTTCAATAGTTGAAAAAATTTATCTCATATATCTAATAAAATATTATTTAATATTGTCTTGTCATGTAGTATTATCTAATGAAATCTTGATAATTTATTAAATCTGAAAATATAATTACAAAATATCAAAAATTATCAATAGTTGAAAATTGTCTTCTCATATATCTAATAAAATCTTTTAAATATTGTCTTGTCATATGTATTAAATGTTAGATTTTCTTTCTTTTTTAATTGAAAGTAATAGCTAAATCCTTTTTTTCAAAAATTGATGTGACTAGTTAATGCTCAACTATTTTATAAAGTGAAGTTGTCATGTCAGTATATGTGTCACTACAAGAATTTTTGGATTTAAAACTTACAAAAAAATTGACTAGAATAAGGCCCAAAAATTTTCATTTCTTAAAAAGTAACCAATAAACATCAAACAAAGTTACATGTCACTCTGATTTACAAAAATTGTAATTCCAACAGATGAAGAGTGGAACATGTTACAGTCTTACAGAGGATGAGATAATTAAGAGTAATTTAATTTTGAAAATTATTCCAACCATAAAACTATTCCAACCATCAAATTATTCCAACCACCAAATATTGACAAGAAAAAAGAGTAGTTTCAGTGTTTTTTTAAAAAATTGAGAATGCTTCTATTAATAATAAAATGTTACGACAGTCACAAAACTAAATAGTAACAACAAAAAGGGACCCAACAGAGACCAAGATATGAACCAAGTTATTGTTTCAGTGTTTCACATGTTACTGTTTTGTTTTTTGCATAATAGAAGAGGGATTTATTAGGGACCCTTGAAATTGGGGCCCTCACCCATATATTATATATATATAACTATATATATATATATATCAAAGTACAAATTAAATCCATATAACTATACTACGTGAAGTTACAAAAAGATATCTTGTAGGAGGAAACAAAAATATTTGACATAAAACTTAGAAATCGACAAAATAGATATACATTATGTGACTATACAAGACTATTCTTGCTCATAGTTCCATACAAGCAAGACAACTCGAGACTGGTGCAGAGCCAGAGAGTAGTCTCTCCTTCCTTTCATGAAATTCCTTGTAATCATCCATGGCCCAAAATATGTACAAAATTTGACTGATGCAGGATGCAGACATCCCCTTTTCAATCAAACTCCTCTGGGACGGAGGAGGGCTAGTTAAAACCTTTTAATCTCATCCTTCCCTTCAGTGCATGGCCAACCAATCTTGCATTATTTTTCCACCATAGGGTAAGGGTTATCTTCCCCTTCCCCCTACAATCATGACTAAGAGTTCTCCCTTGAGCACAATGCCACTCTCATAGTTTTCTATTTGAAGACCTTGCACACCTTTCACTCCAATCTTATTACTTTCTTGACAACTCAGAAACACATTTTTTTAGAGAATCTATGATAGGGAATGCACCTCCTACCCCCATAACCTTTGGGTGGAAGTTGTTCCAGATATACTTCAAGCCAAGATCATCATCAAAAGTAAAATATCCTTTAGGAAAAATCTTCTGAATGAGGAATTGATACATTTGAAAGATAGGGGTAATACTAGCTAGCCTAGCAAGAAAACCAAAATGGACATTGTCAACAGAAGAAAAATCCTCCATTGACTCCATGGGATTAGGCAAGGTTAAGACATGATTGACAAAGTCTATTTCAACATCACTAACATAAAATATTTTTGCACAATAAGCTCCTTGGAATGTAAGCCATAGTGGGTCACTAGTGACTGGGTAAATAGAAATAACATATTTAATGGGAAACTCTAAAGATTAAGCAAGCAGGATGATAAAAGAGAAGATGAGAAAATAGAGAGAGCTCAAATTGGCATGCTTATAAACTTTTGAATTAGAGAGAGTTCTAACTTGTCCTTTTATACAATTCACCACTACATTTACAAGATCAAAAACACTAATGCATTTAATTCAAATTTGTGTGAACTATGAAAAAATAGAAAAGTGTATTCGACATTGAATCGTGTGAACTGTAACAAAATTGAAAAGTGTAATGATAATGATAAAACATTTATATTTGAGCCAATATTAATTATATTCATGGGAAGCTACATTAATGACAAATGTGTGACACCATATTCTATTTATTAACCCATGGGCCAGAGCCACTCATAAATCATAATAATATTATAATTATATATGATTGATTTTGAGCTACTTCCTACTAGTACTCATGGATTTTACAAATGATGTAGATTTAATGGTCCTGAATTTTCCTGATTCTCCACATATTCCCATAGATATTCATATTTCTTTTCTTTTCATATGTAAGTCTCATTAATTCATATTTTTCTTACCCATTTTTCCCACCTAAACACATTAATTTTTGAATATGATGATGCAAAATTAAAGGGCTCAAGGAGACCTCTCCAATGAGACCAATTTTACAAGAATTAGAGTAGCAGATCGAAATTTATGGTCGTTTGAAATTTTACATATTGGGAGGAATAGGAAAATGACACGTGGCATATTTTGATTGGTCACTGAGATTGCCTTTGAAATGTGTGCCCCTGACTGTCCAGTCTTCACTCTACCTCACCTCACTAGCACCACAGACTGAAAACTTTATTGAATCAATTCATTTTGTGGGCTTGGAGTCTGCGGAATGCCTTTTGCTTGAGGAGGCCTAGAATCATGCCACGTGGCTATCTGATATTCAATTTTGAGGTCATACAGGCTTCTTTTTCATACCTTTACACTCAAGTTCCCAAGAATGGGTGACACTTGGCCACTCAGAGGAACAGGAGAATGACACATGGGCAGATTCTGATTGGTCACTGAGATTTCCTTTTTGTGCCCCAAATGCCACTCTTATCACCTCACCTAGGCCACCAACACCACGTGGACCCAAAACTTTATTGAATGGTTTGGGCTTGGAGTCTTTGGAATGCCTTTTCCTTGAGGAGGCCTAGAAATCCTGCCATGTGTTTGTCTGATAAAATTTAGGTGTCAAGGCTTATTTTTCATACCTTTAAGCTCAAGTTTCTGGAACGGGTGACACTTAGCCTCTCTTTATTTTTTGCAGCTTATCAAAAGGTTTAGCAGAGTATTTTAGTGGCTTCCAACTATGGCTTTTAAATTTGGGATTTTAAACAAGATCCTCCTAAGTCCATTTAAATACCTTTATCCAGATTCCAAGGCAAATTAAAATTTGGATAACAGTGTCCTTGACTCTTTTGCAACATTGAAATGCTTTCATGTGTGACGTTACCATGTATAGATATTAAGATATGTATGGATGCATGATATGAAGTATGATTTTATTAAATTATTTTAAATATTTTCCACCATTTGATATATTAAGATCAATCATGCAGATGATCTATTATGGGATGAAGGCCTAACACACTCACATTTCAAATGGAAGTTCCTGGAATAGGCCTAGCGAAGTGACAATTGTCATCCACTGAATGGAATTTGAAAAGAGACTAAATTTGACATCTACAGTGAAAGACGTAATCATTTATAATGATGTCTTAATACTTGTGAGGTGATATTTAACGTCCATTGCATTCTATTTATGGAAGGCATACTGCAACTGAAGGCTGAATAGATTCATAGAAGTTGTGGACCATGTAAGACTCAAAATATTCATTTTTCTGAGTAAGTGTCATCCTGCATTTGATTCTTTAAATATTATCTTTTTATAAGTAGCATTGTATAAGCCTTCGCTTTGAAATATTTCAATATAAGGGTTTACAAATTAGGGTTGAGGGTTCTAGAATCCAAAATTCCAACCATGTCTACTTCCACAGGAGCCCAAAATAAAAGTAAAACCCCAATCCCATACGCCAAATTGGTTAAAACCCCTAGTTTTACTGATGAATATCATGATATTTATGATCCTGTAATTGGCACAAGAACTTCACAACTTAGATACATGTCTGAGAATAAGGAAATTGCAAATAAGCATTTGAACCCATTAGGTTGGATAACATGGGGGGTTGGATTGGGATGCATGATGCTCCATGAGGTTTTACCCTGCCCTAAATTTTTCATTCTCTGTGCCCAGAATTACGATGGGAAAAAAATCAATTGTTGCAAATGGCACCAGAGAAGAAATGTTTTCCATTATGGAGGTAAATCTTGGCCATGCATTGGGGTTTGAAAGTAAATAATTAGGAACCATCAACATAAACCTAGAAACAATTGCTAATGATTATCATGCCACCACTCAAAATGTCAAAGATGATTTTTTTTGCAAAAATTAACAATTGATGGAATGGTACCAAAAGGGAAGCCTCTGTATATAGTTGTGATGTTTAAACCATGGGTTAGGGATACCATTTCTATGCTATCATTTTTCCTTGGATTCAATAGCGATGAGCAAGTGGATGTAACCCTCCTTGAAATGGTATACAATATCCATTTCATATCTCCACCTTGTGCATACATATTTTGTTGAGCACATTGTATAATCTATGCATAAACAATTCTTAACAATCAAAGAAGGCTCCAACACTAAGACCTTTAGGTTCACTACCTACTTGTGTTATTTATTTCTATGGCATTTTTTGAATGGTTTGTGAGAAACAAGCTTGCAATTTAGGCCTACAATGATGTTGAGGGCCAGCCAAAAGTGTTGCTTCCATTAACTGAGTGGACCCCCAAGATAAGGATGTTTGATAATCGAAGGGACTACAATCAATTTGTGGACTACTTTTGGACTCCAATTTATCAAGAAATTTCAAAAAGTACAATGCCTAGATTGCCTATGACCTGTAGAGATTGCATTCAACTGGGATCAAAAATATAGTTAGTTGACTGGTACTTCATGGAGGAATATATTGTGCTAAGGTTTTATGGATCAGGAGTACAACCTTACAAATTTCCAATACATGTGACAGAGAGGGTTTTTTCCTTGGAATATATACAAGATGGAAAGCATAGATAAATTGTATTTTGTTACTCAACAAAAGAGGAGCATATTTCCTTCCTTACCATTTTCATGTGGAGGGTTCACATTTGAGAGAAAATCATTCAATGTGGCACATGAAATTTTACAAATTTTTAAGTTTGATGTTGACTCTCACTGGCTGTATGACCCATGTGAGGTGATTAAAGCAAGGGTAGTGGTGAACAAGAACTCTGCCACTAAAATTCAACATGAAAGTAAACCCCTGCTAGAAAAATTGAAAAACAAGAACTCTTGGGATGACGTAAAAAAAGTAATGGATGAAATTTTTATTGAGAAAGGAATTAGTTTTCAAGAGTTTTCAACACAAATTTTGGGATTGCATCCACAAAAAGAGGCAGAGGCATTTCAATATGACAATTTTTATGCAAAAGATGATAAAAATTCCTCCTCTAAAAACATGCCAAAGCATCTAGATCTTGTTTTGCGAGATAAAAATTGGACAAGGTCAAAAATAAATACCTTTTGGTCTATGAGGTGGGACCTAGGTGATCCAAAAGTTGTTTCAGAGTATGATTCTATTCCAGAAGATGTAGTTTTTAGCAGATTGTGGAATGAAGTGCATCCCACAGAGGCAAGTAGTGATGATCAGTGTGACTCTGAGGAGGAATTACACACTCCCCTTGCTAGGGGGATAACTCATATAAACCAAGTCTGAATGAAAGCATGAAACAAACATATACTACATGGGAAGTTATAGCTGAAAAGATGGGTTTTAGTGGTGGTGGTTTGGGTTCAATAGGACAAGGCATTTGGCTTCCACCAGAGGTACATCCTAGAAGAGGTTCTGATAGGTTAGGCCTTGGAGCTTCACCTTCAGAGAAAGGACCACTACATACAAAAACTACAAGTGGTAATCCAATGCATTTTTCTCTGGAGTCAAATCCTCAACAAACGTTTCAGCCACAGGTTGAAAATTCAAGAGGAGAAGTTGGAAATGAATTTGTTAGTGTTGTTATTGTTGGTGGTTTCAGTGATGGTGGTAGTAGTGGTCAAAAAGTACCACAACAACAAATTATTCTAAAGAGGCCAATACAGACAGTTGAAGTTCCTACTATCCAACAAGGACCCGAGAAGAGGAAAAAGATAGACACAAATACAGTTACTCTTGTGCAGGGTAGCATTTCCTCAAGGAAACTAATTACAGAAGGTGGTGCCACCCCTCAAAAAATTATAATCCATAGGGAAATTCTCCCCAAACTTCAATTACTCCTCCATTCAAGAAGTTCATTCCTCCAAACACCTCAGGTTTTGATTACCAAGATGAGTTTTCCCACAAATCAGAAAGAGATAAAGAAAAAAGAAGAAAATACTACATGCTACTGTAACTTAAGATCCTACCACAATGAGGGTATTTGCCTACATATAACCTAGACACAAGATACCATGGAATACATGTATGTTGTGCCCAAAGTTGTAAAACCAGATAATCAAATGGTTTCTAGTGACTACGATGTAACCACCCTTCAAATGGATTTTACCAAAATGAAACCTTGTGACAAAATAAATGTATCAAAAAGGAACAATGATGTGGTATACACAACATTTATAAAGCACAGAGAGAACAATAAGTTGAATAATAAAATTCAAAAGTTAGAGGAAGACCTGGAAAATGAGAAAGCAAATAGAAAAGTGATAGTTAATAAGACCGGTGAGTTGGAGAAGAGGATAAAATCATTTTCCTCTATGACTGCAGACACTGTGAATGAGTAGGAATAGGTGTAACTGGAATAAGTGAAGACAAAGTTACAATAGGAAATGACAAGTAAGAATAATATATTAGAACAAACACTGGGAGAATTGCAAGAGGTTCTGAAGGTAGAGAAAGAAAAGGCCAAAAAATGGGAACATAGCCTAGAGGAAGAGAGAAAATTCAAGGACAAATTACAGAAGGAAGAGAGAAAACAAAATGAAATATTGCAACAAGGAGTTGGTGAAAGCACAAAAGGAAATACAGTCTTCCAACACCAAACTATCTGAATTTTATAAAAAGGAAGTGATTAATATGATGGATAATGTTTGGGGGGAAATAAACCAAAAAATTGATGATTTGATTAGATTGTTTGAATTCATGGCTGATCTGCAGGGAATCTCTGATAAGCTCCATGAATATGTAACTAGTAGCAAAAAAGTGATGGCTTCAAGAGAGGATACAACAAGGAAAATTTTGGAAGCTATCTACAAATTTAGTGACATGGAACTGACATCCAAAGGAATTCAAAACTAGATTGATGCCTCAATAAAGGTATCATCTATCATTCAGAAGTGTGTGATGCTAGGTGAAGCACAAGAATTGTTGAATAAGTGTCAAAAATAATGTTACAGGAGCTGCATGGAAAGGTACAGGATTTCACAAAGCTTGGTTTTCCAATGCCTTTTGACAAAACACACCAATTCATTAAGAAGGATGCATTCCAGAAGAACATGAAAGAAAAAATGATGCAAGAGAAGAACCAAATTCCTGAGAAGGTAGATGAGACAAATTTTTTTTGGCTTCGTTAAACCATTGATAACCTTTTCAGTAAGTTTGCATACAACAATAAAGGAAATCTCCACTCTCAGTTATGAATTGCTAACAAAGTTACATGTCAGTCACTCTGATTTACAACAAATTGTAATTCCAATAGATGAAGAGTGGAACATGTTACAGAAGATGAGATAATTAAGAGTAATTTAATTTTGAAAATTGTTCCATTTGTTGCAATTTTCATTTTTTTCATACAAGGCATGTCTCAAGCAAGTTAAATGAGGAATATTGTTAATTTTCATTTCAATACATAGTGGTTCACAAAACTGACAAACCTTTTATGTTAATGCTTTGTAGGTGTATGAGAAACATAAGTGTTTTTGAATATGTTATATAAACATATATATCATGTGATATACATCTCATAAGTTTTTTTTCATACGTGTTTTTTAAACAATGTATTTCTATTTTGAAGACTACAAATCAATGCAATGTATTTCAAGTTTCATTCCAAAGACTACAAATTGACACTGTGTTTTTAAAAAAATACAAATAAGGAAAAATATATTATCATAACAATGTACTGAATATTTGAATATATTATTATTATATGAACATCTATATCATGTGATATCCACAAATGGAAGCTTTCAATATATTGATGGTGGATCATCTCTATCATTTTCTTGACCAGTTCTCTAACTCTCACTTCGTTGACAGTCAACTTCTGTAATAGGGTCATATGTTGTATTTGTGGCATTGTTTTCAGCCCCTCTCCTTTCATTAATAATTCCATATTTCCAAATCCCTATCATAGGGAAATTTATCCACTTCGTACCATGATGTGTAAATTCTCAAACAATTTTCCAAATTTTTGTCAAGCTTGTTTCATAATTTTGACTTTATAAAGGTCAAGGCACTGAAAATTCTCTCATCTTCAACTGAACCCAAAATCATTGTTTGACATAGCTCAGCCAATGAGAAAAAATCAGACATGGTTTGCTACAAAATAGTACTTAACCCAATTTTTTTCCATAGTTGGGTTATTGCTCCACACTCTAAGGGATTATCCAAACATTTGAATTGCTCAATCATTGTAGAGGTGAATTCATGGGATTGATCAATCAAATTGTCCTTGCTTAAAATACCTAGAATATTCATTCCATTGATATTAACAGGCTTACAAAAATGTTGAATCAATGTAGTCAACCTCTTGTGGTAGTCTTCCTGCAAAAATATTTCATTTTGGACACTATTCCAATAGGTGGGATTTACTAAATCCATTCTTCAAGTAAAGCATCCCTACTAAAACATTCCCTTATTTCTTGTAGTAGGGAAACTGCAATTTCTCTTAAACTTTCCCTTGTTGATAATACAATGTTATCAAACAACGTCCCTGTGACATTTACCTTCTCAACCTTACCAACTACTACTTGAAACAAGTGCATTGGTATCTCATATCCACGTACAAAAGCACATACTTCCCCAAACAAGTTAAACTTCAAAAATATACTTGCATTTCCAATATTTATCAAATTATTCCAACCATCAAACTTTGGACCTGAAAAAAGTAGTGTCATTGACAAACAAATATTCTATTGCCAGACAAACATGTTTCCTCAAACTAGAAAAATCATCAATATATATAGTTCTTTCTTGGGCTTGTTTAATTAAATGATGCATTTCATCCAACATGGGAAGGAGACCACATAACATCAAAAATGTCTCTATATCATTCAAATGATGTATCAAATCCTGAGCCTTGTCCACTTCCATGTGATTCTGCCACATTACTCCTAATAAGGATTGATACTCATCGTACACCCTACGAACTGGTTGATACAATGAGATCCACCTAGTGTCGACATATTTTAATAGTTTATGCCCATTTTTTAGTCCTTCTACAAATATTTGGAATTCCATGAACCTTTTAGGACTACGACAGAAATAAGCATGCACCTCTTGAACAAGTTCTTCAACTTTTGCTATAGGTTTAAATTTGCCAACTATTTTGTATGCTAGATTCATTTATGAGCCATACAATGAATGGAAATCATATATGGGAAATGAGATGTTTGGAGTCTTACACACAGACCATTACGATGACCTTGCATTACAGATGCCCCATCTTCCCCAACACATACCATCTTTGATGCAATTGTAGCATCATCCATGCCACTGATCTCCTTCAAACTTCTTATCACCAATTCACAAAGGTTTTCAGCATTGGAGTTCTCTCTCATCTTGTGAATGGAAAGTAAGTGATGTTGTCTCACATGATTCTCAACAGTATAAACATGCATACAGACCCAAGAAATATTATCTACTGTTGTAACCTCATCAATAGACAAAGACATGTATCGTGCAGACTTCAAGTTTCTCTTTCAAGTCTTCTTTCTCAACCATAGCTATGCATTTTTTCCAATCCCAACCACTACTTTCAGACTAGTGAGAATGAGGAAAGTGTGGGACACCAAGAAAATACAACATCTTCTTTTGTTCAGGAAAATATGTTATAGGATGACCTCTTTTCAGAATGTGAAAAATAGTAGCTAGCTGAATTGTTTTACCTAAAAGACTATTTTGAATGACCTTGTTGAATTGAGAGGTAATTATCCCTCCATTCACTGCAACTATTCTTTCATTTCTCTTGTGCTCTTCAAATTATTTTTCATACCTAATATGAAAATAATCATCCACAATTTTCCATCTGGAAAAATTCTTCTCAACGCCATCTACAATTATCTTTTCATATATCTTTCCTACATGCTTCTCAATAGTATCCAACTTAAGTTGCATTGTCTTGTCCCTGCCCAATTTCCAGCTACAGATTGTACATTTGAATTCTTTGGGAGGTTCATCTTTATTCTCATTTTCAACAGGTTCAATAAATGGATACTTAGAAACCCACTCTAACCTGAAACTCCTTCCCAAGTCCCATTTTCTTTCCTTTCTCTTTCTTCCAGAAATAGGTGTCCCTGAGTATTTTCCATGGTGGAATTTAAATTTTGTTGACTTCCAGAAGTTTCACCTCCAACATTCAATTGGGAAGGTGATGCAGTGTCAACTTCATTCAATGGAGCAGGTGATGCAGTGTCAACTTCATTCAATGGAATGTCTTCAAGGGGAGGCATTTCATTATCATCATCATTGACAACATCAACAATCAAATAAAAAATGAATTCATTCTGAGTTTCATTTTGAATGCAATCATTATCCCTTGATTGTGTTGGTCCTACTAGAGAAGGATGGGTTTCCTTAGATGGTTTCTAAAAATAAGATGTTAGTTTTCAAATGCTAGTACCACTACCAGGAGGGTTGGAATTGACTTTTTTCCTGAGCTTCCCTTTTTAGTTTCCATTTTCCTAAATCCTATAAGGACAATTTTTGAGTTGAAAGAGCTATGGGATGAAAATAGACTAAGGCATTACAGTGTCATGGCATTCATGATATCGTAAAATCAAAAAATGACATAAATAACTTACATTTACAAAAAGATAAATATAAAGCAATGCGACATGAAAGAAAACATGTTTAAATAGACTTACCTGCAGTAAAGTGCTTCTAGGATGTAAACTGCAACGTAGTAGCTAGAAAGACCTTTATTTATTTGATTTTTGTACGCAAATTGCAATATGTTGAATCCTTTTCTACTAGGAAAATTCACAAATTGGAAAATCAAAAAAGATTAAAAAACCTTTGAAATTTTCTCAATGCTTAGTGATTCTACATATATATATATATATATATATGGTGAATTTAATCAAATTCCTTAAAAACTCCCATACATGTCGATGAATGAGCCCAATGAGCCCAAAGGACCAATAAGGTTCCATAGATTTCTTGGAAATCCAAGAATGTTTCATAATAGCGACCCATCGTTCACGCGGTGATTCAATATAAAAATATACATTAGGATTAGAAATATGTTGTCTATTCACATGGGATATATTATTTTTTGTGAAATTTTTGGGTGAAACTTGGGCACTGCCATGGCCGTAAAAATCACCAAAATCAAATTCTATAATTCCTACTATTCACCAAATTATGAATATTCACCACTAAAATTTTCCCTTGCATACTTTTTTTATTTGTGCCACTAGGTCCTTCGTGAAATAGGTGGAAAATGATTGCATGGAGTTCCTCATTGGAGAAGGCCAAATGCTCCACATACAATTTTTTCTCAATATGGTTTTCTCGTACATGGAAGCTTGATGGTGCAAAGCCCCTAGTTTAAGAAATCTAGTCAAATAAAAATCTTTTACACCGAGTCTAGCTCTCATGTCTCATGATTTTAATAAATTGTATTTATCTAAGAAAAAAAAAGCTTGTGTCATGTTATCAAGCTTTTTTTATTTTCTTTTGACATGGGTCTTTTGTATTCCTTTGAGATTTACAAGCATTTAGAACTTCACTTCAATTTATGAATTTTTTAAAAGAGATAGATTTTTATAGATCCAACAATTATTTTAGATTGAGGTTTATTTACGAGTTTAATTTATGTTTCTCTATTTTAATTATACAAAAGAGTTGAAAATATTTTCTGACCCATAATAGACTCGGGGGAATCTAATATTAGTAAGTTCCTTGGTATTGAATTTGGAATCAATATTAGAGTTCCACAATTCAAATAAAAACAATCCACTTGAAAACTAATCAGATGGCACAAGTCTCTATTGTGTGTACATTACTATTTATAGTTTTTCATATATTTATTTCTAGAGAAACGTTTTCTTCCCCTTTGGTGTGTCCATTGCATATTTTGGGTGCAATTTCTAGTCATAATGAATCAAAGAGTAATTTTGAGTTTGTTATACTATAAGCTATTTTTGAAATAAACAATGATAAATTGACCCAATAAACAAATATGAGATGGATTTTAGTTTTGAGGCTTCTAGATACTATTTGACCATGCTCACAATTGACTTAAGTCTGGGTAAAATATCTCAAAATTAGTAATGACTTGAGTGGAATTGTTTTGAAGTCAATCCCACTCAAGATATTTATCTTACTTGAGTTTTTTCTTACTTATAAGTAAAATTCTTGTGACTGAAGTTATAAATCGGAGCTTAGACACAAACAAAGAGGTAAAACCTTGGAAATTACAAAACCAACACTAACAGTCACCATTGGCCACAGAATCAACATAAACAACCATACAAAGTAAATTTCATCACAAGAAATCAAAATAATAAAAATCCAAAATATAGGATGAAGGGGATAAAACTTGGAATTTGCTGAAAGAGAAGAAAAAAAACAAAAAAATGACAAAAATTCAATACATATAGGGACAACCCCCGAGGGAATGAATCTCCAAAAGTAAAAAAAACATGTAGAGACTAGCTGTGGCCAGTGAAAAATCTTCACCCTCTTTGAAAAAGAAGGTCCTCCATCATCCACCGAGTTCCATCTTTCACCATATCATCCACTTTTGATTCTCAATCTATTGGGATCTAATCTATGATCTTTGTGTTTAGCCATAGATCCCATTAACAACATCTTAACCCTCACTCCATTTGAATAAGAGGGGGAGAGCCCAAACATGGGTCTACGACAATTTGATGTGCTTGGAGAGCACAAAAATATGTCCCATAGGTTGTTTTTAGTATGCCTAATAGATGCTAAAAAAATTTCTTCTTCTTCTTGATGTTGAGAATACGAACCAACACCCACAACCTTCTTTATAGGTGCATGTTGAAAGGGGATCACCAAATCCATAGAAATACAAAGAAGGGAATGGAGCAAAATTGCCAATGAAGAACAACTCTTGATTGTGCACCAACCAAAACTTCCGCATTTCGGGAGTTTGTTCCTTACTTTCATGAGGATCCAAATCCAGTTCTTGATTGTAGGAAAAAGATATTGTCACCCTAGTCAATGAGCCCATTTAGGACAATTGTAGGTATGTTTCTCATCGAAGCTATAGATGGAACATAATAATCACTCACATAATGAACCTAAACCGAAAGAGCCTTTCAGATATTCAAGAGAACTATCTACTACGATACTAATGGAGATCAAGACCATGTATATATAGATCTGGGTCATAGAATCCTTAATAATCTAACGATCCTATATGAAGCCCAATTACTCATAGGGCCTTGTTCATCTTTGACACCTTGGCAAGAGATAAAAAAGATCGATGCCTTAGTTCAAGTCTCCTTACATAGGACACCATATCTGTTGTAGTAAATCACTCAATTCCTTACATGTGAAGGAATTGACATTATGAATGGTAACAAACTTGTGTTACCCAAACAAGGGTATTGTGCAGACTGTGTAAGATTGATGGCCATATATTCTATGGATTGATAAATCTAGTAATGCTCAAATAGTAAAATTATTGTTGATTAAATGAAATGATAAAAGTTTTTCTCATATCCTTAAAAAAAATCTTCTTGAAATGTATTTTACACTCCCTTTATAGCATGAAAATGACATAGAATGACTTTCCTAACTCCCTCTAACCATTGGACTAACATCTAATTTAAAACTCTAGGAAGTGAAAGAAAAGCTTCAAAAGAGGGAGGCTTATTCTCTCATTATAAATTGTGCTTAACAAATTTTATGCTCGTATAGTCATTGGCACTCCTTATAGAATTTGTAAAGGCCAATCATTATATATTACAAGTAAGCAAAGTCTCCCAGCCTCAGTAATCTTTAACCTGATTATGACGAAGGGACCACCATGTTCTCAAGTTAAAAACTTTTCTCCATTCAACTAGTAAAACTAGGTAAATCATATGGCACTCCTTAAAATCACTAGTGCACAGGTCAAGGACCTTGGTCAGACTATTCAGAAAACACACAACAACTTCGATCAGACTATTCCCAATGAACCTTACTATCTTTTGGAAATCAGCTACAGACTTTTACTTGGTCAGCCATATGATCACTTCTTATTAACACTCCCAGTAAAAGTCGATAAGCTGTTCAAACATTATATATCCAAACTTATTTTGTGATCCATCATTCATATGGATTAAACTTAATCTAAATATTTTCTATGGGAAATTTTCAAGTTGTCTACTAATAAAGGTCACTAATCATATAAAGTACTTTGTTATCTCCCTTTCAAACCATTTTCAACATTTATGATTACTCAAAAAGAAGTCCCAAATACACATATATCTCATCCAAAGATATGGTCAATATCAAAAAAATAAATTACCTTTTAAAGTCCACAATAGTTTCTCCGTCAAAGCATAGGATTCCATCCTCTTCAACTATACTAGGAAACAAAAAATAAATACATGCCATTGGGGTTTTTATTTTTCTTGAATCCGAATTCTAACAAAAAAAAATTATCTACTTCTATGTTATTACAACAGGTATTATAATTTTACATTACTCCACATCAAATCGATGTGTACATATGTATCTTAGTCATCGAATTTTTTCATTAGCATTCCATGGATTTTTATAAATCCTACATACAAACCTTAGAATGTTATAGACACAAGCAATTAGTTGAGCATTAATCTTAAATAGCCTTATACCATTGTACCAATCCTTACATCCATTCCGTATTAATGAATACACAATATGGCAAGAATTTCAATGTTTCCAAATGTAGCAAACATAGTTAGCTAGGTGATGACATACTTGTTACTATAATGGAGAACAATTGAAAATTAAGAACTCAAATTTGGGCATGGTCCAATTATAGGATTGGTAGGCTCCATACTCAAATAGCCCTATGAAAAATGTTGGAGATATAATCTCAACTACTCCCACCATTAGACACATCTCTCTGCGCAAATGGAAATCTGCCTGACAAATTCATATTTTTGAAGTTAAGGGAAAAATATATGTTATTCATACGAATGACTAGATTTGATCTTTGAACATTCTGGTTTTTAATTACAAAAAATTGTATGTATGTGTGTATCAGTAACTCCGTACATGTCATGCCCTCTGTCCCCCAACCTTGGAATTTCTGATCATTTGACTGTATTTGCGCATCCTCAGTCACTTGCATTTTGGTATGTAGAAGCCCAGGAATTGAAAAAGAGAGTGTGGAAAGGAGAACGACAACATATAGAGCAGCGAAGCTCTACCTATAATTTTCGTCACGATGTCATGTCATGTAATATACAATGCTGCTTGTTTTTGGTATTCTATTTTGTGTTGTGCACAGTATCTTTTCTTGAAGTTATGGAGCTTGATTGCAAGTTAAATTGATAGTTTAGTTTTTCTTTTTCTATTTTTTGGGAGGAAATCATGGCCATGGATAAAAATAGCATTGTCTTATTAATAGACTGGGAGTTGTTATTTTTATTTTATTTTATTTAAGCATGTGATATAGGTTTCTTGTGGTTATTTATAAGCATGTGATATTTAGGTTGCTTTTTGGTTGAAACAAACTTTTACAAAGAGGTGCACAAGTTATATATATGTGCATAGATTTACTCTTTGTAGTATGAAAAAGAAAGAGAGAATTGTATTGTATTCCTCAAGACTGAATAAAGGAGAATGATGTCTTGTTTTTGGTGGATGTAGCCCAAATTGGGTGAGCCATGTTAAATTTTGGGTTTATCTTGTGATTGCATGCTTATTTTATTTACTTGTTTTAATTCACAAAGTTTTTATTTCTCATATATATTTCGATCCTAACAACTGGTATCAGAGCAAGATTTTTTTGGAAGGAAAATATCATAGTATGATTTTTTCTTTGAGTAGGAGAAATAACATAAGATGGCAAGTTTATGGTTGAGAAGTTAAATGGATAGAAATTTCAGCTGTGGAAGATGTAAGTGGAGGACTACCTATATCAAAAGGATCTTTATCTACCATTGAAAGGGAAATATTTAAAGCTATCAACGATGAAAGATAAAGAATGGGATGTTCTGTATCGGAAGGTACTGGGAACCATACAGTTATGCTGGAAGCTATGTAGCTTTCAATATTTCTTTGCTAATGCCAGACAATGGTAGATATAATGACAACATTGGGTAAATTGTATGAAAAACCCTTAGCCTCCAACAAGCTATCTCTCATTAAACATTTGTTTAATATAAAATATGTTCAGAAGGTGATTTAATAAATGATCATTTGAATGAATTCAACACAGGTACTAGTGAATTAAGCTCTGTAGGAGTAATTTTTGATGATGAAGTTAGGGATAATTTTTATTTTGTGCTCATTTACTGAAACTTAGAATACTAGTTATGGATGTGAATAATTATGTTTCTCAGTTCAAACACATTAAATGTTTGATGATGTTATTGTTGTGATTCTTAGTGAAGAGATGAGAAGAAAAACATAGGTGAGTCATTTAGTAATGTTTTGATAGAGAATATGGGAAGATTTAACGAAAAAACAAATATTTCTTCCAACACCGTGGAAGGTCTAAGAAAAGATCAAAAATATAGAAGCAGAATGGTATGCTGGAATTATGGAAAAGAAGGATTACATTTAAAGAAAGATTGCTGGTCTTTAAAATCAAGGAAAGATCAACAAGAAGGGAATAAAATAGGTGTGTGTAATAGGTGATGTGTTATAAGATGCTCTTATTCTTTGTTTTGGATAGTGTGTGTGTGAATGTGTGTGTGTTGTCATATGTCGATGTGTGTCTTCATTTCATGCAACTTCTTATAGACAATATTTTCAAGATTGTTGGTGGAAATCTTTGGGATTGAATTAACCCCATGTCCACAAAGATTATGACTCATAATGTAATACCCTACATGTACCCCATATTTTCAATTGAATGATGCAAGCTCATATATTTTTGGTTCTTATTCGACCTTTCTAGGTGTAGTACCTAGGTCACTTATCCGTCATTTCCAGGGTGTCAACCATTAGCTCTTATGCAACTCGAAGAAGCAAGAAAAATTGAGAAAATATGGAGAAAAAATGCCTTGCTATTTTTTTTAGGCATTAAGGTTTTTGATTGGATGGTGTTTAGTTCATTATATAGTGAAGACTAAGACATATATATAAAGAAAAATGTGAGAATCGAATACATGCATGGCCCGCGCCTGTTACTCATATTACTTGCATGTTCAACACATGCCTCAAAATGCCTATGCTTCACGGCTACGAATAAATGTACAATGGTTTGTAACCACTTCTCTCGCCTCTATATATATTTTAAGATGATAAAGTTGATTGGTTGTTTGGATAATATTATTTCAGACATAGATGATAAGATTAACACTAGATAGTTTGAGGAAGGATTAGTCCTAACTCTTCCTCCGTCTAACCATGTTCACCGCTACTACTATAGTTTTTGTTATAGTTTGTATATCATTTCTTAAGCTTTGGTTTTATTGTCTATTTTTTTTAATTAAAATTTCACAATTTATTTGTTGATATGATAACTTGCTATAATTTGAGATCTATTCCTCCATTAATTGACATTAACCATTTCCTGCATATTCATTCCAAATTTTATGTTTTGGATCTATAAATTGGAGTCAAGGTTTTGACTAAGCAACCATGCATGACTTCGATCCACCCATATTTAGAGTAAACATTAACTGAGGCCTTTGTAATATTAATGAAATCTAGTTCCTTTTAACAAAATCAAAGTTCGAAGTGAATGAAAATAAAAAATTCATTTCAGTATTTGAATTAAAATTTACCCCACAAAGTGTTGAAGTTTGAAGCATGATTAGTCTAAAATGGCAATTATTAATTTCTTTTTCCAGTTCCATATGGGAAAAAATCATAGGTCAGAGATAAAGTCACATAGTTAATTGTCTCTATTAATATCACTAAAGTTAGTAAAATGTTTATTTTACAAAATAATGGGCATGTGTATGAACACAGGTTGTTTGTGGTTTAAAAGCTATTTAAAAAGATTGCACAAGTTATGGAACATGTCATGGATTTAATTGTAGTATGAAAAATAAAGAGATTTCAATAAAAAAGGATGTATTCCTAAAGATGAATAAAGGAGATTAAACAGGTTTACTTGTTTGCTAGATAGATATAGCCTGGAAATTTTGGGATGAACCACCCCACCTAGAAATCTTGGGTTTATCTTGTTATTGCATGATTGGGATGCCTATCCCAACAATATTGATTTCACTCCTTATCCTCTCACATGGGAGAATTTCGATCCTAAGTAAAGAGGGGTAATTTTAGAAAAGGGATTGCCCCAAGTTTTAGCAAAAAAAGCTAACACATGAGGGTTTCTATTATTTCTAGCGGGAGCAATGACAGAAGATATTTATACCACACACCAGGGTTGCAGTTAACAGCCATAAATTTCAGCGGAAAAGTGTTGAAGATGCTAATGGAGGACTACCTATATCATAAGGGAGGTTAGGACCCAAACCATTGTAAAGGGACAGCTTCTGATTGTCGAGAGCTGACATAGAAAATGGCCTTGAACCTGAATTGAGGGATGTTCTTGATTGGAAGTGATATGATGGTTTAAACTAACGGTTGTGCCTGGCAGTAAGGTAGCTTTCCACCTTTCCAAGGAAAATACAATGGTAGAATTAGACGGAAAAATTGGGTAAATTATATGAAATTCCCGTTGATGATAACTTTTATCATGATAAAGTTTGTTTAAAAAAATAATGTTATGTATCCTTGATTAAAAAGGTAATGAAAAATCAGTATGGTTTTCTAAAATGTCAATTGCATTCACATCTCCAAGCTTGATGGTGATGATTTAATATTATCTTTCTTTCATGACTTGAATTTCCCTATTCACAAGCTAAGTCACTCAAAGACTAATTTCATCATGTGTTAAAAATCTATTATATTCTTTCCATAGTAAATTAGAATGAAATTTTTGGAATGTTATATTCATATGAGATCATTTAGATCTTCAGGATTATGACATCCAAGTATTATGTTCAAGATATGATGTTTTTGTATCCCATCTACCCAAGATAATTTTTCTATCAATATCTTCGTGATGAAATTGATGTTACATTGATGGAAAAGGCAGTGTTCAAGTTAAATGACAGAATGGTTAATTGGGTGTTAACAATTAATTCACATGTGAAAGACCTAAGGAGGAATTTTATTGTAATTCTAATTTCTACAAAAATTAAACTTTTTAAGAGATAGGGTTGTATGGCCTAAGATTTACAACATATTTTTGGAAAGTTACCAAGTGCCTCTTATTGGTAATGCAAGAGGTAAGAAAAGTAGGTAAATTGAATTTATCCACTGTTAGTATTGATCCAAAAAGTTCCTACATTAAGACCATTTTATCTACTACGAATGGTATAAGACACAAACACATATGACATCACTAAAGACCATTGTAGTGAGAAGGGGATGAAGATTTTACATTCACAAGTGGAAAATTAGAAGATTTACAAAGTTTAGACCTGGAATATCTTCCCTCATTTGTGTGGGAAACACAAGGTTGATATTTCTCATTTGATCAACCATGAGAAGGATCTAATAGATATTGTTCATAGATGTGTGGGGGCTCAACTAGGTATCTTCTCTTAGTGGTTCACATTATTATGTTACTTATATTGATGATGCTTACTTGAAGGTTTGGGTTTATTGTATAAAGAATTAAATATTGATGTATTTAATACTTTCAAGAAGTGGAACTCCGGTCCTGAGAATGAAACATGTACTAAGTTGAATTGAACTCATATCAGATAATATATGGTATGTGTGTACTGCAGTGTGCAATGAATTTAATGTGTCTATTGTTGTTATAATGTGCATTATTCCATCCATGAAGATAATTCCTAGAACACCACATAGAATGGTGTGTATAATATATGAACAGTGACTATCACTGGAGAATGTAAGGAGCATGATATTATCATGTTCCTATTACCCTTCTAGTTTTGGGTGGATGTTGTAGATATTGTTATTCACTTGATAAATAGAGGACCTTCAAGTGATTTGGAAGATGGAGTACTAGAGTGAGGCTTGGACTGGTTAGAAGGTAAACTATTCTTTTCTAAAAAATATTGGCTTGTGAATTTTTGCTCACATTGATAAAGAAATAGGACCAAGCTAAAAGCTAAGTCAAAGAAATGTACTTTCATTGGGATGGTTAATGATTTTCTTCATGGTTGTGGAGTTTGGATGAGAAGAAATTCATTAGGAGTAGGTGATGTTAAAATAATAGAATTGAAAGGGTATAGTATAACATATCCAACCTACAGGATATGAATCCCTGGAAAAGTATGATTGTAGCACTTGGCACATAAATTCATAGAGAAGTTCTGCATAAAGGATGGGAAAAGGTAAGGATAGAAATCAGACAAAGTTGACAATCAATCCTGGCACAGTCTATAAGCTGATTCTGTAGATCAAGACAACAAGAATAAAAGATCCTCCATTTTAGGAAAATTTGAAATGGCAAAATTTGTCAGAATAGTTCAGTGTCTTGTTCACCTAAAATTTCCAGTATAATTTTTTTAGGGGTTGGCTTCACCTACCATTGAAAAATACTCCTATACAAAATTAGGTAATTCATTGGCTAGTATACTAGTAACTTACTACTAGCTTACTGAGGTACTGACATATCAAGTACTGTGAACTTGCAGGATAGTTGTTGTTACACACAGATAGGAATTTGTTGACACATGATAGGAAGTTTTTGATGTGCACAAAGGAGTTTGTTGACATGTGAAAATCTTATGTTTTTGTTGAAAAAGAGTTACAAATAAGTGACAAAAAGTTTCACTGAACACGTCAATCAGGGTTGTTGAAGCATGATAATTGGAGGTTGACACATGTGACATGGGGGTATTGTTGACAGCATGCATCAAGGAGTGTTTTTGACATGTGAAAAGAGGGGATTACTGACGCATGACAAGACAAGATTGTTGATGCGTGGACAAGAGATTTTTGGAGATGGTGAAAAAACTAGTTTCAGATGGGTGTCAAGAGGGGTTGTTGTTGTGCGACATGAAAGGTTTGTAGATGGATGACTAGAGGGGTTGTTGACACACACCAAAGGGTTGAGTGACGCACGAAAAGGGTTCAACTTCTCCATTCAGAGAAATGGAAGTTGTTGGTGCTCAAAAGACCCAAAAGGTAACGAAAAATCTCAGAAGTCCATGTTCAAGTATTTTGGAAACTCTGTTGCTACAGATACCACTACCACCAACACCCATACAACTGCCACTGGAATCAATTAGAGTACAGACTATGTGGAAGGTGTTATTGAAGTGGACATGGCTTCAGCACAGTATTAACCAAATGATACCTATGATGATACCATGCTAGAGCTTGAAGATATTCTGTTGAGATGTCAAAGCTTGAAGATATTCCATTTGACATCCAACCAGGAGTGTATCAAGATATCTCAAATAAAAATACTCAACAAAATGTAACACAAAAATCAAATGAAAATTTTGGTTCATGAAAGAGGAAATCATATGATCCTTATATTCCTCAAAATTCTACTTGTAAAAGTAAAACTTTGAAAACAAACAAGAATATGTGAACACTTGGGAAGACATACAAGTTCGAGTGGGCTACAAAATTTCCTTTTATCGAACCTGTACAACCAGCTAATTCATAAGATATCCCATCTGAATGTACATGTACAATATGTACGTGGAAATTGGGAAAGCAACAAAAAATGCAACTGAAGCTGGACACAATTGAAAAACATTGTGGAAAACAATATCTGACTGTAATGGGGGAGGATGGCTAGAAAATAAAAACACACAGATGGAAAACTGAAAAAGAATGCATGCATGTTAAATATGCAGTAGAGTATGAAGCAGAGCAGAAAAGACGTAGACATCTCGTGGAAAAGGGCGGAACGATCACATCGCAAATTGGTAAGATGAATCAATCAAATTTGCATGCTAAAATCATACAGTTCTCTACTTTATTCCACATCCTTAAGAAAGGAAGACTGATTTCAGATTTCCTTGATTTCAAAGTTTTGTATCAATATAATGGAATGCACAATGTTCCTCAGTCTCATTGGTCAGACAATAGTGCATGGGAAATGGCCAAATTCCTTGCAATGATAGAGAAGGAAGATTTGAAAGAGAGTGTAAAAAATGCAAAGTTTATCTCTCTATCAATTGATGAAGTGACAACAGTTGACAACACCGCATGGGTATGTATCCATGTTTATACTTTAGAAAATCATATAAGGACACCGCATCTGCTTGGGTGTACAGAAAATGGTTGAAAATTGCAATGCCAAAAACCTATATAAAATAGTTGTTTCTCATTTAAAGATATTTCTAGCATGACTGATTATGAAATTGCTACGAAGTTGGTATGCATTGGTGCAGATGGTGCATCAGTCATGTAGGGTCACTGAACTGGGTTGTGTGTTTGATTGCAAACAACAGTAGCCCCTTATATGCTAGTAATTCATTGTATGGCTCACAGAATGAATCTAGCATATAAAATAGTTAGCAACTTTGAAAATGTTGCAAAAGTAGAAGACCTTATCAGAGAACTGCATGCCTATATGGAAAGTATCCCAAAGTAATTTCTTGAGTTTCAAAAATTTCAATTGGAATTACAGATGGAAAAAAACTTCTGAAGGATGTTGAGACAAGGTGGATTTCTTTGTATGAGCCTGCATGCAGAATTCATGAGGAGTATCCATCGTTGGTTGGTTTCATGCACAAATATCATCATGATGTTGACAGGGCTAAGGACTTGTTGTTCCGTTTAACGGATTTGGAAACATTTCTTACATTGGTTGGCATTCTTCCAATGTTGAAGGAGATCAATACATTGATGAAGCATGCACAAGAGAGATTAATCTATATTGTTGATTTTATACGGATGAGAAAGTGGGTATGTCAAAATCTTGATGTCTTGTACACTTCCCCAAGATAGTTTTGATACACATGTTTTCGATAACTGGAAATTTTTATTGGATCTTAAGAATCCCAATAATTATTTGAGATTTAATATCCATGATCACCTTTGTATCAATGTTAATGGGAGGGAGATACCACTGCACATTTTGCATAAATGTCAAGATATTACAGGATCAGAAAGAGAAGAAGTTCATGTGACATGTGTTCTGTTTGATTCTGTTACAGTTGATACAAGAATAAAAATTTAAAAAATTACACAATCCTTAGCATCTGAAATAAGAGAATGTTTCAGTAAAGATAAAATTCTTGAAGCTATGGGTGTGATGAATCCAAATTTTTGGAATACTGAAGGTGGTCATGCAGATTTTGTAAGTAAGTTTTTTCATAAATCCATGGGTACAATAATGGATCATTTCACCAAGACGTCAGAGGTCAATGGTATCAAAATCAAATTTATACTAAATATTGACTTAATAAAGGATCAATCAACTGATTTTGCAATGACAATGATTATCCAGTATAAATTTTTAAATGAACCTAACGAGAGTGGTGCTATGACAAGGCTCTGGCAAAAAATCTACCAAAGTAGTGTGTTACAGGAAGACATCAGTGAATATTTTAGATTATATGAGTTGTGTCAAACAATGATTTTGGGATCTGTGGAGGATGAAATGGTTTTCAGTTCTTTATCTTTTATAAAATCAAAACTGAAAACAAGTTGGATAAAAATCTCGAAAGTTGCATGAGGTGTTATGTTTTGCGCTACTCCTTGGACACCTTTCCTTTCGACAGAGAAATTGTGCATTGGAATTCCCTTGCTGAAAGAAGAGGTGTAAATAATACAGCTACAAGTACAAATGTTCTCAATGATGAGACTGGAATTGGTGTGTCGTCAAACTCTGCAGATGTGAATATCGACTATGAAGAAGCTATTGAAAATGGATTGTTTCAGCTTTAAATATGATTTCAAAACTTATAGATAATAGGTATCACCTTGACCTTACTTTTATTGTTTGTCACCTGACATTTTAACTGTTGTTATTTATTCAATTTCATAGTAATAGATTAAAATATACTTTTTTATAGTTATATGTAATACAATTGTAATTCTACGGGTGCAAATCTTGACTATAAGGAGACTTTTAAACATTTTTTGTTTCAACTCTAGTTATCATTGAAGATGTTACAGGTATATATATTTACATTTATTTAAATACAATTATTTATAATAAATCTGTTTTATTTAATTGGTATTTTGGAATTTTCAAACTGCTTTGATGTTGTGTTTGTGACATGCATTTTTGGAATACTAATTTGCAAGGCCTTCAAAGTTCAGATCTACATATTCTTCCACTCTTAATCTCTTATAGACTTCTAGTTGATCTACTCCAGTCATCGTCAACTGAGCACTGCATTCTTGACACTTGTGTCACCATCGACATGCACAGGTTTTAGTTTTCTTTAATTTTCCTAGATCAGATGTGCATTTTACTTTATCTTCATTGCATTGATGTTTCAGTTTCTTCCTTCATCTGCTCAATCAATATTTCATCTTTTCTTTATCAAAAACATGGGTTGACATCCATTGAGAAAGCTCTCACTTCTCGGGACTGACATTGTTAGGTAACTCACCCATCTATATACTAATCCATTTTTTTCATTTTTGTGGGTTGACATTTTCTCTGGAGGTGTTGAGTTCTCTAGATTTGAAGGTCATCTAGCTCACTGCGAAGGAGGATTTCTCATTTTTCTTCCATATACATTGTCACCCATCTAGAAGACTAGAGGTACCTTAAACCCTATCATACCTGGAGTTTTAATAATCATGTTTTATTTATTTTGGTATTTGTAAAATGCTTTGATGTAGTGTTTGTGGCATGCATTTTTGGAATACTATTTTTTAAATATTGTAATTAGACGTAAATAACTAAACTTTCAACATTAAAGAAAATGCATTCCATGAGAAGAAACATGTAATTAGAGGTAATGTGAAGAAACATGTTACAGAGTTTGAATTTTACAAGTAGAGAGATGAATATTTTGTTGTATTAAGTGGAAGAGAATCATTACATGAAATATTGAATGTACTCAGGTCATGTGAAATGAGGTAGTCAATTAAATTACGTGTAAAAATTGATATTCCCAAAAAACATCGCATTGTAAATAACTAAACTTTCTTCATTAAAGAAAATGCATTCCAGACATATTTTGATATCAACACATAACAAAAAATTGTAATGTGATTCTTCCTAAGGATTTTTAGAAGGTTTACAGAGGTAATGTGAAGAAACCTGTTACAGAATTTTTCAAATTTAAGTACAAGTATCACAGATCAAGTCATACCACATTCTATGTTTTCATCATATTATGAGTGGAATGTCCAAAAAAAGAATCATCCACATCTAAAATATCATCATTACAAGTAGAGAGAAGAATATTTTGTTGTATTAAGTGGAAGAGAATCAATAATGTCTAAAGAAATCTATCACATCTCGTCACAGTCATACCACATTCTAAATTTTCTTAAAACATAATCGTTTAAATCCATTATCATCATCCATGATCATGCTACATCTATGTCCAAATACAATTCATCATCATCCATATCTACTCTAATGTCATCATCCACATCTAAATCTATCATCATTACAAGTAGAGAGAAGAATATTTTGTTGTATTAAGTGGAAGAGAATTAATAATTTCTAATGTTTAAATCCATTATCATCATCCATGAATCATGATCATGTTGCATCTATGTCCAAAAACAATTCATCATCATCCATATCTACTCTAATGTCATGTCATCATCCACATCTAAATCTATCATCATTACAAGTAGAGAGAAGAATATTTTGTTGTATTAAGTGGAAGAGAATTAATAATGTCTAATGTTTAAATCCATTATCATCATCCATGAATCATGATCATGTTGCATCTATGTCCAAAAACAATTCATCATCATCCATATCTACTCTAATGTCATCATCCACATCTAAATTATATTTTAACCTCACATCCATATATTCATAACCATCACATCCATATCAAACATAAACACCATATATACAATCTAAATTTCATGTATATATAAATATAACAAAATAAATTCCAAATTGCAACATAATTATGTGTAAAAAATGAGATTTCATGAAAAGTAAAACCATTGCAACGTATATTCAACTTCAAACATTCTTCAAATTAAACAAATATTCAAGTTTCATGATTCAAACTATCAAATATTTCAAGTTTCAAGTTCTGTAAACTCTTTTCAAGTTTTCAACAAATACATTTAGATTTGGACTATTTTCTCAATCATTAACAGGTTCCCCACACCCACTGGCACTTTCCTTTTCAGTTTCTGTAGTGACTTTTGTGCCACTTTTCCCAATGGCTGGCGCTCCTCTATTCTCTGCTTCAATAATTCCAGAACTAACAAGATCCTCTGCATAAATGTTTAGATTCTTTATGATTGCTTCATCTTCCTTTGAAGCATCTCCATGGGATACCAAAGAAGGATCTACAACTTCCTTTTCCTTGAACAAAATCTCCGTCCAAGCCATTCTCTTTAATAATCCACTTAAGTGTATTGTTTTGTTTGTTAACCAAAACAATAGTTTGCTTAAGCTACATTGATGTGGATAAATTTTCTTAGTGGTTTCCAAGTGAACTTGGAACACCTTTGCTTGAATTTTTAAGTTTTCATATTTCAACTACAACAAAAACATTGAGCTCAATTAAACATATTACTAAAATAAGAAATTAATAAAAAATATTGTTTCAAATTGATAATACTTACAACAGCTCTATCTCTTTCCGCATTTGCAATTGCCACCAAATCTTTGTCCTTTGACCATTTGTTGAAATAGGCCTGGGCTTCAACATTAATATTTTCTAATTTATTCAAAACTTTATCTAAAACATTGTCGTTATAAATGTTGTTATATGTGACAATCCCACCTTGTTCTTGGTTGAGTAAAACATCCATCTTGGCAAGTTGATTTTGGACTACAGCATATAAATTGTACCTTTGGAAATGGTTATCATAATGAATTTTTATCTCTTTGATTAATACTTTAGCCCTTCACTCCCATTCTATGAGCTGACTTATATGAGGCATAATAAACTCTTTGACATGGGCTTCACAATCATAACCAATCAAGCTATCCAAACCAAATGATGTCAACTGGTCACTATCTGTATCCAAAGAGGATGTTGCCGATGGAGAGGTATGGGGGATTTCAGTTTTGGGTTGAGGAACGTGTGCTGCCTCTTTTTGCCTCTATGTGCCCTGATCCTATTTGTGATAAAATAAATTCATATTAAAATTGTATGTGATAAAAATTAAAAAGAGACGAGAAATTGATATGTATCAATGTTAAATAAAGTACATCAAAATGGAAATATACCTGTGGGCCTTGAATCATATCGCATGTGTTAAAAAAACCTGTTGGGTCATTGCTATCAATGCCCAAAAAATCTTCATCTAAATTTATTTGATTTAAAACTGATTTTCCCATTGTGCTGGGCAAGCCACCGAAAGAGAGGTTTGGAAATTTAGAGGGAATGTTCAGTGTCCCGCTAGGGCCAGAAAGTGGCATCATGTGTTTACCAATGGTCTTTTTACCTAAACCTCTTGTGGTCATTTTGAATTGTAATGATGTTGTTGGTGGAGGATGTGGTGGCAGTGGCGTTGTTTGACTAGATGGTGTAGGACTGCAATGCACTGTAAAGTCCAAGAACAAAATCATTACTAACTTATATAAAAAAATTGTTAAAAATTACACAAAAGCAACAAGTTATACCTTGTTGAGGGACAACCTATGGCTATACAGGTAGGGACCACGTCAGAGTTTGAATTGATTGTGTTGGAGTTGTGGGTGATAGGTATGGTGGAGCAGGGTGTTGCATTTGTTATGGTTGAGCATCAAAAAATGCACGCGACTAGACTGAGTGAGTGGGTGATGCTTGTTGAAAAGCATGTGGATAGTCCAAAGTCCCTACAACATCTGCATGACAAATCAAAATGGTAAATAGTAAATACTAAATGGTAAGTGTAAAAAAAACCTATATTGAATGTTAAGGGTATTATGTCTCAGTCGTTTAACTAATGCAAAATGCTTGAGGGTTAGGTGATGAGTGAGCTTCCATTTCAGATTGGGAATCTCCCGATGCCTCAACATGTTGTTGGCATCTTCCTCTTGATGCTGATTTTTTTTGTGGAAGGGCCTCCATAAATTTTCTCTGCATATGGTAAAGATGCAAACAAAAGTACTTAATGTTAGTAAAGAGAAGAATATTTATAAAATAAGTGAAAAATCAAGACAATAACCTTACTAACATTGAAATATAAACTATTAACCATGTTGTTCTTCAATAGGAATTGACAATTTCTTCATTGTGTCATTCATGCAAGTGGGAGTTGGTTCACCTTTTAAATTATAATATGCCTCATAATAAATACCAAGGAGATAGTTAGTGGAATGAACAACTAGTTTTTTAGCAACTCCAACATTTGTAATCTCAACTTTTATCTTATTAGACAAAAATGTGCACCAATCAAATATTTTCTTTCCGATCGATGCAAGAATGTATGCAATAGCCCAATTTGGAATATCAGTTTGCTGACCCTGCAAAACAATTCTGGCTTGAAAAAAATAAATCATGGCAGAAAGAAAATGGTGTGCAATTCCTTGCGTATCTACTCCTCATCTTGATTTGTTGACATTAGCTGCAAAAAATTCATTGGATGTTGAATTAACCACAATTTATATCAAAATAAAAATATTTACAAATGAAAGCATGTTACATGTACCATCAACATGGAAATTAAAACAAGATTCGAGGTAAATATTATCATCTTCAGTCAGGGTTTCTTTGGTTGTTAC
The DNA here is from genome assembly GCA_019776745.2 of Taxus chinensis. Taxonomy (NCBI): domain Eukaryota; kingdom Viridiplantae; phylum Streptophyta; class Pinopsida; order Cupressales; family Taxaceae; genus Taxus; species Taxus chinensis. Next base: position 223,164,662 of record CM034157.1, read on the forward strand.
AATGGGGGAATCTTTAAAAGGAAGGCATGTAAATCGATGGATATCAGCTGGATGAACACTAAACCTGAATGTACGACTGTCAGGAAAAGTAACAGTGAATTTTTATCTTCTGTATTGAATGAGGAGAGGAGGTAGTTAAGAATGTCATGATCTATCTCAAACTACGGCATGTTAACCAGTCCTACGAATTCACATGCTTGTACCCAATCCTTGTAAGTTTCATTTGTTTGCAAAAAAACATTAATGTGCGAGCACATCAAACTCATGTATTGAATCTTAGGTAGGACATAGGGGGTTTCCTTGTTTAGTTTGAGCTTCTGTTTGATCTTGAGCTTGAGCAGCCATGATGACATGAGGTAGAGATTCGAGACCTGGAGGTTGTATTGTGTTTGGTTGTTTTGTGTTGACGTACTGGGAGTGGGAGTTACAAGACCTGTAGCACTAGGAGAATGGAGAAAACTTTGTGATCTGGGAAGTTTAAACGTGAAAATGAGGGCCAGAGGGGTATTTATAGGGAAAATATTAGGTTTTTGGCATTGGGACGCATGACAGTAGGGCACCGGTGTCGCGCGACAACAAGGATTGTTAATGCACAACAAGAAAGCCTTACATGACAACAAGGCTTGTTGTCATGCATAACAATCCTTGTTATCATGTGACAATACTTATTTTTATGCCCGTCAACAAAATTTGTTGTCGCATGACAACAAGAGTTGTTGACGCCTGACAACAGAATTTATTGACGTGTGTCAACAAGGAATGTTGATGCATGACAACAAAGCTTATTATTACATGACAAAAAGGTTTGCTGGTGTGCATCAATAATCCTTGTTGATGCACGTCAACAAAATCTATTGTCGGGCATCAACATTTTTTGGTGTCATTATTGTGACAACAACCCTTGTTGTCACATGTCAACGTGTTGTGATGTCATGCATCAGCAATTGTTGTTGTCATGCGAACAAATTTTTTATTGTCATGTGTCAACCATGCATTAATAAAACCTTCTTTCATTGCATCAATAAAATATAACCTGTCAGGGAAAAAAAACCATGCCTCTCCCTAAAGAAACTACCAGGAAAAAATTTCATTCTGAAACCCAGGAAAATTTTCCTTTCCGGTGAAAGTGGTTCTAGGTATATTCGTCAAGGATTTTCCACCTCCAATTTACCAGAAATTTTTCTCTCTCGTTGTTAAAATGACTCCCATTATAACTATTTTAAGTTTGGTAGCTATGGAGGATTTGCATCTTGAACAGTTAGATGTAAAGACTACTTTTCTTCATGGTGATTTAGAGGGAGAAATATGTATGGAGTAGCAACAGGGATATGAAGTCAGGGGGAAGGAGAAATTGGTGTGCAGAATGAAGAAAGGATTTTATGGCTTTAAACAAGCTCCAAGACAGTGGTATTTGAGATTTGATAGGTTTATGATAGAACATGGTTACTCTAGATGTCATTCTGATCACTGTGTTTATTTTAAGAGACTAGATAATGGCACCTATATTATCTTGTTGTTGTATGTGGATGACATGCTTGTGGAAGGGTCAAACTTGCAGGATATAAATGAGCTAAAGAGACAATTAGCCAATACATTTTCCATGAAGGATTTAGGTGCAGCAAAGAAAATTCTTGGCATGAGAATCAATAGAGACAGAAAGAGTAAAGTACTGACTTTGTCTCAAGAAAAGTATGTGAACAAGGTGTTGGATAGGTTTAGGATGCAGGATGCAAAACTAGTTAGTAAACCATTGGCAGGGCACTTAAATTTAAGTAAGAAAAAGTGCCCTAAAACACATGAAGAGATTGAATATATGTCCAGAGTTCCATATGCTTCAACAGTTGGAAGTTTTATGTATGCTATGGTATGCACAAGACCAGACATTTCCAATGTAGTGGGAGTCGTCAGAAGATACATGAGTAATCCAAGAAAGGAGCACTGGAATGCAGTCCAGTGGATTCTCAGATACTTGAGAGGGACCAGTAGCAGATAATTGTGCTATGGAGGGTCAAAGGTTTCCTTACACAGATATGTTGATGCAGACATGGCTAGAGATTTGGATGGTAGGAGGAGCACCACAAGTTATGTATTCACTGTTGGTGGCATGACAGTTAGTTGGATTTCTAAATTGTAGAAGATTGTTGCCTTGTCTACTACAGAGGAAGAGTATGTTGCTACTACAGAAGCAAGAAAGGAGATGATATGGATGCAGTGGTTCATGGAAGAGTTGGGAAAGAAGCTAGGAGGATTACAGGTTATTCAGTGATAGCCAGAGTGCAATTCATCTTGAAAGTAACATTCCATTTAAGAACCAAACATATACAACTCAGGTATCGCTTTATTAGATCAGTTTTGGAGGATGGACAGCTGAAGTTGGAGAAGATCCATACAAGTCAGAATCCTGTTGATATGTTGACAAAGAAAGTGACAAAAGAGAAGCTAGAAGGTTTTTCAAATTTTGTAGGTCTTAAAGATTGATATTGAAGAAGAGAAACAATTTAGAGAAGAGTACAAGGATGAGCTGTAACAGTGAGTTGCAGGAGTTAGTCTCCAAGTGGGAGATTGTTGAAGTTGTGGAGCCTGATTGCAAGTTAAAGTGGTAGTTTGGTTTTATTTTTTCTATTTTTTGGGAGGAAATCATGGCCATGGATAAAAATAGCATTGTCTTATTAATAGACTGGAGTTGTTATTTTTATGTTTTTTTAAAAATAGCATGTGATATTTAGGTTACTTGTGGTTGAAACAAAGTTTTAGATTTTATGTGATATTTAGGTTTATTGTGGTTGAAGAAAACTTTTATAAGAGGTGCACAATTTAGGTTGTCTTATGGTTATTTATAAGCATACTATATTTAGGTTGCTTGTGGTTGAAGTAAACTTTTTCAAAGAGGTGCACAAGTATATATATATGTGTGTAAGGATTTACTCTTTGGAGTATGAAAAAGAGAGAATTGTATTGTATTCCTCAAGACTGAATAAAGGAGAAGGTTGGCTTGTTTCTGGTGGATGTAGCCCAAATTGGGTGAACCACGTTAAATCTTGGGTTTATCTTGTGATTGCATGCTTCTTTTATTTATGTTTTAATTCCATTTTATTGCTCATTTGTATTTCAATCCTAACAATTTTCAATAAACGATTTAATACTTAGAATACATGGTTACTGTTCAAAACCGAACCATTTCTAAATTGATTATCACGGGTTTTTTTAGGAAAGTAATTTCATTGGACAAAAATATGATTTCCTGGAAACTCCTAACATGAAAATCTTATAAAATGAACAAGAGCATTTAATTAAGTGATATAAAATATTAAGAGGTATATAAATGGCCTTAATCTTATTGATCATTTTAAACCTCCGTAATGCATTTGTTGTAAATTGCAATTAGAGTGAATGAAATTTTAAACACATTTGAGGGCAAAGAGAAGTGGTACGTGAAATACAACTAGACTATGAGGAAAATTAATGGAAAAATAGTCGTTACATGAAGCCACATATGACTAAGTTTAGACTCAGATCCTCCAAATAGTTGAGAATTTACTATATTAGTTCTTTGAATAAGAATATTCACCAGGAAGGTTGATCAAAAAATATTGAATGGTATATTAATTTGGGCTGTCAATTTTGGTTATCAGTTATCCTCTGAAACCAAATAGACATTAGGAAATTCAGTCGTTTTTAATTTTTTCAAAATGCCATTTTCTTGAGAGTTTGTGGATTGATCTTTTAAAATAAAGGATAATTTATTATTGTACTTTTGTTATAAATTTTTGATGTTTTGTTACCGTCTACAATGATTGAAAGATCTCAATTTTAGAAGCATCTTTAGAAAGGTGGAATCAACTATGTTGGGTATATTCAAGTTGATTATAGAGATATCTTTTAAAAAATAAAAAAAACTTTGGTATCGACTGAAAGCAATAAGTAGGTAGATGTGGAAGTCTGAATCTATTACAGTATTGTAAAATTAATATTCTTACATGGTTGGATAAAGGGTTATCAACTCGGAGAATAATTTACTAAGTATAAGATAGATTTCCATTAACTCAGGAATTTTATAGCTTTGAGAAATATAGATATAGAGCTAATGTTGGTTTCATAAAAGAAGGTTTAAAGTAGTGAAACCTATGAAGATCAATGTGTCAAAACGTGCAAGAATTCTAGTTAAATAAACATATCAAATTGTTCGAAATACCTTTAAAGGATTAGTATGCATTTCCTCCCATGGAAAACATATCCAGGGATTTACTATGAAAGAGGAAGATCGTAGTTCCTATTCTATTTTGTTAGGAATAGTAGAAGAGAATTTGTAAGGATCAAATAAACTTTATAAAGTCATCCCCTTTCATATTTATAATCCCAAATGTTAAGCAAATTGTGATGTTTCTTCGATAGGAGAATTAAAAGTGAAAAGAATGTTGAGACTGGCCATTGAAGCATCTTGAATATATTGTAGTTAAGCCTTGCTCAAATGCCCATACAGGAGAAGAGTGACATACGCAAAAACATGCATGAGATCTTTTGGTTGGCAGAGAAATATTGTAGGACAAGTTAAAATGTATTTCTAGATAGATAAATGTAAGATGTTGTAAAATAGTGTTGTAATGATTTTCACATTTGGTACAAAAGAACAATAAGAAGATTGGATTTTTAGAGGAAAATTTTCCATTCCCAGCTCTAAGATTCCTGATCTAATTCTGCCCATTCGTAAGAATTCTAACCTCAGAAGAAAGATGGATTGATTAGAAGATCAGAGAAAAAATAAGAAAATTGAAAATAAATAATATATAGCATATATTGCATTCTATTCGTTAAAAATCTGAGTAGAAGCTGTGAAATAAGAATATTCCAACAATATTGCATAAAGGAAGAATCATTCATTGTTAACTATCCCTTGACAGTGAAACGGGTAGAAACCGGATAACTAGTTTTAAAAAACCTATTGTAGAAATTCCAAAAATAAATAATAGACATCTTGAGCACATTCGAACATAGGTATTAGTTTGTTATTTCAAATGGAAATCTGAGCATGCATTGGAGATCCAGGTTGCATCTTCAATTTTTCTGGGTGGTTATCTCCATTTCCAAGAGTGTCACAAGCTTTAGATAGTCATGTTCATCATTTTCTCGAGACCATTTATTTCTCATGTAATCTAGAGGAAATCAACCTTTAAATCATTTGTTGGATGATTTAGAGGTATGTTTGAAATTAGACATTGTGTGTATTAGATCATCTAGTTGTGAATTGATACCATTCTCCTGCTAATGAATGTCATTTAATATTTAAATTATGTGAACTTAAAATAAAGTCATTGGAAACTCTAGTTTTTTATCCATATAAATTCATCATTATAGCTTTGTTTTCCAAAGGTGTCATTGGGATTCTAAATTGGATGAAGGATCACCTATGTGACACCATTGTGAGATTTCTTATACAAAGGGGATCCTGAGAAAGTTCCAAGACCCAGTTCCTGAAATTCTATCACTCCTAAAGTTCATCGCAATTGGAAGAATAGAATTTTTTTAGGGTCACATTGCCAGAGAAGTGTTACTTCATATTTTTTCAAAGAGAAACAATTGCCTATTTCAACTTCGAAATTAGCACTACATTACTTCCTTTCCAAACTTTGCTGGTTGTGATTTAATCAACTTAAAGAATGCAAAATCATAGTACTCTTATCCATTACAGCCCCAAAATGCATTTTTCTCCATAAAAAAATTCCTAGAAAGTGCCAAAAACCATGGCGTTCAGAGTCCATTTTTATTTCCTGTTTCTTCAAGATCCCGAATAATTTACCATCTACTAAAAATTCCATGTAGAAAAATAGATGTTCTTTCTACCTTCAATTTCCAAAAAAATTCCCTAGCTATGGTTATCACCCTTAACATACAAAATGATGGAGGATGGTTTTTGACCTTTTTTGAAAAATTGTGAGCCGAGGCTCAGTAAGACTGGATTTGAATTATTAAATGAGTTTTTATGCAAATAACAAAAAAAGGTAAATTTCTTTTCACATAGCTCACTAAATTTTGACCCAATAAATTAAATTGGCCCAAATGGACTTTCCAAGAGTTCAATGGTACATATTGTACATGATGGCCTTATGGTTTGTAGTTCTCTAACGATTCATGAATGTATTCATGTCAAACTACTAGAACTTCACCTAATAACACCACAAGTTACATCAATACCATTTGTGGCATGCACTCCTATGAAGTTACCAGGGAGGTATCCCAAAGCAAATTTTCATTTTCCCGATTGGATGAAAATTACCCATCCACTTTTATTGCTAGATAAAAATCACTAAGTGGAAGTAATGGCATGCGCACAGTGTTGGGCCTCAGAATAATAAAGAGCTAAGGGCACAGAATGTGATGTGCGCACATGTGAAAAAGAGATGTGAATAAGGGCGTTTATGAGAAACCAGGGCGCAGGCATGCGCAAGAACAAGAGGTTTAAGAAGGGTTTAGTAGAACCCAAGGTGCGTGCATAAGGAAAAGGAAGGGGTTTTCAGGATTTATCCATATTCAGCATCCTAGGAAGCACACGAGAAAATCATAACCTGAACTGAGGATGTGGAGTGGATAAGGTGCCAACCTTGACGACTTGGAGGGTTAAGAAAAGAATATTCCATGCAGGGAATGCTTCTTAGAAGACATCATTATAGAAAGTGGAAGCTTCGGAAAGAGGATAAGCATGCACCATTAGAGGAACCACATTAGACACTTGGCATGCAATATAGGCTGTTGGAAGATAAGGCATGGCAATGAAAGGCTGATGAACATATAAAGTAGATGCTTGAGAGAAGTAAAGATATAGAGAAATAGAGAGGGAAGAGGGACCCGAAGAGATACTGACAAGAATGAAGACTAATGCTCTAAAGAGATTAGGTAATCTATAGTGTAGGGTTCTCACAGAGGATGTATGAAAGGGCTATAAGGTATATAAAAGGCCTCTGTCATGGCCTGTAAATTTATGTAGTAAGGGATGAATTTGGGGGGGCATATCTAGTGGTCTGCATTCTCTGTGAAAATCTGTAATGAGACAGATTCCTAGCCTTTTGATATGTATTGGTATGTACCATGACCTCTTTGAATGTAATATGGTTATTGAATCACTGATAAATGACATCTATATCATCGGTTTGTTCTGTATATTATGTTTATGGGTGCAAACCCTAGGATGTCTTGTTAATATAAGTCATATTATGTTCTGGTCTTATGTTTAGCATGCTGTTAGTAGCTCTTTCTGTCTATAATGCATGAGTATAAGGATGTGGTAATTTGTTCTGATGATTCATGGTGTTTTTATGTCTATACTAATCTTTAAATCTCTGCATTCTACAAATCATCCTCCATCAATGGAAATACCTTCTCACAAGACTCACATAAAAGAGGGGCTCAGCATGCCCGCGCGTGCCTCAGGTGAGCACCCAATGCCCACTGGGTGATAGGTCCATGACATGCATGGGATTTGAAGTTGTACTCAAGGGATACATGTAAAAATGACTACATCTTGGTTCCGTTGCCGGGACCTCTTTTCAAAGTTGTAGTTGTGATACAATGATCTATGTAGTGATGACAAGAGTGCTTGACCTTGGATAGTGTTGAAGCATGGTTTAAGAGCATGAGAGGATGAATGTTTCCTCAGAGATTTAGTACTGGACCTGAGTTTGATGCACGTAGATGGGTAGAAGAGAACCTATGTATCATGAGTTGTATGAGACCTTCTTTTCTGTTGTTTTCCAGTAGAGACTGTATGAATGGCTCTCGACATATGCATCTAGATCCAAGTTGGTATTATAGATCTCATGTGTGGACCCAAGAGATGAATATCAAAGGCTGCAGGATGCTGATCTGACTTGGACACCATGTTGTTGATCATTGGTGGAGAAGAGTGTTAACTAGTTTACACCTAGGAATATCACCATTTCTACATATTCTTGTCCAAAGGTTGTTGAGTTTGAGTTCTTAAAGGAGCCCAGAGGATCATTTTTGCCTGCTTATCCCTTTAGATATGAAGATCCTGATCATTACCATAAAGTTTGGAGGCATTTTCCAATGGCTGGCTAAGCTTCTTTGAGCACTAGGCGAGGAATCTAGGGTAGAGGAAGATGGCAGACATTACGAGAAAAAAATGAGAGGGAAGAAAGACGACTCAAGTATGGTGAAGTGCGTGAAAGGGAGTTAGCTAGACAATGTGAGGTTGCGGGAGTGATGGATCTATGGAGGTTAGAAATTGTGGTAAGGAATTGAGGTTCATAGTAGAGGAGGTGGAACTTGAGCAGTCTGTGATACCCCATATTGGAAAGTGTGGGAGAGAGAACCCTTAATATTTTGATGAGATTTCGTCACGTGGAGAAAGGAGAGCCGTCAGCGTGCATCTGAATACACCTAATGACCAACCCCTGGTGCTTAGTTTTCCTAATCTAGAGATAATTATTGCTAATCCAGTTGGTATTGGTGGGAGTGACCGATCTACACCCAAGGAGATATAATTTCTCATTTGGTACATCTATGGCTGCACAATACACTTCCCAGTGTTAGGAGGAATTTTTGGGCAAGTTATAGACACGTAATATTTTGGTCTCGCTTCTGCGAGTGGCGCGGGGTATACTATTTGTAGTGGGGCATTATCACAAACCATCGGCATGCAGTTCAGTAGTAGTGTAATATCACAAACTGTTGGTGTGTAGTTTAGTGGGACATTGGGGACACTAGGCGTGACCACTTTAGGCCCATTATTGGCTACAGGACCTAGTAGATCTAGTGGATCTGGTGTTGGAGGCAACACCAAAGGAAATCAAGGTTCTTGATCAGGAAGACAAGGGCCACAACTACCTGAGCAAGTGTTTTCCAAAATGTCTTTGCATCTACTAGACTACAAAGGTGTTGAGGATGCTACATAACATGTACAAAAGTGTGAGCTGCTATGGCGCACAAAGGGGATCACTACCTTGGATCATAAGGCAAGTCAATTTGTAACGGTATTTCAAGGATGCATGCATAATTAGTACCAAAAGTATGACCCCCATCAAACAGTGATGGATTTACACCTACTATGGAATGCCTTCCTAGATGAATTTCATATCCCTGAGTTTGAACAGAAGAGCATTATCTTGCTAAAGGAGATTCAACAAGGTATGATAGAGATTGTGCGGGATGTTGGTTCGAAAATCTGTCGCTTGGGCAGATTTATGGATAGACGAGCCAACAGTGTGCAGGGCATAGCCCCTCTTTGAGTCAGCAAAGCGAAACTGGTTTATTGCTATTCTACCAGCAGGAATCTGTGCAAGTCTCACAATATTCTGCCTTCGGGGGTTTGGGATCTCATCCCAGTAGGGTTATTTCTGACTGCGGAAAGAAAGGAATGGAAGAGAGGATGAAGAAAGATCAGATCCGAAGAAAGAAAAGAAATGAATTCCAAAGCAGAAAGGTCAGAGGGTTTATGTTTTGGGATTGGTAGTAAACAGAGCCAAACCTACTTACATAAACGAACAAAGCAATACTGATGAATAAATGACAATAAAACAGAAGTAGATCCAACAGAATAAACACATAGATCTGACGTAAGAAAGATCTAATGCAAATAACACATGTATTCAGCACAAAGTCTAAATATTGTATTAATATTTTCTTTTGTTACAAAAAGCTCAAAGTCTTTTCTTCTCACTTATATTTTTCATCTGAAAAGTATCCACACCCAAATACAACAAGTATTTGAGTATTTATAGAAGAAGGAGAAGAAGGAAGGCAAAAAGGAACCAACCACCTATTTACAAAATATCTACAAAATATCTCAAAGTCATGTTGACTTTTAACAACTTGATGGATGACATCATCCCATGGTGCAACATGGATGATGTCATCATTTGTGCCAACATACTTTAGACATTTACAAATAGAAAGCCGAAGAAGAGAGAGAAGAAGAAAAAGAATTTATTCATCGTCGTCGTCCCGCGGCTGAAAGGGGATATCCTGCTGCTGCTCGGGTGACGAGATGTGGAATTGGGCACGGTATTCCATGAACTTGCTGATCATGGGCTCTAGTTGATCCTAGGAAGGATCCTTGTGTCACTCGCTAATCACCTCGCAAGTCTCCCGCTCGTCTATGAGCTTCTCTGGGAGTTTGGAATATTCTTTCTCTGCTTCTATTAGGAATCCGATGAAGTCCCGACAGGCCAGCAGGTTATTGATGGACTCTGCGTCAAAAGTGACCTCTGGCCCCAGCCCTTGCGAAACGATCTCCTTGAAAATCTGAATGGTTTCATCAACCTTCCTTAAGGTGAAAGAAGGAGTAAGCAACCCTGGGGACATGTTGAGAATGATCTGTTCCATTTGGTGCATTGCGTCCAGGGCTTCTTCTTTTACCTTATCGATCTTTTCAAGGATGAATTCTAGTTGATCCATCCGGTAATCCAGAGTGGAAAGGACTTTATTGAGGGCCCTGGGGTGACCGAAAATGCCGAACTTGACCAGATCTTCGACTGAACAGTCGAACATTCATTGAAAGGTCTCATGCTGCAGCCTAGCATGGTCCAGCTCTTCTGATATGGGTCCCGCTAATGCCTGGAGCTCTTTATTCACCTTGTTGATGTTCAGATACAAATCGGTGAACTTGGCGATCACTCGTTCACTGTCCTTGAGGATCTGGCTCCTCCAAGTGGAAACTGCCATGCCCTGCTCGCCGATCTTTGCATATTCATCAATTTTATCCTGACTCAGAGGCTCAGGAGTTTCGGCGGCAGTTGTGGGAGGTGCACTGCCCATCTTCTGTAGGGCGTGGAGCAGATGTCTATTTTGCTCTTTCAGCAACCTTTTCTCTTCTTTTGCCTCTTGAAGTTTCTTGCAGAGGGCGTCGACTGCAGATAGGGCCTCTCCCTGAAGGCTTTCAGAAGACGTCCCCATTGTGACTTGAGTCACTGTGTAATCTGTCGAGGACAGATCCTTTTTATCCTTCAGAGGATTGGGGTATGCGATCTCCATTACCCTCTCTCCCGAAGCACTCTGAGAGAAGCGTGTGATGGGCTTCTGCTTCTTTGCCCCTTTTGACGGGATTACGGAGAAGTCCATCAGAGCGATGGGAACTTTCCTTTTCTGTTGACTCAGGTGCTGGGAGATCCAAGCTGGACTTATGGGAGAAGGGCCAGAAACAGAGGAGGGGGCAGCTGCAGCAGTAGAAAGGAAAAAGGTGGAGACAAGTGGAGGCGGCATCGAGAGGGAGGCCGAGGAAGTGCTCACGGGAGGAAGAGATACTGCAGGAGAGGAAGACATAGGAAGAGAGGGGAACTCAGAGATGAGGGAAGAAATGGAGGGGGACAGGTCCGCAAGAGAAGAGAAGATGGACGAAGAAGCAGGAGGAACAGTAGAAGAAGGGGGAGAGGACACGACCAAAGGAATGGTCGCTTGAGTCACTCGAGGAGGGGAAGGAGGAGAAGGAGAAGGAACAGAAGGGACCTCAGTTGTTGCAGCAGTGGCCACATCCTGAGTGGATATGCCTATTGGAACATCTTCCGCCACTTCTTCTTCTGTGCTTTTCGGGATTTCAACCCGTTCTTGTGAAGCGGAAGGAGGGCTTTCTGGAGCTTCCTCTTGGGTGGAACTGGATTCACCCTCTTTACCTTTACCCTTGCCTTTTGGCTGCTGTTTTGATCGAGGAGGTGCGTTACCCAACGGAGAGGTTGTGAAATCGACTCCGAGGTAGATGAGCCCGTTCATTCGGCACCAATGTTCTGTTCTACGCAGAGTTTCCTTGACCCTTTCCTCAATTGTCTGAGGTGCTTTAGTTCTATCAATTACCGCAAAAGGCCAATCGTCCCCACCTGTGTCAAGATACACTTGATCCACTTCCTCCTCAGTAGTTTGGTAGCCTTTGGGGATGATGGCCACCCCGTACTGGATGATTTCTGCTAAGGCCAAACGAGAATGGTCCTTCCTCCTGAGCTCCACCTCATGATATATATCGATGTAGATATCTTCGATCTGAGGGATATGGATCGGATCGAGCTTGGCCCTAGGCAGACAATTTCTCGGGTCGAAGGTGGGCCTTGCTGGGAAATTATGTTTCAGATTCAGCAGCTCCAGCTCTGCAAACATGTCTTTCACCTTGTGGTGAGTGAGACATGTATACCTACCCACTGTGAGGGGGAAAGGAGTTCCACCCTTCTTTCTCTTGAGGCATTTCTCATGGTAGGTGATTAGCTGTCTTGACAGCTCTAGCAGAATCAATTTGGGACCGGCATACCTTGGTAGTTTAGTTGGCTCCCCCAAGAAGTTAGCCGCCCTTAGATAAGTGAATGTGGGGAATTGAGTGAACAGGGCCCCCCATTTCTCTGTGGCTGCCACGATGCTCTTGGTCGTACGACTGTGAGTCATATTCGGCCTCAACAGGCAGATGATGAAATAGAAAAATGCATCATTGATCTTTGTAAATTGGGGGATGCTATTTTCCAGCTTCAGTTCTGGATAATATTCATAGATTTTAACTTGGGGCCAAACCCCACTCCGCATCAGAGCTGGGTAGTCCCTTTCTGAAGCTGCAGCGTAAACAACATAGGAATTCATGTAGAACTTCCCTGTTGTGGTAAGTTGTTGTAGCTTCTCTGATATCGTGCTGCTTATGATTTCTGCCCACTCAAAGCGTTGATCGGGCACATTTTTGTTCATTGTTTCTAAATACCGCAGCATCCACTTGTGAAAATAATGGGCATCAGGAAGCCTAAAGACTCTGCTCAGGAATGTGATTGTGTCACTGAGCTCCTCTGAAAAATCACTGCGGTGAATGATTTGTGGCCACCGAGTCACCACCTTTTTATTTTTCAAATATACCTCATTCATCAGCTGCATGCACTGATCTTCATTGTCGTCCCAGGCCTTAATGCAGTCTTCCCGGCTTACGGCCACAAAGTGCCGATGGTGAGGGATGCCGAGCATTAATTCAAAGTGGTGGGCAGTGAGGTTGATTATGACCTCGCCCTTCTCATTTACGACACATCTTGTGTCTTTATTGTAGCACCGGGAAACCACCATCATAAATTCGTTATTCACGGCACTTACTGGGATTCCTCCAGCAAAGTGCAGCGCACTGCCTATTAATTTGTCCATCCATGGACTTCTTGTGACCTTCTGAGTTCTGACCCAGAACTCCTCCATATCAATATGACCCAGCTCTGAGTCTCTGATGTCCAGGTCACACTCGGCCTGGGACTCGGGCATTCTGACCCTCTGATACTTATACTTCATTTCTTCTTCTGTGAGCTTGGCCTTGCCTTTGGATTTGGTAGGTCTCTTGCTTGATGTTGACATATGTTCTTCTGAACTTAGTTGCTGATCTGCAAGAATAAGAAGTGAAACCCAATTGCAAGAAATCCATGTCAGCTGTTTGATTTTCCATTGAAATGTTGACAGAAGAAAGAGTTAGCAAATTTAAAGGCCTCAGGGCGCAGGGCGCATGAATACTGCAGGTTACAGGGCTAAATAGTAAGGCGCACAGGAAAGGGATGCTGCAGGGGATAAATCAGTGCCAAAGGGCGCATGGCGCATGGATACTGCAGATTACATTCTTTGTTGTTGTAAGCACAAGTGCGCCTGCGCCATATGTATGCATTTTGTAAAGGGCGCATGGATATTTTTCATGTTACATGGGTACAGGATGCGCCAAAGGGCGTTGCAGGAATTTGGTGCACCATGTTACATCATATTTTTTGTGCGCCAAAGAGGAACTTGGCACGGCGCATGGAAGGTTTATGCATGACACATGATGTTGTTGCAATGAGGGATGCGCCTGCGCCGTTTAAAGCTTTGCACTTGGCGCATAGGAAAGTGTTGCACATGGATGCTGGGTGCGCCAAAGGGCGTGGTTTTAACAATGCAACAATGAGTTTGGTGCGCCAAGAGGGCGCAAGGAAAGTGTTTGCAACAAAAGCGAGGGAAGTGCGCCATGAGGGCGCAACTTTTCATTATGTAGCAGGCAGGAAAAATGTGTGCCATTGGCGCAGACTGCTCTCATGTTGCAGGGTGTGACAATGCGCCAAAGGAGAAGAAAAATACAGTTTCTTTTTAAGCTTTGATTCTTCTCAGAGGGGTTTTACATATGGTTTAGCTCCTTCTGCAGGGTACCTTGGGGTGATGAAGGGGCTTAAACAAAGAGTTTCAAGCATCATTTCAGGACAGAGTTTCCCCTACCAGCAGATCTGGAAAGAGGGGGAAGAACATGTGGAAGAATGGAAAAGACAACAAGGAAGGGGGGGGGGGAAGTTCATGATTTCACAGTCTTTCCAATCCAATCCATACCAACAAGCAAACAAAGAACCAAAACACAAAATGCACAAAAGAAATGAGGACCTCTTACCCAGGATATAGTGAAGAAATGTGTAAACGGGTCCACAAAAATATTCGAAAGTGACAGGGCTGGTGCGCTGACAGGTACAGAGAAAAAAATCACGTGATTGTGTCGGATGATAATGACAGTGCAGACGTTCCTATTTATAGGCGAGCTAGCAATAAATGCGCCACCAAATTTTCAAGTGGCGCACCAAAAGAGCTGTCGACAGAAGAAAACATGTGCCCTATGGCGCACCAAAATGCTTGTCAACACAGAAGTTATGTGTGCCTTTGGCGCACCGAAAGTGGTGTTGACAGAGGAATATGTGCGCCCTTGGCGCACCAAAAAGTGGCGCAACAAATGTTCTGTTGACAGGAAGGCGCATGCGCCTTGGCGCATGCAAGGAAGACTCAACATAGTGAGGCGCACCAAAACATGCCTATTGACACGAGAAAGCATGCGCCAAAGGATTTAAAGGGGGTGCATCAAAAGTTTATGTTGCATAGTCATTATGTGCGCCCGACCAAAAAAGACCAAAAATGGCTAAGTTCGGAAAACTAGATTTCCCGGGAAGGGATTTTGCAACGTTCCGAACGCAAGGGATCCCTGACGAGGGACCGGAACAAAATTTTGGTAAGGTTATCAGTAAAATTTCCCTTGCCAATTTTACGGGATAACAGCTGGCTCTTTCTGGGGACTGTCTCTGAGTGAACCTCAGGGGTAGAGAATCCCAGATCTCATGTGCCTATCCATTGGGTAACAGAGTCAAAAACAAGGGCGACCGGAGGGCGAACAAAAGGGAACACACAACAAACGAAAAGCAAACACACGACAAAAACAAACACACAACTAAAGCAAACTGTACAAAGAAGAGAGCAAGCTCTACTTCCTGAAGATTTTCAGATGTTGCCCGCTATAGGGAAGCGGGAGTTCAGTTCCATCCAGATATGAGAGATAGAAACTATTCTCTCCATTGAGCTGCTTGATCTTGAAAGGCCCTCTCCATAGGGAATCAAACTTTCCGTGCATGCCCTTTGGCTCTCTTCACTTGTCCCACAGAAGGACGAGGTCTCCCACCTGAAAATTTCTTTGCTTAGCTTTTTTATCGAACAATAGTCTCTTGACTTGATTCTGATGCTCGGTGATCTTGTCGACCACCCTTACTCTCTTTTCTTCGAGCTCTGCTAGATACATGATCCTCTTTTCAAGGGAACTTTGAAAAGTTTCATCTTCGATTGCCCGTGCCAAACGTAGAGCAGGGA
The DNA here is from genome assembly GCA_019776745.2 of Taxus chinensis. Classification (NCBI taxonomy): domain Eukaryota; kingdom Viridiplantae; phylum Streptophyta; class Pinopsida; order Cupressales; family Taxaceae; genus Taxus; species Taxus chinensis. The sequence goes on from CM034157.1 coordinate 223,180,244, forward strand.
GTTCAGCGGAAATGGGAAGCTCGGCATCAGTGCCATATAACACTTGAAAAGGTGACATACCGAGAGATCTCTTGGGAGTAATGCGATCTGCCCACAAAGCGTCGTATAAGGACTTGTGCCACATTCGTTGATTCTCATCCACCAGCTTTCGTATGATGGTCACCAAGTTTTTATTACTGGATTCTGCTTGACCATTTCCCTGAGGGTAATAATCTGAGGCGTGAGCCAAAGTTATTCCGTATTCGTAGCAAAAACTAATAACTTCCCGTGAAGAGAAGTTAGAAGCATTATCAGCAACAATCTTGTTTGGAACGCCAAACCTGACAATGATGTTTTCTTTGATGAAACTGCAAACAACTTCGGAAGTGGCATGTTTGACAGGTATGGCTTCCACCCACTTGGTGAAGTAATCTGTTGCTGTTAGGACATAACTATGTCCGGCACTCGATTGGGGATTGAGTGCACTGATAAAATCAATTCCCCACTGCCTGAATGGTTCGTTGACAATGACCGGCCTGAGGGGAAAAGCAGCCAACTTGGGCTTGCCGACGAACTGCTGGCAAGGTTCACACTTTGCTACCCAGGTGGCTGTATCTTGGAAAAGCGTCGGCCAATAGTACCTGGCCCGGATGATCTTGTGTGCTGTCACAGAAGAGGAGAAATGGCCTCCACAGGCTGAATTATGAAAACTTTCAAGTAACTTCACCTGCTGTGGCTTGTCGACACATCGCAAGAAGACACCATCTATCCCGCGTTTGTATAAACCGTCATCCCAGATGACATATTTGGCTGCTCTGAGCTTTATAGTGTGCTTCTCCTTTGTAGTTAGGTGAGCTGGGCATTCGCCGTAGGTGAGGAAGAAAGCAATATCGGAATACCACTCATCGCTGGTTGCGACAAATAGGACCAGAGGCAGAGAATCAGGTTTCTCCAACCGGCTTTGTGCTTCATTGGTACAATCATCCTTTTCTCCAGAAACTTCTGACCCTTGGTTTTCAGCCATAAGTTGACACAAGCCTTTGCCTCTTACCAACTTGGTTGGTTTTATATCTAAATCGTACTCCTGGACCTTTGCAATCCAATTTCCGCGCAAGCTTCCTAACTCCTGTTGAGTTAAGATTGACTTGACTGCCGTGTCAGGGACCAGCACCACTGTATGAGAATTTAAAATGTAATACCTGAAGTTTTTGACTGCTTTGACAACGGCGAAGGCATGCTTTTCCAACTGAGACATTTTTAATTCGTGAGGCTTGAGGGGAGAGCTCATGAACGCAATCGGAGATTCAACATCCTCAGAATTCTTTTGCATCAAGATGGCAGATATAGTATGCTCAGACGCATAGCTATACATGATAAAATCCTTGGAGAAATCAGGACATACCAGGACTGGTGCATGAGCGACGGAAGCTTTTATTTCTTCAAACGACCTTTTTCCTTCCTCGCTCCACCGGAAAGTTGGTGATCCTTTCATCATGTCCAATATATGACGAGTCTTTTCAGCAAAGTCGGGAACAAAGCGCCTAAGAAAATTCACCTTTCCAAAGAAAGAGTGAACGCCGGTCTTACTTGTAGGCAGAGTAAGGCTCTGAATAGCCTTAACTCTTTCGGTATCTATCTTCGTTCCTTCTTTGCTAACAACATGCCCTAGCAACTTTCCTTCTGTGACTCCAAAAATAGACTTTTTCGGGTTTAGGGAAATCCCATGCTCTCGGCATCTGGCCAATACTTGCTCCAGATGATCACAATGATCACTTCGTTGTTTAGAGAACACAGTTAAGTCATCTAGATAAACCACAATGACCTTCCCCATCATACCTTTGAATGCAAGGTCCATGGCCCGCTGAAAAGTGGCGCCAGCATTAGTTAGGCCAAAGGCATCCTGCTATAGGCAAACGTACCCCAGGGAGTAGTGAATGCTGTTTTAAATTGATCTTCAGGTGAGACTTCAATCTGATTGTAGCCCGAAAAACCATCAAGCATGGACAACATTTCTGATCCAGTTACTGCTTGCAGAACTTGATCCATTATAGGAAGTGGGTAGTTGTCTTTTAAGGAAGCCTGATTCAAGTTTCGAAAATCTACGCATATGCGTATTTCACCATTTTTCTTGCGCACTGGCACAATGTTTGCTACCCAAGTACTGTGATGGATAGGAAAAATGATTCTCGCATCCAGCATTTTCTGAATTTCAGCTTGGATAGTACCTGAGATCTTAGGGTTATAATGCCTCTACTTTTGGCGAAAGGCTTTGACATCTTCTTTCAACGGGATGTCATGCTGGACGTCCTTTGGCTTAAAAGACTTTAGATCGGCGTAGGACCATGCCAATACATCCATGTATTTCTTCAGCAGTTTGACAAACTTCCGCTTCTCTTCGGGTGTGCAACATTTTCCAATGTTCACGAACTGCGGACGTTCTACCGAACCTAAATTGACCGGTTCGGTTTCTGGGGAGGAGCCCGTACCATCTCACCTTTTCTTTTTTACAAAATGGTCATGCCTATCGAACAACCGTTCTAAAGAAACCAGGCCCTTCGGAATTTTATTTCCTTTAAGCTGACATATGCCGTCGTTCCCCTCGGATTCATCCTTTTGATCGGTGACTGATTCACGGCACATAGAAGTGGATCCTTCAAAATGCAATTCCTTGAAATTTTCTGCCTTTTCTAGAAAGGCAATGAGTTGATTGTCATCGTTGAATACTTGCCAATGCTGAGAATTGTCTGGCACACTTGGGCGGAAAACCATCTCAATGGTGTATTTGTCTGTTTTCAAACCTGGGTGCGGGAGCATGAGGGATGCTGAAACGGCCAATGAATCGGCCATGTCATTCTGAGCTCTTGGAATGGATTCTATTGAAAAAGCGTCAAATTCTTCAATGTTGTCCCACACCGCATTACGGTAGTGCCTGAGCCTCTCATTCTTCACTTGATATATCCTTTTAACTTGATTCACGACTAGCTCTGCATCACCTTGTACTTTCAGATTTTTGATCCCTCTCTCTCTTGCGGCCTGCATGCCGAGTAACAGAGATTCATACTCAGCAGTGTTATTTGTGTTGAAAAACTACAACTTAAAAGAGAGAGGAATAATTTCTTCCTCGGGAGATATTAGCACGGCTCCGGTGCCACATCCACTGGTTGCGCAGCTGCCATCAAACTGCAAGGTCCAGACCTTGTTAAGATCTTCTTCTTGGATGAGAACAACCATTTTGTCAGACTCGGTAGACAAGAAATAGTTTCCCATTCCTGATGATTCGAAAAGAATTTGAGCTTTGGGGTCCTCAGAGTTAGTAACCAAGTACTTCTTTTGTGATTCTGGCTCCAAAGTCTGCATTACACCTTTGACGGGGATTCTAGCCTTGGACCAGTCCATATGAATTTCTCCTCCAACCTCACTACAAAAACTCCTTCCCAGCAGTATTCCATAGGCTGCGGGAATGTCGGCAACGAGGACGGTCATCTTTACTCTTTTCTCTGGGAACGCCGCAAATGCGAACTGCGCGTCTTTGATTTGACCAATCAACAGAACCTGCTTGGTTTCCAAGGAATAACATCTGCCAAAAGGCTTGGTAAGGGTGAGGCCCAGAGCATGAGCAACTTTTGCTGGCATGACGTTATCAGAAGCCCCAGAATCAATTATGCAGTTACTTAACTTGTGGCCATTGATTAGGAGGGAGAGATAGAAGGGCTCTATCTTGCCTGATGCAGATGTTGAGGCAACATTTATGTGGGATGCAGGAGGAGTGGAAAGGATTCCTTTCGGGGGAACCTGGGGAGATATGACAGCTTGACTTTGAATATATTCAGTTAACCTTATCAGCTGTTCGGGGTTTGACTGAAGATACTCAGCTTCAGACATTTGGATCTTAGTCTTTTTAGCATGATCTATGATATCAAATGCGGCCAAAGGTTGCGCTGGTGAAGGAATGAGTCCCTCACTTCGCGATGATAGGGTAGGATTACTGGTCTTGATAGGAATATGAGAGGGCTGGTTTGGAGGAGATATAGGAGCAAAAGCTCTCTTTGAAAAAGACTTATTGACAGGCTGAGTGGGTAGGGGATTACCTCTCTTTGCAATGGTTGGGTGCGTGGATGACGCAGTCTTCTCTTTCTGCATATTGGCAGCAACCTCAGCTTCTTTTCCTTGCGAGTGGGTGAAAACAGCGTATGACTGTCCGCTTGCATATCCCTGGGTACCTTCTTCATCGTCAGATTCCTCCTCATCAAATTCCATATACCCGATAGTAGAGTCGCCAGTCGGCTCACCGACATCTTGATCATCTTCACCTTGGGACGAAGGTTCTTCGTAATTTTGTTCCTCTTCTTCTTCAATTTCAGCTAGAGCATTGACCGGAGGAGCCTCAAGTGCCAACCATAGAGCGGTTGCGGGCAACCGCGGCCTATGCGGGATGCTGTTAGGAGTGAAGTTTCTTCGCGGAACATCCCGGTATGAGGAACTGGGGGAAGCTTGGGCTAACTGCTTCTTTAATGTGATCAAGTCATTTGCCATTTTTTGAAATGCTGGATCGGATGAAGTGGCGGGAGAAGGGCTCAAAGCTTTGGGCTTGGATGGTTCCCTTTTTAATTCACCGGATATGAGCAAGTTGTCTTCAATCCGTATGGCAGCAGCTTGGGCAAGAGGCAAGGTAGTTATTTGTTCATGTAGAAGCAAAAAACTTATTTTTGAGCTCATTGCATTCACAAAGAAACACTTTTGATTTTCTAGTGTTGGCAACATGGCAGCAGGCACACGGTTGATTAATGCATTGAACCTGGCGATAAAATCGTGCATGGTCTCATTGGCCTCCTTCTTCAGGTGAGTGATCTGTGATAATAATGCAAATGCATCTTCTGAAGGCTTGTACCTGTCTTCAAAAGCATCCCGCAAGGTGGCCCAACTGGTAATAGACCCGGCTGGCAAATGCTGAAACCATTCTGCCGCGGGCCCTTGTAAGGTCTCCAAAAAGAGGTGAACTGACACATCTTCGTGGGTCACATCGAGGATACTGCATGACATGATGAATGCAGATATGTGTGAATCCGTGCTTTGGTTTCCGCTCCCGTCGAATTTGGGAAAATTCTTTCGGTTTCCGTGAGGGAGCGCGTGAACTGGATGTGGTAATGCGAGAGGGCCCATAGCATTTCCCCATGGCACTGCCATTTGAAAGGCTGGAAAAAGAACACGGGCTGGAAGTGTGGTTCCGCTGAGCAATAAAGCACTGCAAAGGGATGTGGATGTTCCTTGTGAAAACTGGTTCTTTCGTGGAGGTGAGGTACTTCTGGCTGACCGATCAGCTGAACTTAGTGATGAAAGCGTGCCGGTGTTATACTGAAGTTGTGCCTTTGAAGCAGATCAAAAGTAGGATCGACTTCTCCACGAGCTCTCCTGCTACGAGTAAATGGTTCACCCGCCAGCGTACCTTCCAGATCTGTGATGTTGTGGAGCAGATTTAAAATTTCTTTTTGGTCGTACTTGCTGATTTTCTGGTTTTTCTGACAAAAACCAGCAGCATGTAATTTTTTTACTATTTAAAAATATCCTCTTCTGAAAACTGATTGCGGTTTAATGACAAAGAACAATGAGGATAAAATGATAGTGAAGCTTAGTAAGCTGATTTTCAGATCTAAAGTTGACTTTTTCAAAGAGTTTGAAAATTTTGGTAAACAGTCAAAAACTCAGATCTACGGAAAAATACATATTTTTATAAAAACTCAGCGAACTAAAGGTCTCAACTAGGCCCGATCTATGGATCTCAGAAGAAAAATTTTCAATTTAGAGCACTTTTGCAAAAAATTTGGATTTTTAACAAAAAGTTAAAGTTTGCAAACAGGTAGTGATTTTTCAGATTTTTACTGATTTTCTATCATACCACCATCATAGATCAGATAGATCTGTTCGATCCCCAGCGGAGTCGCCAAAAACTGTTGGTTCGAAAATCTGTCGCTTGGGCAGATTTATGGATAGACGAGCCAACAGTGTGCAGGGCATAGCCCCTCTTTGAGTCAGCAAAGCGAAACTGGTTTATTGCTATTCTACCAGCAGGAATCTGTGCAAGTCTCACAATATTCTGCCTTCGGGGGTTTGGGATCTCATCCCAGTAGGGTTATTTCTGACTGCGGAAAGAAAGGAATGGAAGAGAGGATGAAGAAAGATCAGATCCGAAGAAAGAAAAGAAATGAATTCCAAAGCAGAAAGGTCAGAGGGTTTATGTTTTGGGATTGGTAGTAAACAGAGCCAAACCTACTTACATAAATGAACAAAGCAATACTGATGAATAAATGACAATAAAACAGAAGTAGATCCAACAGAATAAACACATAGATCTGACGTAAGAAAGATCTAATGCAAATAACACATGTATTCAGCACAAAGTCTAAATATTGTATTAATATTTCCTTCTGTTACAAAAAGTTCAAAGTCTTTTCTTCTCACTTCTATTTTTCATCTGAAAAGTATCCACCCCGAATACAACAAGTATTTGAGTATTTATAGAAGAAGGTGAAGAAGGAAGGCAAAAAGGAACCAACCACCTATTTATAAAATATCTACAAAATATCTCAAAGTCATGTTGACTTTTGACAACTTGATGGATGACATCATCCCATGGTGCAACATGGATGATGTCATCATTTGTGCCAACATACTCTAGATATTTACAAAAAAGAACGTCGAAGGAGAGAGAGAAGAAGAAAGAGAAACTATTCATCGTCGTCGTCCTGCGGCTGAAAGGGGGTATCCTGCTTCTGCTGCTGCTCGGGTGACGAGATGTGGAATTGGGCACGGTATTCCATGAACTTGCTGATCATGGGCTCTAGTTGATCCTGGGAAGGATCCTTGTGTCGCTCGCTGATCACCTCGCAAGTCTCCCGCTCGTCTATGAGCTTCTCTGGGAGTTTGGAATATTCTTTCTCTGCTTCTATTAGGAATCCGATGAAGTCCCGACAGGCCAGCAGGTTATTGATGGACTCTGCGTCAAAAGTGACCTCTGGCCCCAGCCCTTGCGAAACGATCTCCTTGAAAATCTGAATGGTTTCATCAACCTTCCTTAAGGTGAAAGAAGGAGTAAGCAACCCTGGGGACATGTTGAGAACGATCTGTTCCATTTGGTGCATTGCGTCCAGGGCTTCTTCTTTTACCTTATCGATCTTTTCAAGGACGAATTCTAGTTGATCCATCCGGTAATCCAGAGTGGAAAGGACTTTATTGAGGGCCCTGGGGTGACCGAAAATGCCGAACTTGACCAGATCTTCGACTGAACAGTCGAACATTCGTTGAAAGGTCTCATGCTGCAGCCTAGCATGGTCCAGCTCTTCTGATATGGGTCCCGCTAACGCCTGGAGCTCTTTATTCACCTTGTTGATGTTCAGATACAAATCGGTGAACTTGGCGATCACTCGTTCACTGTCCTTGAGGATCTGGCTCCTCCAAGCGGAAACTGCCATGCCCTGCTCGCCGATCTTTGCATATTCATTAATTTTATCCTGACTCAGAGGTTCAGGAGTTTCGGCGGCAGTTGTGGGAGGTGCACTGCCCATCTTCTGTAGGGCGTGGAGCAGATGTCTATTTTGCTCTTTCAGCAACCTTTTCTCTTCTTTTGCCTCTTGAAGTTTCTTGCAGAGGGCGTCGACTGCAGATAGGGCCTCTCCCTGAAGGCTTTCAGAAGACGTCCCCATTGTGACTTGAGTCACTGTGTAATCTGTCGAGGATAGATCCTTTTTATCCTTCAGAGGATTGGGGTACGCGATCTCCATTACCCTCTCTCCCGAAGCACTCTGAGAGAAGCGTGTGATGGGCTTCTGCTTCTTTACCCCTTTTGACGGGATTACGGAGAAGTCCATCAGAGCGATGGGAACTTTCTTTTCTGCTGACTCAGGTGCTGGGAGATCCAAGCTGGACTTATGGGAGAAGGGCCAGAAACAGAGAAGGGGGCAGCTGCAGTAGTAGAAGGGAAAAAGGTGGAGACACGTGGAGGCGGCATCGAGAGGGAAGCCGAGGAAGTGCTCACGGGGGGAGGAGATACTACAGGAGAGGAAGACATAGGAAGAGAAGGGATCTCAGAGATGAGGGAAGAAATGGAGGGTGACAGATCCGCAAGAGAAGAGAAGATGGACGAAGAAGCAGGAGGAACAGTAGAAGAAGGGGGAGAGGACACGACCAAAGGAATGGTCGCTTGAGTCACTCGAGGAGGGGAAGGAGGAGAAGGAGAAGGAACAGAAGGGACCTCAGTTGTTATAGCAGTGGCGACATCCTGAGTGGATGGGCCTATTGGAACATCTTCCGTCGCTTCTTCTTCTGTGCTTTTCAGGATTTCAACCCGTTCTTGTGAAGCGGAAGGAGGGCTTTCTGGAGCTTCCTCTTGGGTGGAACTGGATTCACCCTCTTTACCTTTACCCTTGCCTTTTGGCTGCTGTTTTGATCGAGGAGGTGCGTTACCCAATGGAGAGGTTGTGAAATCGACTCCGAGGTAGATGAGCCCGTTCATTCGGCACCAATGTTCTGTTCTACGCAGAGTTTCCTTGACCCTTTCCTCAATTTTCTGAGGTGCTTTAGTTCTATCAATTACCGCAAAAGGCCAATCGTCCCCACCTGTGTCAAGATACACTTGATCCACTTCCTCCTCAGTATTTTGGTAGCCTTTGGGGATGATGGCCACCCCGTACTGGATGATTTCTGCTAAGGCCAAATGAGAATGGTCCTTCCTCCTGAGCTCCACCTCATGATATATATCGATGTAGATATCTTCGATCTGAGGGATATGGATCGGATCGAGCTTGGCCCTAGGCAGACAATTTCTCGGGTCGAAGGTGGGCCTTGCTGGGAAATTATGTTTCAGATTCAGCAGCTCCAGCTCTGCAAACATGTCTTTTGCCTTGTGGTGAGTGAGACATGTATACCTACCCACTGTGAGGGGGAAAGGAGTTCCACCCTTCTTTCTCTTGAGGCATTTCTCATGGTAGGTGATTAGCTGTCTTGACAGCTCTAGCAGAATCAATTTGGGACCGGCATACCTTGGTAGTTTAGTTGGCTCCCCCAAGAAGTTAGCCGCCCTTAGATAAGTGAATGTGGGGAATTGAGTGAACAGGGCCCCCCATTTCTCTGTGGCTGCCACGATGCTCTTGGTCGTACGACCGTGAGTCATATTCGGCCTCAACAGGCAGATGATGAAATAGAAAAATGCATCATTGATCTTTGTAAATTGGGGGATGCTATTTTCCAGCTTCAGTTCTGGATAATATTCATAGATTTTAACTTGGGGCCAAACCCCACTCCGCATCAGAGCTGGGTAGTCCCTTTCTGAAGCTGCAGCGTAAACAACATAGGAATTCATGTAGAACTTCCCCGTTGTGGTAAATTTTTGTAGCTGCTCTGATATCGTGCTGCTTATGATTTCTGCCCACTCAAAGCGTTGATCGGGCATATTTTTGTTCATTGTTTCTAAATACCGCAGCATCCATTTGTGGAAATAGTGGGCGTCAGGAAGCCCAAACACCCTGCTCAGGAACGTGATTGTGTCACTGAGCTCCTCTGAAAAATCACTGCGGTGAATGATTTGTGGCCAACGGGTCACCACCTTTTTATTTTTCAAATATACCTCGTTCATCAGCTGCATGCACTGATCTTCATTGTCGTCCCAGGCCTTAATGCAGTCTTCCCGGCTTACGGCCACAAAGTGCCGATGGTGAGGGATGCCGAGCATTAATTCAAAGTGGTGGGCAGTGAGGTTGATTATGACCTCACCCTTCTCATTTACGACACATCTTGTGTCTTTATTGTAGCACCGGGCAACCAGCATCATAAATTCGTTATTCACGGCACTTACTGGGATTCCTCCAGCAAAGTGCAGTGCACTGCCTATCAATTTGTCCATCCATGGACTTCTTGTGACCTTCTGAGTTCTGACCCAGAACTCCTCCATATCAATATGACCCAGCTCTGAGTCTCTGATGTCCAGGTCACACTCGGCCTGGGACTCGGGCATTCTGACCCTCTGATACTTATACTTCATTTCTTCTTCTGTGAGCTTGGCCTTGCCTTTGGATTTGGTAGGTCTCTTGCTTGATGTTGACATATGTTCTTCTGAACTTAGTTGCTGATCTGCAAGAATAAGAAGTGAAACCCAATTGCAAGAAATTGATGTCAGCTATTTGATTTTCCATTGAAATGCTGACAGAAGAAAGAGTTAGCAGATTTTAAGGCCTCAGGGCGCATGGCGCATGGATACTGCAGGTTACAGAGCTAAATAGTAAGGTGCACAGGAAAGGGTGCTGCAGGGGATAAATCAGTGCCAAAGGGCGCATGGCGCATGGATACTGCAGATTGCATTCTTTTCTTTGTTGTTGTAATCACAAGTGCGCCTGCGCCATGTGGATGCATTTTGTAAAGGGCGCAGATATTTATCATGTTACATGGGTACAGGATGCGCCAAAGGGCGCGGGATTTATGCATGTTACATCATTTTTTCATGTGCCAAAGGGAACCTGGTGCGGCGCATAGAAGGTTTGCATGACATGATGTTGTTGTAACAATGAGGGATGCGCAAGCACCGTCTATAGCTTTGCACTTGGCGCATAGGAAAGGATTGTTACATGGATGTTGGGTGCGCCAATGGCACGAATTTTATCAATGCAACACATGAGTTTGGTGTGCCAAGCAGGATGCAAGGAAAGCGTTTGCAACAAGCGAGGGAAGTGTGCCATGAGGGCGCAACTTTTCATTATGTAGCAGGTAGGGAAAATGCGCCATTGGCGACAGACTGCCATTCCTCATGTTGCAGGGTGTGCCAATGCGCCAAAGGAGAAGAAAAATATAGTTTCTTTTTAAGCTTTGATTCTTCTCAGAGGGGTTTTACATATGGTTTAGCTCCTTCTGCAGGGTACCTTGGGGTGATGAAGGGGCTTAAAAAAAGAGTTTCAAACCATCATTTCAGGACAGAGTTTCCTCTACCAGCAGATCTGGAAAGAGGGGGGAGAACATGTGGAAGAATGGGAAAGACAGCAAAAGGGGGGGGGAAGTTCATGATTTCATAGTCTTTCCAATCCAATCCATACCAACAAGCAAACAAAGAACCAAAGCATAAAACACACAAAAGAAATGAGGACCTCTTACCCGGATATATAACGAAGAAATGTGCAAACGGGTCCACAAAAGATTGAAAATGACAGGGCTGGTGCACTGACAGGTACAGAGAAAAATAATCACGTGATTGTGTTGGATGATAATGACAGCACAGACGCGCCTATTTATAGGCGAGGTAGCAATAAATGCGCCACCAACTTTTCAAGTGGCGCACCAAAAGAGCCGTCGACACAAGAAAACATGTGCCCTTTGGCGCACCAAAACATTTTCCAACACAGAAAATATGTGTGCCTTTGGCGCACCGAAAGTGGTGTCGACAGAGGAATATGTGTGCCCTTGGCGCACCAAAAAGTGGTGCAACAAATGTTCTGTTGACAGGAAGGCGCATGCGCCTTGGCGCATGCAAGGAAGACTCAACATAGTGAGGCGCACCAAAATGCCTGTTGACATGAGAAAGCATGCGCCAAAGGATTTAAAGGGGGCGCATCAAAAGTTTATGTTGCATAGTCATTATGTGCGCCCGACCAAAAAAGACCAAAAATGGCTAAGTTCGGAAAACTAGATTTCCCGGGAAGGGATTTTGCAACGTTCCGAACGCAAGGGATCCCTGACGAGGGACCTGAACAAAATTTTGGTAAGGTTATCAGTAAAATTTCATCACTATGAAGGGGCACACAGATGGAGGGGTGTGTGGAAGAGGCTTCCAAGGAGGATTTTGTGGTCATGGTAACCACAGAGGAGGAAGAAGTGAGTTCCCACATGGAACCTGTTACAATTGTGGGTCTACGGAGCACTATAAGTGTGAATGCCCTAATCTGTTACAATGCTCTTGGTGTGGAAAAAAGCATAAGTATGAGGAGTGTCCAGAGCTATTTGAACATATGAGCCAACAACACCAAAGGATAAAAAGGCACCAAAATGGTAAGTGTAAAGAAGGTTGATTCATAATGGATGCCAAGGGTGGCACGTGAGTCAGAACTAGAGCCTGTACTAGTTACGACGTGAGCTGAGGCTGCATGCGTAATGGAAATACCAAGGCATAAACTGCTGATTATTAGAGAAGAGGTGGTACATGGAAAGTATTCAGACCCTACTCATCAGAAGGAGGTGTACCAAGATACCATGGATGTAATTCGAAGCCTACAAGGAGAGATCCAATGCCTGAAGAACAGTCAAGGTAGTTAGAGAAAAGGAAGAGTGTTGAGGCTCCACAGAAGGATCTGGATGAGGTCAAGGGAAGTATGCAAGATGTTAAGGCAAGAGAATATCATTCCTTTGCTAGGGGAATGGTTACAGGAAAAGGTACCACACACTAGAGATAGAGCACAAAGGTAGGTTCTACATGCTAACCTTCCTCCCCACAGCCTTGACTATGATAAGGAGATTACCTTGAATGTTGTTGTGGATGGATGGCTTCTGAGAAATATTCTGATTGACACGGGCATGTGGAAGTCAATGTCCTCACTCTAGATGCATGGCATCAAATGGGAAGGCCCCCATTACAACCATCCTTGAATGTGTTGTATATGGCTAACAAGACAAAGGCAATGCCCATTGGTGTCTTGAAGGATGTTGTTATCACTATCCAAGGGGAAAAGTTCACTGGGGATTTTGAAGTCTTGGTGCTAGCTGAGGTAGAAAACTTTCCAGCATTACTTGGGTGCCCCTGGTGTTATAAGAACAATGTTGACCTATGGTTCAACAAGGGGTACATAAGTTTTGAAAACAAGGAAGAATGGGTTATCATCCCCTTGACCGATGGGAATTCAACACCCTATACTGAGCCCTTGGGAGAATAATTTCTTGACAAGATCTATGTGTGCTCTATCAGGGACCCTGAGGTGATTCACCCTACAGAAGGAGTTATTCAGTTTGAAGATGCTCAGTCCATGAGTGATACAACTAGTGTGGCATGTGACAATTGGGTGCACGAGACTTATGAGTTAATTGGGAGATAGTTAAGAGGCTCTATTATAAGGGTGACAAAGTGCACTCAGTCAAGCACCTGGGAGGAAAGAAGTTACCAAGTTACTCTGGAGGGGCCAACCCTGATGAATTCTTACAAGAAATGGAGGCTCAGTGGAAAAATGAGATTGAAAGAAGAGGGATGCTCAGCTATAACTTTCTTGGGACCACAACATGTTGGTGGGCAACACACCATGATATCCTTCTAGAGTGGTGTGAAGTGAGTAAGAATCATGTTCTCTGTTAGGTTTTCCTGAAGCAATGCACCCACTATCATACAAGACTACCATGGGAAGGAACCCACCTCATTTCACGTCCAAGCATGTGAGAAAGCATGGATGGAAGGCATGGAGGCCTTGCCACCTTATTTATGGGTGCATAAGTTGTATTCCACCTTACAAGGTTGTACATGTGCATGGTATATTCACTTAGAGATGCACTGTCAGACAAGAAATTGGTAGGAGTTGATGACTGACCTCCTTCAAGCTTTCGAATATCAGAGTACTAAACCATCGGTGGATAGGGCATTGCAGGTTGTTAAGCACCTTACAATGGGAGATAGTGCCATGGTGGAGGATAGAATACTTGAGTTATTGGGTGAACCTGGTTTGGAACCATGCTTTGATGAGGAAGAGTCAGAAGAGGTGCAACTTGAGTGTGCATGCATGGAGAAAGAGAAGGGAAAGATGGTCTATGTGATAGATGGTGAAGAGATGGAGAGTTTGGATGTTAACCATACTGAAGGTACATGTGAAGTTATTGATAGTGCTGATGAGAAAGCATGCACCTACCATGAGCCCCTCAAAACAAAGAAGGTTAACATTGGTTCAGAAATGGAACCTAAGGAGGCCACTATTGGAGACTATTGGTCAGAGAAGGAGGTTTCAAAGATCATTGATCTATTGTGTGAGTTTCAGGACTTATTTCCATGTGGATACCATGAGCTTAAAGGCATTCACCACTCCTTGGGAGAAATGAAAATCAAGTTAAAGGAGGGTGATTCCTGATTCAGAAGAGGCCTTATCGAATGAATCTGAATCTTCATGTCAAAGTCAAGGAGGAGATAGACAAAATGATCACTTCAGGCATCATTGAAGTTATGGAGGAATCAGAATGGGTAAGCCCCATGGTCATCAACATTAAAAAGGATGGAAGGATAAGGATCTGTGTTGACTACAGGGACTTAAATGTAGTATGTGTCATTGACCCTTTTCCAACCCCTTTTACTGAAGAAATCCTGGAAGGAGTAGCTGGGTGTGAAATCTATTCCTTCACGGATGGATTCTCAGGATACCATCAAGTTAGAATTGCTAAAGAAGACCAAGAAAAGACAACTTTCACCACTGAATGGGGAATTTTTTCCTATACGGTCATGCCTTTTGGACTGAAGAATGTGCCTGTTGTGTTTTCACGCATAGTGGTCTAGGCATTTCAGGATTTTATCCATAAATTCCTTCAGGTCTACCTTGATGACTGGATGGTGTATGGACTAGTGAAAGACCATTGTGACAATTTGTGGTTGATGTTTGAAAGATGTCGGTAGTTGTGCATATCCCTCAACATCAAGAAGTGTCTCTTCACTACTCCATTTGGAACCCTGTTGGGGCACATCATATGTAAGGAAGGCTTACTGGTGGATCCCACCAAAGTTTGTATTATTGTGGGATTGGGGGAGCCTACCAGTCAGAGCACAGTGCATGGATTCCTTGGGCATATGGGGTACAACTAAAAATTTATTAAGGGGTATGCTAAGATCTCCATGCCATTGGAGAAGTTACTAAAACACAAGAGTGCATTTCATTGGGGAGAGGCGCAATAGACAACATTTGATACATTGAAGAATAGGCTTATCACTGCACCCATATTACATTTTCCCTCTTGGGATAAGCCATTCCATGTACATGTTGATGCTTCAGGGATGGTGATTGGGGCAGTCTTAGCACAACCTGGAGAAGGGATTGTTGACCACCCCTTGTGTTTTGCTAGTAGGAAGTTAACACCAGTAGAGTAAAACTACACTACTACTGAGCGTGAAGCACTATCAATGATCTACGCACTACACAAATTCAGGCAATATCTTTTGGCAACACCCTTCATATTCTACACAGACCACATGGCATTGAAGTACTTGGTGAACAAAGCCCATTTTGCAAGGGTGCATATGTCGGTGGGTCTTGTTGTTTCAAGAGTTTGAGTTTACAGTTGTTGTGAAACCAGGAAAGAGTAACTCAGGGCCTGACCATTTATCAAGGATTGACTCAGGGGAGGACATGCAGAGAATTGAGGATGCTATGCCAGAGGCACAACTATTTAGATTACGGTGTGCACCCTCTGACTTAGAAGATATTGTTGTGTTTCTCAAAATGGGTGTGGCACCAGAAGGGATGAAGATTTGGAAAGAAAATAGTTAGCCATATGCATCGCGTGCCCTACATGCTAATCAGTGGAGACTTATACAAACTAGGCCATGATGAGGTTTTGCACCTGTGTGTGTTGGAGCATGAGCATGTTGCAATCATGGAGGAAGCACATGGTGGGATTGCAGGAGGACACTATGCAGGGAATGCCACCACGTGAAAAATCCTACTGGCAGGGATTTGGTGGGAAAGCATCTACCAGGATTGCATTGAGTTTTGTAAGGCCTGTGACCATTTCCAGCACCTTGGCAAGAAAGAAAAAAGAGATGAGATTCCCTTGAGACCTATAGCCAGCGCAAAACCATTTGAAAAATGGGCAATTGATTTTGTAGGACCAATTTCACCTTCCGTGCAAAGGGCTGGTTTGTGTTATATCATCACTTAGACTGACTACTTAACAAGATGGGTAGAGGCAGCGCCTACAAGGGATTGTACAACAACAACAACTGCTAGATTCTTATGGGAGAACATAATCAACATAGTATGGATGTCCTTTAAGCTTACTAGTGATAGGGGTACATATTTTTTAAATGAAACAGTTAGGATTTTGTTGGCAGAGTTCATGGTGGCCCATCATAAGACCACCCCTTATCACCCCCAAGTTAATGGAACTGCTGAGGCATTTAACAAAATTCTAAGTCACACGTTAACTAAAATTTGTGATGTGGGAAGACAATATTGGGATGATAAGGTATCAATCGTTCTATGGGCATATAGGACAACCTACAAGAGATTGAATAGTGCCACACCATTTCAATTGGTGTTTGGCATGGAGGTTATTTTACCAGTTGAATTTATGCTACCATCCCTGTGTATTGCAAGTGTAGGAGGGTTAGCTGATGAACAAGCAATTCAAGAGTGCATGGAGAAATTAATGTAGTTAGATGAAAGGTGATCACTTGCTA
This sequence comes from Taxus chinensis, assembly GCA_019776745.2. NCBI lineage: Eukaryota > Viridiplantae > Streptophyta > Pinopsida > Cupressales > Taxaceae > Taxus > Taxus chinensis. The sequence goes on from CM034157.1 coordinate 223,196,610, forward strand.
GATGGAGTCAGAAGACTGAAAAGGCATGACAAAAAGCATGGCATGATCGTCATATTAAAAACAAACAATTGAGGTTGGGCAGATGGTCTTGACTCCAAATTTTTGTGCCATCCTGGGAAACTGAAATTCCATTGGTTAGGGCCATATATCATCTCGTACATCCTTGATTCAAGTGCTTTCCAGTTACAAGCACTGGATGGAACATGGTTACCAGGCCATTTCAATGGGAGTAGGTTGAAGCCCTACTATAAATAAGTCTTCCTTGTGTTCATAAATAAGGCAGTATTTCCATTTAGCTTAGGATTCCCCTTAATGCATTTATTTTCCTTGTGTTTCCCTTTCTCGTTGCTTGTTCCTTTATTTTTTTGTTGTTGTTTACATGCCTTGTGTGCCGGTAGCCACTTATTATTTTCAAAAGGTTGTGTATGTGCAGAGGACCACACATCTATTTTTGTGTGGGGTGGAGTAATGTGAAGTAAAATGGAAGCTGGTAGTGGAAGTTGTGTTTTGATGGCCCAGATTGAAGGATAAAAAAGTGCGTAGTGTGGAAGAGTGCGTGTAGAAAAGGTGGACATAAGGAGTTTGGTGTCAGGATAACTTTACAAAGACCATGTACAAAGGATGAGAAGCACAGGAACAACATGAGGTAGGTGAGGGAAAAAATCAGGTTAAGGACAGAAGAAGTGCCTTCGGTGCTGCAAGCGCACGTGTGAGGATCTTTGGTCAGTAAGGATTTTTGTGTGCCAGAAGGTTGTAGAGATTTTTCATGGAGGATAGGGCACGGGGGTAAGAGCACTTAAGGTTGGATTTAGTGGAAAAATCCACCTTTATTGCAAAAGTATGTTGGTAGGTGGCATAGCATTTATTGTGGGAGATGAGAAAAAATCTATAAGTAGAAGGTTGGGCACATTATTGTTTACCTTGCAATTATGATATCGAAGAGCTCTTGTGAACTAGGGCATCCACAAAGAAGATTTGTGCGAAGGAAAAATTGTGAAAATATGAGTGTGTGACTAGTGTGATTTGTGAACCAGAGTGGAAGAAGTACATGGGTGTAGGGAAGAAGGTTTCAGGAGAGTATGTCATCTTGTGGAAGGGTTGTCCAGGTTAGGGTTCTGCAGCTAGGGCATGGGAGTAAAGGGATTTTTCGCAAAGGTAAGCCACATATTTGAGTAGAGTGAGGAAGATTTTTTTTTTAGTAACCTGACAAGAAGATGGCACCAAAGAAGGAAACCATTTCACCAAAGAAGGGCAAGGGAAAAGGGAAATAGGTTGTTTCCACTAGTTTCAATGAGGAGTGGTATGCAGAGATGCAATACCCAGATGTGTGTTGCTCAGAAAGGAGTGGGTATCCCATGTAAGGAAGATGGTGGTAAGTGATTACAACCATCACAAAAAGCACCACAGAGAAAGAGATGGCATTAGAAATGGTTAGACCTATAGACAAGAGGACACCTGATGGAATGCCCATCTATGATGATGAAGTCAAGGTGAAAATGGAGAAGGTTGGATTATTGCAACTATATGAGTTTCCCTATTTTGGTAAACCTGAGTGGTTGTACCAATGGCTGATGTCATGCATACATGAAGACCATTTCTACTTCACAGGGTGAAGGATGAGGATAACTCCCCAACTGATCTCCAAATTTACTGGTCTTACCTACAAGGGAGATTCATTTGATGATGACTTGGAGGACAAGGAGGCCATAAAGAAAACTATGGAGGCCTATGACTATAAGAAGGGGTCACGGTACTTTGACATTTCTGTGATTTTTGACCCTGTGATGAGGATGGCCATGTGCTTAGTGACCAAGCTGAATGGACAAGGAGAGGTGGACACAGATCAACAAGTCCTGGTTAAACATTTTTTGGAAAATCTCAGAAGGAACCATCTACAACCTCTCAGCATTCATAGCAGAGGAGATCATCAGTGCCACACGATGGGGAGAAGATCATGTTTGGTAATGTCCTCCTTACCATCATGTTTTCAGAAATTGGAGTGCCTGATGGGCCAGAAAAATTTGTATGGGAGTACCCAGATGAGAACCCCTCCCCAACCAAGAGATTTGAGAAATATACTTGTGACACCATGACGGCCACCCACAAGGCATGCCTAGAGAAATGGTATAAGTGAATGTGTGACATGTTTGGGGCTGAGTGGAGGATACCCAAACAATTTCCAGTGCTAGTGCAAGGAGAAGCTGAGTTTGTTCTATACCAACACTTTTGCATTGGCAGGTTCACTCTGTCAGAAGGGACCAAGAGCCCATGGTGTAAACTTCATTCTCCTTCACTACACAATATTTCCAAGCTGGGGTCAATCACTTCAAGGAGGCCAAAAGACTAAGGTTCGACCTCAGTGAGGTGGACCAAGACCACCATGAGCTATGCAGAAAGCTAGTATACCCCAAGAAGCATGCTTATGTGGAGAAGTATGTCTCCCATGAGGTGCATATGATAAAACCTGTGATGCTTCCAATTGCTGGAAGGACCACAGTGAGGGTATACCTGTGCATTAGGCCCAAGTATGAGAAAGGCACCTACATGGAGAATGATGTCTCCATCCCAGAAGACCCCACCATGAGGAAGAAGGCAGCACTGAGGAAGAGGGAGAGAGAGGAGGCACCAGAGAAGAAGGCACCGAGTGTACAAACAACACAATCTGTTGGTGTGCAGGAGTCAGGTGTGAAGCCAAGCACATATGCTTGAAGGAAGAAGTCCCCCATTAAGGAAAAAGAAAAGACACCTGAGGAAGAGGTGCCAGAGCAAGAAGAGCCCCCTGCAAAAGAAGAGTCACCGAGGAAGGAGTCACCTACTGAAGAAGATGAGAAGGAAGAATCCCCTATACTAGAGTCACCAGTTAGGAAGAAGTGAAAGGTAGTGGAGGAGGTGGACTCAGAAGGAACAGAGAGCCTGGAAGCCTACAGAGGTGAAAAGGATGATGATGAGCATGAAGAGGCTCAGGACCATCCTGTGTATGATGTACATGACTTGGAGGAGGAAGGGAATGAAGAAAAGGATGAGGAGGAAGGAGATGCTCATGGAAAGGGGGGAAGTGAGGAGGTAAACACTAAGGATCAAAGGACCCCAAGCCTCACCAAGGAGAAAATAGAAGAGGCCATGGAAAGGGAAGTAGTGGGCATAATAAAGGACTTGGTGGAGTAGGAGGTGGAGTGCAGCGTTGATAAATTCCTCAAAGAGATAGAGGAGGAGAGTGTAGGGAAGGAGTATGGGAGCATGGGTGGAGATCCTAGCTTAGTGGTAAGCTTTCCAAAGGTAGTACACATAGGAGGGAAGAGTGTGGTAGTGGTGCAGGAGCAAGGAATGGGTTACATCAATGATCCAAGTAAGGTACTGTGTGAGTGCTTCCAAAGTACCATGCCTACAGACCAACTCCTTGCATGGTCTTCATTTGAAGAAGAAGGATTGTACCCATGTATGAGGAAGATGTTATCTTGGGATTTTGAGTCCCATGTTGATGAGCCTGAGTTTGAGGTCAACAAAGGGGAACTGATGAAGATACCAGAGACCAAGGGAGTGAACCCCCTGATAAATGCTCAACAGTTATCTGATGAGAAAGTCTACAATGCACTCAACAAGGTATCAGTGGAGGTTGAGGTGAGACTCTTCAGAAGGAATGACAGGGTAAGGTTCCTGGAGGGAGAGCTAGAGAAGAAGAATGAAGAGATCATTGAGAAGAGTAAGGATCTAAAGTAGGAGGAGTTGATCAGTGCATAGTTAAGGATCAAACTAAGGGAGGAAAAGGTGAAGGTGCTTGAGGTCTACAAAAAGATAGAGATGATTACAGATGCCATTATCTTGAAGCATCCAGACCTGGCCCCACCTGAGCAGAAATATGAGTCAACCTTGCAATGCTTGGAAGACTTAACCCACATCCTTACCATGGAAAGGTGGCTACTCACACTAGAATCAACAGAAGAGGCATTGGCGTGCCAAAAGGAGGAAGAAAGGCTAAAGATCGAGGAAATAATCACTTGGTATTTCAAGATCCTTTCCACTGTGAAGACCACCATGTGAATGGCTGAGGCCATATATGATAACTGCACTGACAGAGATAGGGTAGCAAGTATACTAGTTGCTACACATGAGGTGGATCTGAAATAATTCCAAGAAAAGAACAAAGGAAACAGGGAAGAGTGGGATAAAATCCTAGCCAAAGTTGAGAAGAAAATGGAAGCAATCAAAACCTTGTGAGGTTTAGTTAAAAATTGGCTTAAGGAACTGTACCCCCAGGTCACTCATAGGATGGATGCACTGGATGACCTTAGCAAGCAGCTGGAAGGGATTGTAGATACACTGAATGCTAAGGGTGATGAATTGAGCTTTGAAGAGGTGAGTGCTCTAGTGGGTGACCTACTCCAGTAGGTGTAGGGTGAAGTGGATGCCTGGGAGAAGATTGAGGCAACAATGAGGAAGGAGTTCCCACTCCTCTTGCAGCAATAGCATATTTTTCCATTCTTCCATTCTTTCATTCTTCCATTCTTTCATTCTTCATTCAAATTATCTGAGTCCCACCATTCTTTATTCTTTGGGGAAGCAGGATGTTTCTGAGGATGGAGAACAAGCTTAGTGTGGGGTGATGTTGGGCCCTGAATTATTGGCTAAGTACCAAAAGGCATGTGTAGAGGAGCAATAAAGAGAAGGGCACGCGGGGAGAAGCACACAGGACAAAGAGGTTTAAGAAGGGTTTAGGAGAGACCAGGGTGTGCGTGGGGAGATAGTACACAGGATCTAAGGACTTAGCCATATTTGGCATTCTGGAGGCACTTGAGGAAAAATGTGACCTGACTAGGCATGCTGAGTGGATAAGGTGCCAGCCTGGAACCTTGGAGGTCAAGAAAAGAATATTCCCACATGGAATATTCTTAGGAAGACATCATTACAGAAGTGGAGGGTTCGCAAGGAGATAAGCATTCACCATTGGAGGACCACATTGACACTTGGCATGTGATCTGTTCAAAGAGAGAAGGCATGGTGGTGGGTGTTGAACCTATATATAGAGATGCTCGGGAGAAAGAAAGACACCAAGATATTGATGGATAGACAGAAGGTGTGGGATCAGGAGGGAATGCATCAAGAGTATGATGCCCTAGTCATAGGGTTTAGAGCACTTAGTTAGGGTTATAAGGAATGTAATATATCTTTGTATGGTCATAAAATTTATGTAATAAGGGATGAACTGGGGGGACATAGCTAGAATATCATTAGAGAGAAGATTGTAACATAGATGAGTCCTAGTATTTTGATATGTATGGTCTATGATGACCTCATTTTGATTGTAATGTGGCTATTTATCACTCTAAATGAATATATATATGGTTTGTTCTGTATATCATGCTTAAGGGTGTAAACCCTCTTGTTAAATTTATCATATTATTCAGATCTATTTTCAGCATCCTTAGTTGTGTTGTTTCTCTAATTTTATGCATGGGTATAAGGATATGATAGCTCATGTTGTCCTTTTACTAAGTGAATATCTACTTTTCTGTAAACTAATCCTCTAACAATGGCAAGATCTTCTCACAATGCTCACATAAAGGAGGGGCTCAGTGCCTATGCATGCCTCGGGTGAGCACCCAGTGCCCACTGGGTGATAGCAATACTTAGGTTGAGCCACCTTTCTTCAACTAGTCTTTTCTTATCTTATTTTACTCCTCTCTACCTTGTTTGGACACAAATTTTATGACGAGTTTTGACTCTAATCCTAACTCACCAACCAATATTCATTTCAAATACCTATTTAGCCCATCCACCTACATGCAACTGTTCACTTGGACTTCCCTTGTGAAAGTTCTCTTAAAATCACCTTTCTATTCTTCTCAGTAAGTCTCCATTTGATTTCAAAAAAAAATGAGACTAAACTGTTATGAGTTAGAGGAATTATACAATTAATTTTTCCCTAAAATCTCCAAATTATCTAAGGAATATGTACCAAGTTCATAAGTTCACTATTATAATTCTTGATTCAAACTTTTTAGTTGTCTTGACCACCTTCACACGTAAATCTAGATTGTACAATCCTCTAGGTTATGACTAATAAGAAACCAATCAAATGATTGAATTTATTTACTCTTCATAATTGAAATGCATTTCTTATAGAACATTTCATAACATACCTTACCATTCATACCTTATCTCCACCCCTTAATATATCTCCTTGCTCTTAATATTTGTTCTCTTAATATCCTTGCTCTTAGCTCACTGATCTCCACCAATATGTCACTTTGTAGATTGGTAAAAAAAGAGGGTTTACAATGTCTTCAAGATATATTCCTTAACATAGTAGTCTCTAATATCCATTTAGGAGGTCACCTTCAAGTTTTAGTCTTCTAGTTGCATATAAGGTCTTCAAACTTCCTCCACTGTTCTATGTCAAAACTGGTAAAAATATCTATTATACATGCATAAAACGGTCTAGTTCCTTTGAAATCACCTTCTAGGTCTTAGGGAAGAGTTTTCTATCGATTTTGATGGTTTATTATGGTTTCCTTTTCAATTTATTTGAATTTACTCCTTCAAAACCGTAGTGACAAGGTTACCAATACTATGAAAGTGCGAGAGGCATAAATTAGTATCTCCTTGGATATTTTTCTTTCACCATTCAGTTTTTACATTCCTAGAGGCTTGAAAAAACATGCATATACATATAAACTTACCAGTAATGGTCTTCTCTCCATGTTTCAGGACAAATACCTTCAAGTTTCTCCTACTCTGCCACCTAAGAAAATAGTTTCATGGGTTGTCAAGGGTATTTCACTACAATTTTAAATCCTCGCCTTCACTTTTAAAGATATTTGATGATGAACCAATTATTGATTACTGTGTAAGCCTCCTCAAAATCTTAAAATATTTCACACTACCTCTCATTACATGTTCGCATCCCATATTGGATAACTATGTTCAAACAACATTGTCACTGTTACAAGAAGCATCAAGTCATAAGACATTCAAGAAAATAGGCATACGTAGGAATCATATAAACATGATTCCAAATTCTTAATGATCTCATTAACAACAATGTTTCACCATTTCCAACACTTGTTATACAAAATTTAAGGATCAATAGACAAATTTGAACCTGTGCATAGTTTATCAAAGCAAAAATACAGTGTCTATTCCTCTTTCTTGTCTTCAAACCTAGAGCTCCACTCTTCCTCTCACCTGATCATTCGAATGATGATCAAGGAAGTTACAAAGAAGGATTAAAATTTCCTTTACAATTTTTCCTAACTGAATTATTTCTCTTCAGACCCTGCATGTACATGATTTTGTCTTTTTAATTCTACATTAGAAGGATTAGTTTCTAGACTGTTAACTTTACATGTTACCCTTACTGAGAGGGCCATAATTGTTTTTGCAAATTCTCTAACCTTCCATTCTAAAACTTTCTACTTTGAAAATTTTTCCTTATCATTCAAAAATCAAATTTTAGCTTTAGGTTTCCACTTATGTTTTTTACTTGTAGAATGTTACGAGTTCCGGAGTCCAAAATTTAGACTTTAGAGGCTTTTTAATTTGTATTTTTTATTAACCTTTTTGTGAAAAAAATTCAAAAAGTTATAAGGTCCAAAAACCCAAAGTTCTAAAATTCAGAACTTTGGACTTTCAGGTTTTGGAGATTTAGTAGAGTTATTTATAAAAATTGAGCAGGAAGTTCCAAAGTCCTAAATCCTGAAGTTACGAAATTTTGGAACATCAGACTTTCAAGTCTTTAGGATTTCAAGCTTTCAGGTAGGATGTATAATGTAAACCGATGCGCATGAATTTTAGCCTCTGACCTCTGAAACATTAAATGCTCAACAACCTCACATGTGTCGGCATTTGGGCATTAATTTTTAGTTTTCCTACAAAAACTCCAATTTTAACCTATCATTTTCATTTGTTAAATGTACTCTAACACTTTGATTTTTATCTAATTTTTCGACTTGTTTCCCAAGGAATCTTTTCAATGTAATTTTTTTATGTTTTCTTCACTTTTAGGTTAAGTTTTTGTTTTTTTTTCATTTTGGCATCTAGGGTTTTATTTCTCTTATTCTTGTTTTCAGTTTTTCTTCCTCATTATTTTTCAGAACTTGTTTTCATCCCAAATATGGCTTTTGTGACTATGTCCCATTCATTCTTAATTCTCTTTAACTTAAGCAATAATATTTGTGCTCAAAAATATACGCCTCATTACTTCCAGGCATTGAAGTTCCTTACGTTTTGGAGCCATCAAAGATTTTTTTCTATTTCACGTTTGCCATTTCGAGGTTTCAAGTTTTGAAGCTAATTCACTTTGGAGTTCAAGATTTTTAGACTTTAGAATTGTTGACATTTCAAACTTTGTGGTTTTTAGGAAATGGGATCTATTTGAATTTCAGAAATCAAATAGTTGTCAGAGATAGGTGATTTTGGATTTTATCACCTTTCAACTTTGGGTTTCGGAGACTACAGTTTTCAGAGGTTTCCACTTTCAGGTTTTGGGAGTTGGAAGTTTCATTTTTCAGAGAAATAAGACTTCAAAGTATTTTGGTTTTTGGCTTTCAAACTTTTGCAAATTCATAATTTTGAAGTCTAATTCTTTTGTAATTTCAAGTATTGGCATTTTGGAATTCTTCTATTCGGAGTTTCGGACCTTTCTAGAGTTTCTTGTAGCATTCAAAGTCCAGAATTCAGAACTTGGGACTTCAGAATTTTGGAAGTCCATGAGGTTTTTTTAGGTTGTTTCTCAGGTGTATTCACAGGCTCCAAATTCTAAATTTTATAAGTTTTCAAACAAGATAATGTCTAATTCTTATGCAAAAGGAAAACACAAGATGAAGTATACCTGTTTGGGTGTGTCTCCCCCCTCTTGCTTATCTTTATACTTATAAAATATCAGAGATGATGATTTCAAACACATATAAATGGATGAATTTTGGAAAAGGGTTAAGGAAATGAACAAGAAGCACTGGAAGCAAGCAATTTATGATAGGGTGCTTCCTCTTGCACCTGTTTTTCTGTCATCAGTATAATTTCTTAAGTTTGTACTAGTTGCAACCTCACACTTTGACAAGGCCACCCACACAATAAAGGATGATGATGGGAATGTTTTTATCAAGTTATACAATGATTTCTTAAGGCCCATTACAAAACCACATAAGATTTCTTTTGTGCTCAAGGGTTTAGGGTCTTCTATTGAGGCTCCTTCTTCCAAAATCACATCTATAGAGTTGCATCTTACTGAAGTAGTTGATTTGAGTGTTTCATCCATTATTTCTTAGGTATCATAGTTGCCTCATTCTTCCTCTCTCACACCTCAAATCCACTTTCTCCACCCTTCCTCCAATAATATCTTCCATTTCTTTCACTCATGTTTCTTCCATTCCATCTCCATCCATGGCTCAAGTGTTTTCCTCTCTCCCTACACTCTCAGTGGGAGAAATAATAGGATCTCCATTTTCCACTCCACTTCCTCAACAGTTCCCTCATATTTCCACTTCCATTTCATCTATTTCTGAGGCTATTTTTTCCACTACACCTTTTATTGTCACTACATCCCTACCACCTTCTGAGACTACCACCAGTGCCATTGTACTGTCAAGTGTTCAAAGTTCTACTATAACCATGCCTTTGATGTCTTCTACATCATCTTCTATTATACCTGAATGGCTACATCATCAAACTCCTAAGAAAAAGAAAAAGGTGCCTATTTTTGATGTGGTTGATTTGAGTGCCTTAGATCTCACCCCTAAAGAGGCAAGATAAAAGACCCAAGGTTGTATCTAACCTATCAATAAACCAATCTGGGGAAAGGTTTGTAGAAATAACTACTCCTACTACGGATAAAACAAAAGAAACAATTACAGCAGTAGACTACCAAAATTCTAGGCTCACTCTAGGGAGAGCTACTCATGAAGGTGAAAAACAAGATGTACAAGTGGATTTAGGGAATTTTCTAGAAAAATATGATAAAGATAAGGCAACCAAGGATGATTTGAAAGGGAAATTTGAGTATCTCACTACTCTTCTCACCAAAATTACACATCCGGTGCAAGTTATAACCACCCTTTCTATTTCTACAAACTTTGATGATAATTCCTATCATGTGGTAGAAAAGATTGGTCAGAAAGGGAGAGTGGTTGGTACGTGGATGGAATGTCTGATTCAAGATGTTGATCCACTAATCAAAATGGTTGTTGATTTATATAATGATCTGTATGTTGAGAAGGTTTCCGTGATGAAGTTGGATGAGATCCTCACTGAAGATAATAATAATTTGGATCTAACTTTGAAGAGACCTTGAAGGAAATCAGAGAGGTTGATTCAGATTTACTCGCTGCAATAGGGTGTAGTTGAAGATGTTTCAAACTTGTTTGAATTTTAGAAGGCCATGGAGTTTAGAGTGCAAGTGTTACAGGGTCTCATTACAAAGACAGATGATAAATGAGTTGAAGAAATTGATGGATTGAGTGATATTTCATAGGAGTTCGAAAATATCAACTGTAACTTTATTAATGAGATTGTTGATGTTCTCCCTACCAATCAAGTTATGGAAAGTTTCAAAATATTAGTTAAGGAAGATGAAGATATAATGAATACTTTTAGTATTAACTCTATTAACAAATTGGTTTCATATCAGAATTTTATAACTCAGCTTAAAAAGGTTGTAAACAATGTTAAGAGGATATCAGCTAAAGTTTCCAAGGAAGTCAAAACTACAGATGTGGTGAACCAGTATGCATGTGGACCAGAAGAGGAAGAGGTCCAAGGTATCATCAAATGCTTCATTGATTACAAAGACAGGTTAGCCATATGGGAGAATAAAGAAGAAATCCAAGAGTAAAAGGATACTTCAAGTCCTAGCTAGGCTTGGCAGCCATTGATGGACAACCTCCAAGCTCTAGAACTATCAAAGTTGTAGGGTTGACTTAGTCAAACATGCTAACTTATTTTACTATTTTTATTGGAGGTTGTTCCCTAAGACATTAATGAACTCTATTTTTAGTATTTAGTTAGTTGGGGGTGGAGCTATAATCCTCAACCTCCTTGGTCTATAAATAGTTAGATGTATTATGTTTTTAGGGGGACTTTTGGATCATTTGGGAAAGTACTCTCTAGTTTTGAGAGAGTTCAAGAACAAGCTTTGAGCCTTTTAATTATATTCAGAACAAATAATTTTCCATCAAGTATCTGGTATATTGTGTAGTTCATTGATTTATCTTACACTTGTGAATGTTAATTCCTTGGGTATGATGGATTAATTTTCCTTTAAATTAGTTATCATTTTCAATTTCTGTGGAATGTGATATAAAATATCCATATTTCAGTTGTGGAAAATATTGCTTCCTTTCTGTTATTTGAGTTTTATATTCAGTTATATCAGTGCTTGAAAATATTTTATGAGATGTGCATGCCATATGTTGTTTTGTAATAGTGATTGTACAAACAAAGTGGATCTTTTATTCAATTTATTCTTGGTGCATCACCATTTCAGTTGAATATGTAAAATTCTCTATCCTTTATCTCAAGAAACATTTTATTTCAAGTGTTATAGCCTTGCACATTGGTCTCAAATCAAGTGCACAAAGTTTCAAAGGAATTTGACCTTATCTAGAGGTTCATCCCAAGGAAACAAGGTCCCACACCTTGGGGATGTTCCAACGTTGCATGGGATCACCTAGAGATTCAACAGGTGCATGATCCACATGAAAATAGTTTTTGGCCTGCTCGGTGGAACAAACTAAGAGTTGGTCCTCCTCTTAGTACTTGCATGAATAAGAGTACCTGACAACTCCAAATCTCCAGACTTCAAGTTTTTAGTGCATTAACTTATGAGAAGAATTCAGACAAGATCTTCTTTGAAGAAAGGAAAACCAATGGTGTATTGAATTTTCTTTATCTCCCTTAAGGAGAAGAAAAGGCATTTGAAGCTTCAACCTCATTGTAGAGGTCATTCAACACCTCCCTTTGGAAGGTTTCCCACCACCAAGGAGGAATCAACTCATCACTAACTATGGCCATAAGAATCACTGGGATTTCTCTCCTTCCAATGTCAACCATCCTTTTAATTGGTGGAAGTCCTCTTGCACTGCCCAATACCTACTAGCTGCCCTCAAAATTTTCCCTTTTATATGGGAGAAACCAAATGTTAATCTCCTATAGAACATATTCAAGATGTGGCTAGCATTTGTGTAGTCCATAATGTCACATAGGATACATGTCACAGTTGAATTCTTGCTACTCTCCTTTAAGGGTAAAGCACTCTAATGGTTTCATGGATTGGATGTTGGCTCTATACTCATTGGGATGAGTTGGGAGAAAATTTTGTTCAAAAGTTTGAGGATAAGAGTGATCACTTGTCACTTATGGAGCAATTAACCACTATAAAGAGAGTTCCTAAAGAGCATATGAGTGATTTCAATTTTTGATTCTAAAAGACTTGGAATAGGATTCCAATGCTGATAAAACCCTCTCCAAACAACGCATTCCTATACTATTTCATAGCTTTGAATAGTGATGTAGAATTTATGATCCAATCAGTGGGAGGAGCTACTTTTCCTGATGCTTACGACATCACTATAAGAGCGGATAATTGTTTGATTCAAACTGGGAAGATAGCTCCAAGACCCCCAATTCCTTTTGTCCCAACAATCCTATCCTCTTCCCAAAATCAAATCTGTGCCAGCCCCTTCAAATGATTTCTTTGAAGTTAATTCACTTTTGCAAACTTTTGGAAACAAACTAATAACTCTTAAAAGATAGTAATCTCAATATGCTCATCCTTATCAATCCCAAAACCAACAATACCAGTCTAACCATCAACCTCTTCAAGGCTAACCAATTCAAAAAAGTTGATTAAGCCTCTAAATTTGACCCTCTTTGCTAGCTCTTCTAGATCCCTTGTGCCCATTCAAAAAAACCAAGATTATGAATGGTGTTATCCCTGCTCTCAACCTCACAATAAAAATATTTGTCCCAATGGTATTCTCTTATGGAAGTATTTCCACACCTAAAGCCAGGATGCATCTATGCAAGAAGTATGTCACAAGCATCGAAGAAATCACCCCTGAATTGGCAAGAAGAATATTTTTGTGGGTTGCAGTGGTAGAAAATAATCATTCCAAAAAGAAGGAAATGGAATCCCAACCCTCCAAATCTGATCAAGCATCCACTTCCCAGCTTCAACTACAAGTGGTTGTTGATAAAGATGTAGTGAAGAAGCCACCAGAAACACAGGCTAATCAGGAAGAAAGGAAAGAAAGTTCTTCAGGCATTACAGTACCAAACAAACATTTTCCAAAGGAGGATACCAACACTCAAAAGAATGTTGGTAAGGTAGGTGGTATTCCCTTTAGTATTGTTGAACAAATGAAAAATACTAACTTGAATGTTACTATGTGGGAAGCACTTTCAATTCCGTCTCAGAGGAATTTATTACAGGAGGCCCTAAAAATTTTGGTACATCTAAAAAGCAATACATCATTGTGGATCATCAACTGCTACATGAGTTTGTGCCAACAGAAGGAAGATGTGCTCCTAAGAACAATAAGCCTCCACCATTCTATATTTTTCTGATTATTGGTGAGCATTTGGTACATAACTACATGATTGATTCCGGTTCTAGTAGCTTGGTCATGCCCAAGAAAATTGTAGATGTGTTAGGTATACAATATACACCAATTTCTAGAGGAGTTGTTTAGTTGGATGGTACAACAGTTCAGACCATCAGGATTATCAAAGGACTTCATCTTACTATCCATGCATGTCCCAACTTATCATTCACACAAGACATATCAGTCATTGACCTTCCTCCTTTCTTCACCATATGCTTATCACGAGACTTCACTGCCAAGATGGGTGGTTATCTATCTTTTGATTGGTCACATATGATTCTTAGGACTCGATACAGAACTAAGGTGACTATAAGGGTAGATCCAATTTATCATAATCATGTGGAACCTTATACTTTCTAGTCCTATAAATGGAAACTATACTATTTGTGATCATCAAGAAGAAGTTACCGATCATGAATCAACTACTCTTGTGGAAGAAGTCCCTGATACCATTCTAGATGAGGTAAGTATAGAGCATTAGTTTGATCCCTATGCCTAAGCATTGGTGGAAGAAGAAGTTGGTTTTCTACTTTTGGAGGAGACAGGGTTAGGCATGTATTGTATTCATGAAGAAAACACAGTTATACCACAGCTTCTCAAAACCCAAAACAACTTTGAAGGACTTTAGCAAATATTCTTCGATGGCTCAAGGAGTAAGAATGGGGTAGGTTATGGTGTCATGTTAATTTTTCCACAAGGAGATAAATATTTCTCATCTTTTCGACTGCAATTTAGTTGTACTAACAATGTTGCCGAATATGAAGCCCTTGTGCAAGGAATCCAACTGGCTCAAAAGAAGGGGATCAAAGCTTTAACTATTTTTGGAGATAGTGAATTGGTTGTACATCAGGTAAGAGCTCATAGTGCATCAAATAATGATTTGCTAAGGTCATACAAGAATCAGGTTTGGAATTTGATTGAATATTTTGAGGCTTTCAAGATCCACGTGGTTCCTAGAAATCAAAATCAAGATGCTGAGAGGTTTGCTACGGCTGACTCGCAACATGGCGTGTCTGTTGATATCATGAAATATGAATGGAATCCTGTTAAGATAGTTGTTCATCCTGTAGTTCTAGATAATGTGGGTAGTTGGAAAGTTTTTGATAGAAACAAATAAATCATTCTCTTTCTACAAGGAAAAGTGGAATTTTCTGTGAAGAATCAAGCTAAGTTGCAGGAAGCATATAGCAGCTAGATTATACAATTGAAGAGAAACAAGTTTCCAAAAGGTTTGGTCACTCTTGAGTCAATATTTAATTCAGATGATCAGGTTAAAAGATGGAGTGCTAACATGGTAGTTAAAGAGGATGATTTTGAAGAAGTTGAGGTAGCAAAGGAAAGGTTTCTAAGGATTGACAAGGTGTGTAACCCAGAAGAGAAATAAGCTTTTGTTCAACTTTATCAAGAGTATAATGATGTTTTTGCATGGATTTATAAGGATTTGCATGGTTTCGATCCAGGTTTGGCACATAATACCATTGAAATTGATCCTAATGCTAAACCAGTTCAGAAAAAATAGAGACCGGTGAATCCCAAGATTGAACCGTTGATGAGAAAAGACCTTACCAAGCTTATTGAGGCTGGCATTATTTTCCCAATCAAGCATTCCTCCTGGATATCCAATCTAATGGGGAGATCTGGTTATGTGTAGACTTTAGGGATTTAAACTGGGCTTCGTTAAAAGACCATTATCCCCTCCCATCTATGGAGAAAATTCTTCAAATAGTAGCAAGAGATGAAATATTTTCTTTTCTTGATGGATATTCAGGTTATAACTAGATTTTGGTTAAGGATTCTGATCATCAAGACATATTTCACTACCAAGTGGGGTACATATGCCTACAACAAAATGTCATTTGGATTATCTAATGTTGGAGCTACTTTCCAATGAGCTATGAACATGGCCTTTAAGGGATTGATCAATGATATTATCTTAGTGTATCTTGACGATATAACTATGTGTACTCCAAGCATGCAAAAGATCACATTGCCCATCTAAGAAAGGTTTTCAAGAGATGTAGAGAGTTTGGGGTTTCACTTAATCCTAAGAAATGCATTTTTTGGTGCATGAGGGAAATTTTTTGGGACATGTTGTTTCAGCGGAAGGACTTTATATTGACCCAGCTAGGATTCATTCAATTTTTCCCTATCTCTCCCGAGTCACAAGAAGGGTCTCTAGAGTTTTCTAGGAACTATAAATTTTGTGTGGAGATTCATTCCTCAGTTTTCAGCCTTGGCTAAACCATTGATAACCATGTTGAAGAAGAATCTTCCTTTTTCTTGGATGAGGGAAGGAAGGAGAGATTTGAAGCCATCAAGACAGCTATCTCTTGGGCCCCTACATTGGTGGATCCTATATTTAACAAAGATTTTATTATTTATGATTTTGCAGGTCAGGAAATTATTTCTGGGATCCTCATTCAACAGAATGATGATATGATGGAACAACCTATTTATTTTTCATCCAGTCTCTAAAAGACTATGAGCTTAAGTATTCATTGTTGAAAAGAATTTTTTTCTATCATTCGGGATTTAAAGAAGTTTAGGCATATGTTGTCCAATAACAAAATTCATCTGATGGTGTCTCATCCTAGCATTAAATATTTGTTCTAAATAAATGTATGGATGAGAAATATACCGGGTGGATTAAAAAAATTATGTATTATGATGTGTACATCAAGGTTACCAAGCTAGTCAGAGGAAAAGGGTTATGTCAGTAGCTTGTTGCAGATTTGGAGTCAAAATCTGAAGAGGATATTGTGCTCCTTAATGACCATCAAGAAGATGCTCCTACTAATTGGTTGATGAAGATGAGACATTTTCTTCTCCTAGGAGAGTATCCCATTGACTTGGATAGGACCCAAAGATGAAGTTTTCATCTTCAATCTATTCCTTATGTTCTGGTAGATGGTGTTCTTTTCCACAGGGATTTGAATGGTGTTCTCCTTCGGTGTATAGCACTAGGGAAGGTGAATAAGATATTGGAAGAATTTCACAATGGATTTTCAGGAGGACATTACTCTACATGAACAACTGTTGTAAAAGTCATGAGGGTTGGCTAATATTGGTTGGATTTGTTCAAAGATGCCCATCTCTAGGTTAATAAGTATAAGGAATGTACCTTTTTCACTGGAATCAGAAGCTGGCAACCCTTCCTCTTCATCTAATTCAAGTCGATCAACCCTTTGTTTAGTGGGGGTTGGATTTCATTGGAATGATTAATCTTCTATCCAGTGATGGACATAAGTGGGTCCTTACCATAATGGATTAATTTACTTGATGGAAATAGGTTATGGAATTAAAGGAAGGAAATGAGAAGGTTGTTCTTGATTTCCTTGAAGGCATAATGACGAGGTTCGGTGTTCCATTTACAGTTATTTCAGACAATGCAATGGATTTTCTTAGTCTGAAACTGAGTGAGTGGGCCGTTAAGAATGGGGTTTATCTCAAGACTTCATCCAATTACTATCCGCAAGGAAACTGATTGGATGAATCTAGTAAAAAGAACCTCATAAGGATTATCAAACGCACAATGGAAACCAATAAAAGGACTTGGCATACATGGCTTAAAAGTGTTTTGTGGGCAGATCGGATCACACCTAAGAGAGCTATCAGAAATTCTCCTTTCATGTTGGTATATGGAAGAGAAGCAAAACTTCCACTATCCTTGGAATTACCTTCTCTAGAGTTAGCACATCAGTTTGAGGTTATGGAGAATGATCCTATGACAGTCAGGTTTGTTGAGTTGATGGAATTAGAAGAAGTTTGGAACAAGGAAATGAAGACTTTGGAGCAACATCAAGCTCAGGTTAAGAAATATTTTGACAAGAAGGCATCCAACAGACACTTTCAAGAGGGAGATTTAGTTCTCAAATGGGATGCTGATAGGGCCAAACCAGGCATGCATGCCAAGTTTGACACTCTCTAGAGTGGACCATATATTATTACAAGTTACAAGGAGGAAAATTCATTTTTCCTATCTAGGCTCAATGGAGAAGAACTACCCATTCATGTGAATGGGATGCATCTCAAAAGGTTGTTTTTGAGAGGTTTCACCTTGTATAGTTTAGTTTAGGTCTTTTCCTCCAAGTTCTTTACACATTTTTTTAGTGTTTTCTTTTCTGCTTTATTTTCTATGTTTTCTTTTTCTATGTTTGTTCTGAGTTTTTTAAAGGTTTGAGACTCTTTTTCCCAATGTATTTCTAAAGGCTATTGAACTAGTGCTTCATAGGCAAGCATCCCCGAGAGATCACCAAAAATGTTAACTTTACAAGTTACCCTTACTGGGAGGGCCATAAATGTTTCTTTAAATTCTCTACTCTTCCATTCTAAAAATTTCTACTTTGAAAATTTTTCCTTATCATGCAAAATTCAAATTTCAGCTTCAGGTTTCCACTTATTTTTTTACTTGTAGAATTTCTCAAGTTCCGAATTCTAAAATTCAAACTTCAGAGTTTTTTGAATTCGGAATTTTTATTAACCTTTTTACGAAAAAACTTCAAAAAGTTTTGAAGTCCAAAAACTCAAAGTTCTAAAATATGGAACTTCAGACTTTCAGGTTTCAGATATTTAGTAGAGTTTTTCATAAAAATTGAGCAGGAAATTTTTAATCCCAAAGTTCTAAAATTTTGGAACTTTAGACTTTTAGGTCTTCAAGATTTTGGGTAAGATGTATAATGTAAACTATTCGCGTGGGAATTTCAAACTCCAACCTCCAAAACATTAAATGCTCAACAACCTCACAGGAGTTGGCATTTGGGCATTAATTTTTGGTTTACCTATAAAATCTCCAATTTTTACCTATCATTTTCACCTGTTAAATGTACTCTGACACTCTGATTTTTACTGAAGTTTTTCATAATGTTTCCCAAGGCATCATT
Organism: Taxus chinensis; assembly: GCA_019776745.2. Lineage (NCBI taxonomy): Eukaryota > Viridiplantae > Streptophyta > Pinopsida > Cupressales > Taxaceae > Taxus > Taxus chinensis. Next base: position 223,215,085 of record CM034157.1, read on the forward strand.
TCAATGTAATTTTTTTATGTTTTCTTCATTCTGAGGTAAATTTTTTGTTTTGTTTTCATTTGGCATCCAGGGTTTTGTTTCTCCTCTTCTTATTTTCAGTTTTTCTTCCTCATTATTATGCAGATCTCATTTTCATCCAAAATATGTCTTCTACAACTATGTCCCATTCATTCTTAAGTCTCTTTAACTTAATAAATAATCTTTGTTCTTAGAACTATAAGCTTCATAATTTATAGGTATCGGAGTTTCTTGCATTTTGGAGCCATCAAAGAGTTTTTTCTATTTCACGATCACTATTTTGGGGTTTCAAGTTTCGAAGCTAAGTTGCTTCAAGTTTGGGATTTTCAGACTTTGGAATTGTTTATCATTTTAGACTTCATGGTTTTTGGAATCTCTTCAATTTTCTAACCCCTTCAGATTTCAAAAATCAAAGAGTTTTCAGAGATAGGTGATTTTGGATCCTTTCAACTTTGGGTTTCGGAGATTGTAGTTTTCAGAGATTTCCACTTTTGGGTTTCGGAAGTTGGCAGTTTCAAATTTCAAATAAATAAGACTTCAGAACCTTTTGGTTTTCATATTTTGGATTTTCACAATTTGGAATTTTAGAAAGTCTACTTTTTTCGGAGTTTCAGGTGTCAGCATTTTGAAATTCTACTATTCATAGTTTTGGACCTTTCCATGTTTCTTACAGCATCTGAAATCTAAAATTTGGAACTTCAAACTTCAGACTTTTGAAATTCCATGAGGTTTTCGCAGATTGTTTATAAAGTGTATACACACTTCCTGCTTATAAGATAGGAAAAATGCACTACTAACAAGGAAGTAAAATACTAAAAATAATACCTCCTCCTTCGTGTTCCATAGCAAACCTCATAATGGGCTAGGAAACATGGATTGAGCCCTGATTGCGTGATATGTAGGTGTTTTTCTCAAAATGGAGCATGGTCTTCCTGCAACAATGATCCAATTAGTTTTCACCAAATGGGTAAAAGGATTATGGGATTTGGGGTGCTTCAAGATGAGGCTATTTGGGCATTAGGATGAGGTGGAAGGATGTTCTTTTCTCAAAGGATGCAAGAACTTAGACAGGGCATTCAAGCTTATTCTTTATGTCTTAGAGGGGATGGATAAGGCTGTATTTATAGTGTGGGAAAGTGATTAACTTAATCTAAGTAATCATGGTTTGAAAATTTGGGCAAGATTAGGTGAGTGGGAACCACGAAGAATGGGTTGTTAGGAAATTAAATATTAATGTTTACATTATAGTTTGTTAGTTAATATTTAATATTGTTATATATTAAATATTAGGTTTGAATGTATATTGTTATAATATATTGTTCCTCATGACAATATATTATTCATCAAGGAGTTTGTTATACCCGTGAATAACATATCTGGGTTAATTGTGAGCATGTGAAGACATATCTTCCTATTAGATTATAGGAGGTTGTGTTTTGGCTGTTATGTTATGGCTATGATAATAGCTCCTAATGTATTGCATACAGGATCTTCTCTGGGACAGTAAATATAATACAGAGTAATATATTGAGAGTGATTTTGCTGTGTAAATATGTAGCTGCATTTACTATTTGCTCCTATCAGAGTGATTATGGTTCTTTGAGAGGATGTGAAGGGTAGATCCATTGAGCTTTTCCCTGAGGATGAAAAGATTATTCCATTTGTAAAGAATACATTAGTATATACTCTCATCCACTCCTAATTGCTGGCTATGGCCCTTATGGGTTCAAGCTATTTCTAATGATACGTGTTCTTTTTTCATCCATGCTCTGGAGAACTAGAATGGGATTTAGCAATGCCAACTGATCGTGTCTATTCATTTTGATCTTGTGAAGAATAATACTTGGGATTTGGTTCCTGCTTCCTAAGGGAAGAAAATTGTATGATTGTAAATGGGTCTATAAGACCAAATATGCGATTGGATATTTGCGGTTGTTTTTTGAGAAATACAAGTGCGTCTTGTCACCAAGTGTTGATTCTCAAGTTGAAGGAGTAGATTACTCTGAAACTTTTGCTCCTATCACAAAGATGGATTCTGTTCGCCTTGATTTCTACCTTGCATACTTCTCATCATTGGTCAATACATGCAGATGGATGTGAAGAGTGCATTTTTGCATGTGATCTCCTGAGGAGATTTATATGGAGCAACCTCGAAGGTGTTTGTGCATGATCTGTCATCACTAGTTTGTAGACTTCTGACGTTCACACTCTTTGGTTCAAACAAGCCCCTCGGGCTTGGTATGAGACAATGAGATGATTTTCCTATTGTCAGATTGAGCTTTCATCGTTGTCAAGATTGATCATGGTTATGTCCTGAAAAGTGATGAGACACCTTGCTATGGTATTGTATGTTGATGATCTCTTATCTAATAGTAGTTCAAATTCTTAATTACATAGACATTAATTGTCAACATTGAAAGCAAAATTTGATATGTGGATATTGGAGTGTTGCACTAATTTCTTGGAATATTCTGTTCACCAGTCTCTGAGGGCATTCAAATTTGCGGTGTAGTTGTAAAATATGCTACAGATCTGCTTCAGAATTTCATATGGCAATTGCAAGCCATCTACACCGTACCAGTCAGGTATTGAATTGAATTGTATGTATTGTACTAAGACAGGTTGAATCCCACTTTGTATAGACAGTTGGTTAACTCCTTTCTATATCAAAACTCATACTCATCTAGCTTATAAAACCTTTGTTGTTAATCTTGTCATCTCGGTTTTCACAGTGGAGCCTCATGAGAGTCATTGGAAATCTAACCATGTTGATTAGGAGGATATCTGCAGGGACTCTCCTGAGTTAAAAATATACTCATTACACACAAGGAAGACTTCCCGTATTCAGGGCGCATTCTGATTGTGGCTCGTAGAATTGTCACGATACTCACAAATCCACATCTAGCTATTTTTTTCATCTTGGTTTTGGTCCAGTTGCTTGGTATTTTACAAAGTAGAATACCATTGCATTATCATCCACTGAGGCCGAGTATCAAGATGTTGTGACATCCAAGAAGGAGGTTCTTTGGCTTCGTCAGATTCTTGGTGAGTTTGGTTTTTCACAGGATTCTCCTTCCATTATTTGGTGTGATAACCAAAGTGGAATTTCACATTAATGGTGGTCCTTGTTGAGCATCAGTGCACGAAGCATATAGAGATCCACATGCACTTCATTCAATTTTTGATTCAAGATGGGGTGAATTCAGATGGAGTTTGTTCCTATGGCTGATCAGCTAACAGATATATTCACTAAACCCTTGGCTTCCCCTCACTATTTTGAGTTGTGAGTACAATCTTGGGGTGAAGGAATTTGTCCTTAGGGGGGAGCTTGTATAGTCATTCCTTCCTTCTTTTCTAGTATTGTATTGGGTACCTTATCAGGCCTAGTCAATAAGCCGGGACCCTTCTTTGTTTTAGGCTACCTAGCATTCGCTTATGGGAGGGTGTTGGTGTAAATAATTTACACCTAATAATCTCATGTTGAGAAAACAGTTGTTATTTGTTTTATTATTATGAGTTTGTTTCAAACTCCCGGAGCTAGTTGAGATCCTCTCCACTTCTCTTGGTGGGTTTGTTATCTCCTAGTTAGACAGTCCTATTATCTAAGGATGTTAACTACTAGTAAACTCCTATTTAATAGTTCTCCCAAATGGTGAGAACAATCAAAGTAAATCATTATTTCTTTGTGTCTCTTTTATTTGTGTTACCTTATTTTCTAATATATTAACGTGATCTATTTCATGTTGTGCTCAATCCTTCCTGCACTAGATCAATGTGGATTAACAAATGTCACCACTTACATATTCTACATGGATTGCTGAGTTAGGGTGCATGACAGATGGATGCTATGGAGGCATCGGAGGTTGGAGGTCAGACAGTGATGTTATTTTCGTCAAAGGATCACCAACGAAATTAGATAGGCCGCATTGAAGATTATGGTGGCACATGTCTTAGTGGTGTGAGGGGTAAGGTTGTATTTATATCCTAGGGAATTGATTAACTTCTGAGTAATTTAAGTAATCATGTGTTTGAATAATGTGGGCAAGATTAGGTGAGTGGGGACCACGATCAGAATGGGTGAGGATTTGAATTTGATTTTTAATTCATAAGTGGAGGATTTTAGGTGAGTGGGGACCACAAAGAGTGGGTGAGGATTTGATTTTGAATTTTTAATTCAATAGTAGAAAAACATGGAGAATAATGACATGTGGTAAGGATTAGGTTATTTTTAGATTTGAAAGGGATAATTAATCAAATTATATTTGATTGATTTGAAGTTATTTTTGCTGGGAAATGAGGTAGGGGAATTAATTGATTTAAGACAGATGTGAAATTAGGATTTCTACATTTTCTCCTCTTTAGAATGTTGCTATGAAAGTAGTTTCCTTTCAAAGAAAGTAAACAAGATGGAGTGAAATGCATCAGGTGGCAGGATTGAAGATTTTTTGAAGAGATTCTTCTTGAAGAAGGTGTTCCATTCGATAAGAATTTTCAGAGGAAGAAAAGAGAAAGCTTTCTTAAGAAGTTAGAACAAACTTTCACTTATTGAGAATGGGGGAAGAATTCAATCTATATTTTCCTAAGAAAAAAGTAGAGTAAATTTTTGTTGGAGAGAATAGAAGGTGGTGGGTGACAGATGTCATGGTATCCTCTAAGACAAAAATTTCATGAGAAGATGTGATTATGGATATAGATGTGATGATGCCCCCTCGAGAGGGTTGACAGAGGATGGAATATATGACAGATATCTCAAAAAGAGGAGAGATTAATTTTGCGGAGAGGAGGATGATAATGGGGTGTAAGATAATGGAATGACCACATGACGCAAATGGAGAAAGGATTCAATCAACCTTGAATGCTAGGTGTGAGGGTGTGTGGAATGATGTAATGGGAAAGAGAAAAGGGAATGGATAGGATCGATGGTTGATTATGAGAAGAGAAAGAAAGGTTAAGGGTTGTGGAGATAGAGGAGGGACAAAAAAATGAAAGAGGTAGAAGAGAATAAGAGAGAGGGATGATAGGGGAATAAGGGAATGATGAAGGAAAAATGATAGGAAAATGAAGAAGAGGGTGAAATTATGAAATAGAGAGAGGGTGCCATATGAAGGAATAGAGATAATACCCAAGAGAATGCGGAAAAGAAAAAGAAATGATAGAGGAGAAAAGAAAGAAATGAACTAGAAGTAGAAGATGGAGAAGAAAAGTATGGGGAATGGGGAAAGATAAATAAGAAGGAGAAGACAAGGTGGGAGTATGGGGTAAAATCAATGAAATATTTGAAAGAAGACGAAAGAAGAAGTAGAATGGAGAAAAAGAAGAAACTATGAGGGGCAGGGAAATTGTGAAAAAGATTAGAGAAAAGAAGAGAAACGGGTACAGAATGAATGAAAAGGTAGGGGTGGTAGAGAAAAGGAGGGGTGGTCAGAAGAAACATGAAAATTATGGGAGAGGAAAGGAGGATAGAGTGAATACAGGGAGAAGATTGAAGGAACTGGGTCTTCGTGAGGAAGACCAAGGCAAAGAATATGGAACAAACCATATGGAGATGCATGTGGAGGGTGGGATGATAAAAAAGATGGGACAATGCTGAAGAGCCAGGTTATCGATGGGGAAGTAAGGAGGAAACATGAGGTAAAAAGGGGAAGAAGATGATACAGAGGAAGTGAAATAAGATGAGGGGTGGGAGAGAGAAGAGGATAACAGAGAAAATGATGTAGAAGGAAGGGAATACAAAATGGGGATAATAAGTGTAGAGTGAACAGTATGAGGAATGTAAAGAGAAGAAAGAGGGGAGGAATGACACAGATTGGAAAAGATGTGGAGATGCATGAAATGAGGATACTAGGATTACGAGACAATAGACAAAGGATGTATGATGAAGACAGTAAAGATATTGAAGAGGGTGAAGGGAAGATGGAGAGGTGGGGAAGAAGCGACAAGAAAGGGTGGGAGTGGGGGAAAAGGATGGGAGAGAAAAGAGAATGGGGGATAGAAGAGGCAATGCCAGTGAGGGGATGTTAGGGAAAGTCCACTAACAATGAGTGGTGGGGAAGGATGAGAGAAAAAATGAAGAAAGGGAGAAAGGTAACAAGGAATGGAAAGGGTAACGCCAATGAAGGGACGTTAGGGAAAGCCCACTAACAATGAGTGGTGGGCCTAGAGGAAGGAAGGAATGAAGGGAAAATGGAGAAGGTCCAAGGGAGTGAATGAGGTCATGTGCAGAATGAGGATTGATGATTTTTAGGGAAATTCCACTAACAATTATTAGTGCGGGAATAGAAGATGATGATGAAATAATGTCAGAGGAATGTTAACAACAATGGTGAGTAAGCATGGGGGTAGATATGTGGGAGAATTTGAGAAGATGAAGTGAAAAGAGTAAAGAAAAGGTGAGGGATGAGTTTTGAAAAGGTGAAAGCGAGGAGAGGATGTGGAAGATGAGGATGAACAAGGTGAGGATGAAGAAACAAGACATGAAAAGAATGGGAAGAAATGGTATGAAGGATGATGGATCAAGAAGGAAAAAATGGGAGAAAGGAACATGGTTATAGGTGGAAGATAGTAGACATACGTTGTGAGATGATAGGTGGAGAAAGGATAATGGTAGGAGGAAAATTTGGTTGGTAGGAGAGACCAGGTGGAAGAAGTGATCAACAAAGTGAATGAAGAATGAGGTGAGGGAGAAGTTCAGAATGACGAGTTTAGCGTAGGGAGGACCTTGATGTAAGAATGTCATGTGATGGAAGTGGTTAAGTAATATTTACCAAGCGAGTGACATGGAGATGAAAAGTGGGCAAGCAAGAAGTGGTGTTTGCGAGAATGGAAGAGGAGGTGAGAGGATGTGATAATGGGGAATGCCGAGAAAAAGTGAAGGGTGAGGATGTGTAGTGATGGGGAAAGGCAAGAAGATAGATCATCCTTAAGAGGGACTCTTAAGTGAGATCGCCATGCCGCGCGAGTGGTTAAGTAAGATTTCCAAGTAGAGGATGGTGATAGTGGTGGTAAGAAGATGTGGTGATGGGGAATGAAGAGAAAATATGGATGGTGAGAATGTGGAGTGATGGGTGAGAGTGCAAGATGACAGGTCATCCTTAAGAGAGACTCTTAAGTAAGATCGTCATGCCACTCGGAGTGGTTAAGTAAGATCGCCAAACCGATAGGGATGATATGCAAGGAGAAAGACAAAATTGTATTGGGTACAGGGGTGGAATGGTTGGTTGAAGAAGATGATCGTGATGAGAGGTGGGAGAAATAAGATGGGGGAAATATGATGGGATGGGGGAAGGCCATAGGGTAGATCAACCTTAAGAGGGACTCTTAAGTAAGATTTCCATGCGGCAGGGATGGTTAAGTAGGATCGCCAAGCTGAAGAAGAAGAAGAATGATGATAGAGTTGGTGGGAATAGGGTATGACAAAATGGACTGAAGGGGAACCCTCAAGTGAATTTTCCATACTATGACTAGATGTGTAAGTAGGATGACCAGGAAGAAGATAGATTTGGGGAAGGATGAGAAAAGAGTGAGTGATGTATGCCAGAGTGGAAGAGGAGGTGAGAGGAGGTGATAACAAGGAAGAAAGGAAACAAAGGAGTGTAACATGAATGGATGGAGGAATATATGTGGTGGAGGGTGGAGAGTGTGAGGGGAATCCTTAATTGGGATGCCCGCGTGGTGAGAGTAATGATGCGAGAATGAGAATCAGAAGAGGTGGAGTGGAAAGATGTGTGTGGTGGTGATTGTTGTTTGATGAGAGGGGAGATGGTGGAGAAGCTTCTACAATGGGAAGATCTTAGGGAGAGGGTATACCTCCACCGAGGGTCCCACATAGAAGGGGTTATTAAGTAATATTGTCAAGTGGGAAGCAGAAGAGTGAAAGGAAAGAATACAAATGGGTGAGAGGGGACAGGAATGGTGAGAAGGGTAATATGGGGATAAGTGGTGGATGAGTAGAAATGAGGAGTGAGGATGAATGGATCAAATACATGGTGATCATGGTGGGGGATGAGGAGTTGTTAGATAGTGAATGCTACTTGAGAAAGATCTTCAAGTAGGATTCACAAACTACAATGGTGATCAAGTAGGATTCCCAAACTGGGGAATGTATTAGTATGGGTGAATGGATGGGGTGCAAAGTAAGATTTTGATCATGCAGGAAGATACTCATGTGACGAAAAGCATCTTAATTTTAATATAGCACATAACAGGATGCATCGTGATATAAAAAATCAGGATGACTAGACTGTAATATGTGTGATAGCATAGACATGGGCCATCAAAAAGGTTTGATGCCCCAGTATGATATGCAAGTGGAAGAGAGCATAGACAGAGGCCATCAAGAAAGTATGATGCCCCAGTACGATATGCAATCAGATAACATAAGTATATTAGAGAGAACACCAGGATACATAAAATCAAGATGCCCCCTATAATATATCAAGATACAAGAAAGCAATTAATAACTTGTAACTAATAATGCAACACAAGAACCAATAAACATGTCCCTAACGTGTTCCACAGTGAGGATTGATCGGATGTGCCCCCAAGAAGGGGTACAAGGACATAAAAAAGGATTGGGTCATTGTCCTCAAACAAGGAAACAATGAGAGTTGGATTTTCCCCAAGTGAGGATTCACGCGAGGAGAAGTGGTTTGAATTTGATAGTCATAAGGTGATTGGATCATTCATTGGGGATAATAGTTCAAAGGATGAATTGTGTTGATTATTTTAGAGTTTTTGTGATTTTGTGGAGTTTACAATTTTTTTAAAATTTTTTTGATTTTGTGGATGTTTTTGGAATTTTGAAAAAAAATTCAAATGTTTTTATATTTTGGATATTTTCTAATGTTTTTGTATTTTGGAGAATTTTGTAATTTTGAAGATTTTCTAATGATTTTGGGGATTTTATAGTTTTCTAATGTTTTTGGATTTTTGGATTTTCTAATGTTTTTGAGAATTTTTGGATTTTCTAATGTTTTTGGGGATTTTTGGATTTTCTAATGTTTTTGGATTTTGGGAATATTTGGATTTTCTAATTTTTTTGGGTATTTTTGGATTTTCTAATTTTTTTATTTTTGGATTTTGTAGATTTTTTGGATTTTTGGGGATTTTTGGATTTTCTAATTTTTTTTGGATTTTGGAGATTTTGTACTATTTTTACAGATTTTGTGTTGAAAACTTATGGACGAGAATGTAAATTTATTGTGAGAGGTGATAAACCAGGATATTGTCTATATGTACCATGTTCCTCATGGTAACTTATGCTCTGAATAACACAAAAATTCTCATTCCATTGTCAAGATATGTTGGTGATGATATGATGGAAAGAATTTTAACTCCATTCTTGACTCCACACAACGAGTAATATGTGAGGGCTCGTCACTGAGAATCAAGAAGGATGCATGATGTAGATAATGAATACATAGATAAGTGTTAATAATGATCCATTTGGGAAATTGTGATTCAATTCTTCTTAAGGTTACTAAACCAATTTCAAAAATGACTTTCACTTTATGGGTCACATGCTAGACTTAGACAATTACATGGCCTATTGATTGGTAAGATATGAGGTGAAGGGATAGTTCTCTCTTCACTTAGACATCTAAATTACTTCTTTAGGGATTGTATAATTGTAAGCATTTTCAGATTGATAAGATTTTGTATTCTTGAAATGACTCCCTATGCCTTGCCCCATGCTACCAGTAAGAAGCAAGGGCTCATCACCGAAGGCAAAACATAGGTGAGTAAATTCCTTTTTTGTTTTGTCTTTTTTGAATGTTTTTGAATTTTTTTTGAATTTTTGAATGTTTTTGCAATATTTTTATGTTTTTTGTGAATGACCCTCTATGCTTTACCCCATGCCACCAGTAAGAGGCAAGAGCTTATCACCGAAGACAAGACATAGATGAGTAAGGGATCCTTCCTCCATTCCCAGTCTCACACTACCAGTAAGAAGTGTGGGCTCAACACCAAAGACTATGAAGGATGAAAGGTGTGACAATGAATTATTCATAATTTATTGAATTGATGGAATTTTACAATAGTGCTTTGTATTTGGGAAGGAATGTTTTCCCCCAATCTCAGCCCCACACGAGTAGTAGGATGTGAGGGTTCAACACCGAAGACTGAGATGGACGATCAAATGAACGGGTACAGAAGTTTAGAGCTTTGTTATGAAAGAGAGAATTTCTTTGAAGGGAATATATTACCATCAGTAAGCTTCTAGGTATGACCATAGGTGAAAGTGACTGAAAATGGGAGATATTATAAGAAGTATGATGCTCACAAACTTAATAGGATCTATATTAGCACCTGTCTCATGATGATAAATATGAAGATGTGATTTTGATAATGAAAATATCTGCCAATGGAAATGAATAACTTTAAATTATTTGGAGATAAGTTAGACAGAAGGAACAATGTACAAGTCGTTGTCTCCCAGAATAGTGAATGCCTCAAGGATAAAATTTCTTTAGATGTATTACATTCATTGGTTCGTCAAGTTCTTGACCATCTTCAGTGGCCAAGTTATAGGCTCCAAAGCCAAATTTAGTTGTAATTACATAGGGTCCTAACCAATTAGGCTCAAATTTTCCTTGTTTTTCTCGCTCTTTAGTGGTATTCTTTTTATTTTCTTTTTAAATGAGGTCGCCAATCTCGAACTATTTGGGTCTTACCTTTTTATGATAATTTTGTTGCATTCAGTTTTGATAGACATGAATATGATTGAGGGCATTAAGTCATTTTTCATCGAGAAGCTCAAGCTCTTGAAGCCGTGACTGTCAGTATTCATCCTCATTAATTACATCTTTAAAGGGAGATTCTCAAGGATGGGAGTTCTATCTCAATAGGTAAAATGGCTTCACAACCATAAATGAGGGAAAATGGGGTGGCTCCAGTAGGCGTGTGGTAAGATGTACGGTAAGCCCAAAGAGCGGGGTAAATTTGAGTATGCCAATTACGTCCATGGGTGTTGACGATTTTTTCCATGATGGATTTTAAAGTCTTGTTGGTTGCTTCTGCTTGACCGTTACCCTGAGGGTAGTATGGAGTGGACCACTTAAGTTTGATGCAGAAATGTTTGGCGAGGTCTTTTACATCCTAGTTTTTAAATGATTTTCCATTATTTGCGACAAGAGCGGATGGAATACCAAATCGACAGATGAGATTATTAAAAATGAATTTTGATATTTGGCTACCGGTAACATAGGTGAGAGGCATAGCTTCCACCCATTTAGTGAAGTAATCGGTAGCGGTAATGATGAACTTATGTCCATCAGATGATGTTGGTCTGATTTTACCAATGAGGTCAAGTCCCCATTGAGAGAAGGGCCATGGTGTGGTTATCGATTGCAATGCTTGGGAAGGTGTGTGGATAAGATTGCCATGCTTTTGACATGCTTGACATCATTTGACAAAATGGCATGCGTCACTTTCCATGGTGGGCCAATAATATCCAACTCGCAGGATTTTCTTGGCTAAGGCTATACCATTCGTGTGTGCTCCACAGATACCATAATGGACTTCAGTTAGGACACTTGAGGCTTCTTCCTGACTAAGACATCAGAGCATGATGCCATCATATACTCATTTATAAAGAGTTTCTGCTAAAATGGTGTAACGAGAGGCACATTGTGCTAAAGCATGTTTATGCATTGGTTTCATGTTGGTAGGAAATGTTTTATCACGGATGAAGGTGTAAAGATCATGGTACCAAGGGTTATTTGGACCCACGATTTCACATACCATAGTGTTTTTAGGAAGATCATAGGCAGGCATTAAGAGATGTTCTACAAGAAAATGTGTCTGGGGTTGATTAGATGTGATTTCTAATAGGGATCCAATAGTTTCCATAGCGTCAAGATTTATTACAAATTTTGGGGATTTGATCAAAGCTAATTAATCAAAAATAGCTTCGAAGGCTATCCACCATGTGCTTATATGGGATAATTTTTTCATCCTTTACCTGATATTCATCAGTAACTTGTTTGATGATAAGTAAAGAATCACCAAATACAACTAACTCTTTAAGATTCCAAGATATAGCTAGTTTTAATCCTGTGATTAGAGCTTCATATTCTGTGATATTGTTGGTACATGGGAATGCTAATTGAAATGATTTGGGGATGACGTGTCTACTAGGTGTGATAAGAAAAATACCAGCTCCTGATCCATGGAGATTACAAGATCCATCAAAAAATAGAGTCCAAGCTGGCGCGATGTCTATGTGTAGAAGATCTTCATCAAGAAATGCAAAATGGAGTGGTTCTGTGCCAGGAAGGGGTGCCTCAACAATTTGGTTCTGCAAGGGCATGTCCTTTAATTTCTCTCTGTGGAACAAACTCGATGTCAAATTCACTAAGTAATATGACCCGACTAGACATTATTCCTGTGAGAATGGGTCGGGACAAGAGATACTTGAGGGGATCAATCTTGGTGATCAACTTAGTTGTGTGATTGAGCAAGTAATGACGTAACTTATGGAATGCAAAGGTGACCGCCAAGCATACTTTTTTGATTTGGGAATATCATACTTCATGCTCAATAAGTGTTCAACTAAGGTAGTATACAACCTGTTCTTTTTCTTGATCATTGTGTTGCGCTAACAGAGCTCCTATGGCATGTTCAGTGGAAGATGTATAAAGTAACATGGGTTTATCTGTGACTGGTGACATAAGAATAGGTGGGCTAGAGAGGTATTATTTTAACTTAGCAAAAGAGTCTTGACAATCGTGGTTCCAGTGGAATTGTGCATCTTTCTTGAGTAATTGGTTGAAGTGATGGCACTTATTGGCCAACTGTGATATGAAATGTCGAATAGATTGGATTTTTCCCTAAAGACTGCGTAATTGTTTTAGGTTTTGAGGAGGAGGAATTTCCATAATGGCTTTGACTTTTATAGGATCCACTTCTATACCTCTCCGTGAGACAATAAACCCTAACAATTTACCAGAGGTCACCCCAAATACACATTTCTTTGGGTTAAGATGAACCTTATACTCACATAATCTGTCAAAAATGTGTCTCAACACACCTGGATGTCCTATTTGTGTTTTTGATTTTGCTAATATATCATCAACATAATCTTCCATGATATCATGTAACATATCATGGAAGATGATTGTCATTGCTCGTTGATAGGTGGCACCGACATTTTTCAAGCCGAAAGGCATGACCTTATAACAGAAGGTGCCCCATGGTGTAGTAAATGTCATTTTATGTTGATCCCCTTCAGCAATATGTATTTGATTGTAACCAAAAAATCCATCCATTAAGGAGAGCATTTCATGGCCTGTCGTAGAATCAACAATCATGTCTATGTTTGGCAAGGGAAAGTCATCTTTGGGACAAGCCTTGTTAATGTCTCAGAAGTCTGTGCATATCCTGATGTCAGGGGTTTTCTTGGCTACGGGAACTATGTTAGATATCCATGCTGAATAATCAATAGGTCAGATAAAGTCAGCTTCCAAGAGTTTCTCGAGTTCGAATTTGACAAGCAATGCTACTTGGGGATGCATTTTGCGTAGTTTTTGTTTCATAGGCTTTGCATCTGAATGCACCACAAGGTGGTGTACTAAAATATATGGATCTAGGCCTGGCATGTCCTTATAGGTCCATGCAAAGATATCTTGGAATTCAATAAGGAGTGTTGTGAATTCTATGCATTCTTGGTCAGACAGACTAATGCCAAGTTGTAAAAATTTTGGTTGTTCGATGGTTCCAATGTTTATGTCTTTAGTTTCTTCTACAAGCATTTTAGATGTATCCTTTTCAGAAAATGATGCTAATGGTTGATGTAAGTCATCAGTGTTAGGTGATTTGGGGGAGTTGGCACAATATTTTTGTGTGTGATGTTGAGACTTTTTATTGACATGTTTGTTTGATAGGGTGATGATGAGATTTTGACTATGGGATTTTTTTTTGCGCTTCTGATCCAAATTTTCCAAAGGTAAAGGATCCGAATATTCTATTTCTTCACCAAAATAGGCTGATTCATCTAGATTGATTTCAAATCCTTTTCTATGGTCAAAAGTAGGGATTTGATCATGAGTTCCAAGGAATTCTTTGATGGCTTCATCATTTTGGAACATGTCCATGGCCACATGATGTGATTGGTCATGGTCTATGAGAGTCAGATGCGTAAGCTCAAAATCGATGACATTAACGGATAAATGTTTAAAGTAAATATGTGTTTCAACGAGGTCTTCGAAAAGGCTATGTGTAGACCTGGTGTCACTATCAGAGCTGGTGTCATCGTTATCACTTGAAATTAATACAGGAGCAACATCAAATACCTTGAAACCCAGACCATGTTTACCGTGATGTTGTGTGTAATTGATTGGGTCTAAATGACCTTGTTCATTTGGACCGAGTCCTTTACCCTTCCATCGCATGTTTTTCATTATTCAATGAGATTTGGTAAATTGAGGGGACTCATAACAGGGAGAAAATTCGTCATTATATAACCAAGATCCTGAAGAACTTGGAATATGTTCATTATCAAAATAACTGAATTTTTTCCAAACTGACTGTCCCAATTGGTAAGTGGGATGGATTCTCAGATGTGGAGAGTTGGGTTTTTCATAGTTGTGTGGGGATTTTTTGATGTAAAAGGAGTCTTCCACCTTTTGAAATTGATATTCACCACATCCTTTGTCAATAATTTTGAATGTGTGGGACGGGGGACCAATAGGTACCTCACATGGCAGGGAAGTCAGTTTGGTAGTTCTAAAAGATGAAGAAAATGGGTTATAAGAAGAGGGGGTGGATTAGAGGATGAAGTTTGGTTAATCGAAGGAGAAGGTATCTTAATAGAAGAGGTATGGTTAGATGAAGAAGGTTGACTAGGTGAGGAAGAAGATGGTGTGGTGGAAGAGTGATTGTTTGTTGGAAGAAGAAGTTTGATTAGTGGAAGAAGATAATTGATTAGTGGAAGGAGGACTATATGAAGATTGTTGATTAGTAGAAGAGAATGGATTGGAAAATGTGGTTTAGTTAGAAGGTGGTGGTTTCAGATCATATTTAGGGATTGTATCTGGATCGACGCACGTGTTTTGTTAGGGATTACGTGAGGTGGAGCATACTTATTTGTTGATGGACAATAGTGATCATGTCTATACCATCCTTTGAGGAATCTACAATACTCAAAGGGTTGAGGATCTACAAGCAGCGTAAATTCCTTGTCCAAATGAGGAAATTTAATACATTGGTGGAACGTTGATGGGACGGCTTTCATGGCATGAATCCATATTTTCCAATGAGAATGTTATATGTAACTTCTACATCCACCACATGACATATCATTTCTAAGGCGATGGGTCCAACTTGGAGAGGTAATGTGATTGTGCCTTCAGACTTTCTTTCACTATTATCATACCCATGAATGGTTATGATGTTGTTTTGTAGATCATTTTTGGTGTAACCTAGGTAGCGTAAGAGTTTCATGGAACAAATATTCAATGCGGATCCATTGTCAATTAATACGCACTTGATCTTACGATGAGTTATATAACCCTCGACGTATAAAGAATGATTATTAGCGATGTTGGGATTAAGAAGGTCAGCGGGACCAAAGGATAAAATAGGATTGGGTACCGTAAGATGTGTGATTAAAGCCTGGAATTGTTGTGAATTGATGTCCTCGGGGACATGAGCGTTATTCAATGTTTGCATAAGGATGTGTTGTAGTGTGGGAGAAGAATTAAGTAATTCCATGATGGAAATATGTGTTGTAGTCTTCTCCAATTGTTTGACAATATTGAATGATGGCGCAGGTTGTGGAGTGGAATTGGTGGTGGAATTAGATGGTGGATTAGGAGGTGGTGTGGGAGATGAAGTAGCATAGATTTTTTTGTTGTAAGGACCCACATTTTTTTGTCTAGTGGTGATCACACAGTCAGTTCTGATCTTTATAGTTGCCACTAAGTCTTGGTCATAGTCTATGGTCGAGATGACTGAGTCATACTCAACATTGCTTGATGATTGACCCT
Organism: Taxus chinensis; assembly: GCA_019776745.2. Classification (NCBI taxonomy): domain Eukaryota; kingdom Viridiplantae; phylum Streptophyta; class Pinopsida; order Cupressales; family Taxaceae; genus Taxus; species Taxus chinensis. Next base: position 223,231,089 of record CM034157.1, read on the forward strand.
TATCCTTTGAATTATCATCATGGTTAGGGAAGGGGTTTTTGAACATGTTAAGTTTTTTGTTGGGTGTTTTTGTCTCAGAAGTATTTTCAACTTCTATGTCTCCGCATTCAATCAAGTCTTGGATGAAATGGCGGAGCTGCATGCATCGATCTATAGAGTGCCCTTTTATGCAATGGTAATCACAATATTCATTGTCCTTATACAAATTCAGTTTCGATTTTCCTTCTTCGAAGGGTTTGACAATGGGATATGTAATAATGTTGGCATTTTCCAAGTGATGAAAGACACTAGATAGGATTTCTCAAGAGGAGTGAACTGTCTTAACTGTCCCGAGAAGGAGCTTCCTTTCTAGGGATTATGATTGGTTGTTTGGATTTGAATGTGTTGATCGGATTCTTTTGAATGTTTTATGACATGGTGAATAGTAATGCCATCGTTGACTATATTTCAGTTTTGGTTAAAGAATTTGGATTTGTCCTAGTTCTGATAGGGCGTCTTCTATGAGGTTGGTCCCTAAAGGGTGTTTTAAGTAAGCCCTTAGAAATGAGGGATTTTTCGATTTTGTTCCCTTTTCAATGACTTCTTCGAAATTACTTAGACAGTGCATTTGCATGTGGAATGATAATTCATCATTGAGATTTGGCAACAAAAATGCTAACCAATTATCTTTCAGGTATTGAGCAGGGAAACTACTTGCAATTCCTTGTCATCATTGTAAAAAGGAGGCAAAATTTTTCATTGGGCCTTTGTATAGTGTTATAGAGATCGATCATGGTTATTTATGAGTCTAAGTTGAAGGAAAAATGTTTGATAAATTTTTCTGATAAGTCTGCGAATGTTGTGATTGACCCTTTGGGAAGATGGAGAAACCAGTTTAAAGCCTGTCCTCCTAAATTTGAGGGAATAATCATAAAAGATATGGGTGTCACGATAAGTAACTTCCTGACATTGCATGTAAAATTCCTTGACATGTTCAGGGGGTCACCTTTGCTTTTGTATTTATCAAATTTTGGGATTTTGAAGGATGATGGAAATGGTAAGCGTAATATTTTTCGTATCAAATGGGTAAGGACATAGTTCTTCAAATTTGAATTCATTTGATTGTTTTTTTAGTCCCTGGATGGTGTCTTTTCATATGTTTCCATTCTTGTGTGAATGGAGAAAGGGGATGGGTTATCAAGAATTTAAATGAGTATTGGGGTCTGGATTGGATTCTTTTTGCCTTTCAGCTCTAATAGTTGCTTCCTGAAAATTGGTATTTGTTAAGTCTTTGGATTGGGGCATTGACTATCTTCGTTTCATGAAGACTCTTCAAGGTTATTTGGGTATTTCATTGGTAACTTGATTCAACATTGTTGATAAGTTTGTCTAAAGAAATAAATCAGTCCCGAAGTGAGGGAATAGAAAACTAATTTGCCCCCATCGCCAAAGTGTGATAGATTTCTCTATCTCTAGAAAAGCTTCATAATCACCCTATTTACTTGTTCTTGCCGATTGATAAGTCGCCTGGGTCTGATGGCTTCCCCTATGAGTTTTACAAAGCAACTTGTGCACTATTGTGTGAACACCATGATGAGATAGGTATGTGCCTGATTAAGCTCTTCAAACTCAGTGGTCTATGGGTCTCTTGAGCAGACATGGGTAATATGAGAAGTTCATTCCTAAAGCATTTAACCCGAATAAGCTCATATTATTGATAAGGAGACATATTACTCAAACTTAATGTTGTCCTCAATATGATTTGATTTGGCTACGAGCTTTGAGCTTATGCAGGTGACTCCTCTGTGTCACTAATATGTAGATCCGGCCCGAGCAAGCTTTGGATTTGTTAAAGGTCGCTACATTCTGGACAATCTCATAGCAAGTCTAGGAAGGCATGGATATGATTGCTCGCTTCTCTCTCCAAACGAGTCCTTTTTCTAAGGGATTTGACTTCCAGAAGGCTTGTGATTTGCATAGAACTTGGCCCTTGAAAAAATCGCTAGTGCTCAAAGCTCTAGGTTTTGGCGAATGTCAGTTTGATTAATAGCTTGTTCACATGCTTTTCGTAGATGCTTCTTCTTGTCTCACCATTAATGGAAGCAAATTGCCAGAATTGGTCAGTTATTTCGATCTATACGTTAGGGGTGCCCATTGGCTCCTGCTCTTTTTGTTCTTACCGTTGATGTGTTTAAATATCTTATTTCTAACAAAGCAGAACAAGGTCAGATAAGAGGCATTTTATCTCCCTGATCATCAGACCCTACTTATCAATGGCCACTTTGCCGATGAATCCTTCCTCACTCTCGCTGAGTTTGCAACAGAATGTTCAGAAGGTGCTCTCTTACCTTGATATTTTTGGTAAGGCATCTGGATCCAAGGTGCAACTTGCCAAGTCGTTGGGGTATCGCCAAAGCTCTAGGCCCATGCCTGATTGGCTGACAGCCTATCCTTGGAAGTGCATTCAGAGTGGTGAAAGATTTCATTTCTTGGGAATTCCTTTTTCTTTCAATAGTGAATCTTTGCTGTACGTACCCAAAATTGTATGTACTGCACCACCGGAAAGATGTTACAAAAGCCCCAATGATGATACAGGTCTCCTCGCAAGGTGTTCGGGATCCAGAAAGCGTTCGGAGTATGCGTTAACATCCCGCATGCCCCGCTTAGCCCCCGCGCCCTTTGTTTTCCCCTTTTTTCCTCTTTCCTTGGCCTTTTGGTCTTCAGTGACGAAACCGCCGCCCTGAACAGGGCGGCGGTCCTGTAACCGCCGCCCTGATGCTCGGCGGTCCTGTAACCGCCGTCCTGCTCAGAGCGGCGGTGCGCATTTTCCAGAACGCTCTTTTGACGCACTCGCGTTTCACAGAATTTCCGACGACTTCGCATGTCATTTAGCGTGAAAATTCTTTGTTTCATAGTCGCATTTCTCAATTTAAAGCTTGTATTTATGTTTTTGCTGACTGCAACAGTGATTTAGTCTTTCATTTAGTGGTTTGGTCTGTTAGCTTGCTTAGGATTGATAGTATAGTTGTTTTCATGGGAGAGTTCAATTTGAACTTGCCTTCTAGTCATTGCAAATGCTATAAATATTCAGCTTGTTTACAAGTAAATGGTCTTGGTTCTTTGGTCTGGAGTCTTCATTCTTGAGCTTTCAGTCTTCAATACTCAGTCCTAGATTTATTTTATGAATCATTTTATCTTTAGCATGGATTAGAATTTTGAGTATTTAGTTATGCCTCACTGTACACCGACAACGATCCTGCTAGGAATCGTATAGGCCAAGCTCTGTTCTCTTGTGCCATCCCTCTCCTACTTGTACTTCGTTGTATTTCTCTGAAGCTGCTATTATTCATTGTTTGAGTACCTGTTGTTTATCATTTTGTTTTATCATTGCTGCAACAACCCTGCTAGGAATCGCATAGGCCAAGCCAGTTCACTTGCGCCATCCCTCTCCTACTTGTGCTTTGTGCCATTTTTACTTCAAAGTAATTGTCGTCCCAGTTCCTTCCCTTGCTGATGTTGCTATACTCCTACTCTTTCTGGATTCACGTGAACATGCAAGAACGAAGAGATCACTCTGAGGGGACAAGCTACAACACAACTGGATTTGCCTCTGCTCAGTAAACTCCAGGTTTAAATCGTCAAAGTTATTATCAAATAGAGTAGTGAATCATTTTATTTCAGTTAAGCTCGCTTTCAATATTGCCAGGGAAGCTGTGGGGAATGATAGTTTCTGAGAAACTATGATTTGTTCCTCACTTCTGAGGTAGGATTGAAGGTTTTCAATTAAGTTAATTAGCTGTCTTTTATTTAGATTCACACATCTGCACAGGTGAATAACCACACCGGGTTATCTCACTTGTTTAGTTTTAGTATAAAAGTAGTTTAATTGTTGCTTGTAATTATAATGTTTCAATCATATATTTTGTTTAGATTAGTTTCCCTTTCAGTAGTAGTATAAATTGTTATTTTCAGTTTAAGTTAATTTGGAGATTCATAACTAGATTAAACGCTTAAATTCTAGTTAGGAGGATAAATCACTAGGGAATTTATGCTACCCGCTCATAGCCTCTAAATCTCCCCTTTTTCAGTTTAGCTACCAGGAGATCACACTACCAGATCTTAGTCACTGATCCTCCCATGGTTAGCCATAAGAAAGTTGCTTGCCGATTCTCATCCTCGCTTGTAGCTTTTCTATCATAGAAAACTGACCATAATCCCGGCTGTGACTTCATCTAAGTCACCCGCATTTCAAACCACCGGCTGTCTCGGCACGACCTCGAGGAGGTCGGGGAAGGTCACTTGGTACGGGGAAGGTCACTTGTCGATTATCATCCTCGCATGTCACTTTAGCATTCCATCGTACAAAATTGGTGAACCCGACGTGAAACAAACAATTGTTTCACCTTCTCTTTGAGAAGTTTCATCTTCACGTTTCCTTTCACAAATCACCTTCGCTCCTTCCCATTATTCTGCGGGTATTCATATACCCCCCGAATATGTCGGGATTCGATGCATATGGCAGACCCCTCTTGGGTCTTGAGGCATACTACGCCCAACAGAATAGACAATCATCACCCTCACTCTCAATGTGGGGTGACAACTATTCAACTAATCAGTTGTCAACACAAACCCCAAGAAACAGATATAGTTCGTCCTTCCAAACAGAGGGGTTAGATCAACTCGCTCAAACACAAACAGAGCCTTCAGGCTCAAACAATATGACATTTACTGGAGAATCTGGTTCATCTCCTCAAATGCTACTTAGACCACATATTAGTAGGCAATCAGATCCATACCTGGTCTTAGATGATAGACAGTCAATACGTTATCCTAGGAGTGAACAACGCTCTCGGGGTATGTACCCACCTATAGGAGGTTTACAAATACAACCCGAGATCTCTTTTCAAGAAAATACCTCTATGCCACTGCATATAGGAAATACTCTCGGAGAAACTTGGCAAGATAGCGATCAGTTCATGACAGGATATCACATGCCTATACAACACCAGGGTATACAACAAACGCCACTCAGGCAAAGTACCGTGACTTCACCAAATGAAGTCATTTCAACGTTAGTAGAAAAAGTGAGAGGGTTAGAACTTGCTCAAGCAAGTCAAAATTCTCCGTTCATACAAACAGGGAGTTCCAATCCTCCATACCACCCTGGCCAAGTAGATCTCCTCACAGGAGTAGGCACGTTAGGCATGCCTCCTCAATATCCACAACAAGTGCCAACAAGGCCCATCATCTCTAGCACTATTCCTCCCGGTCTAGTGTCAAACAATCCATTCCTGGATAATACCCCTTCGTACTTAAACATGTACTCCAAATCACCACAAGGGGATATGTTCTCCTCTCCCGGCATGTTTGCTCAAATGCAGGGATTCCCTATGCCCCTGCCAACGCGTACGCTGCACGCCATATCAACAACCCTATCCCACCACCCTCCCTCAGCAACCACCATCAATGGTTGAAAGCTATGCGATAGGGACTTATTCAGAATATCTAAAGGAGCCCTTAGATTTCACCATACGAAGCGTCATGCTTCCAAGACCTCTTCCCGATTTGCCCAAGTTCAAAGGTGAGGGAGATCCAAATGCGCATATCAAAGCTTACGCTACAGCCATACGAGAATTACTCCCTTGGGATGGGGTTGTTGCTAAAATATTCCCCAAAACCTTGGAAGGCATTGCTCTCGATTGGTATTATAGAATACCTGAAGCTTCCATACATTCATTTAAACAACTCGTGTCAGAGTTCATCAAAGCCTTCGACATGAACAAACTATTAAGGACAGGAATCAAGGAGTTCTTGCACATCAAACAAGAACACAACGAATCTGTCGCCCATTTCATCCAAAGGTGGCGTACAGTCCTTTATTCCTCGGCAAGTGCTCCAAACATGGATCAGATGGAACTATGTGATTTATTCCTTCATTCTCTCAGCAGAGAGGTGAAGGAAGAAGTCCAGAAGTTCCCACTAAGAACTTACGATGAAGTACTTGAGAGCGCTCTTCGAATAGATCAAGCAGCGATAGATAGTGGTCGTAAGACATATGGAGCAAATGGGAGGTTAATCACCTCCAACCAAAACACTACAACTTATCCTACTACGGGAATACCGATCAAGGACCCAATATCCTTAATGAAAACCATGGGGTTACAACAGATGGATTCACTGATCGAGTCAAAGGACCAAATGTTGTGAACACCCCGGCACCTACTAACAATCAACGCAATAATAACTTCACCCCAACGATCAATACGGTGGATTCTAATCATCCTCCACAACAGCAAATCCAGCCACAAGGCCTTGCTCGGGGCCCAGATGGATATCAAAACCAAAGCCAAAGGCCACAACCTCGAAATTTCAACTATAACAACCAACAGCCCAATCAGAACTTTGGGCCACAACAGGATTCAAACCGACGACCACGGAACTATAATCCCAATCTATATTGTGGTTTCCACAAAATCAGGGGTCATGATACTAGGACTTGCCATGACTACAATAAATTCATGCAACGCTTGCCAGAAGAACAAAAACAACTTTTCATAGATATGTTCTTGGCAGATCCTGCGTCACCAGCACCAAATACTTTTGCAGGGGCAGTTTCCCCTCAAAATGCACCTCTCAAGATCTTCAATGATCCTCTCCCAAATCATTATAACAATAACAAGTTAGATCCAAATGGGAAAAAAAAAGGTATCATAATAAGAAATAACAATCAAGACGCCTCAACTCCTGACAACTCTCAGATTGCTCCTAACCTAAGTGCAAATGGTAATACAAAAATCTTGGGATTAGTTGAGCTAGAGGTTGAGTGTGAAATTAATGCAACAACTCGGACAAAGGAGTATGTTTCACAACCCCTACCCGATATTTTCTCCACACGAGATGAAGTTCCTACAAATGCTAAACCGGTAGGATCCTATGATTTAATATACGAGGTGGCAAAGACAAATAAAGATAAGTCAATTTCTGTGGAAACAGTCTCCACTAAAGCCACAGCAGGAATTATGAAACTCTTGGAGAATGACGAACCGATCTTTCTCCCATTCGAACCTCAAGGAATGGGTAGTCTTCTCGGTATAGCATCTCTTCCCTCCGATGACCTAAATCTAGATATAAACATGATAGAATTAACAAACGAAGAAGGGCAATTTAAAATTGAAACGATGCCTATCAAAACCATCTCTAGGCACTACCCTATTCTAAAGTCTAGTTTCGACCCATGCGTGTCTAAAGCTAAGTTTTCCCTATCCATGGGGCAAGACCTCATCATTAACACAATGCTCACTATGAGAGAGAAGGTCGAGCAGCATAGTCATGCTCACCCACATGTCATCTCTCAAAAACATGACAAAGAGGTACGCGAATGCCTCTTTCAGAAAAATGTTTTTAATAATGGGACATATACACCTCTGGGCAAGGGTTGTAAGTTCAAACCCAGAATGGTAGGCCCTCGTCAAGAAAATGAAAAATTTGAGGATAATGGTTCTCCGCTGTGTACTTCTAGGGGTGAAGAATTCGATATTCGTCAACTTTCTTCACCTTAGACATCATGACATATGGTTCCACCTGCATTTTCATATGTACATGGTTGCAGTTGCATTACATTAGTAATTTAGTTGGTTCATTTTGTTCACTCGTTTCATAAATATTGTAGTCCAGGAACTTACTCTTAAGTAATCTGTTACAAATTTCTGAAGATATTGGCAAAAATATTCAAATCACATCTCTTCAAACATCATCAAGTACTTTCAAATCTTCTCATCAAGTTTGACAGACAAACATTGACGGAAACCATACCAAGACCTGCATACTTGGCTTTGCTCTTTCTTTCTACTAGGTAAAGTTGTCCTTGCCTACGGTCTGTTCTAGAAGCTTCTTGGTGTCACATCTATCCCTCTTAAAATCTCTTGGAACGAAAGGATATCCCAAAGTCATAGATCAAAAATGTCAAAATCAAATGCAATCAAAAGCACCAAGCAAACAAAATATTTTATTTTACACACTTCTTTGCCCCATCAACCTTCGGTGATAAGCCCACATCTCTTACTGGTGATGTGAGGTTGGGAAAGGAAAGAAGTGCCCTTACTCGCCTGTATCTTGCCTTTGGTGACAAACCCATGCTTCTTACTAGTGGCGTGAGGCAAGGTGTGGGGGGTCCAGTCACACAAACTAACAAATCTTGGTATGCTAAAAACACAAGTCAAATTCTGTTAAAAGAAGGCAAATATCCAAACATCTAAATTCCAAAGAGATCAAATCCTCAAAACCAGATTTTGTCAACCAGGTTGCCATTTATGAATCTAAGTCTAGATAAACTGAAAAGTAAGTGGCCTTCTAAGCTTGGTAGTAGTTCTGAGTAGGGTGGGTGTGTAGGTCCAAATTTGGTTCTTGTTCTTGTTTTGTATGTCTCTCATCATTCCACTCAAATCAAACTCATACAACTTGTGCCCTTCCCAATTCTTGGTGTTGAGCCCTCGCATCTTACTAGTTGCGTGGATTTGGGATTGGGGCAAGTTCATCTCTTTATCGCTATACATTCATCACGTTTTGCCAACATAAGAAGAAATCACAGACATTGTCTAAAGAGGCCAAAAGTTCAAAACTACAACATGTTTGTCATCACATATCAGCATTGCAAAAGCAAATAAAGTAAAAACATTCTGTTTAACATTTGTTATCACTTGTCATCCATTGCATACATTCTGAAAAGCATGTGAAAGTTGGCGGCATTTCGACACACGGGCATGTCAGGTATAGCCTCTAACTCCCCATTTTGGGACCGCCATACTCGGACCCAACGTTTTATGCCTCTTCATGGCTAAAACGCTTCTCCGAGGGGGCAATATGTACGTACCCAAAATTGTATGTACTGTACCACCGGAAATTGGTTACAAAAGCCCCAATGATGATACAGGTCTCCTCGCAAGGTGTTCGGAATCCAGAAAAGCCCGTCGGAGTATGCGTTAACATCCCGCATGCCCCGCTTAGCCCCCGCGCCCTTTGTTTTCCCTTTTTTCCTCTTTCTTGGCCTTTTGGCCTTCAGTGACGAAACCGCCGCCCTGCCGGCGGTCTCGTGACCGCCGCCCTGAACAGGGCGGCGGTCCTGTAACCGCCGCCCTGCTCAGGGCGGCGGTCCTGTACGCGTTTTCCAGAATGTTCCGACGATCGCGTCAAGCGTGAAAATTCAATTTTCACTCGCATTTCTTTGCCGACTAAAGCTTGTATTTATGTTTTTGCCGACTGAACAGTGATTTATCTTTGTTTAATAGTGGGAGAGTTCAATTTGAACTTGCCTTCTAGTCATTGTAAATGCTATAAATATGTAGCTTGTGCTGAGGCAAATGGCCACCATTTTTCCTTGTTGTCTTCTCATTTTCAGTGGTTTGGTCTGTTAGCTTGCTTAATTGATAGTATAGTTCATTACATGTTTAGATAGTATTGTTCAGCTGTTGGTAAGCCACATACCCATCTTGTGCAGGCAGTGCTGTTGTTTCACCCATGGTGTTTTGGTCTTGGTTCTTTGGTCTGGAGTCTTCATTCTTGAGCTTTAGTCTTCAATACTCAGTCCTAGATTTATTTTATGAATCATTTTATTTTAGCATGGATTAGAATTCTGAGTATTTAGTTATGCCTCACTGTACACCGACAACGATCCTGCTAGGAATCGTATAGGCCAAGCTCTGTTCTCTTGTGCCATCCCTCTCCTACTTGTACTTCGTTGTATTTCTCTGAAGCTGCTATTATTCATTGTTTGAGTACCTGTTGTTTATCATTTTGTTTTATCATTGCTGCAACAACCCTGCTAGGAATCGCATAGGCCAAGCCAGTTCACTTGCGCCATCCCTCTCCTACTTGTGCTTTGTGCCATTTTTACTTCAAAGTAATTGTCATCCCAGTTCCTTCCCTTGCCGATGTTGCTATACTCCTACTCTTTCTGGATTCACGTGAACATGCAAGAACGAAGAGATCACTCTGAGGGGACAAGCTACAACACAACTGGATTTGCCTCTGCTCAGTAAACTCCAGGTTTAAATCGTCAAAGTTATTATCAAATAGAGTAGTGAATCATTTTATTTCAGTTAAGCTCGCTTTCAATATTGCCAGGGAAGCTGTGGGGAATGATAGTTTCTGAGAAACTATGATTTGTTCCTCACTTCTGAGGTAGGATTGAAGGTTTTCAATTAAGTTAATTAGCTGTCTTTTATTTAGATTCACACATCTGCACAGGTGAATAACCACACCGGGTTATCTCACTTGTTTAGTTTTAGTATAAAAGTAGTTTAATTGTTGCTTGTAATTATAATGTTTCAATCATATATTTTGTTTAGATTAGTTTCCCTTTCAGTAGTAGTATAAATTGTTATTTTCAGTTTAAGTTAATTTGGAGATTCCATAACTAGATTAAACGCTTAAATTCTAGTTAGGAGGATAAATCACTAGGGAATTTATGCTACCCGCTCATAGCCTCTAAATCTCCCCTTTGTCATTTTAGCTACCAGGAGATCAAACTACCAGATCTTAGTCACTGATCCTCCCATGGTTAGCCATAAGAAAGTTGCTTGCCGATTCTCATCCTCGCTTGTAGCTTTTCTATCATAGAAAACTGACCATAATCCCGGCTGTGACTTCATCTAAGTCACCCGCATTTCAAACCACCGGCTGTCTCGGCACGACCTCGGGAGGTCGGGTACGGGGAAGGTCACTTGTCGATTATCATCCTCGCATGTCACTTAGAGTAGGGGCTAGTTAAATACCAAACGTTGTGATGAGACTATGTCTCAAAGTGTAATGCAGATGCAAATGTTGTTGGTGCATGGTATTCAAGTCCATGTCACCGATGTAGTGTTGGTGGTGATGAAATCCACCTCTACTACATGTAAAAACAAGAATGATGATGTGATTATATGTAAGGTTCTTTCCAACTTGAAACAAATTACTGGCAGAAAATGGCAGTGTACCTGAGTGTGTTAATTAAATTTAGTTTCAGCAATTTTATTTTGAATGGTGGTACTTTTGTGGGATTTTTGTTTTTTTTGTTTTTAATAATATACTAACGATTTGGTCCTACAAAAAACAAATTAGTAGTTATCCTGTAGACAAAATGTTAGAAAGAAAGACGATCATGGTTGTTTTTGGTTTTCTATATCACTCGAAGGTGCAAGAAAAGAGCACACACAACCAACAATCGATCAAATTATGAAGAAGCAACAAAGTTTAAGTGACAAGTTAATTAATGACAAAAAATAGAGCTATTTTAAATGATTTTAATTAAGCTACAAAAGGCTCGACTAGTATGAAATGTTGATTTAAATTTGTCGATTTTATTGGGGATCCTGTTATGTTAGAACAAAAAACTAAACAATCGTGACCGTTTCTGATTTTCCAAATCACTCAAAGTCACAGGAAAAGAGCATATGCAAATACAACTAGGAAAAAAATTGGTAAAAATGTGGATAATTATTGTACTTAATCGTGATTACGAAATAGCAATAACGATTATCTTCACAAAAAAAATGATGAAATAAGAATTGTAAAACGTTATTCAAAGTGTCTTCGTGGAAAGTTAGAATGTAAGGAAATTTATTTTTATTTTGCAGAACCTGGGTGGCCTCTAATGTGCAAGGACAACTAGGAATGCAAATCTGATAAGTATGGCAAGATAGGTGTGATTAGGTCCTTTATTGGCAAAAAAAGGTCATGCAAGAAAATGATTACTAGTTTGCACCTACAAACAATGTTAGATTACTAAAAATAATGAATCAAAATCGTGAAGTGTTAAACACACAACTAGGCTTGATAAAATAAAATGTGAAAATTAGTATTTAAGAGTCACAAGGAATGAGCTGAAAAAAGAATTGGTGAAATTGATAACTACTATGCTATAAGTCATAAAATTGGTTGAAAAAATTAATTGCCTTTGTTCACTTATGATTGTGAATAACCACACAAAGAGGTACAAATTTGATCGCAAAAAATCCAATTGTGAAAAATGATTAACGATTCGGTTTAAAGCAATCAAAAGCAACAAAAAATTAGTAATGAGAAAAGACCTAATTAAATATTGTTTAATTAAAATCCTAGTAAAGAGAAAATAATAAAATAACTTGACACTACAAGTTAACAGTAGTAAAAACGTGTTCGGTGTAAATAAATTCCTATATGACTGTTGAGACAAAAAGATGGACCCATAAGACAAAAATGTGGACTTATACGACAAGAATGCAGAGCGATATGGTGAAGAGGTAAACTTAGACAAATACAATGATTGGACGTAATGTGAATGGATCAACATAATAGGTTAGGTGAAATATGTAGTGGAAGAGGGTAGGTGATAAGTGGATATTTGAATGGAAAGATATCTATGAATGATAAATTGAGAAGTCAAAGTAACTAGTCAAATCCATATGCAGTGGGTATTGTTGTGTTTTATGATCAGAATAAGAGTTGTGGGAGAGAAGTGTAAATAATATTCAAAACTCTTATGCCAAGCAATGAGGTAAAGTGGATAATGTTGATTAATGGTTTGTGTGTTTTGTAGTGGGTGTGATCGAACAGGATGTGAGCTAGAGGGCTCGTGAATGGTCGTGGAGAAAATTTGGGAATAAAAAAGAAATCAAAAAATAAATGTGTGATATTAGTATTAGTTTAATGCTTGGGAGATATGATACGGGGATTGAGGGGGCTTATGGGGCAATGGCCAAGCTGGCCGAGGTTAGGGCAAGCAGGGATGTGGGTACATGGAGAAGGGAAGAGAGGAGAAGGGATGGGGAAATGGATGGAGATTGGGGAGTAATTCAATTGGGAGTGTAGAGGATGGAGTCAGCATGGAAGTGGTGAGGACAGAATTAGTTTTGGGAGGAAAGATGGAATTGGTGTTGGGAGGAAGGATGGAGTCGGTGAAAGTTTGATGTGGAAGGGGTGTGGCCGAGTGGCCAGAGAAGATGGGTCTATGGGAGTCATGTGGAAGAGAGGAAAGAGAGGTGGGATAGGTGTCAAGGTAGTGAGGAAGGGTTCTATGTGAGTGTAGGGAGAAGGGAGAGAAGGGAGGATTGGGTGGGGAGCTTGGAATAGAGGTCACAGGTCGAATGGTTGGGGGAGTATGTGGGGGAGGGAGCTAGGGAGAGAGGATGTGGAATTGTGGTGAGGGTATAGGTAGGTTATTTTTCCTTTTTTTTTGTGTATTATTTTGATTTATTTAATACTATTTTTTTGTGTTTTTACAGGTGTTAGAAAAAAAAGATCATAAAATAATAGACCACCAAAGTAATGCAAACCATAAAAGGAAAATAACACTAAATTTTCATGACACAAAAAGTAATATGAAACTAAGTTGAAAGATCTGGGTATTAAATCAAACTGAAAAAATAAAATATTTAAATGAATTTTTTGTTATTGTTAGAATTTTAGAGTGATCTATTGTGACACTAAGATATAATTTTTTCAGACAAATTTCCCATGACCATAGAGCTCAGCATTTGATAAAAATGATGAAAAAAATTCTTTTTAAAACCAAAAAATAGAGACCAAGTTTAAAGTAACCTAGGAAGACACTGTAAGATGATGAATCCTTCATCTACAATCCATAAGTATCCAGAACTGGGAAACTATTTGAAATGTAACCTCTGTGATGAAATTAGGATTGAATAGTCATGATCCAAAAGTATCTAGATAAGGTGATGGATGTCCTTTTTTGAAACACCAAGCGCCAAGGAGATCAAAGACATGACGAGAATAAGGGATAAAATATGTGGAATAATCCCTCTCATCATCGGAAGAGTAGAAACTAATATGCAGAAAATATTACAGATCTCAAATAAAAGTGCAAAATAAAATAACACAACACAAAGAGACAGTATTTATTGTGGTTCACCCAATTTGGGCTACGTCCACCAAGAATCACTTGCTCAGATTTTATTAAAAGTGCAAAATAAAATAACACAACACAAAGAGACAGTATTTCATCGTGGTTCACCCAATGTGGGCTATGTCCACCAAGAATCACTTGCTCAGATTTTATTACAAGCCACCACTCCCTCAATATAATACCCAGATCTGTTTGGAGCTATGGTCAACAAACTCTACAGAATTCACACCCGAATTCAAAACACATCTGCAATGTTACATCATGTTTCTACCATATGCATAAAACCACATAAGTAGACAACTGCTTAAGCAGTTTTACAAAACCGTGGGTATTAAAACCATGGGCCAAAACCGTCCCATAAACCTATGGGTCAAAAATCCTGCCCATATGAGAAAAGCACGTTTCCCGGTATATCGGGCACGTTTTAAGGAGTTTCCTATATGAGAAAACCATTTTTTTCTTTTTTTGTCCTATTTTGGAGTTTCCTTATATAAATCAAATATGTGTTTACCAGTGCTATTGTTGCCAAACTTTCGCCATCAACATTACGTGCTGACTCGCAACATTAGAATTTGCTGACTTAGAGCACTATGAAAGTACTACTGGGAGTGAGATTACATGCATATACTTGGCACCCTATAAATAGTTTTTATTTATTTTCCTTTCCTTTGTCTATGTACACAGATTGTAACCTTCTCTTCCTTAGAAGAAGAGGGAAGACGGTTTATTTTCTCTATATAGTAGTTTTGATTTTGCTTTCTTCATCAATCTCCTTATTGAAATATCTGTGTAAATTGTTTCTTGTTTTCTGGCGTGTCATGTATGTGTTGCATAGAAAATGCTATGAGATTCTTGGATTTGAAGGTCTGTTTGTTGGTCTCCTAGAACAATCTCGACCCTTTTGCGCAACTGAATACTTGCTTGCCTCTGTGGCTCCAACACCTAAATATGTGAGAAGGCTTTGAAATGCTGAATTTTTGTAAATTTTAGTTGCAATTTCGTGTCCCCCACAACTTGGCTTCTGTACATTACATATTGCATTGGTGCAGTTACTAGGTTACCCAATTTTGAACAAATTTTCTTTTATTTCTCTGTTCTCTGGGTACACAACACATCCCCATATTCGTCTCTACCTAATTTTTTAGTTTCATTGTTGGTCTAGAATTCATTTAGGTTCATCTCTAATGTCTAACTTTAATTGGTATACATGGGAATGATATTTTGAGGTATTGACATGACACCATGGTTCTGACTAAGGAGCATCGCGGAAAGAGGGCATGGATGAGTAATGATAAAATCACAAGGACATTTTGGTATGTTCAAGCTTCCTTATTTGCAGGAGGTGGTGGAGGCATGTCGACGAAATTCCGTAAACACCAAACACTAATTTCGTAGACAGTAAAATAATGTAGTGGCCCCTCTGATTCAATTAGGTAGATAATCACGCAACAGTTTAGCATAAATAAATTTTAGGCCTTGATTCCTGTATACAATGGAAATTCTACCAGGCATTCTCCAAGGAACAAGGCCAAGCTTCTAAGAAATGGACACAACAAGTTTAACTAGGAAAGACAACTTTTATTTTTTGTGATTCTAGTTAGACATATAGACAAAATACAACAGAGCATGCATTATTTACAGTTTTTCAGATGAACTTTTTTCTTGTTTCACGTGTGAATATATTTATTACATTTTAAACAATCAATGGTTAGCCGATATTGATAATAGGTATCCAATAAATCCATAGACCATTTATGAGATGAAAAGTCTCAAAATTCAACTAACCATTTATTAGTAATAATAGGTTGACCTAAAATAGTTCTCCTTTTTGCTTCATCTCTTTTCCTTGAATCACCTTTTGTTTTTGGGAACTCGTTTGAGTTGTGCCCCGCCCACACTTTGTATATTATTTGGACTACAGTTCCCATTGACCTATTTTTGTGGTCATTCGTTGGACATCTCATATATTTATCTTATCTCCTTCCAATTAATTAATTAGAATTAATTAAAAGTTGGATTCCAGGCCTAGAAATAAAACCATTAGCTAATTCAACTTTTATTATAATTGTCTTTGTTGAAATGCAAATAGCTCTCGTGGAGTCATGATCGAAGCCGCCAGTTCTCTTTTAAAATATGTGCTACTTTTACACATTACGTATTCCCTTAGGCCTTTTTAGTATTTAATTTTATGCGTGGATGACAATTGGAAAGCCACATAAAAATAGTTAACCATGTTTCAATTGTACACATATTTATCCGAATTTGACACTATTATTTAAAATTGAAAATCTCGGAGTATTCATGTGTCCCCAAGTGTGCCAACACTTCTGTAAGATGTGACATAATAACAAGAACACGTCCAAATTTTAATACATCTATCATGTCATTTACTGGTCAAATTTATTACAAGAGCTAATTGTTTTGAAACTCAACTTATATTTAGCCTGCAACTAACAATAATGTATCCACGGAAATTTTACAAATTTCTGTATTGTTTATATTAAAAAAATTGGCCTATTTAGTGACATTGTGATTATTTAATACACATTGCTTCTTAGTTAAACAACTACCAAAGGCTAGTATGACATTTAATGGCTCTTCTTTAACATTTATTTGTCTCCTTTTCATTTTTGTTAAATTTCTATCTATTTCTTAAAGTAATTGTGTATAACTAAATTTTACTATTGCATTTCATACCCTCAAGTTATTGTTCAATAAAGCATAAGTAAATGCACCTAAAAACATGTTATTTTGTTTCTCTACGAATTATTCCAACATCTGTGAACACTTATGGTAGGAACACGTTACTTTGCGGCTCTTGTTTAAATATATATATAAACAATGTAAGATTTTTATATGAGGATGTAGGTTTGTTTTATTTTTATCAATAAATAATAAGTGTAAGATTTTTGTGTGAGAATGCGATAGATTTTTAAAGTATATAGATGTTTTCGATGGTTGGGTTGTAAATGTGTATGTGAAAAAGTGAACTTATAGGATTTACTCTCACAATCTCAATGGTTAATTTGGCTATGAATAAAAAGGTGATAATTTATTACCTATGTCTCAAAGGTTAATTATGTCGAGAGACTTTATTACAATGGTAGGCAAGGTTGTAATGGAGTGCATTGTTCAATTTAATTCTCAAAATTAAATTTGACATTCTTTGGACCGATATGTGATAATTTATTTATAAATTTGAGACCGACACAATTGCATAGCTAAATGATTCCATTTGCCACAAATCAACAGGAAATTGATCTGGGTTATGAATTTAGTGAAGTTGTTGATTAAAGATGTGATGCAAAAACTCAAACCTAAAAAACCTTGAAATTGATATCTCTTGGTTTATTTCATATAGATATATTTATTACATTTACTTTTAATTGTTACTTGTTTGGTATACTTATATCAACCATGCATAATAAGATAAATGTCTTTTTAAAATCAGAACCAGACTTGGATCTGGCCGAGGGTCGGACCAGAATCGAACAAGAATTAGACAAGAACAAGAACCGTGGTTTAAAACTTATGAATTGGTTTACTAAAAAAATACATAAAATATTACAATTTTAATGAAAACAAGAAATTTTAAAGATTCCAAACCATGATTACAAACAATTAGAGGCAAAATATGCGAAGATTGCCCATCCATATGCCATGTAAGGGTAAATATAGCAAAAGGACACTGAGTGCACATACATCATCCGAAACAAAATACATAAACAATGAGGCTCTAAATGGCCTATAGAGTCCAAAAAACAATATGCTACAAGCTACGACATGTTTGATATCAACCATCAAACTCAACACCAGTGGTAAGAATGGGATCCTCATCCTCATCTTAATGTCATCATGATCCTTTTGCTCAAACACATTGTATTCCTCAGGGGCATCTGCAGTAGTTGTAGTAGCATGACTAGTGTTTGCCATGTTTGGTGCTACTAGTGGCTCATCATTCAAAGCCATCCACCCAAGTCATCAACTCTGCCAGGTGACTCTCCTCTACCCATTTTGAGGTTGAATCAATATCATCCAAGACAATGGGATTTGTATTAGGTATCCTCATTTAGTAATTGGTTGTGACTTAGCCGGAGGTTGTATTGCACAAAGCCGAGATCATTTAACCGTTGTTCCAAACGGGGTCTATAGGGTTAGGGTTGGAAAAAAACCAACTTCAAAGCTAAAATTGGAAAAAATGTTTTAAAGCAAAAACCTACCCCTCAACTATCATTTAGACCGGTCTAGTACAAAACTCGCTGGTTTGATCATTTAGATGGTTCAATACTGAATGGGTACTGAATCGGCCGGTATTTGTATGAAACCAATCATTGGTTTTATTTTTTCAACAATGGTTTGTAATTTTTTTTAATGAACCGGTCAAACCGAACCGAAATTGTTTTTAAAATACCGAGTTAAATAGGTGCCTCATGATTGATATCTCGTTCTGCATATTTTAGATAGATTTATTTAAAATATCTATACTAATTCTAATGCCATTGATAAGCTATTGCTTATCAGAATAATTTCCATTTATTTTTAAAAATAAAGGAATTTTCTAAATTTATTTATAATTGATTGCATTGCTATGTTGTGGTTTAGTAAAGTTTGTTCATAATGAAACTATTCTAAAGGTGTTCAACCCCTTTAATCAATTGGTAACCTAAAGTTTAAATTGTTATTTAACCCATAAAGACACTTATTTTTAGATACTGTGGAATTTTTTTCAAGAATTTGTTTTTTACCATTTTTTATATTTAATATGAATGTGTTAGCAAATAATGAAAAATATCAAATTCAAAATTAGTCGTCTACACTTAACAAAAATTATATAAAGTTGATTATATAATCTTAAGGTTATAATTTAATATTTTTAACTATAATATCACTTTTAACTAATCAATTTCACATAATGAATTCTCCAACAAAATAAGAACCAGAACTTTAAATTATCTCAACGGACAATAAAATATAAGACTATTTAAAACAAAAAATATATTATAAATGCTATTGATAAAGATCAATAACATGTACTATAAAAATCTTTTACTTAATCAGTGGGTTGATAAACCATGGGTATCAAAACCATATCAATTCTCACACCATTATATAATGGGTAATATTCAATCCTTGAAATATATTATTCCCACACATTTTAAATGTCAAATTTATTGAAAAATAATTTTATATAACTTAAATTAATAACCCAAGAATAAGACTAGTTTTTCATTACTATTTCGGAAAGTCTTTAACACTTTATCACATGAAAATAGGATCCACAACCTAACACTACCCACAGCATGAAGGTCAACCAAAGAAGACCATAACGAATATGAAGAGGAGATGTTACGAACAATAATAAACAAAGAACGAATAAAAACTACTAATTACTAGGAAACATGGATGAGCCCTGATTGTGTGATATGCAGGTGTTTTTCCCAAAACAGAGAAAAACCTTCCTGTAACAATGATCCACTTACTTTGTACCAAATGGATAAAAGGATTATGGATTTGGGGTGCTTCAAGATGAGGCTATTTGGACATTAGGACAAGCTGGAGGGATGTTCTTTGCTCAACGGATGTAAGAACTTAGACAGGGCATTCAAGCTTATTCTTTTTGTCTTAGAGGGGAGGGGTAAGGCTGCATTTATAGCCTGGGGAAATGATTAAATTAGATTAATTTAAGTAATCATGGTTTGAAAATGTGGGGCAAGATTAAGTGGGTGGTTTGAAAATGTGGCAAGATTAGGTGAGTGGGGACCACGAAGAATGGGTGAGGATTGTATTTTTAATTTTTAATTCAAAAGTGGAGGATTTTAGGTAAGTGGATACCATGAAGAGTGGGTGAGGATTTGATTTTGAATTTTTAATTCAATAGTAGAAAAACATGGAGAATAATGACATGTGGAAAGGATTAGGTTTAATTTATTTGAGTATATTTTTAAACTTCCTGATGTAGAGGGATATGCCACAATTTCTCCTGAGTCTGCACTTGAACACTAGGTGGTGGAGAATGAAGTTTACACCAAGGTTTTGGCCAAGAGTTACCTAGCTAAGACCAAGAGCACCATGACAAAGATTCCTAAGACTCTTCCCCATTCAGATTTCATTTAGGAGGTGAATGATATAATTACATTATTAAGTAAGGTGTTAGGTCTTCCTGCAGCTAGAGAGTTTCAAGAGTGGATGTTTTTGTACATAGCCACTATTAAGAAGAATAAGGAGTTTATTCAGTGGGGTGAGCATATAAGTAATTCAATATGTTTTCAGCTAGAAGATGTGTTGACCTCGAAGAATTTCTTTATGACTTCTTATTTGGTTTATGCAGTGGCTGCAATGAGAGACTACCCAGGATTGGATCCAAAGGGAGTCAGAATATCTTTCCAAATATACAAATATTACCCGCAAATCACCATGGAAGAAGGTCTTAAACACTTCAGGAGAGTGAATGATGCCTTCTTTGTTGTTCTATTGTATTATTTTGATAAGGATTTGTACAATCAAAGGATTTCAGATGAGGCTTGGAAAGAAGTGCGAGAATGGGGAGGAATTTATCTTTAGTTTCCCACATTTACCTATATTAGAGTGCCAGGTTTTTCAGGAGCTCCAAATAAATTACCCATATGTCCTACTGATAAGTGGGTGTTGCTGGAGCTAGTTCGCCAATTGCTTGACTACCACAAAATCCAACATAATCGACATAAGGCAAGAGTCTAGTTTCCCATTACCATAGGGAGATATTCATGTGTGAATATCCACAAGGCCAAGAATGTAGATGGATAAATGTCTCAAGTTACTCTAAAGGCTTTCCATCCAAGGTCTAACTTCAACTATTGGGATAATTTTGTCAAAACATGGCTAACTAGTGTGCATGTTCCCCAACTTGAAGATATTTGGATTCATTTTCGGAATGAAATCATTGTACGGAAAAGAGAGTTTGAGAGGTTGAATTTGAGTGAAGTAGTTCATTATGGGATTGCAGTTGTCCCTGAAGACATGAAATATGATGATGAGGTATTAGATCCTGCTTATAGGAGATATAATGTTGTTAATCAACCATTACCCTAGATTAATTGGTCTAATACATAATACAATAACACTAAAGATAGGGTGGTCCCTATCTTAAGTAGAACCTATGAATATCTTGAAACTTTGGGAATCAAACCCAAAGTGTCATATTCAACCTGCAGAATCAGTACAGGCTCATCCTATGATAGGTCAGCCTACTCCTTCTAAGGGTAAAAGGTCAAACCTCTAGGCCCATTACAAAACCATGTAAGATTTATTTTGTGCTCAAAGATTTCAGGGTCTTCTATTGAGGCTCCTTCTGACCTAAATTCATGCATCTACAGAGTTGTAGCCTACTGAAGTAGTAGATTTGAGTGTTTCACTAGTTATTTCTCAGGTATCACAGTTGCCTCTTTCTTCTTCTCTCCCATCTTCACCACCTTCAAATCCACTCTCCCCCACACCTTCCACCTTTCCTAGTAATACCTTCCATTTCTTCCACTCCCATTTCTTCCATTCAATCTCCATCCATGGCTCAAGTGTTTTCCTCTCTTCCTATACTTTCAGTAGGAGAGATAATAAGATCTCAACTTTCCACTCCTTCCTCAACAGTTTCCTCTATTTCTACTTCTATTTCATCTATTCCTGAGGTTTTTTTATCCACTACACCTTCCATTGTCACTACATCCCTACCACTTTCCGTGACTACCACCAGTGTCATTGTACTGTCAAGTGTTCAAAGTTCTATTGTAACCATGCCTTTGATGTCTTCTACATCATCTTCTGCTATACCAGAATGGCTACATCTTCAAACTCCTAAGAAGAAGAAAAAGGTGCCTATTGTTGATGTGATTGACTTAAGTGTCTTAGATACCATTCCCAAAAGGAAAGATAAAAGACCCAGGGTTGTATCTAACCTATCAGTTAACCAATTTGGGGAAAGGTTTATTGAAATAACTACTCCTTCCACAGATAAAAAAAGATACAATTACAACAATGAATTACCAGATTTCTAGGTTAGCTCTCAAGAGAGAAACTCACAAAGGTGCTAAACAAGATGTACAGGTGGCTCTTGGGAATTTATTGGAGAAATATGATAAAGATAAGGAAACCAAGGATGAATTGAAAGGGAAAGTTGAGAAGATCACCACTGCTCTTCTCACCAAAATTACACAACCCGGTGCAAGTTACAACCGCCCTTTTCATTTCTTCAAACTTTGATGATAATCCTTACCATTTGGTAGAAAAGATCGGTCAGAAAGTGAGAGTGGTTAGTACATGGATGGAATGTATAATTCAAGATGTTGATCCACTAATCAAAATGGGTGTTGATTTATATAATGATTTGTATGCTGAGAAGGTTTTCAGGATGAATTTGGAAGAGATCATCACTAAAGATAATAATAATTTGGATCTAACTTTGAAGACTTGAAAGGAAATTAGAGAGGTTGGTTTGGATCTGCTCCTGTGGGAGGGTGTAGTTTAAGATGTTTCAAAATTGTTTCAATTTTAAAAACCATGGAGTTATAGAGCACAATTATTACAGGGTATCATTACAAAGACAGATGAGAAATGAGTTGAAGAAATTGATGGATTGAGTGATATTTCAAAGGAGTTCGAAAATATCAACTGTAAATTTATCAATGAGTAGGTTGATGTTCTCCTTGTCGATCAAGTTATGGCAAGTTTCAAAATCTTAGTTAAGGAAGATGAAGATATAATGAATACTTTTAGTATTGACTCTATTAACAAATTCATTTTATACCAGAATTTTATAACTCAGCTTAAAAAGGTTGTGAAAAAGGTTAGAAGGTTGTCGGCCAAAGTTCCAAGGAGGTTGAGACTACAGATGTGATAAATCAATATGCATGTGGACCAGAAGAGGAAGATGTCTAAGGTATCATCAAATTCTTCATTGATTATAAAGATAGGTTAGCCATATGGGAGAATAATTAAGGAGAACCCCAAGAAGAAAAGGATATTTTCAATCCTAGCTAGGCTTGGTAGCCATTGATGGACAGCTCCCAAGATCTAGATCAGTCAAAGTTGCAAGGTTGACTTGGTAAAACCTATGTAACTTATTTTGTTTTTTTGATGGGAATTTGTTCCCTAAGACATTAATGCACTCTATTTTTAGTATTTAATTAGTTAGGGGTGAAGCTATAATCACTCAACCTCCTTGATCTACAAATAGTTAGTTGCATTATGGTTTAAGAGACTTTTGATCTTTTGTGAAAGAACTCTCTAGTTTTTAGAGAGTTCAAGAACAAGATTTGAGCCTTCTAATTATATTCAAAACAATATTTTTTTCATCAAGTATCTGGTATATTGTGTAATTTATTGATTTATCTAGCACTTGTGAATGTTAATTCCTTGGGTATGATGGATTAATTTTCCTTTAAATCAGTTATCATTTTCAATTTCTATGGAATGTGATATAAAATCTCCGTATTTCAGTTGTGGAAAGTATTGCTTCCTTTCTGTTATTTGAGTTTTATATTCAGTTATATCAGTGCTTGAAAATATTTTATGAGATGTGCATGCCATATGTTGTTTTGTAATAGTGATTGTGCAAACAAAGTGGATCTTTCTGTTCAATTTATTCTTGGTGCATCACCATTTCAGTTGTTGTATGTTAAATCTCTCTATCCTTTATCTCAAGAAAAACTTTTATTTTAAGTGTTATAGCCTTGTGCATTGGTCTTAAATCAAGTGCACCAAGTTTCAAAGGAATCCGGCCTTCTCCGTAGGTTCATCCCAAGGGAACAAGGTCCCACACCTTGGGGATGTTCCAACATCTATCTAAATGCTAAGGAAGCCAAAATTTGTTGATAACCACCTTACATGCAAGTTAGGAGTGATGCTCCTGTATAAACCCCGACCCACTCAATGCCTAACTCCATGGATATTTTTCATTTCTCGTCATATGCTCACTCATCCTTATTCGCATCATCCTTGAGTTGATCAAATCCATTTAAACCTCTAGTGCTTTGAGTGACTCTTCCCTGAAAGCTCCATATGGTTACCTTTGGCTTCACTATGGCCCTGCTCTATCAATGACCCTGTCAAATCTCAGCTCTTGACCATTTCTCTTTCATATTCCCAACGAATCTTCTTGGTTCACCATGTATCGGCTCCTATGCATGACTTTGGTGTCTCCTTCCCACATTTCCAAAACCACTCATGTCCTTAAACAAATCACCTAACCCATCCCTTGGTCTTCCACTTCATCTCAAACCTCATATCATCCCATGTTGCATCACCCTTCTCAAATCTTGCTCGATGAAACCAACTCTGTGCCCTAACTCGGTAGATGTCGCAACTTGACCTAGATTCTAGATGAGGCACCTCCACCTACTCCTTCTATGGATCAGTCTACACTTAGGCCATTCAACTGAGCCCTAAGTGAATTCGGGAACCCACTACCAACCTTGGGTCTCTCACACCGGCTTGGTCTCCTTTTGACCGTTTCAAACACACTACTTTCCCGCCTATTGTATTTCAATGCAAATTTTTTTAATTGCATATGTTTTTTGTAATGGGAATTAAATGGGTTTGTTTTATGATGGTTTTGATGTATATGTGAGTTGGTGTTGAAAGGGGGGGAACCACATCTTTTATTATTTTTTGGTATAAAAACAAAATTTATTAGCATTGTAAAAGTTGAGAGAGCTATTTTTTTCTTATTTAAATCTTGTAACTCGTTTGATGAAGGCAAAGGGTAAGGTCCATTTTGGCAGGAGGCCAATACCCCCTCCCAAGAAAAGCAAACTTTTTCTCCTCATTTCATTTGATTCTGATTACTAGTTACATGGCCTATTTTTTCTTCTTGCCTCTAGTATTTTTAATGTTTTAGTGAAAAATCACTTAAATGGGTCATTAATGACAAGAAATGGTTTCCTCAATATATTTTGATCAGTAACTTGGAATTGAGTGCCGTATTCTTCAAAAGTGGATGTTTTTTCATCCTCTTTCCATTGGTCACATTTTTGTTGCAAACACGCTAAAATTATAAAGTGTCAAATTTGGGGGTTTTGTTAAAGCATAATTCCTACAAGTGGTTTTTAGTGATGATGCTTTTCTTATTTCACACTTGCATGCATGCACAATTTCTCCTCATTGTAAAACATCACCTTGTATCTTTTTTTATATATTCTCAGATACATTCTCACTTTTACGCGACGTCCTCGTATTTTTCCATTTTTTTAGTTGGTGACTTGAGACAAAGAGGGTTTCTATCTGTGTTGGGAGGCATTCATCCTCCTTGAAAATATTCTTGCGACATGGCTTCATGGTCTGTTGAATCACTCAAAACAAACAACTACAACACATGGAAAGAGGATATAAGGATATATTTGATGATGAACGGTTTCTGGAGAGTCACTATTGGTGCTATACATGCTCATAGTTTTCACTAAGGAGAAAGACATTTACTGGCTTTGAGGAAAAACATAAGTAGGGGCCCTTTGTTGTATTCACCTCAACATCTCATACTACTATAGTCTCATATTGCACATGCCACATCACCAAAGAAAGTTTGGGACATACTTACAACGTTGTTTGGGGAGTCCTTTGTTACTTCACCTCTTATTGTTCCTGCAGTTCTCCTTCCTTCTCATCCCCTTCTTTGTAATGATATTTATGGTGACTTGCATGAGGATTTGTTGGTTTCCCCTTCTCCTACTTCTCCAATTGCAGTTATTTCTCCTAGTGAGGACAAACTTGCAGATGGTTTGTTTTAGGAACCTATTACTCATCTTATTATTTATACTCCACATATTCATTTCATTGATCGAGAGGACATGATTCTAGAGGATGTGGCACCTCCACCATCACTTATGGAGATTATCGACAAGGCACCTCCACCTACTCATTATATTCATTTGAAACACTCCTTTGATCCTTTGTAGCAAAATGACATATGCTTATGGATTCACCTCACTGGGACACATTTCTACCAAACATTGTGTCCTTATTTGTAGAGTTCCACATTTTGGATCTAGATGACACCATTGAGGACATTTTTATTCTCTTTGAAAGCTCCTATGGAATTTCACCTTCTTCTCTAGATGTAATGAGGGTACTTATAAACCCTCATGCTCTCTCTCCTTCATTTTGTGCTTCCGCATTGCCATCTTCTACAATTATGGCCTGGATTTCCTTATCTGAATTTGGCACAGCACTCACTTGGAGACATTTTGAGCATTTTCTAAAATTCTACATTCTAATTCCTAGTTGCATTCCATTTGAGTGGGAATTCAGCAGTTTGATTGCTCTGGGTTTCTTTCTAACAAAAGGAAGAGAAATTATTTTTCTCAGAGGGACCTACTACAAACACAATGCATGACATTTTGCATTTATCTTCTCTCTTCTTTGTGGAGGCACACATGGGCCTCTACTTTGTAGGATACAGGATGTCTACAAGTAGTTGTAACTTCTAGTGAGGCTTTTTAGTCCTAACCTTTCTACTTGTCTCTCTTTTGAGGGGAGTTTTTTCCCACTGGGTTTTCTTCTTTTACTCCACTTTGTGAGAGTTAATTTTTTTGCATGGGTACCTCATCAAGCCTTGTTTTCGAGACCCACTTTCTTTTCTACCCTACCTAAACTACAAGTCAGGGGGTGTTGGTGTAGGATATTATTTTCCTCATATTTATTTACTTGGTCATAAATTCTTCATCTTTAAATAAATTGAGCTCTGCCTTGCTTAGGTGTCCATTATTGTCATAGGAGTTACTATGGACATGTCTTACATGTCAAGAGTGCATCATAGTAGGTCATAGGAGTTACATTCCTATTGCATGGCCATAAACAACCTCTATGTAGAGTTAGAATCTGAGCTGATATCAACAAGCTCAAACATGATGACTTCCACCTTGTTGCATGGTCTCTTCCTCTACATAGTGCTAAGTCTCCAGTTCACAATGACAATTAGGTACCACTCTATTGCACGGCCATAATCAGCCTCTTCACAGAGTGAAAATTTGACTTGATGTCACATGTCAATGATAATCATCTACCACTTTATTACATGGCCAATAAAACATCCTCTACATAAAGAGAAAATATGATCTGATGTCAATGAGCTCTTGTAAGGGTGTTTGTACTAACTACACACTCTGAAGCAATTAAACTATTATATCAACCAACCTACTCAAATATTAGTAGGTTTGTAGGCAATATCACTAGCTCTGATACCAACCTGCTCAGAGATTATCAGGTTTGCAGGAAATATCACCAGCTCTAATACCAACCTACTCAGAGATTAGCAGGTTTGTAAGAAATATCACCATCTCTAATACCAACTTGATCTAGAAATATGGCCAAAAAAAATTAATTATCCTGAGAACCCTATAAGCACTTGTTAATTAACTCCATAATAGTTATCAACTCAATAAAAATATAAATGAAAAATGAACACACACACACACACACACACACACACACACACACACACACACACACACACACACTATAAGAGAGTTGATAATGAAGTTCAGAAAAAAAAAATTTCCTATGTCTCTGGGTTCATAAGTTGAACCAATTCATTAAAACTTCCAATTTTCAAATCAAATATAAACTTAAAAATGAATTTATGAATGCGCAACAATTCACTAAATGATACCATTTGATTCAAATGAATTCAAATTTCTCTTCAGAATAATAAACCTAGTTGATTCCCAATTAATTCAAACTCATCCTCTAAAGTACAAAAATATAATCCACGAACACTAAGTAGCAATAACCCGGCTTAGAAATTTCGGTGTATAAGAAATATAAATAGTTGATTCCCAATGAATCCGAACTAGAAAACAAGGTGATCACATATCAGTGTATTCATAATGAATCCAAACCAGAAAGCAAGGTGATCATATACGATTTGATTCAAATGAATCCAAATTGATAACTAAGGTGATCAAGCAATAATTGATTTAAAAATAATCTGAACCAAAAAATAAATGATAATGAATCTAAATTAGAAAATATAATGCGAGTGCATTATAATCTCCTCTCACATCCATGCCTAATTTGGGTAGTAAATAACCCACCCTTAGGCTAATGACTGGTAGCTAGAAGATATATAATCTTCAAAAGTCTTCCTCCGATGAAATGCATGCTCCAAAATAGCTCCAGTTTTGTAAATCCAAGCATAAAAATATCGAGTGTATGCCTTGTTTTCAAAATGGTATCACAAAACCTTAAAATCAAGAAAAAAATAGATCCATAAGGATTTCAATCTCTACCTTAGGTTCTGTGTACATGTACTTTCCAGTTTACACCAAGAGCTAGAAATGCTCCTAGTTCCTCCAAAATGTGCTTGTACAAAAATGCCTCAATAAAGAACAAGCACATGCACAAACTACTTCCACAGACCTCTCCCAAATATGTTACAAACCCCCAAAAATGGTAGAAAAATGATTCCAATGGGAGTGTCTCAGAGTTCTGGATAATTTTCCATTTTACACTGAGTCACAAAAATGCTCCTATCTACTTCAAAAATAACCTTATACAAAAAGGCACCAACAGGACTAAGGGCGCAGTACATACCTATGTCTTTATTAAAAAAAATTCCCCTTTTTATAGCTATCTGATCCATGATGGTGTGATGGTGAGGTTTTATTTTATAACTCGGGTGGTTAGGGATTCCAAACCCATTTTACATTGCTACATGGGAATATCCCTCATTCATTGGGAGATCAATGTGGGCGTTGTATATTATGGGCTTGACTGCCCTACTTAGATGTGGATTTGGCCACGTATACCATCCTTTTTCTATCCCATCAATTTTTGATCAGTGGTCTTTATTAATGGGTGCTCGTATTTGTAGAGTGACACGTGGGCCCAACTAGCGATGGCAATGGGAGTTTGACACACCACATATGTGGCATGTGTGGTGTGTTGAGCCACGTAGGTGGCTATATAGAGAATTTGCATGTGCATGTGTATTTAAAATGGGTGGTGGAATTGTAATGCCCAAACCATGACTCAGCATCTCGATAGTGGCAACAACCAACTTGTCAAGGTGGCTCGTACCCATATTGACTCTCCCTGTCATTATTGTGGAAATAAAGTGCAGAGCCCAAAGGGTATGCATAATAGCTCACAGAGCTAACCAGTGAACTCACCCTGAATGCGCCAAGCTAGCACATAACTTGACTAAGTTTCCTAATGAACTCGGTCCAATGCAAAGTGGTTGTAGGCCACATGGTGGCTTGAGGACCCACCACATGGTGAAATCAAACACGATGGTAAAGACACCCCTCCATTAAAAGAGTGTGTCGATCCTAGCTGATGGCCCCCGGCCAAAAAATAGTGGGGTCCGCCCATCTAAATGTGATTTTTGAAGACCGACATCACAAAACCAAAATTTTTGCACTTCTAATCACACTCCACTTGCCATGTGTCATTTTCGTATTGGCAAGTTGACCCTGTTGGGTCCAAATGTTAACCAAACTTTGACCAATAATAACTTGAGCATACAAAACTCCAGTTTTATCCATTGTGATTTTTTTAGTCATAAAATGGCCTCGAATCATGAAATGCTTGAACATATTTTCATGAAAGTAGTATGGGAGATTCAATTGGGAACATCCAGAAAGTCCCAACAAGTTGAGGTCCTGTCGTATTCTTACACCTCCCCAATGAGAAGTGATTTTCTTTCCACAAAAATCTTTGTGAATCCTTAAACCTAGTGTTGTCGAGAAGAGGTCTATGTAGTTAGCAATCAGGATATCCTACACTGGCTACTCCACAGATCATAAAACCATTTTTGGCTCTAATTCCTAGATACTTGTGGCAAAATATTATGACTTTTGCTGATGACACCTACTTGTTATACCTTCATTGTATGGATGTGCAGGTTGGGGGGCCAATTCCTCTACACAAGAATGAATTTTGGTGCACAGTTTAAGAATACATTATCTTCCTGTTGTCAAAGAACCTTCCACTCCAAACTGCACGGTCTCTTTCTCTACACGGTGCTAAGTCATTTTTGTAAAGTGACTGATGTGGAATGGTGTTTCCCCCAGTTCTTGACATGACGACCCTGTTGCTAAGCATGGGAGGGTTGTGTGCGTGCTCTCGTTGACCGTTGTTGACTTTGTCCTTGTCGCAGTGAAGATTTTGCACCCTCCCTCTCCTTCTTGCCTTTTCGGGTCGTTGTCGGCACCCCAAACGGTGGACCTGGTAGCGTCGTGGACGATTATCCGGTTAAAGGAAAATCTAGTTCTCGCTTCTTCGAGTCTGCCTGGTCATCGCCATTAATATGATTAATAATTATTATCATTATTTTAGCCGTAAAAATCATAAAAATAATGTTTATAATAATATTATAATTTATATTGTCGATTTGTGTTTATTATTATTTTACTCAGTGTTACGGGCTATGGTTAATAAATTTGTGTGCAGTAAAAATAATAATAATAACGACATTATTATTATTATTTTGTATGTCGATCGACGATTTTGTTTTATTATTTTCTATCGTCGAATGTTATCAACATTAATATTATTTATCCTTATGTTATTTTATTTTATCGTCCCGATCGATCGATCCTCGAGTCGCGTAAAAGGAGAGCCTGTTTGTTGGTGTTCCATTGTTGCGGAAGTGGTATGCATGTTTTATTTTTTTTAGTTAAAACAAACAAAAATAAATAAATAAATAAAATAAAATAATTAAAATTACAAAAGCCCGTGTTTTTGTGGGGCGGTTTAGGGCAAAAGGGCGCTAGGGCTCCTTATGGGATTTTCCTTCCTTTTGTTTTGTTTTTGTTTCATCTTTTTGGTTTTGAATGTGGGGAGAAGCCGCTGCCATGGAGGGAGGGAGGAAGCTCCAGTTTGTTCTGCACACCCACCAGAGGTTGAAGAAGGCGTGAAGGAGGAGGGTTTCTGTCTGAGACTATTTTTCCAAGGGCGTTGGTAGTTTTGTATGCTATGTGGAAGCAATCAGAAGTGGTTTAATGGAATGCAATGTTGTTGGGTTCGAACTGAAAGTTTTTAATCATGTTTGGGCACCCAGCTCATGCCCAATGGAGTTTGATACAGCCAAGGATGCACAAAAACGTGGTTGTGCACTTGGTTGAAAAAAAATGGTTTGCCTCAAGGAGATGTGTTCTCTTGGTTAGCTGCACAAAAACGTGGCTGTGCACAAAAATACCTCAAGGAGATGTGTTCTCTTGGTCAGCTGCACAAAAACGTGGTTGTGCACAAAAAATGCCTCAAGGAGATGTGTTCTCTTGGTTAGCTACTCAAAAACATGGACAACTTTTTAAAAATGCCAAGCTGCTTTAAAAACGCCCCTTACAGATGTAGTTTCATGGACAACGATGATTAAAAATGGATTTGTTGAAAAGGCATGGGAACTGTTTGATAAAATGCCTCAACTGAATCTTGTGTCATGGAATGTGCTGATTGTAGGATATGCTCAAAATGGGCTTGCTGAGAAAGCCTTGGAGGCTTTCAATCAAATGCAACTGGCAGGTGTAAAGCCAAACTCGGTAACCTTTGCTAGCATCCTTCCATCCTATGGAAAAATTGGTGCTTTCGAACTGGTAATGGAAATCCATCAAAAAATAATCGAAAATGGATTTTTGTTAGATGTTGTTGTTGGGACTGCTCTCATAGATATGTATACAAAATGTGGAAGTATACAGAATGCACACAAGTTGTTTAACAATATGCCTCAGAGAAATGTGGTCTCATGGAATGCCATGATTTCAGGATATGCACATAATGGGCAACTTATTCTGTTGGAAAAACTTCAAGTGATCGGGAAGTTTGTGTGACATTGTGGAGGTTAGATCGAGGCTCATGAACTGGTTGACGAAGTGCCCAAGCAAGATGCTGAACCGAAGCCTGCGGGTTTGACTGACTCCATCCCTTCCAGGCATGGTTCATCTTCCCTTACCTCTCATAATTCTCGTGTTTTAGTTCTCTTTTGCAAATTAATAGAATCTTAAAATATTAGGATTTTAATACAATTAAATGTTTTTATCAACTCGTTCCAAAAACAATGAAATGTCGTGTCGAAACTCACGAAGTCAAAATAACCGTTTGCATTAAACATGACCTTCCACCCTCATTCTGAGGTGATGTAGAAAACTTACTACCCAACTGGATCGCTACAACATTGTTTTATCGACAAGATGAATTGACTTCCTAGTAATAATGTTGACCTTCTCCCGGTTTAAATAGTTAATTTTTGCATTTTTCGGAGACTCATTAAGTACCCTTCGGAACTCTGAAAACGAGATGTTAGGCTTCATTCGTGTACCTTGTTATGTGAGGAGTCACCATGACCTTTGGATTGACCCCAAACGAACATATGTGATCTTTTTGACGCTCTTATAGGAGCCCTGTTACACTGGTTTACAGCAGTAGAAAGCTGTTAAATCTAGAAAGTTGGCTTTCGTTTTGAACCGCCATTTGAAACCTGGATAGAGAAATTATTTCCCGTCTTCGCAAACCTCTAGTGTTTATACTAGACAATTGCATGGAACATTCAGTTTAGGGAAAATCACTTTTCTGGATAGTTTGGCAAAGCCATTTTGTAGGCCTCCGGTCGTAGTTTGACGAGGTCAAACTGGACCAATTTCGACTTGTCGCTCCAGAAAACTTGTCGCCGTTTGAAAATGGTTTTCTAGTTCTCAGTCCCGTCGACTCTGATGAATTCTCCTTATATAGGGGAACTTGTAGGAAGTGTCTCGTTGCGTGCTCATCCATCAAACGTCAGTTATGGACGTGGTTTTCTGGGCCCTCGAGCTAACTTTTGTTCATTTGCAACTGGGTCAACTACGACCAGTAGCCCCGGAAAACTAGCCGCCAAACAAAAACCGTTCGCTTTTTCCAAATTCCGTCAGTTGCTATGAATTCTTGGTATATAAGTGGACATGTATAAATTTAATCGTGGTGTGTGTTCTCATCAGAAGATAACTTTTGGAAGCGGTTTCTTAGCCTCTGAGCCCGTTTTGAACGTTTTGTAGCTAGTAAGAAAAGTTAAAAATAGAAAGCTGTGGGACCCTCGTCGGGTTGCCAAACCACCCTGGAAACTTTTAACACCTGCAAATAACTGTTTAAGACTCTATAGTGTAACCTGTTGTGTGAAATAGAACTTTTGACAAAATGGTGTTTTCTCTCTCTTCCCTTCTCTTTCTCTCTCCTAGGTTACAAAATGAAGTAAAATGAAATGTAATGAATACATGTCTCTAAACCTTTTATTTCGATTGCAAATTGTAATTAGTATCATATGTAAATGTGAAACTGAAAAAATGATAATTATGTTAGATTAGGGTGGATGCCATGCCAGCGAGTTATTTCTGATATCATGCTCACGTGGGTTTTGCAGGATGGAAGAATGATGACAAAAAGGTGATGTGTAATTCATTAATTATCATTGTAATTTATATAGTTCATTGTTAAATGAATAAATGTATTTTGTAGTCTCATGTTACAGAAGGTTATATTTGATAATTTGTTGATATGTATGAGATGCTAGTTTCAAGGACATCTAGGAAATGTGCATTTAATCATAGGTTCAATTTTGATTCATAGTACACCTGGTAAAAAGGTTTGATATTTATATAAGATAAATGAATTTGAAGTAATATCTTGTAGTGCATTTTTAGTGTTCAATAAATGATTAATGAGTCATCTTGTGCATTCATACTTTGTAAATGTAATAAAGAGATTTAATCGAAACACTCTACCCTTGTTCAATATCGGGACATAACTTGTTTTCATGTGTGATACTCCTTACCGTAGAAGACATTGAAAACCGTAGGATGAACTTAATCTTTGCAATCGATGGAACGTCCTAATTTAGGCAAATCAGTACTCGAGAATGGGCTTATCGTCTTAGTCAGTATGTTTAGTGACATTGTCTTAAACCCATCTGATAGGAGTGACACAGTCATACTTTTCTTGGAGTGTGTAGAGCTAACTCCTCCTTCGTAGCCTAGTGGAATACTTTGTCTTCCGAAGTTAGATTTAAAATTAAATTTCTTCATCGAATGAAATCCCTGTTGGATCCAGACGACATAGATGGAGGTTGTGACTTAGTTGTTCTAAGTCTTAAACTCTTGTTAATGAACTCCTTAGCTCCGCTCAGCTAAATGTGTTACCTTGGTATTCTCTCAACATAACACCTTGGTCCTTTCGTGAAGGTGGTTTAGCATAAATTTGTCCTCTCGCTTAAACCTCATTTATAGTTGATGGGTAGATCCTTAGGTGAAGTTGGAATTAATCTAAAACTCAGTTGATTTGGATGTTAACTTAGGGTTCACGTGTAGCTTCAAGTCTCCTAATCATGTATGTCTTCAAGAGGTTAGACAAACCATTTCGTAACTCCTTTTGCAAGACAATGCTAGTAATAAGGCCATATTGTGACGTAGAAAATAAAGCATATAAGAGTAAAAACGAGAATTAGAGGTTAGGGATAATGCCACTCTTGAAGACCTTATAACTCAATTAAATATCTTTATGTGTTTCAAAGAATATGTATTGCATTGTTGTGATCAAACTACGAGAAAACAAAAGATATATAAATACAAAAAGGAAGTCATTAAGTCATTGATTAGAATAACTATGGTAGGGAAATAACCTTACCGTGATCGAGGAATGTTTTGTGGTAAAAAGCTATCTTGTATTTTAAATCTCCGTTAAATCCTAATATCACTATATGGACACTCAAGTCACTTTCACTTGAGTTGTAAGAGTAAAAGGTAGACATTGAATATATGTTCGAGAAGAAGATTCTTAACATAAGAGACAAGATAATTAAGTACTTTATATGCTTTTGAATTATGACAAATAAGAATGCAAGTTATGGAAACTTTTGTAAAGAATAAGAAGCCAACTTAAAAATGGGTGAACTGATAATTTATATGTGGTATGAACTTAGAATCTGTAGGTGGAAAAAGGAGAAATTTATCCTTGCACAATAATGTTCTTGGAATGTTAATCGTAACTAAAATACAATTAAAGAAAAGATGTGTTGTGGGTTCTGCCCATCCTTGAGTCTTCTTTCTTGTGGTTGGGTCATTGCTAGTATTCATTCATTGGGAAAAGTGTGGCATCGACATGCCTATGTTGTTTTCATGTGTCTATGTGAGTCGATGACTTATGTGATTTTCGTATGCGAGTCGAGTTTCTGTACTTGGAGCCCTTGTTGTGTTGTGTGTAGTGAGCAATGTAAGTCAAAAAAAAATTATCCTAGTATTTTACTGTTGTAATTGTGTGTGTAAAATGTGGTGACTTGATTATATATGATTTTGATGGTTATTATGTCATGAAAGGAAAAAAAGAGGGAATATTGGTCCACATGAAGATAACGTAATTGCAAGTTTTAGTGAAGAATTATTCGGTCAAAAAATGTACACTAAGTTTGACTTGTCGATTTTGAAAATTTGATTAAAGCCGACATTTTTTACACCGGAGGAAAAGTTTATTTTGACAACATGGAGTTTGGTATATATGTTTCTAGGTATATTTTGTGTTATTAATCCTCAGAAAATGATTACAGAAATCCATGCAAAGATAAATAAGTGACTGAAGGGCTATTAAGGTATTCTAAGAAAGAGTGAGGAAGGTGTATTTTTGTGTTTAAATATGCAATGTCGAGACTAAAAATGTCAAAGGATATAATTCCATATCTGATTGTCTACAATCACATACCAAACCATCCCAATTGGAAAAAATTGTTAAGCAGAGCCATACATAAGATGAGATCATATAGAAAGGTAAAAATAGACACAAACTTGATGGTTTCATCCCTTAATAAAAAATTACACAAACTTGATGGTTTACTTAATAAAAAATTATCCACTACTAAAAATTGGCCCTATTATATTCAAAAATTTATTAAATTTGCAATTGTATATAAATTCAAATTTTAGTTTTTTTTTTAGCCAAAATCATTATTTTTATACTCACCATATCTCCAAGCGTATGTGTTTAGAAGGACTCCACTGATCAATCAAATCACAGTATCATGGAATCTCTAATGTGTGGCATGATGTCTCACTCAAACATTAGGTCACTATCACTTAGAGCTAAAATAAAATTAAATTTTAATTTTTAACTTTACTATGGGAAAGGCCCTTCCGGACATTTCTACGACTATCCTAAATTTGACAGTCGTTTAGATGTTTTCACCATGTTATTTAATTTGATGGGCCTTATGACATTTTCACTTTTGTTAACTTTTTTTGTTTTTTATAACATGCAGTTACATGTTTTGATGGTCGTGTATTTTTTCTTATTTTTACCTTAAAATCAATCGGCTGTTCCATGTTTTGATGGCCGTTTACTTTTCATCTGCATTAGTTTTACCTAGAAATCAATCAAAGCAATGGCGACGGGAGGCAACAGAATGGTGTTGAAAATGGTTTGGGAGTCACTGGCATGGTATGGAAAGAGTGACTTCATCTTGGTATTGTCTTTCATAGCAATATATCTAGAGTTTTAAAACATGATCGATGACTAAATATTCCCACGAAGGGCAATTACATAACTCTCTATAAAAACAATATAAGTATCCAGTGAAATAATTTTCATATATTTACATTGAAAGGCGTGTTTATAGGTAAAAAGCATAGGGGATCTAACAACATATTGTAATTGACACCATCCGTGTGATAGACCATATAAATGATCATGTCAAGAATCTAAGTCATGCACTACAATTCTTTCTATCTTGCCAGGCCTCCCATGTACGAGATCGCTTCGTCAAAGGACATTATAGGATCAGCCATTCTGGTCGTTAGCGACAGAGCGGTTCTTTGTTCTGTCTTTTTGGTTTCATTCTCTTCTCTTCAATAAAAGAACAAAATTCGCTTAGATCTAAAAGAAACAATTCAAAAATAAATAACACTCGCAGGCATAGCCGAGCCATCGTAAGCTTTATTAGACTTTAGCCCTGGTTCTGTCCCCCCATAGAAATTCTACAAGAAGCTCTGATCTTTTGCCTAAAATTACTCGCAGAAATGGCATGTATGAGATTAGTTTGTCAAAGGGCATTATGATCATCAACGGTGGTGTGGATGGTTTGTTTGTCTTTTTGCTTCCATTCTTTTCCATTCAATAAAAGAACCCTGATCGATTAGACCTAAAAGAAATGATTCAAAAGAAATAAACAAATAACACTCACATGCATAACCATGCGATCGTAAGCTTTATTCAAGTTTAACCACTAATTCTCTCCCACCTACGTGGAATTTCTACAAGAGGCTTTGATTTTCGTCTATAATTGCTCGCAGAAAGATGGATAAGACTTTGACAACAAATGGAGCAAGGTGATATAACTTACGTGGCTAGACATGATTTCATATTGTATAGATTATCAGACAACAAATCACACAACCCAAATGAAGACTTTGCACTTAATTGGCTTTGATTTCTAATGCCAAGCCGTACTCATTCAAGAGTATTTTCTATTGCTCAAAGGATTAGAAGGTCAAAATCAAATTACAGCCAATTAAGTTTTTTGGACTGACATGAGTAATCTCGAAGAGAGTTTTTGTTTTATGTCTAGTTGTTCATATGATTTTGATCCATCCCCTAACCTATTGTACAATAACATCTTAGAGGAGACAATTTATCAAATATTTTGTTTGCCTCCTAGGTAGGACACAATTCGTGATACAAGGAAGACAAAAGGAGAAAAAAAGAGGGGAAGAGAGAGATTGGGGCCAAGACCACACATTCACAAATATGGTTTAGATATTCCAAATATTAATTTATCTTAACCCATTTGTTTGAATATGATGGAAAATAGGAGAAAATGGATCCTGAGAATAATTTATAAAAATATTTACAGGTTTTCAAAGAATTTAAAACTCTCAACTTGATGTCGATATCTTCAAGTGTGTCACAATTGTCTTATTCAAGTGTCGACATTATTGACACCGAAATAATGTTAAAGCCTGTATAATATTAATACTCAAC
The DNA here is from genome assembly GCA_019776745.2 of Taxus chinensis. NCBI lineage: Eukaryota > Viridiplantae > Streptophyta > Pinopsida > Cupressales > Taxaceae > Taxus > Taxus chinensis. Next base: position 223,268,893 of record CM034157.1, read on the forward strand.
GTGGTGGGAAGTGCATAGAAACAGATGAGCCATGTCATGTAGGAAAATGTTTTTTGGACGGTGGTCGCTACGTTGCATGATTTATTTCCATCTTTCTATTCATGTTTCTACCTTATCTAACAAATTAAACATCGTCCAGTCAAAAACCTTGATGCTGTAAAAAAGTTACATAAAAACCAAATCTCAATTGGCCTATAAAATCTTCTTATTACTCATATGTCCATCTTTTGGAGGGGCACAATTACCAATGATTGTTGATGCATCACATGCTCTCATATAATTACTCAAGCTTAAAATTGAAAAGTAGGCATGTAATGTGCCACAAGAAGCCCTATGGTTCTTGTATGTCTTAAACTCTTACACTAATCATAGATGATGTTTCCCACTAAATTCACATAAAAGAGAGAATGGGTACCCGTGTGTGCCTCGGGTGACAAGGAGTGTGATTTAGTTTAAACTTGGAACCTTTTGAATTATCATAATTGTTCATTTCCAAGTTTCCATTAATGTCTGTCTTATCTAACAAACTAAATGCCGCTCAAAGAAAGCCTTGACATTGTACAAGAATAAAAACATAAAAATATAGCGATTGACAAAGATGGCAAGCGATTGTAGGAAACACATGTTTTTCATATATTCCTTGCAACATTTTACCCGCCCTTCAACTACTCTTCCTTCACACCCAACACACATGGTTTTGTTGAAATCATGAAGAAATCAACTTGTTTCAATGGAGCCATGGATGATTGCATTGGTAGCATCCCTGTCGGCGTCGATGGCCATAATGACATGTATCCTTTACATAACATGCTCCAGGAATCTTCACCGGAAGTCAAATCCATAGGAAGATTTTTATGAAGCCAGAAGTAAGTAATATTTAGGGCTCCAAAAATAAGAGAGGCTTCAACATATCCAAACATGAAACACAGTAACAGAGTTGCAAGTGTGTGGAGAATCAGTGACAGGTTTGGCCATCATTATCCTCTGTGGGTCTTCAAATGGAATGAAAACCCATCACTAATTTTGGAGGTTGTTGAGCAAGGATGGGCCCTTTATGAGGAGTCAAGACTACTATCACTCAACCAAAACAACCTGTCGTAAATACTACCCTCTATTTTGATAGCACCTCCACTACTACTTTACTCAACACTTCTTGTATCCAAAGTGACAATGTCGTTCAAGGGGTATCAAATGTATTCATGTTTAATGCAAATAAAATTGGCCACAAAAGGCTACCCGCTCATGATATAAAATCTACAAATGTATGGAGGTCTTCATGTATACATGTTTAGTTCAGATCTCGTGATATAAGATTTGCTAATGTATATGTACAAATTTGTAACAAATTTGAAATGTACACACAAAACCTTTCAATGTAATGTTTCATCTATATTCCTACACTTCCACTATCAATCACACCCCTTATCAACATGTTATCGACAATACAAAAAAGAATTTTTCAACAAAAAACCAACCAAACAACCGATGCAACCACCGTCTCAAACATGTTGCAACACCAACACAATTTCCCCCAAATAATTACAAACCACATCAACTACAAAAACAATTAACTATCCAAAGCGGTATCAAATGTATTCATGTTTAGTGCCAAAAAAAATTGGCCACAAAAGGCTACCACTCATGATATAAAATCTGCAAATGTACGGAAGTCTTCATGTATTCATATTTAGTTCAAATAAAATAGTCAGCAAAACGCTACCACTCATCATATAAGATTTCAAATGTATATGTACGAATTTGTAACAAATTTGAAATGTAGAGATAGAACCTTTAAATGTAATGCTTTATCTATATTCCTACACTTACAAAATCAATCACACCCCTTATCAACATCAAGTACAAAAGTAATAACTATCCCTCTAAATCAAATAACATATACAATTCGGCGTTCACATTGCATTGTACACATGCGATTGCTAGTCTTCTAAAACTAACGATTATCTCACTACAAATAATGACACAATGAACAAAAGATAATTAAAAATATGACTTGACCATAAAAAAACAAAAGACGAAAACTGTCACAAGAAGACTAACATGTATTCCAAGGCATTAACAATATAGGGTTTCTCACCATACCTTTCCAAGGCAAGACCACAAATTTCAAACATAGTGGTTTTGAGCATTTGTCTACAGAGAAGGAAATTTATTTGAAGGCTGTTTCTCCTTACCTCAGTCTCAACATAGTCCACATTTCACGGTGAAAAGCCAAAAATCCAGAAAATGGTGCCAAAGTAATGTGGATCAGAAATCAGGTTAGCATGGCCAAGTATAACCAACAAAATTTAGCAAGGCAGAACAACCACTGTGGAGTTTGGCAGAAAATTCGGCATCTAGAGCTCGGATGTAATAGTATGACGTGCTCAGGTACGCAGACCACACAAAGATTGCAGGAACACATGGAGGCGATCAGATGAAATGATGGAACCGGTGTCAAGAACTTTCGTTTAGAATTCCAAGAGAAGCCGACCATGTGAAATTAGGAAACCAATCTCGGCAAGCAATTAAAATTGTGCTCCACTTATTGAATGTTGAGACCAGATGCAGTTGATTCTTAAAACATACCAAGTAACATGAGGAAAGTTGATCAATAAGGAAGATGCACACCTTCAAATATTAATTTCCATTGACTGGCGCAACGAGATAATTGACTCTGCCCCTTCTACCACTCACAAACTCATTTTGTGCAATAGCCTTCAAAGATGCTCCCTCTGATACCAAATGTTTTTGGTACAGAGATTTGTAGCAGAAATAATATAAAAACTCTCTCTATGTATTCATCCAGGAATGTACAAAATAAAAAGGAGAATAGTCTCCTAAATACAGAGAGGAGAGTTAGGAAGTTGTTTAGTAACAACTCCTATAATCTCTCATACAAAATACAATATTCGTAAGTTGTTACAACACTATTAACAGGACTTACTCTACAAAATATTTAATCAATGTAATAACTATTTAACTCACAGTAAATATAATGTGAGCACTAGAAGTTATGAATTCCGAACACACCTTTTAAAATCAAGAAGTTTAATGGAGCTGTGGTTGAGATCTGTTATAAAACTTCGCAGTCTATCACATAGAATTTAGTCTTTTACTTGTATCAACTAGGTATGCAACTCAATAAAAAGTCTATATTCATGGAATTAATAAATTATCAGGTTGAATTAAACTTTTACTATTGTTTGATGGATTTGCAGCTCATGAAAAAAGTAACCATATAGGTCATTTTCAGGTCTATAACCAAATAGGTCATGATCTAGTTTATAACTGCAATGTTCCTCTCCATTTAGGAAATGTCTTCTATTACCTTACTACTGCAAATGATTCTTGAAATACACTTAATCCTCGTGACTTCATTATTACATTTCAGACCTCTACTGACCAATAATACTCTGCATTTTATATTCAGTTGGCCTTAACTAAATAGTTTATAGGGTTATCTTTTAACTTTCAAGTGAACCTGCCGCCCACTAAAACAAATCTTTTAGTACTTTCCTCGGTTTCCAAAGGCCTCTAGCAATCGCATGTGCACAATGCAATGTGAACGCCGAACGGTATATGTTATTTGATTTTAGAGGGATAGTTATTAGTTTTGTAGTTGTTGTTGATAAGGGGCGTGATTGATTTTGTAAGTGTTGGAATATAGATGAAGCATTACATTTAAAGGTTCTATCTCTACATTTGAAATTTGTTACAAATTCGTACATATACATTTGTAAATCTTATATCATGAGTGGTAGCGTTTTGGAGACTATTTTATTTGAACTAAACATGAATACATGAAAACTTCGTACATTTGCAGATTTTATATCATGAGTGGTAGTCTTTTGTGGCCAAGTATTTTGGCACTAAACATGAATACATTTATACATTTGATACTGCTTTGGATACAAGAAGTTTGAGTAAGGTAGTAGTGGAGGTGTTATCAAAGTAGAGGCTAGTATTTACGATGGGTTGATTTTGTTGAGTGATATTAGTCTCGAATGCTTTGGTTAATGATGAATTTACTTGGGAAGTCTATATGGAGTAGCCATGTGGATATGCAAAAGAGAGCAGAAAGCATCTAATGTGCTGCCTCAAAGAGGTGTTGTATAGATTGAAGTGTGCTCCCATAACCTGGTATGCTATGATTGATGACTATTTCTTGTAGAATGGGTTTCAAAAGTCTTCAAAAAATTCAAATATGTTCTTTTTTAAAATTTATGTTAAAAAATAATGATAAACAATAGGCCTCGTCGAGGCCAAATGCGAGACTCACGAGTCTTGACATGAGACTCGCTGAGTTTGCCAAATTTTCCCCAAGCATTTGCACAATGTTTCATAAAGTTTGTGGATGCGAAATTGAGGGCATGTATTTGTGGATGCCTAGAGAATTTCTTCCTTGAGTTTTAATTCAAGGAAGAACAGAGCAACAACAACCACTTTTTCAGCTCACAACCCAAGGAAATACATTCATAAAAACTTGATCAAATTTAAAGCCAGATGCAATACACCACAATGATTGTTCACAGATTGAATACTGTTCCTGAAAATGAAGCATCCTTGCAATCAGAATCTTGTATATCATGGTGGCTCTCAGGAAGCAGTGGGGACTTGTTGTCACTCTTTTCAGATGCTGCAAGAGTGTCTGAAGTCATCAATTATGTTGTGATGGATGTCCGCACCCTATTCTAAAGCTCCCATTTTGGCACAGGCTGGGAGGATGTTGACAAAGGTTGTGGAGTATGGAGTTATAGTTGACAATTGCATTTACTTAAAATCTTCAACAACCTTTTCAAAAAGCCCATTTTGTACATATCTTGCAATCATCGCATTCCATGAGACCACATCTCTTTGACACATTTTGTCGAACACTTCATGTGCATCATGTATGCTTCCACATTTTGCATACATATCTATCGTGGCATTTGCAACTATAATATTTGACAGAAAACCACTTTTCATTATGCTTTGATGGACGTCCATAGCTTGTTCTACAACTCCTATTTTAGCACAGACAGGGAGGATGCTGACAAAAGTTATGGAGCTTGGCTTGAAACCTGCCGATTGCATTCGTTTAAATGTTTTCAAAGCCTCTTCAACAAACCCATTTTGTGCATATCCTGCAATCATTGCAGTACATGAAATCACATCTCTTTGAGACATTTTGTCAAACAGTTGACGTGCCTTGTTAATGCTTCCACATTTTGCATACATATCTACCTGGGCACTTGCAAATGCAACATCTCACAAGAAACCCCTTTCAATTATTTTTTGATGGATGTCCATGCCATGTTCACCCATTTTGGCACACACTGGGAGGCTGCTGGAAAAGGTAGTGGAATTTGGCTTGATTCCTGCCAATTGCATTTGTTTAAAAGTTTTGAATGCCTTTTCAACAAACCCATTGTGTGCATAACTTACAGTCATTGCGGTCCATGTGACTACATTTCTTTCAGGCATTTTGTCAAATAGTTCACGTGCCTGTATACTTCCACATTTTGCATACATATCTACCAGGGCACTCGCAACTGCAACATCTGACAAAAATCCCTTCTCCACTGTACTTTTGTGGATATCTATACCCTGTTTCAAATCAACTATTTTGGCACAGGCTGGGAGTATGCCAGAAAAGGTGAACTGATCAGGTTCAAACCTTGTTGGTTGCATCTGGTGAAACAGTGTCAATGCTTGGTGAGGATGCCCGTGTCTTGTGTAAAATGCAATTATGATATTCCATGAGACGAGGTCTCGTTCAGTCATTTGGTCAAACACTTGGTGAACACCTGCTAAACTTCCACACTTTTCATACATGAGTATAATGGTATTTTGTAATAGTTTATTTGTGGCAAACTTAAATTCCCTCTGATTGCTATACGAGTGAATTTGCTTACCATCTGAAAGGGTTTTCTTGGAAATGCAGGTAAACAGAATGTGTAACGCCTCTTTCAACAGATCACCTCTACATAGTATTGTTAGACTGAGATTGAGATCCGAAGCGGATGGCATTGGAAATGTGCATTGTTTGTCAGTCTACTCCTACCACAATGACATTGTCATCATTTTCATACTCAAAATTAGTTTTATTGGTGTTTATTAATTATTTGTGTGAATTACAAAGAGCCAAAGAAGTGGATGTTGACAAAGAGATGCAACGAACGAGCCCTGTTGTAGAAAAAAGAGATCTACTCGGGGTGTGATACAATTTGATCAAATAGTAAATCAGAATCCAGTTGATGAAGAAATGGCAGGAACAAAGCCTTGTTATGCTACAAGAGTGTCTGAAGTCATCATTGAAATCCTCCAACAGCACTTGATAACAAATGTTTCTTCAGATCCTTGAATTCCAGGGAGTAGACACACTCACCAGTGTCTGCAAATCCTTAAGATTTTTATAGCACACACCCACTATGACTCTCCCGAGCCCGTAAAAGCCCGTCCCACGAAAAATTCAATCCCTTTGACTATGGGCAGCAGTAATGTCAAACCCATCTTCCCACGAAAAATCCTTCACACTGGAAAACTTGATCCAGTAATTATAGAAATGAAAGACTTCACTCTACGGAGTTCTGAGGATCCCAAACAATGGTGCCGGGACAAAATTCTCGAGCCCTTTTGCACCGGCGAACACCATATCCATGTCAAATATTTTTTTAAATAAGTCCCTGTACACCTTAAAAAATCCATCGCCGCAATGCCCTAAGCCTGCGTAAGCTTTACTTGGGGAATGAAATAAAAGACTTTTAAATGTAATAAAAATATGGTGAAAGGGTATAGAAGAAAACTTGATAGCGTTGTACACAACACAACACAATAAAGGGAAGATCAAAGAAATTAATTTTATTTTATTTTATGATCGTCTTTTTCTTCAAGGTGGCATAATTTGGCCCTTTCAAGAGACGAGCATTGGAGAGAAGCAACTTGGGTGAGGACATGGCTTATATCACCTCGTACTGCATCAATTGTGATCTTTCGCATGCAAGTCGTTCTTTCTTCTTCATGGTTGTGCTCTACGTGAAGGGAATTTATACTTTACGCAAGTTTGTACCAGTAGCCTTTCCAATGCACTCAAGTCTCTCCTTGGTCTTCACAAACAACAATGAAATGGTTTATCCTCCTTGGTTGTATTGATTTACACGTTGGTCTCCTTCTAGCGCCAAATAATGGTCTTGTGAACAACACTCACAATACACAAAAAATCCATGCTAGTTGACTTGCTGCGCCATGAAACCACTACATGCAAAAACAGGGAACAATAACTTTTTCATGCAAACAATTTCCACTCCACGTTTAAACATTGCCAATATCATGTTTCTGGTGAGAGGAATTTCTAACAATAACAAGTCTTTCCACGTAGGTCCTATGTTAGACTTCTGCCACGTCTAAACAAGACATAAACTTCCTGCGCCGAGCAAGATATGTGAACAACTAAATGCCAAAATAGGTCTGCAATGTGTTGTGTCATATTTTGGAGAAACAACCAAATATTTTTACACGCCTGCATTACGGTTCTACTGTGTCATATCCGTGCCACGTCCTCCTTTACCAAGGATTGATGTTTGCTTGCAAATGTTTATTTTAATTAAAGATGCCAACGCCATTGATGTTGTTCCTGAGAATAACCCTCAGAGATACGTGATCTATGTTAAAAGGGGAACTTACAGAACTCGTACGGGTGCCCGCCTCCAAGACAAATATTATGCTGGTGGGAGACGGCACGGAAGATACTATTATTACTGCTGCGAATGTAGGTGTGAAATCCTTGTGTTTGAAAAACAGGAAGAATCGTAGCAGGAAGTGGATGAATCAGATGAAAGATCGGTGCAAATCATAAAAAAATAGGTAAAAGCCCGTCAAATTTAATCATTTTGAAAAAACGTCCAAATGATTTTCAAGACGTCAAATTTAGCATCACTGCAGAAACGTCCGAAGGTCCTCTAACTAATTTATTCAAAAAGCAAGTCTAAAATTGTGGAACTGTCCTTTAATAATGAAACAGGTGTGAAAATTAAAATCATTATTATCGTCTTACAAAAAATAGATGCATCACTATACAATTCTTAGAAATTCATGATCTAAAAACATATTGAAAAACCATCAAAAGCGAGTGAATTCAGTCAATAAATCACCATCTGAAAATCCTTCACAATAGACAACTACTACAAACATTTATTTATAAATTTAAATTGATTTACAACAAAACAACTACTCAGGAAGCCTTCATGATAGACCACCACTCAAAACCATTTATTTATAAACAATTGTTCCAAGATCTAGACTGTAAAGTGTGTAAGAAGAGGCCGTGAATTTTATAAAACACAGGAACGATGAGAATAAAGAATGCCCAACTATATTATTCAATGGCTTCTATAGAATAATTGAAGTTCAAACAAGGAATCCTTATTTAATTTCACAGTTTCCAACCAATATTTACCCATTTCTGAATAATTCTCAGTCCACATGTATCTAGGTTCATAATTTTTATTGACTATATGTTGAATTTTGCACGTTCTCTTTGTAAACTACACTATTTAAACAAAGTCTATTCAATTCAAAAATTCCAAAAAATTTAGAAAAATATACAAATATTCAATGTGTAAATGTTGGTATTGGTTATGGCCTAGAAAAATGGATTGGATTCATGCTTGAAACAATGAATTCAACATGCTACACCAATGTTCTTTCATTTCCCTATCAACAAATCCCAAACACTAAGACAAACATATGTAGTGAACATATATATGTGCAGGCAACCTGCCATTGATAAGACCTTGGTCAGGGCCTTGAAAAATGGATTGTGGGTGCATAGGAGAATTTGAACAAAGAAAATGGGAATATTGTTTGCTTTGATGTATTCTTGTCGAGCCAATGAACACTTTGGTGACACTATTGGGAAGAAGGCAAAGAACCCAAAAGTCAAAGAAGTGGCAGTCAATGTCAGTGCTTTAAATGGTACTAACTACCAAAAATTCAATAGTTTTTCAATCTTGAAAGAGACCCAAATTGGCTTTATTGAAGCCTAACTTGGTCACGTGGCTTTATTCCATAGATGTTGATTTTGTGACAGAGCCAATTGAGATTTTTTAGGACAATTTGCATTTAAAAGGAATAAAAATGGGAAAAGATGGTAAGAAGAAAGAAATGAAAAAAGGCCTGTGTAGCAGTTCAGTGTGTCATAATGTGGGTTGCTGCAGTCCTACTTGCTTCTTTTGCATTATGAAGGAACATAATCCTAACAAAGGCTGTTGAGATTACTGAATATTTCAAGGATATGCCATTCCAGAGTGATCATGATATCAGTCACCTGCTTGTAACGAGTGCAGTGTGGAGCATAACAATGACATAGGCCAATGATCACTCTAGGGCAGAAAGTGGCTTTAAAGTGTACGGAATTTGCATATACCTTACCATGCAGCACATGTAATATCCAACACTATGAATGTAGAAGAATTTGCAGAGATGGCAGTAGAGGCAGGAGTGATTCCACCTTTGGTAAAGCTTATGAGGGGGAAGTTAATATGGGCGAAGGAGAGAGTGGTTATGAGAGCTTTGGACCTGGCTACTTACCAAACAACATTTATTGTTGTTTCTCAAAAAATGGAATTGGTCATGGAATTGTTCACCTATTATTTGGAAATTGTTTACACTCAATTCATACACTGTCTAAAAAAAAGGCTCAGGTACCACTATCATTTACTAACAAGGAGAATGGATGAAGCAGAGATGACGAAAATGAAAATGGAGGAATGGGCTATATAACTAAAATGTTGGCCTTTGCATTTGCACAAATTGTTTTGCATACAAGAACGAGTTTTTCCTAGGAGAATTGGTCCTAGAGCTCATCTAGAATTAAGAAGATTAGTACGAAGAGTATTAATTTCCTTATAACTCCATCATGGTTAGCAATTAGTTATTGGAAAACAGACAAATGCATCAGCAGCAACGACCTGTCTTAATAGCAATTCAAGTCAAGGCCAAGGAAATTTTGTTGCCTTGCCTACCATTAAATTAGAGAATATCTTAGCAAAAGAAGAAATGGATCAATACTGTTAAGCATGAATAGTTACATGAAAATGATGAAAACCAAATGCATCCTATATAGGTCCATCCACTAAAAAATTGAGGCTTCACAATAGAAAAACACTCAAAACCAAACAAAACTAGGCATTTATGAACAAATATATTAGTAACAAAACGAGGCTCATTTTTAAGATATAACACAAATCAATATCAATATCAATCGCTCCTCAAAAGTGGGCATGCAACTGGAGTTCACCCTGACAAAAACAGTAAAAACAACATTAAAAAGGTAAAAATGTCACAACCCATGTCCAAATTGTCAAAATCCAACAAAAACACGAAACGAGATAACAACAAAGTCTTTGGCTAATATGTAAATTAGCTACCTTTTTTAATCCTAGAAAAACATGTAGATAATATTATAGGGCTTGCTGCAGATTAGGCAAAGTAGAACCACCTACGGATAATAATGGAAAATAAATTAGTGAAATAATCTAACCTACAGATAACAATGCTAAATAATTTAGTGAAATAAATCTAAACAAATATAAGTAGGCTAAATAAATTAGTGGACTCACTCAAATAACTACGACCACTACAGATTCAATTCATTTCAAACTGTATCTATAATTTTTTGTGGACACCTTTGCCTGAGCCAAAATGAGAGGTTCGAAGAGGAGGTGGACATCTGTTAAACCAAAGTGGAGCCTGCGGTGGTAGGATAAGACAAAGATCTGCAACTGCCACGTGTAAGGAAATCGTGAACGGGAAACTCACAGAATAAAAGCAAATTGCATCCGAATGGAACAAGAGCAAAACAACAAATAGAACGGCCTAACCAAAACAAGGACGATGAAATTACGGGAAAGTGCCTCCCGGTAAAACACACCACCTCATCCGTTATAAACCACCTATCAGCCGAGTCACATTCACAGGAAGCCGAGAAAGCAAACAACGTGATTTGCAAAAACTACAGCCACTCATCCATAAACCTGCATCGACACACTAAGAGCCCCTGTAAAAACAAAAACTCCTGTTAAAAATAGCCTCCGCATTTAACATGCACCCAAAAAAACAACTATTAAAAATAGCCTCTGAAAAAAAGAACAAAACAACTATTAAAAATAGGTGAAAAAGAACAAACATCCAGATGGCCGTCAAACTGTCAAAATTAGGATAGTCGTAGAAACGTCTGAAGGTCCTTTACCATAGGGGGGATGCCTTCGACGTAATTATATTTATTTGGTACCAATTTATTTAATAAACTTTTTCCAATGCATATGTATTAACTCTATTTTTAACTATCATTTTTAAACACACATAAATATTACATTTTATACCTCTTTAATATAAATATAAGTCTATATTGATACACTGAACTCTATATATAATATTTTGAATTAGAAATAGATGTATAATATTGTATGATAACATTTTTTCTATGATAAATCTAGGATATAATGAATTTAAATAATCAATTAAACATTTAAATATGTAAGTCTATATTGACACACCAAACTATATATATATATATATTAATTTGAATTGAAAATAGAGGTATAATATTATATAATATTTATTAATTATAATAAATTTAGAATACTAGCAATCACATGTGTACAATGTAATGTGAATGCCGAACGGTATATGTTATTTGATTTAGAGGGATAGTTATTACTTTTGTAGTTGATGTTGATAAGAGGTGTGATTGATTTTGTAAGTGTAACAATATAGATGAAGCACTTCATTTAAATGTTTTATCTCTACATTTCAAATCCCAACAATTGTCATACAAGAGCTAAGGTACAATGCCCTATTGGAAATCAATTGTTCCCTAAAGGAAGCTCGTTCATCGGAGTCCCGCTTCAATTATATTATCTATGCCCATTGCTATAGGGAGTAAACAAAATAGTAGACCTGACAGTTAAGGCCCGGTTGAACAAGAACCCATTAGCTTAGTGTATGGGTGTTAAAAATCTTACCACATTTAACATGCTCGGTATCACAACAGGCATTTTACCATTTCCCTATGAAATTTGAATGCCTTTATCTTATATCATGTTTTTTAAATTCAAAATAATGACATTCAATAGAAAGATTAAAATCATGTTTTTTAAATTCAAAATAATGACATTCAACAGAGATTGAAATCAAGAAAAAAACCTGCAAGTAGAAACAAAAATGATGGCAAATCTGATGTCTTTATCTTCCATGGTGGAAATAATGTGTACGAGATATACGTCCTTTACATTTTCAGGAACAAAAACATATTGTTGTTTCAAAGACTCAACTATCTTGAATCCCTCTTATGCCTCGTAAAAGTATGCCTTATCTCCAAACAACTCATGCACAACTCTTAAATCACCAGTCATTGCTGCTGAAAACAAAAGAGTTTGACATTCTTTGGGAAAATAATGTGATCACGACAGATTTTGTGGTGAGCCCGTGTCTGGAAATATACAGCCTTTTTGTGTTAGGTGCTCACCGCGACTGCAATGGTTATCTTTGACGACCGTTTATACATTTGATGTTTTTCTCGATTTCATATATAAAATATTCTTTTTGATATTAGTTAAACGTCTAATTCAGGCTTAATAATTATATTTATTTGATAACTAATAATTTAACAAATAAAAATTCAATGCACATATACTGACTTAATAATTATATTTATTTGTCAATGGGGTTTGGGTGGATCGGTTAAGTTGGATGGTTGTGTCCGGATCCACCCAGGTTCAAATCCCGTTGGACGTGATCTCTTCAGGGTGGTTTACCGGTGGCGGCGGGTGTTGGCGTTGGCAGTAGGTTGTGGCGGTTTAGTGGTGGCGAGTGTGGTTCGACGGTGGCGGTATTTACATCGTTGGCATTGGCATTGGCGGTAGGTTGCGGTGGTTCAGTGGTGGCGAGTGTGGTTCGACGGTGGTGGTATTTACATCGTTGGCATTGGTGTTGTTGGTAGGTTGCGACGGTTCGGTGGTGGCGAGTGTGGTTCGATGGTAGCGGTATTTGCATCGTTGGCATTGGCATTGGTGGTAGGTGGCGGCGGTTCGGTGGTGGTGGCGAGTGTGGTTCGATGGTGGCGGTATTTGCATCATTGGCATTGGCGTTAGCGGTAGGTTGCGGCGGTTCAGTGGTGGCAAGTGTGGTTCGTGGCTTCGGTTGGTGGTTCTCACCGGTAGGTTGTGGCAGTTCGGTGGTAGTTCTTGACGGTGGCGGTATTTGCATCATTGACATTGACATTGACGTTGACAGTAGGTTGCAGCGGTTTGGTGGTGGCGAGTGTGGTTCGCGGCTTCAGCTGGTGGTTCTCGACAGTGGCGGTATTTACATCGTTGGCATTGGAGTGGTTCGTGGCTTCGGCTAGTGGTTCTCGACGGTGGCGGTATTTGCATCGTTGGCATTGGCGTTGGTGCGGCTGGTGGTTCTTGATAGTGGTGTTATTTGCATCATCGGCATTGGCGTTGGCAGTAGGTTGCGGTGGTTCGATGGAGGCGAGTGTGGTTCGTGACTTCGACTGGTGGTTCTCGATAAGGGCGGTATTTGTATCGTTGGCATTGGCATTGGCAGTAGGTTACGACAGTTCGATGGTAGCGAGTGTGGTTCATGGCTTTGGCTGGTGGTTCTCACCGGTAGGTTACAGCGGTTCGATGGTGGCGGGAATTTGGTGGTGGCGAGTGTGGTTCAATAGTGGTGGTATTTGCATTGTTGGCATTGGCGTTGGCAGTAGGTTGCGGCGGTTCGGTGGTGGCAAGTGTGGTTCGTGGCTTAGGCTGGTGGTTCTCGATGGTGGCGGTATTTGCATCGTTGGCATTGGCATTAGCGATAGGTTATAAGGGTTCGGTGGTGGTGAGTGTGGTTTGTGGCTTCGGCTGATGGTTCTCAATGGTGGCAGTATTTGCATTGTTGGCATTGGCATGGTTCGTGGCTTCGGTTGGTGGTTCTTGACGATGGCCGTATTTGCATCGTTGGCATTGGCGTTGGTGTGGCTAGTGGTTCTCGACGGTGGCGGTATTTGCATCGTTGGCATTGGCATTGGCAGTAGGTTGTGGTGGTTTGGTGGTGGTGAGTGTGGTTCGTGGCTTCGGCTGGTGGTTCTCGATGGTGGCGATATTTGCATCGTTGGCATTGGCGTTGGCGCAGCTAGTGGTTCTCGACAGTCGCGGTATTTACATCATTGGCATTGGCGTTGGCAGTAGATTGCGGCGGTTCGATGGTGTGGTTCATGGCTTCGGCTAGTGGTTCTCAATGGTGGCAGTATTTGCATCGTTGGCATTGGCGTTGGCAGTAGTCGGTGGCTCTAAAAATGTTGGTGGTAGAAAATTGCATCGTCGATGCGGGCACAATTGCATCACCGGTAGGTTGCGGCAGTTTAGTGGCGGTGAGTGTTGCATCACCGATGGTTGCAGTTCGTGGCTTCGGCTGGTGGTTCTCGATGGTGGCGGTATTTGCATCGTTGGCATTGGCGTTGGCAGCAGTCAATGGCTCTAAAAATGATAGTGGCGGAAAATTACATCATCGGTGTGGGCACAGTTGCATCACCGGTAGGTTATGACGGTTCGGTGGTGGCGAGTGTTGCATCATCGATGGTTGCAGTTCGTGGCTATGGCTAGTGGTTCTTGACGTTGGCGGTATTTGCATAGTTAGCATTGGCGTTGGTGGCAGCCGGTGGTTCGTGGCTTCAGCTAGTGGTTCTTGACAGTGGCGGAAAATTGCATTGTCGGTGCGGGCACAGTTGCATCACACGTAGGTTGCGGTGGTTTGGTGGTGGTGAGTGTGGTTAGTGGCTTCGGCTGGTGGTTCTCGACGCTGGCGGAATTTGCATCATTGGCATTGGTGTTGGCGGTAGGTTGTGGCGGTTCGGTGGTGGCGAGTGTGGTTCGTGGCTTCGGCTGGTGGTTCTCAATGGTGGCGGTATTTGCATCATTGGCATTGGCATTGGTGGTAGTCGGTGGCTCTAAAAATGATGGTGGTGGAAAATTGCATCGTCGGTGCGGGCACAGTTGCATCACCGGTAGGTTACGGCGGTTCGGTGTTGGCGAGTGTTGCATCACCAATGGTTGCGGTTCGTGGCTTCGGCTGGTGGTTCTTGACGGTGGCGGTATTTGCATCGTTGACATTGGCGTTGGTGGCAGCGGATGGCTCTAAAAGTGGCGGTGGTGGAAAATTGCATCGTCGGTGCGGGCATGGTGGTGGCGGTGGTTTGTGTTGGTCTTAATTGTAATATCTTGTCTGAGGACATTGTTGTAGGGTGGGGCCCCACCAACCCTCTGGTTCATAGCTCCGATAAAAAAACGTTTAATGATAAAAAATAAAATAAAAATTATATTTATTTGGTAATTATTTATTTAATTGACTTAATAATTATCTTTATTTGGTACCAATTTATTTATAAACTTTTTCCAATGTATATTTATTAACTCTATTTTTAACTATCATTTTTAAACACATATAAATATTACATGTTATACCTCTTTAATATAATGAATTGGAAATAGATGTATAATATTGTATAACAACATTATTATAAATCTAAGATATAATGGATTTAAATAATCAATTAAATATTTAAATATGTAAATTTGTGTTGAGACACCAAACTATAATATATAGAATAATTTGAATTGAAAATAGACGTAAAATATTATATAACATTTATTAATTATAATAAATTTACAATATAATTAATTAAATATTTATGTAATGACTAAATATACATTGTAGTAACATTAAATATTTAAATATTTTAAATAGGTAAATATGTCTAAAATATTGATTAAAAGATAAATATAAAATTTTTGAAGTAAAATTATAATAATATATAAATTATTATTTGTATACAATTAAATTATAACTATTTAATAAATTAAATTTACTTTCAAATATTTAAATTAAATATATTATAAATCTATATTTTTATTTATAAGATAAATAAATACGTATATGTAATTAAATATTTAAATTAAATGTCTTATAGTTTTATCTTAATATTTATATGATAAATAAGCATATACATCTAATTTATATTAAATTGTTATAAATTTATATTTTAAATTATAATTAATATTAAATATGTAACATTATGTCATTTATAGCTTTTATATGTGTTGTTATTGTTGAATATTTCTACAAATGAAAGGCTCCAACATAATAATAATATTTTATAGTTTTGAAGGTATTATTGGAAAAATTCAATCATTTGTGTTGCTATTGTAGAATATCTCTCTACAAATGAAAAGGTCCAACATAATAATAATATTTTATTGTTTTGAAGATAATATTAGAAAAATTCAATCGCCTAAAAATTCTTAGAGACACATAAATGGCCGTAAAATTTAACGTTGACGAATTTACAAATGGGCCATGCCGTACGGTTTAAGCTTTCGAAATAAAAGAGATGCATATAAAGATTTCACGAGGCTAGTAAAAGCCTCTCCTACTTTTCGGTCCACCAAGAAAAGTACATAAAAAATAATGCTGACAAATTTGGTTTTAGTGGGGTTCAATATTAGGAAGGGGCCCAGGGGGGATCATAAAATTAGTTGGATTCACAGTATTTGTGAAAGCTTTGATCATAATGTAATTTGACTAATAAGTGTGACACAAATTTTTTATGAAGTATTAGTTTTTAAATATTGTACTATAAAAAAGTTGTTGCTAAGCTTTAATTATAATATAATCTTACATAAAAGTCAATTACAACATTTGATTTATAGTGGTTTTATATTAGCAATGTATTATTGTCACTTTAAATATTTAAAGTATATCTATAATTAATTAAAAAATAGATGAGGAGTTTATCTTGCATTTGTCAAAAAGTTTCACTTGAAGAAGCATTTTTACATTGATTAGTAAATATGTAACTTTTGTTATTAATGGTTCATTGATTAATGATAGAGGGTTTCTAGGTCGGGGTCAAAAATATCTTTCTAAGGAAATAAATAGGGCCTTGAGTGTATACCTAAGATATCATAATTTTCAATTATCCTTTTTAAATAAGAAGAAAAACAACCCTATGACATCTCACACTATTACACTCCGCCAACACCCCATGGTCGGAATTGAGCCTATGCATATTGGGTAACTAAATTCTAGTAAACCATACCTAACAACAATAAGGAATATATTTGTAATGTCATAAATCGATAAAATAAGATTTTAGAATGATATTTTTTTTATCACATTTAGGAGAAATTCAATAAAAAGACTAAGAAAGTCCCATACAAATATGTGCATGCATGAAGTAACTTGATTGGAGCCATATTGTTTTCTACAAGCGTGGCACGTTTCTAACAACATATGGTTGAATGCAAATTTGAATGAAGATCTTGTTCACCTACTCTTAAGCTTAGAAAATCTTGCTTGCTTTTCAACAATTCCATGTAGATCTTTGAGAAATTGATCTCCTTCATTGGAACCCTAATATCATAGAAACATCTTGCAAAATATTAAAAAAATCAGGGATATTTTGTGGTTCCTAATATAATACCCTCTATTATTATTATTATGCCTCTTAATGTAAACATTTTTTGAAAGGCAACACAAAGTATAATGTAATTCATCAAGTAGTCAAATGTAATGCAAGTTCCCAACCTTTCTCACTTTCAATGATCTAAACAATGCAAGAAGTAAATATTATATTTTCTTCTCTAAATTCTTGAATATTGCTCTAAGTTTCAATATTTTCTTTTGGCACAAGGATACTCTTGTAGTAAATGGATTCTTTAGTTTTGTATATTCATCTTAAATACACTTATGCACCTATGTGTATACACCTTAGTTTTACTTATTAGCGATTTATTTTTAAAGAATTTTGAACACATTAATCTCTTTGAGTGAACATCCTAAGGAATACATTTAAGATTGAGGTGGATCTACTTGTAGCATGTTGTGAGATATTGTGTGCCATTTTCCTTATGTGCCTCTACCATACACCACCTTCACATCAATTTTTCAATTGGTTTGTAATGCCCCCATTTTAACGACCCCAAAAAAATACTAACTAAAATACTATTTTTTTTGTAATTTTGTAATTTTTAATTAATTGATTTATAACTAAATGTGATTACGACCTTCACATTTTAAAACAATAAATTTCAATAAGGTTTCAATTTTATTATAGAGAGAGACCCAAAAAAATCATTTTTTTTTGCCACTAAGCATATACATAAAACATCAACTTTCCATTAGAGAAACAACAAATGAAGAAGGAATAAGGTAACCATTTAGTTTCATAAGTAGCCACACTTGCATTAAGGAAAACGCTTCCCACCAAGGGATTTAAATAAAACAATTCTAATCTCGACAATGACACGTTATTGGAAGTCAAATTGATTTGGTGGGAGATTCATACTTCCTCTCACAAGATCTTCTGCATCGGGAGAGTGGAATTATATTGATTTAAGTTTTCCCTCATTTTAGTTATTATTTACTTAGCGAGCATATAAAAATTTATAGACCACATATTTATAAAACGTCAATTTGGAGGACCCCATTTAAGAGCATTTTCATCCATTTAAAAGTCATGGGCCCAACTCTACTTTAATCATAAATACTAGACTAATTATTTATTCACATGGTGAGGATGTGATTCACCCTATATTTCCCATTAATAACTATTTAAATTATCACCCCAAAAGGGAAGAAAAGTTATTATAAATTAATAGTTTAATTTCAACATTTAAAAGAATGGTCAACATAAGCTTTACCAAATAAGTGGAGGGTAGAAGTTTATTTTTATCAATAGGATTAAATGTTTTTCCACCATAGATCTAAGGTAGGGAAAGTAACCCTAAGATCTTTATGGTTTTCCATACCAAGCCTTCTCATGGTTCTCTTTTATTTCTGTTATATCTCATCTGTATCCTTCTATCATTTTGCAGGTTTCACGGCTCTCACGGGTATGGAGGAATTTTTTTTTGGTGTTGTTCTTCTTCTATATGTGCAGGTTTAGAAAATACATAGGTGAATCTCATTTTTTGGGGGTTTCTATCCTGTCTAGGGTTTCAACATTCTCCCACCGCATTTTTTTTAAAGATTAACATACAGAAAATCATATATATCTCTGGGGGATTAGAACCCCAAAAGAGGCTTGCGTAGAGGGTTTCCGGGGCGGTCACCGTGTATAGCCAGGGTGGGAGGCCACGATCATGATCATGTATTGCCCACGCAGGGCAGGGGAGAGCAAACAAACAAACACCCCCATCAAAAGCACAGCTGTGCTATTCACAGTTTTTTTGCCCTTTTTTGGTTATGATTATTCAAAAAAAAAGTATATATATATATATATATACAGAGAGAGAAGTATAATTAGTCTTTTTTTAGTATTGGTCAGGTAATTTTGTAAAATAAAGTCCCAGATTTTCTATGTAAAGTAGGATAACACTATCTTGTAAAATAAGGGTACAAAATTGATATTTAAATGTATATTTTTCTATGTATATAATATAAAATATAGATGAGAAATTTCATATAAAATACAAGTCATGTATCAATTTATTTTAACACATTTACCAATCTACAAGGAATGAGCAGCCAAAGCCAAAGGAAATCCTTGTTTCCCAACTCTAGTTTAAAATCTTTAATTTTTAAATTTTTTTTTTTAAAACTCTATTCAAATATATTTTAATATATCTATTTGAATACTTGAATACTAAATACGACTAGTTCAAAAAAAACGAACCATTATTCCTTTCTTAAATACCATTGCTTACACACAAGGAAATTTATTTTTCATTATTAAGAAAAGATAAAAAGGTCTACAAGATTTCTTTTCCAAATAGTGCATTTTAACTTCTTATAAGCAAGGTTACAACATACATCACATTACAAGAAATATTAGCTTACTATGAGTGTAGAACCAAGGCTACTATATTCCTAATACCAAGTTCAACATGATGAGAGAAAAGGTTTCCATCACAAAAACATTCTCCCATATGAAGAGGTTCAAACTTCTTCAAAAGCAACCAAACAAACTCCTTACAAAGTGGGGAAAACTTTACAATGATATACCTTTTTAAAAGTAAGATACAACACATCCCAATATGGGAGACTCACAAAAGAGATAATTTCAACATGATTTTACCATAATTAAATGAGATCAAATAAGTAAAAACTCTTTCAAAATTGGGGAAGCAATTGCCATAATCACCAAAAATGCTCCAACCATCTTCAAGCTTTAGACTCCAAGTCGTGTACTCCATATAGTCTTCAACATAAAGAGAAATGATTGATTTACCACCCAACCTATAAGCATTATTACATGTATTTCTAAAGGTTAGAAGACATGCTAACCTCCCCCAAGCCTATGAGAGAGAGAGAGAGAGAGCTAACTTCCAAAAATGTGCACAAGAATAAGGGATGGGTAATAACAAGCACACCACATACAAGACCAAACCCATGCGCCACAAAACACAACAAATGACAACCAAACAAAAAGAGAACAACATATTCATCCTCAACAAGGGGAAGAGTAGATGAGACATCCAATAGAGTCATACAGTGTGGTCTAACCATAGAATGCACACTTAAAAAATATTAAAAAACCTCCTTATCCCTCCATAGCAATCACCCCTCCCTTATTTCTCCTCCCATTCACCTAAATTCCTCCTTGGGAGGATTTTCAAACCCATTGGGTTTCCTCTCCAAGGATGGGGAAGGGGGTTCAAACCATGTGAACCACCTTCTCCACCTCTAACCATATTAGGGATAAAAGAGAAACTAGCATGGCTTACCCATCAAGCCATGAGGTTTAAGAGAAAATCCCTCCCTCTTCCCCAACAATACTCCCAAATCCATCAAATTAAATGATGGATGGAAAAAAAAAAAAAAAACACAACCAAACAAGCATATAACACATAAAAACAAGACCATATTTTCAACAATATGCAATCTACAATTTAACATGCAAAATAACACAAAAAGGATCAAAGATCATACCTCTAAAAAGCTTTCCAATCTCTAAGCTCCTCCAAATCCTTGTCCAAATAAGAGCTCCAATTCCAAAAGCACTACAAGCACAAAATGACAAGCCAAAAATCCTCTTTTCTCCTGCATGAGGGAGTATTTGAAGAAAACAAAGTAATATTCCTCACAAAAGCAGGAGGTGACATGTGTCGCCCCTCTCTTCCCTGCAACCAATATTCCATAAACATAAGGAAGAAAATATAAAACTTCAATATATCATTACTCCCCCAAATTTCCCAAAAATAAAGTGAAACAAATCCATGCAAATTTTCACAACACACAACCCCAATCATTCTTACATGAATGGTGACAAGAAAAAGGCCAAATGGGAGGGAAACTCCCTTTTTGGCCTTGAAATTAAGCCCTGCTACCTAATAGGTAGGGTCCAACGACTCATTTTTATGCTAAGAGAACTCCCAAAACAAAAAGGGCTATCTAAAAATGCCAAAAATAACCCAATTTCGGGTTTGAAATTTTTGGACACATTTGTTGAGGAAGTGAGGTCCACTCAAGGGTGCTTATGTGACCCAAATCCTCATTAATTAAGAAAACACATAAGAAACACATTCCTAATGCAAGTGGGGACCATTAGGTCCCCTAACCTAGTTCTTAAAAATAATAAACAACCTAAGCACAATTAAATTTTACAAAATATACAACATTATAATTCAAGGGTTACTCATGGTGCCCAAACAATACATGCAACCAATAAGGTTTCATATAGCTAACATGGCTAAGACTCAGCCCCGTGGGTCACTTGCGCACATTCACATAGCCACCCTGAAAAACCCACGTTCTCTTGTGCCCTGTAATTTACACACTCATTGCAAATATTAAACACATATGTCCAATAAAACTATAAATCAACTACTTATTAAATAAATCGAAGTATAAACATGCTAACTATGCCAACACATCATCAATCTAGAATTGTAAATCAGAAACATGCACAATTTCACATTAATTCACCATGTGTTAGCCATTTTCGTACATATAAATCGACATATATCCATGCTATCATATGATTACATCAATATAATCGAATAGTCCATAACATCAATATGTGCAACAAAACCATGAATCAATCATATATCAAATAAGCTCAATAACATAGTAACATGTTAGTATCTAAAACATCTATTGAAATGTACTAACATACGAATCAAGGCTAAATTGGTGCTACGTGCCCAAATCAGCATACATGACCACGAAAGATCAAATATCATAACATAATATCAAAATGTGTCATAATCCATGTCAAATCATCAAAATGAGTATAAAGTTAGCAGATAACTGAAGCTAGAAAATGTTGGCACTACATGGTTGACCTTGTGAGTCTCTCATTCCCTCTAGTCAACTTCTTCCTCCTCCTTCCTCACTAGTTTTCCTATAACAATGCCATTGCCATTGTTAATGACATATTACAAAATCTATTTCAATTGATGGATTATGACATTGGATGATAATGAGTCACAACTCTAGGGTGTAACACACACACACACACACACACACACACACACACACACACACACACACACACACACACACACACACACAGAATATTATTGTGTGTAAGGTTCCCACTTGTCATTTCTCAATATCATATCAGAATAATCTAATCTCCATTCACTCATAAATATGCCTTAAGAGGTTAAGAGGTATTATGTATTAGTAGATCTTGTTTGAGGGGTACATCATTTGAGGAATGGGTCTTTAGAGAATCAACAATAATATTTGAACCACCTCAGTCTTCATCAGTCTTTGGATTCCTCAAGACTGGTCTAGCTCAAATATTATTCCTATCCTTTTCTAGAATTCACACACAACAATCTCTCATAAGGTACTACAAACCAATCAAAGAAATTTAATGCACCAATGGGTTTCTTAGAAGAAAATATTTTTATCCCTATTTTATTTCCTTTCTTTTAGTTATGTTTTTTTTTTCATATGTATCACATATTATATGATAATGTAGCATTTTCTTTTATTTTACATTATACTTCTTTATATTATATACATTTACTTGGTCTAGAGGTCACCCTTACAACCATTAGTTTTTTATAAATCTTTTTTTGGCCTACAGGTCACCCTTAGGATCTAGTTAGGACCTACCTCTCACATCCTTAGTGATTAAGTATATAAATCCATTAAATATCTAATACATCCTCCTATGTACACAACCCTTATTTAAAACCATCGACTGCTTTGTTGACCAAATTCTTGTGTGTGCGTGTGCATTCATTATGTGTGCATGTGTGCATGTGCATGCGTGCGTGTTTTCTCTAGAATATTCTTCTAATTTATTCTATGTTAGATATGAACCCCATAAAGTATTCTTAACATGCATACATTTTAGTGAACCCAACATGATACTTGCCTCCTTGTTGATTAGTCATATTCATGTTTTTTTTCTCTAGCTTCTTAGCATTATCAATTATCCAAGCATACTTTGGTTGTTGAATTTCTCTCTTTATCTTCTAAGCTCTTTCATCACTTCTTATCACAATCACCTCTTAGGGATTTTCTAGTGAGTCTCAACCCATTTAGATTCTATGTTTGTTGCTCCCTTATCCCTTTCTTTGCTACCATTGTTGAACACATCTCATGCGGCGATTTTTCTCAATCTCAGCCACCCATCCACCTATGTCTACAATCCATTCCAATATGAACATGTAGTTTTCACTTTCACACTAGTGATTATGAAACTAAATGTACATCTTATAACCATGCTGCCTACCCTTGGAAAACACCAATTGGGTACAACAAATCTCAAAATTTACCTCACATTATTTAAAAAACAGTCAAAGTCGATGTCATCAACTAGGTCGATGATGCTAAAAAAAATCTAGAGTCAGGCAACTTAACTGGCCAGGTCGATGAAGTCAAAACCAACCTCATGGACAGGGTTATGATGACCTGTTCAAGAAGGATTC
The DNA here is from genome assembly GCA_019776745.2 of Taxus chinensis. Classification (NCBI taxonomy): domain Eukaryota; kingdom Viridiplantae; phylum Streptophyta; class Pinopsida; order Cupressales; family Taxaceae; genus Taxus; species Taxus chinensis. Next base: position 223,292,808 of record CM034157.1, read on the forward strand.
ACCTGTACAACACCGTACTGATACGAATCATCAAAACCCTATCAAAAGAAATCTTCAAATGAAGTCCTTTGCCTCACCTTAGCGGCTCACACTTGTGGGCTTACTTACTGAGCACTACACTTCATCTTGGACCCGATGTAGTTCATACTTTGAATGGGCATCTTACGATGCATACCCTTGGTGCTCTTGTACCAGTCACAATTTCGGGGCAGTCTTATGCAATAACTATGCCTGTAGAAAATGTAATAGAATGGTGGCCTATGGAATGCCCAAATAAACTGTCCCTCATTATGAAGTGTGATCTTATGATGTTTACCCTCACCTTAGTCCTTTGTGATGGAGCTAGATGGATGAAAATGAGCTCTAGATGGATGAAACCTTAGATGATGATAGTAGTGCCTCGTGTTTGGTCCCTCATTATGGTCTCTTAACTTTGTATTTATAGGGTTCTTTTGTTCTAATTTCGTAATTAGCCCCGAAGAGGCCGACCACCAAAAAGACAAAATGTTCAAACGGCTAGAAAGTGCCCAAAAAGTGGCTGGAAAATGTAAAAACGACTAGGGCACCCCGACTGGGACCAGGGCACTTGTCGATGCACTAGTACCAGCATGGGCACCCCAGTCAAATGAAAAATAACACAAAATGACAGAAAATGACTGAGAAAGTATGTGATGAAGGTCGGGAATGACAAAAGATAACATAATAAAATGGCCAAAAGACGAGGGTTAATTAGTACTTTATTCACTCAAAACCATATGAATTGTAGTATGAGACCACGACTAAATAATACCCAAAGTGTGTGATTTAGTGTTTACATTTTCCATTACTTTATGTTGGTGAGCAGAATGCTTGGTAACATAAAGTAGATAGAGATGTGTACCTGATGTCTATGTAGAGTGATGTAGAAAATGCACCAAAGGACTAGACAAAGCATGGAATGAAAACAATATGATGGAGCATGGAAACTAAAGATGGAAAAACACCAAGCAAAAGTGATGAGAGTGAACCCAGGGTGGAAACGCATGTGTAGTTGTTTCTGTGTGTAGGAACCTGCATGGTTAGTATGGTGTGTACTACCGAAAAATGTTGTTGTTGATACCATTGTTGTTACTTGATTTGCAATGCTTCTCATACGCCAATTTGAGCTCCTATAAGGAGAGACGATCAACAAGTCAAATGCACATGTATATATGTCAAAACACATGTGTATAGTAATGAAAATATGAAAATCCTAAAAGGAACATGTGCACCTGATCCTCGATGAGATAAAAGCATGTAAAAAGAGGATATCTTGTCCTAGTTTTTTTGGGAAATCCGACACCATAGGCCGAAGAAGTGTAGGGAGGAATTTCGATGTATCCTCCAATTTTTTGGATTGCTTCCTTGGAAGCCCCATATATGTATAGAGATCTCTGTACTGCCTAATGTTTTGGGCTATTATCTGACGCCACTGGCTGAAGTTGTCTGTAGAGATCTACACCCTTTGTATCCTCTGTTGCCTATAATTTCTCCCCAGAATGCTAAGTGACAACTATGTCTTTTAAAAAAAATGTTGCATATGGGGTTCATAGACTGGTTTGAACCCACTCGTTGTATAACCCAGAAAATGCCAAGGGTGGAAACTGAACTAAACTGAACCGGTGTAGAAGCATTGTGTAGACTATAAAACCCCCAAATAATGTCCCCAGATTTGGGGGAACATCGTCGTTAAGCCAATAGGCTTCTTGAAGCCCCAAAATAGGACCAACCGCATGCAACTTTGTAATTCTTCTATGCCAATTATGGGGAAAATTTTCTTGGTAGAAACCAAGGCACACATAAACAAGTGACTATCCAAAAACACGTGTTAGTACGAAAAAACATGCATATATAAGACAATTGTACACTACGCAAATAACATGTAAGCTAAAATGCAAGTAAACAAGTAAGAAGCCAAACATAGACCATGAAAAACGGGTTGAAAAAGTTATTGACTACTTGAACTGTATTTCATGCCAATAGGATTTGGAAAAGGTATAATCCCACATACAGGTGTTTCATAATTTACTAGTTTTGTGCATGAGGGGCCAAAGTCGCATTTGTGAAACCACTCTTAGAAATGACAAGCCATTGTGAGTAATCTCTAATAACATAACAGCCATGGTAACAAGTAATTTGTAAGCCAACTTAATGTTGCACATTAAGCACACTGTTAGCCTATGTTATGAAAGATTTAGTATGTCAAAAGCGTGTATAAGTAATGACAAAGTACTAAGTATAAAATGAAACAATCTGGGATTGAGGATAGGTACCACCTGGAAGAGATGGTAACGTCGGATTCGTGTATCATATTGTAATAGTGGTGGCAATCATAATTCCATCTCCATGACGTCTCGACACAAGACCTTTCAATTCACAAATTAGAAAAGGATCTTGAACGAGGCATAAGGTTGTGAATTCCTGTAATCGATGGTTGATCATACAGAGATCTACTAGCATGTGTAATTAGAGACCATATACTTTCAAATCTCTTGGGCAAGAGTTCCAAAGATCCTTCCAAGATATGTAATATGTTGTGGATGAATCTTTGTGAATGGAAATGCAAGATGGATGATAGGGGCAACTTGCCCCCTAGAGTGGACCAACATTGTATGTTAGTGAGGTCCCAACCAGTATTTCCCCCTCAATCTATCAAGTTATGAATCCTGTAACACGAGAGTGCGTCAATCGGGAAATTGCATGATTGTGTAGTGTCTAACGTGTTATGTCCACTATTATATCATAGGTGTAAATGCCTTTGATGATATGCGACCTAGATATGATGTGCGCATGACCCTTATATCTGAAGCGTATATCATGACAAGATTATTGAAAGAGTGATGTTGTAGCCTAAAACATATATCACTATGAGATGAATAAAGGGAGTGGTGATGTAGTGTAAATCGCATACCACTACAAGATGAATAGAGGAAGTGGTGATGTAGTCTATAGCGTATACCACTACAAGATGAAGGAGATATGGTGACCCCATTTAGCTATATCTATATGTCACCAATGTCATAATGTCACATGATCGAGAGGTTACAAATGATTAACTTGAAGATGATGAGTGTGCCATTTGATTTGTAAACCCACGATAATCGAATATAGGGACCGAGTTAACTAAAGTTTGATAGTAGGAAAGTTATAGAAGCAACATCGTGTGAGTATATATAACCATATGCAATGATAATGTGTGATATGACCATGTGATGTGTCGAATGACTGCCCTTATGTACAATCTATAAGATGCACTGCATATGATAAGATATAGATCCATGTATGGAAGGACAAGTGTGTGATGTATGATGTGTGTATATGCAAAGTGTCATGAAATGATCCCAACTATACCAAATGTAGAATATATGATGTAAGATGTCTAAACATATGACATGAGTGTCTGTATGAGGAATAAGTGTGTGGGGTTCACGTGTAGTATGATAATCAAGATAGGTAATAAGTGTGTGAACCGAAGCACAATCTCTGTGTCATCGGGTAATGACGCAATGCTGTAATATAAAACATGGCAATGAATATGTGTATGCTAAGTGATTGATGTAAGTCAATGGTTTAGATGAGAGATCAACCTATGCTCAGATGTTAACGACCCTTAATTATATCTTACATTGGATGTATATAGACCGATTGTGGATATCATAGGATATGAGTATCCTGACTTGTGGCTCTTTCATATATGTTATACTTTCTCATGCTGTAATGGGTCGGCCTTGGTGATGGCCATAACATATGAATAGTATAAATAGAGGATTGTAGGTAGTAGTTGATTATCATATTGAGCATTTGAGTCTTATTAAATGGTTTGGAGGTTGCCATATGTGAAAGGGAGTGAAGTGGCTAAGCTGAGAAAATACTTTCATATTGAGATCTTTTATATGCAATCTTGTGTTCTTTGGTGTTATATTGATGGTGATAATCATATTTATACAAGTAATCTCATTACAAGTGGTATCAGAGCCTAATCTCGGCCAAAGAGTGATGCAAAAACCCTAATGTTTGAATCCCAATATTTTCTATATCTCAGGAGCAAATTGGTAGTGAAATTTTTGACTAATTTTTTTATGGTGTGGCGAAATCATTTCAAGTAATTCCTCTGAAAATTTCAAGCATTTTTGACTTATTTTGAAGAAGTTATAGCAAATTTATGTTTTTCATAATTCGGCTCCATAGGGTGCAAATTTTGGAAAATTTCCAAGTTTCTTACATTTTTGGAAACCTTTCCAAAAAATAGTATAGTATTTCTATTTTATGATTTCTCTATTCAACCCCGAATTTGTATCGAAACCCCAAACCCTTAGGTTTTTTTCCCTATTTCATCTACCACAAGAGCAAGGTTGATCAAGAATCCTTACATCATGACTGGTAGATCTACCCGAGATAAAGATGAAAGTGAAACTTAGGATGGACCCCAAATAAGGAAGAATGGAATTATAGTCTCAACACTAGGGTTTTCAGTTATTAAGGTGATCATCTAACTTGAGGAAAGGATAAATAATTGGTGAGTAAAGGATACCTTAATAATGAGTTTGTTCATCTGAAAGATAGCCCTTAGGGTCAACTTCGAGATGGATTTTCATAAGAGGTTCAATAATCAGGAGTTTTTGCATGATATTTCAAAATCCAACTCCCAATTCAATGTCATATGGGTTCAGTTAGAATGGTCACATATATCCAAATCACTCCAATCATGGCCCATCTCCTTTACTCATTCAGGTGGATATCCTCACTAACCACGGGGCATTATGTCCAAAAGTGGAATATGCATGCAAATTTGATGGTAAAGGATCCATGCCTGAAATGGATTACCCAAATGGATAATTTCTTTGATCTCCATTAGATCCCAATGAGACAAAATGTAACTATGGCTTCTTTATACCTATAACCTGACCAATTTGTTTGGTATCGTTGGTTTCGTGGCCAAAGGAAGACGAATGGTCTACATATTACATGGGTTGTTTTCAATGAAGAGCTTCAATTACACTATAGTTCAAGTGTTTTAAATAATTACTTAAGCCAATTAGCAAAGTTAAAAGAAATAGGTTCAGTTAAGGAGTATGTCCATTAATTCCAAAATATTTCCTTACGTGTGGAGGATATTATAGAAGAGAATTTGAACGACCTATTTCTTAGAGGTCTTAAGGAACACATTGAGCATGAGGTGTGCATGTTTAACCCACTCAAGGTTTCTGATTCTATTAATCATGGCGTGTAGGGCAAAGGAAAAATTTCTTTTGCAATAGAAGGTAGTCCTTCTCTAACATAAAAATATCATAGCACCTTGCCTCCATTGTACCCTCAGCCAGTTCAGTTGACACCTTAACAAATTGAAGAAAAAAGAGCCAAAGGGTTACGTTTTAACTATGATAGCAAATATGGACCAAATCATAAATGTTCTGAGAAAAAAATCTTTGACATTGAAGGGTCCAAGGATGAGGAAGAATATGAGGAAACATCAAACGAGGAAGTGGAAAAATTAGAGGAAGAATCCGGAGATCCCTAACCCACTATTTCATGCCATCCTCTATCAGGTAGTAGCACTCCACACACCCTTCAGGTTTTGGGTTATCTTAATAAGAAGCAAGTAACAATATTGATTGATTCATGGAGCACATATAATTTCATCAATCATAAGCTGGCAACAAGACTAAATTTTTTCATCTACCCAGCACTTGAATTTTAAGTAATGATTGCAGATGGTGGCACATTCCAATGTTAAGGTAAATGCCATAAAATCAAACTTATGATGGGTGAATACACATTGGAATCTACGATATTTGTTATTCCCATTGGTGGAGATGATATTGTCTTAGGTGTTCAATGGCTCACAACTTTGGGCACCATAGAGATAAATTTCTAGGAATTGTTCATGCGCTTTCATTTTGAGGGTAAACAATTTAAACTTTGAAAACTACAGACTAAAGGTCCTCAAGTGGCGAGTTCTCATTAGGGTTCATTTTAAGACACCTCTATAAAATTGTAGGTGGAAAATACCTGGCGAATATCCCCAGAACTAGTTTCAGCGAAAGGCGAATTTGACAGTATTCCAAAACCAAAATTTCACCTGGTTTTTCGAGCCAGAGAAATAAGAGTTCCAGACATGGGTCACTGGGTGCATCATCGACGTGCGACAATAAGACGTCAATAATAATTCTTGAGCACATCAAGGCAACGTCAATTGCAAGTCTTTGACGCATGTCAACTGAAGTCTTTGACACGCGTCAATGGCTTGAGTTAACACGCGTCAATGGCTTGAGTTGACGCACGTCAATAGATTGAGTTGACACGCGTTAATGGATTTATTTGATGCGCGTCAACTACGGACATTGATGCGCGTCAATGTTTGTAGTTGACACGCATCAACTAAATCCATTGACGTGCATCAACTCAAGCCATTGACGCGTGTCAATGGATTGAGTTGACACGCATTAAAGCTTTTAGTTGACGCGTGTCAATGGACACAGTTGTCATGCGTCGACACAAGTCATTGACGAGCGTCAATTCCTTCAGTTGACGCGCGATTTAGCCTATAAATACCATCTGGCCGGTCATTTTCTCGTTTACACTTTCCGGCTCATGATTTTTTGTAGATGTCCATCGTTGTCAAAGATGCAAGCACAACTATAATGTCGACTTCACATGCTTCCCAACTGCAAGCTCATGGAAAAAATCAAGAAGAGAATCCAATCCAATCCACGACCAAGATCATCTACAGGAATCCCTTGTGCCCTCACATCCATACTATTTTAAAAATGTCTTCTGAATATAAGGATTTGATGGATGCGTGTGAGTTTACAGGGCTCGTTAATATGCCCCATTTCAAAACAGATCCAGATATTTTGAACTACCTTCTGTCATCCTACAATTTAGAGGACGGCCTTTTTTATGTGACTTTGAACGATGGCCGAATGTTCCAATTCAGTATCGAAGCAAATGACATCCATCGGTTTACTGGCCTTCCTTTCAGAAATTTACCAATTGTTACAACCAAGGCAACACTAGTGGAAGAAGACAAGAAATTTCTTGAATCAATGTTTGGTTTCCATGTTGATTGTAAGTATAATTCATTTTAATTCTATTTTTTATTCTGATACAATTTCTTGCTATAAATTTATAGTAATTTTCACTATTTGGCATTTTCAGCCCATGTCAATAAGTCCAGGCGTGGTGTGGATACGCAATCAATTGCTCACCACTTTCTTGCTGCAGTAATTTCATTTTTTCAATCCAGAATTGTTTTGCAGGGTCGCCAAACAGATATACCAAATTGGGCCATTGCATACATAGTTTCCACTATCTCAAAATAGAAATTCGATTGGTGCACCTATCTATCCAAAAAAATAAGAACTGACATAACAAATTCAAAAATTTCAGAAAAACCTGTCATTTATTCCACAAACTATCTCCTCGGCCTTTATTATGAGGCACTTTTAAATTTAAAAGATAAAAATATTCCTACTTGCACAGATGAGGAGTTGATGAAGTTGTCAATTCCATTTGAAGAACAACAGGTATAAACTATTTAGTTTGTATTTCAATTTTCGACATTGCACTGCACAGTTTTTTACACTTAAATTTTAATGTTTTGCAGAGAAGATTTATTGAAGCCCTTTCCCGAAAAAAAAAGTGTTATCGAGAGGAAGAGGCCAACAACACGCTGAGGCTTCGGGAGACTCCCAATATGAAATGGAAGCTCACTCCTCTCCAAACCCTCAACAGTTTGAACTCGTTAAACGCCAGAGAAGTAATACCTTGTCATATATTGTTTACAAATTCCAAATTTGCAAATTTATTTTTCAATTTAAATTTTAACCAAATGAATTGACAACATTTAATTTTGATGACATTGCAGGGACTTTGGACCATACACTTGTTTTGGAAACTCAACCTTCTTCACCAACTCACTCCATATAGTCGCATGCATTCATATCTTTGGAACAAACACTGAATACAACTCCTACAAGGCCACCCTTAGCACCGCGAAAAATTACTCCTCGACAACAAGGTACAACTTTTTGATAGTACGTTTAATTTCGTATTTTTTTCTTTTTGAATTGTTTTCCTTTTTTTCATGTTTTTTCTTGTTCTTTTCAGCACATGTCAGTCCTAATCAAACTGCGGCACCGATACCCACTCAACCAATAATTTTTAAAATGCCAACTAGAGGAATAGTAAAAAAGAACATTGGTAAACGCATGCCACTAGCTCTGGCCCCTAGCGAGACACTAAACATTGCCTCCTCCTTTCGAATTCCAACTCTCTCACTTGGTGGCTTGCCCAGTGCAACGGGCATATCAGTTTTGAACAATATAAATTTAGATGAAGATTATTTGGGCATTGATAGCAATGACCCAACTAGTTTTTTCAATACCCGCGAGATGATTCAAGGCCAGCAGGTATACTTCAATTTAAATATGCTTTACAATTTTGAAATACATTTTGATTTAAATTTATTTATCTAAATCTTGATTAATTTTATCACAAACAGGATCAGGCCACCCAAAGGTAGAAACAAGTAGCAGTTGATCTTGCCGAAAGCCCCCATACTTCTCCAGCAAGATCATCTTCATCAGATTCAGATCATGAGCAGTTGCTACCTTTTCCTTTGGAGAACTTAATTGGTTTTGATTGTCAATTTCATGTCAGTGAGTTTATTCTACCTCATATCAATCAGCTTATAGAATGGGAGAGAAGGGCTAAGGTTCTTATCAATGAGATTATTAGTCGTTATGAAAATTATTGGCAAAGGGATAGTTTATACACTGCAGTCCAGAATCAACCTGCGAAGATGGATTCCTTACTTACCCAAGTAAGAAGTGGGACTGTCACGTATAACAACTATAAAGATGACATTTTAGATAAGTCATTAAAAAAATTGGAAAATATTAGTGCCGAGGCCCAGGAATATTTTAACAAATGGTCCAAGGACAAGGATTTGGTAACTATTGCAAATGCCGAAAGAGATAGAGCGGTTGTAAGTTCTAACTTCTATCACTTTCAAACAATCATTCTTGTTAATTTGAAATTTTCATTTTTTAGTAATATTTTGAATTGACATTACTCTTTTTGTGCAGTTGAAATATGAAAATTTGAAGAGTCAAGCAAAGGTATTGCAAGTTCACCTGGAAATAGCGAAGAACATTTTATCAGCAACAAAGAATTTGAAGCAAAATATTTTTTTGGTTAACAAACAAAACAATACACTAAAGCGGATAATTAAAGAGCACGGCTTCGACCCTGACATATTATTCAAAGCTAAGGCAACAGCTGATCCAAATTTGCTGTCGCATGGAGATGCAACAAATCAAGAAGAAAGAATTTTGAAAAATCTGGACAGTGCTGTGGAAGATCTTATAAGTTCTGGGGTTATTTCTGCTGTTGGGGAAATGGGTACAGCCACAGTGGAAGAAGCCGTTGGGGAAAGGAGCAGAGTATAAATGGATAAAGAAAAAGAGGGTTGAAAACTTGAAACTTTTATTATTGTGGAAACTTTAAATATTGATTTTGGAAACTTTTAATATTGAGTATGGTATTTGAATTTAATTATATGGATTTGATAGCCTTTTAAATTTGAAATAATATATAATCTTTAATTTTGATTGCATTAGATGGGGATTATCATGAGTTATCATGAATTATATGTATGTTTCTTGTTTACTTGGATTGTCATAAATTGTATGTGGACGTAGATGATGAATGAAGATAATGGATAACTGTTTTACAAACATGGAATGAGGATAGATGATGATGAATGATGATAATGATATGATATATATGGGCATTGAAATTTGGACGATGATCAATTTAATGTGGACGTAGATTTATCTTCAAGCAGAATAATTCTTCTTCTCTAGACATTTGAACTTGGTTTAAGATAATTCTTGTCTATACTTGTAAAGATATGATCATAATGTCATTAGAATGGATATAGATGTAGATCAAGGATTTCGCGCTTGTTACCTGTCCAAGTTAATGCACCAAACTAAGCATAAAAACCCTGAAAAACTCCAATAAAATCGATACCTGATGGATAAGATCCGAAGATGTAGACGAATGAGGAAGCCGATGTAGATAAGACGGGCGCACACGAGCAATTCGCACAATAGATCCGAGTAACCTGCAAGACACCGATGCTTGACAGAAAAAGACGGCGTTAAGAGATATTTAGGTGGACTGCCCGAGAAGCGGGTCCGGGAAGCGATAAGCTTCCTCGGCGGATGTCAGTCCACGTTTTCAATTAAGAAAAGAAGCATACATGATAAAAGATGTAAGTAAAAAGCTAGATTTTCTGATTGCAGTAATAAGACAGAATCTAAACAGCAGACAGAAAGTACAGAAAACAGGGAACTATGAAATAATGCTGGGATTTGTGTTACCTGTGTCCTTTTACCTGTCTGCAGGGAAATCGGCGTCGACTGGGTAGAATCGGCGTCGACTGATGTGGTCGGCGTCGATTGAGACGAATCGGCGTCGACTGGGTGAGATCGGCGTCGACTAAAGGCAGATCGATCAATCAGGGACTGTGCGATAAGATTCGGGAATTAGAAGGTGAATGTGGTCTGCTGGATGTGCCGAAGTTGGCGAGATACTGGAACAGAGTCACCAGATGATAGATGGTTGTGTGCGATGTTGACGTGATGTGGGCAGAGTAACGGTGCTCCTCTCAGGGATTGATTCGGACAGGATCTGCCCTTACTTGACACCCTTGATGCTAAAAGATCTCTCTTTCTTACAGCCTGTGTCTCTCTCGCTCTCTGTTCATGCGTAAGTGCTTCCTTTTTTCATCTGTTCACTTTTTCGCTCTCTCTTCGGTCCTTAGAACTGAGTTCTGGACTTGCTTTTATAATCGGCGCCGCTCCTAGAAAATCGGCGCCGACCATATGGGTCGGCGCCGATCGCGGAATAGACTCCCGAGATGGCCAAAATGAGCGATTTCAAGAAAGATAAGACTTACCCTGAATACGGGAAATATCCCGCTTAGGGAAGAGGAAAAATAGATGTGATACATAGATAGAATAAATTTGGGGTAGATAAGTGATTAAGATGCATGGGAAGAAGCGTAATTAAATATTTAATATTTAATCACTCATGGGTAAGATATGATGGGGTGAATTAAATTTAGAGTAAGTGATTAAATCACAAATTGGATAATATCCCAAGGGGATAGTTGGTGACGTAAACGTGCCCCAGGTTACCTAAGCAAGTAAATGGATGAGAGGGACACTAAATTGAGTAACCAATTTTAAGTGTCTACATTTTGCCCCTTTTTGTCAAGTAACTTGCGATAAGCAAGGTTATGAGACAAAAACAAAGGGATGGAAGAAGGGAAGAATGTGTGATGATGTGATCCCCCTCAAACTAGGGATGGGATGGGTGATAGAACAAACGATCCCAAGTTTGAAAAAGGTAGATGAAAAATGCAGGATGCCCCAGTCGGATGTCTGGAGTAGATCTGATCATTGATGACGCATAAAAACAAATAAAAAGGCAGCAACCTAAGGAATTCACATTGGTAGGACAAACTAGACGGTCTCCTCATGAGACGACGTTAGAGCCTACAGACCCGCTTAACTCTAAGTTGTCAAAAAGTACGAGTGTCCCATGCAAAGGGAACAAACCCGAAATAGATGGTGATATCAAAAAGATGTGCCAAAAGGCAAAATTCAGCACACAACAATGATCAGATAGATAAGTAAGCCAAGCATCAACACTATGGCAAACAAATATGGAAAATCGGCGGCGACCAAATTAATCGGCGACGACTAAAACAAACGGCGTCGACCCAAAAAATCGGCGCCGACCAATCCAGGCACATATAAATATGCGAACGGAAAACGTAAACGATTTATTTTCAACGTGACGATTGATTCAGAGAGAGTCAGAATCTGATTTTGAGCGCCATGGAAGCCTCTGGGAGCGGTCAGAAGCGCAGGAGGACACGACCAGGGGTAAGTGGTCATTCTTGAACCCATTGTACTTGAATTTTTGTTTTCATTGGATTTTTTTTTTTGTTTTTGGGAGGCCGGGGTCCGGTTTATGTCCGGACAGGCAGTCGGCGCCGATTGGTAGAATCGGCGTCGATTGTAGCCTGAGCGGCGTCGATTGATATAATCGGCGTCGACTCACATAGATCGACGCCGATTATGTTAAATCGACGTCGATTGGATAAATAACTTCTATGATGATAGAATTTTGTTTCGTATGTTCGGATTTGGGGAAATAAGAGACTAATTAAGCTTTTGATGTCGTGGATGCAGGCACGAGAGGCTCTACATATGAGGGATGCCATTCCTGAGTTATTGGAGACGATTCTCCCTGATGTGACTGATGCAGATTGGTGACATTTAGAGCTAGCCGGGCTCGGGGGTTTCCGGTATTACAGACGAGTGCCACGAGATGTGGAGCTCATGCGGGCACTAGTGCGACGGTGGGACAGCCATACGTGCACTTTTTGGTTCAGGACGGGTGAGATGACCATCACCCATGAGGATATATTCAGGATTCTGAGACTGCCGATCACTGGGGACCCGATTGAGATCACACCGCGAGAGCAGCAGCAGAGGGCCCTAGTGCGATTATACAGAGACAGGGCAGATGACTCAGAGATAGTATCTGGGGCAGTGAGGATAGCCTCACAGTACAGGCAGGATAGCCCTCGGAGTAGGCGGATAGCCTTGATTCAGATGGCTATCTCCTACTTTGCCCTGCCAGATTCAGGAGGTGGGAGATTCCCATTGTTACTGTTAGACTGTGTTTGCGACATCCTGCAGTACAGACAGGTTTTTGCCTTCGCTGATGCCCTGATAGCTCAGATATATCATGAGCTATGGATGTACACCACTGGCCGGAGGACAGGGATTGACGTCAGTTTTGTGCTCCATTGCTGGGCATATGAGCACATAGCGGTGATCAGGCCATCCGGGCTTCCTTGGATGCCAGCAGGAGTGGGAGGGATTGATTATGGATTTCGGAGATGGCGGGCTGACATGGCCGCAGGGGATACAGGTAGATCGGCCGAGTGGTACTCTGAGCGTTTCAGGACGCTGACACCAGATCAGGTCATCTGGAGGCCATATCGGGCATTTCCGACATGGGCTGGTCAGGATGCCCACTTGGTAGCATTGAGACGGAGCCGGGTGGTCAGGGGCCGTAGGCCGGATATGTGGGAGCGAGTCCCGTTTATGCGGATATTGAGGCAGTTCGGCCTAGTACAGACAGTGCCGACCACCTACACGCCATATAGGCGGGATAGCAGGGAGACGGATTTGCCGATTTTGATCCCGGCAGACCCATTGAGAGAGGCCCCACCCTCTACAGACAGCGATGATGACGCAGGGGTAGATGAGGGTTACGCAGCATGGTATGACACCGAGCTACCACGACATCTCCCGCCATCTATAGATGCTGACGAGGAGGACATAGCTGCGATGCTGGATAGACTAGAGGGAGAGCATGCCACCCTTACACAGACACATCAGGTAGCTCTGGAGGAGATCAGGGCTTTGACAGAGGAGAGGGATGCCCTGATTGTGGAGAGAGACACCGCTCGCCAGGAGCGAGATATAGCGATCCAGCAGAGGGATCGCTACTTTCGACATAGGGAGGCCCTCAGGGCCAAATATGGAGAGACCGGTGCCACGTCAGAGTCCGGTACACAGGGCACGACCCTAGGAGGAGCACCACCAGCAGCGCCAGCAGCCCCAGCAGCACCAGCAGCATCGTTACGAGCACCGGGTACTGTGAGCCTGAGCACATACCAGTCTCTCCTCGCTGAGGTGAGATACTATGAGGATGCCCTAGCGCAGCATGCCCCAGATGTGCCTCGGTACGGGGCGAGGAGGAGAGCAGCGACGGCTACAGCGAGCGGAGCCTCAGGTGGTGGGAGCACTGGGAGAGATCGAGGTGCGCAGAGACCTCCAGCAGCAGGTGCATCGAGCTCGATAGGCGGCGGCCAGGAGAGACAGCCAGGTGCAGAGGAGGGTGGAGGAGATAGTGTCCTCCATGCATCGGACTTTACTATATAGAGATTGATAGATTTTGTATCTGTATAGTGATGTAGCCTCGATTGGAAGGCATTGTATAGATGGCTTGATTGAAAGCCACCCATTTTTGTACAGACACACATGTATACATAGATTCATCATGTTATTTGTCATATAATTGTACTCATGCTTTTAATTTTGATATACATGGATAGATGGATATAGATATAGACTGATAGAGGATAAAATAGATGTGATTGGATAGATATAGACTGATAGATGATAGAAATAGATGTGATTAGATAGATTGATATGTGGATATAACTTTGATAGATGGATGTGATGTAACTTGGATGTACATGTGTTTGATGTATGGATTAGATATAGATAGATGTAATGTACCTTGGATGTACATTTTGATGGATAGATAGATGGATGTGTTTGATGTATGGATTAGATATAGATGATGGATGATGTAATGTAATGTACCTTGGATGTACATACGATATTTTGATGGATAGATAAATAGATGTGTTTGATATATGGATTAGATATAGGTAGATGTAATGTACCTTGGATGTACATATTTTGATGGATAGATAGATAGATGTGTTTGATGTATGGATGTAGTTGTAATGAGAAATGAATACAGATAGATGTTTTGATAGATAAGATGAATTTAGATAGAAGATAAATTTTGATTGAATTAACATGTGAAATGTCAATTTAACTGGATGCAAGACAAAGAAATGGGGAATACTCTTTGCAAGAGCCAAAGATGTAAATGGAAACAACCTTGACTTAGAAGAGAAGATACTCGGATAAGAAAAAAAAGATAAGTCGGACTTCCAACCGACCATAGATAAAATCCAGATAGGAAACCGAAAGACCAAGCATACAAGGCCCTATATAAGATTAAAATAAACCTGACACTAACTAGTCGCAAACCAGATCTAGGATAGAAACGGAAAGAAAAGTAAGTATCTTGTCGGAATTTACAAGGGACAGAATACATGTCCATAGTAGGAAAATAGGATTCTCCATATGATCGACAAAAGGTCTTAAATCTCAGCTTCATGATTTTGGCAGAAAAGCAAACTGATCAATGCGGGAAGTTTGCTTGATATGGAAAGACTGATCGATACGGGAAGTCTTTCAGTGATGCTAAAAAAGTGTATAAACTGATTAAAAGACTGATCAAGAAGCCTTGAATATTTCTTTGAGGAACAGCCGTCCTTCAAGGGAGCGGTCTGTATTTTGAATTTTAATGATAGCCATCCTTCGAGGGTATGGTCTATATTTTTAGAATTTTTGATAATAGCCATCCTTCAAGGGCATGATCTATTTTCTTTTTGATTCACTTGATAATGTATGGATAGCTGTCCTTCAAGGGATCAGTCTATCTTTTGGATAGCATCTTTTTTTTTTTTTTTTTTTTTTTTGAAACTCTTCTTGGAAGAAGCTGAGTTTAGACCTAGATAGATCAGATGGAGGGGAAGAGAACATAGAAGAACATGCACTCATGCCCCGAGTAGATCCGATTAAGATAAGTACTTGGGACGGATGAAGTGGTGATTAAGGTATTCCTACCATGAGGAGGAACATATCCAAAAGAAACGTGCAATGAGTAGAGCCGCGATACTCATATTTAAGGTAAACGAGGCAATAGGCGGAGAACCACACAATTTCGAATCACCACGAAAGTAGATGACTGGTTATTAGGACGGATGAAAGATCTGTGTTGCGACTAGATTTGTGTAAGATAGATTTTAACAGTAGAAGGGCCGTAAATGCAAAGCATTAAGAGGTTCCGCTTCAGGTATACCATCCATGGAAGATAAACGATAAGCCCCAGACCCATATTTATGAGTGATAATGTACGGGCCCATCCAGTTGGGAGCAAACTTACCCCGCTGACTTCTTTCGAGTGTAGTGACATTTTGATTTTCCTTAAGAACAAGGTCACCAATTTTGAAGTCACGGTGTTGCAAGTGCTTGTTATAAGCACGCTTGACACGTTCAAGATAGACCTGATGATGCTCAAGAGCGTTGAGACGCCGCTCATCTAATAATTCAAGTTGTGCTAGACGATTTTGACGATAATCCTCATCGGAGACAAATTCTCTGAGAGAAACACGGAGAGATGGGATTTGGACTTCCAAAGGAAGGACAGCCTCAGACCCATAGACGAGAGAGAAGGGAGTAGCACCAGTAGGGGTACGAATGCTAGTCCGATAAGCCCAGAGAGCAAAAGGGATATGTAAATGCCAATCCCTACCAGCTCGACTAGTTACCTTTGCGAGGATATTACGCAAAGTTTTATTGGACGCTTCGGCCTGACCATTAGCTTGAGGATAGTATGGAGAAGAAAAACTGAGCTTGATGTTGAAAGCGTTGCAGAGATTCTGCAAATCAGCGTTCTTGAAAGACTTACCATTATCTGTGATGAGCTTATGTGGAATGCCAAAGCGACAAATGATGTGTTGATAGACGAAATCAACTATGGGTTTAGCCTTTGTTGAAGAAAGAGGGATAGCTTCTACCCACTTAGTAAAGTACTCAGTGGCAGTAATGATAGAATGATGACGCTGTGAAGAACGGGGATTGATGAGACCAATAAGATCAAGACCCCACTGCGAAAAAGGCCACAAATCCGCCGCAGGTTGCAAAGCTTGACTAGGGATGTGTGTGAGATTGGAATGTTGCTGACACTTGACGCATTTCTTAGTGTATTCACAACAATCTCGATTAAGAGAAGGCCAATAATATCCCAAACGTAAAATGCGCTTGGCTACAGCTAAGCCACTAAAATGTCCACCACAGATACCGTCATGGACCTCCTGGATGGCTTTAGATGATTCACGGGTTTTGAGGCACCGAAGCAAAATACCATCAAAGCCGCGTTTGTAAAGAAGGCCGCCTAGAATAGTATAGCGATTGGCGCGTTGGATAAAAGACCTTCTACCATTGGAAGTCAGATCTGGAGGAAGCACCGAATGAGATAGATAATCAACTATCTGTTGATACCACTCATCCTGAGTATGGGTTGTGACAGCATTGATCGAAGTTAGTTGCTCAAGATGAGATGGTTGATCTAATCGTTGCACAGCCACATAAAGACGCGAGTCTTCGGTAAAAGGCGGGATAAGTGAGGCTAATGAGGCCATTGTATCTGCGAATCGATTTGCAGTGCGAGGAATAGCTTGGATAGTGAACTTATCAAAAGATTGGAGTTGAACGAGAACGATATCACGATATTTTTGAAGGATATCATTTTTGCATTGATAGACGCCCGTGACTTGATTAACGATGAGTTCAGAATCACCGAAGATGTCAATATGACGAGCGCCGAGATTAATGGCATTTTGAAGACCTAAGACAAGAGCTTCGTATTCAGCCATATTATTGGTGCACTCAAAGTTCAACTTGTGTGCGACTGGGATAGGCGTACCCCAAGGAGGAATCATCACAAAACCTGCACCTCCCCCTTGCTGGCATTTGGATCCATCAAAGAAGAGCTTTACTTTAAATGGAGATAGACCAAAATCAATTTGTTGGATATTTTCATCGGGGAATTGAGCAGGGGGGTCTTGAGTGTCCGGAAGAGGAGCATCAGCTAATTGATCTGCAATAACCTGACCCTTGATAGACTTTTGCGGGATAAACTCGAGGTCAAATTCTGTCATGAGCATAAGCCAACGAGTGATACGATCATTGTGATAAGGCTTTGCATGAATCGTCTTAAGTGGATTGACACTTGTGACAATGTAAGTTTTGTGATTAAGGAGGTAATGACGAAGCTTAGAAGTTGCGAAGAAGAGAGCACAACATAGTTTTTCAGCTTCGGAGTAACGTGTCTCATACTCATGGAGGGTACGACTGATGTAATAGACAGCTTGTTCTTTACCACAAGTGTCCCGATGCGAAATCATGGCTCCCAGAGCATGGTCAGTCACAGAGATATAAAGATAGAAAGGCTCCCCCTCGCGTGGAGGTGTAAGCACAGGTGGAGAAAGAAGATAAGCTTTGAGATCATCAAAGGCCTTTTGGCAATGCTCATCCCATTCAAAATGAACATTCTTACGGAGGAGATGGTGAAAAGGTTGACAACGGTCCGACAATTGGGAGATAAAACGACGCACTGACTGAAGACGTCCTTGGAGACTGCGGAGTTGCTTTAAGTTAGAAGGGGGAGGCATCTCAAGGATAGCTTTTATTTTTGCGGGGTCCACTTCAATACCCCTAATGGAAATGATAAAACCTAAAAGTTTACCAGTGAGAACGCCAAACACGCACTTAGATGGATTTAGACGAAGACAAAAGCGGATAAGCCTCTCAAAGAGAGGTGCAAGGATGAAAAGATGATCTTGACGACGTTTGGATTTACCGAGGAGATCGTCAACGTAATCCTCCACAGTTTTGTGTAAGAGATCATGGAAGATGTAGGTCATTGCTCGTTGATAGGTTGCTCCTGCGTTCTTAAGACCAAAAGGCATGACACGATAACAAAAGGTCCCCCAAGGAGTTATGAAAGAAGTCTTATGTTGGTCTTCTGGTGCGATGAGAATTTGATTATATCCAGAGAAACCATCCATAAGAGAAAGCATCTCATGACCCGCAGTTAAATCTACGAGTTGGTCGATATTAGGTAGAGGAAAATCATCTTTTGGACAAGCAAGATTAAGATCCCGGAAGTCGGTACAAATTCGAATTTTCCCAGTAGCTTTAGTTACTGGTACTACATTGGACACCCATTGTGGATAATCGATGGGTTGGATGAAGTTAGCCGAGAGCAAGCGCTGTAATTCTTCTTTAACAAGAAGGGCTACTCTAGGGTGCATTTTACGTAATTTTTGCTTAACTGGTTTGATGTTGGGAAGAGTAACGATATTGTGGACCACAATATCGGGATCGAGTCCTGGCATATCCTCGTATGACCAAGCAAAGGCTTGGCGATGTTTGGAAAGAAAAGTGGTAAAATCTCCTAACTCCTGTGGATTAAGGGATTGGCCGACCTTAATGATGCGAGGGTCTTCAGAAGTCCCTATATTAAGGTCGATAGTGGCCTCGTTGAGAAGCGTAGACGAGTCAGAAGGAATAGTCTTGGGAAGATATGAATCCTCTGCCCCCAGATAGGTGAGGACGGAATCGTCATCCACACAGTGGATAGTGTTGATAGTAGGAGAATCGTCTCCAACTATTTCAGGGAAGATTAATGGTATAGAAGCGGACCGATTGTTAGTCTCATAGGCTAACGGCCCTAAGGAAATGGTATTGATAAAAAAAAAAGTTAGGTGGGATGGAAATGTCGTCGTCCACATCAAGTGATGTTTCTGACTTAGCGGGAGAAGATGGTTCCTCAGTAGGAAGAGGCTCATCAAGAATAGTGACGGTGGCTTTTGAAAGGGGTTTAAATCCTAAACCAAATTTTTGATGTGGCATGAGAGTGGGAATGGATGTGAGGTCATGTATACCTTGTTCATATTTTCCCAGGCCAAAGCCTTTCCACGCGCATCGATATAGATAAGTTTTTGCAAACGTGGGATTCTGTAGATAATCAAACCCTGTTAAGTAAGGTTTGGTCCTAGGAGGAGAATCTGGGCGATAGTGAGGCGTATCAAGACCACCGTAGATGAAATTAGTCTGTTGATTGGGCAGACCAATGGTGACGATGCGACCGAGACCTGGTTGATATTCAGGTTGTTTGTCTGGTCTACCATACTCATTAGGTTTGAGATGGGCATCAAAAGAAAAGAGAGGAAGCTCTCCTAGTGAGAAACGCTGCAATGTCTCTTCTAGATTTTGTAAATCCGGTAGTTTGGTTGCAGGTATGGAAGAAGATGAGGCCCCGTCAGGAGAACATGCATTTTCTTTTAAAGGGGCAGATCTTGTGGTCATGTCGCATTGTGCGGAAGGAAAAGGATCTCCTGGATGAGTATATATTTTGCCCTCATATTGATATTTTAAGCATCGATGGAGGGTGGATGGGACACAATGCATTGCGCGAATCCAGGAGCGTCCGAGGATCATATTATAGTGGAATTTTCCTTCGACAATGTAGAAGAGTTCATGAAGCAGCTTCTTACCTACTCGAATGGGTAAGACCACAGTTCCTAAAGTAACTGCTAGCTGATCGTTAAATGATCGAAGGGCGAAAGGCGGGGGTGACACTACATTCTTTGGTAACTTAAGTTGCTCAAACGTGTGCGAGGAGATGACGTTGAGTGCAGCTCCACTATCGATCATAACACGTTTTAAGGTAGTGTTATTGATTTGGACTGTGATAAAGAGGGGAGCCTCCAAATCCTCTGAAGAAAGAGGAGGAATTTCTGAATCTTCAAAAGAAATGGCGGTTGATGGTCCATTCAATCCAACAACCAACTCGAAGGGCTGGGGCTCATCGGAATTCACTGCGATGCGACGCAGATTATCGATTAGAGCCTGGCGATGTTGTGGAGAGGATTGGATGAGGTCAAAAAGAGACATTTTGACCGGAGCCTGGGTGAGTTGTTTCATAACACTCTCCTCAACAGACACGGGAACTTGAGCCCGAGGTGCAGCACGAATAGAGACCCTGGGTCGTGGGGCTGATGAGGAAGGAGAAACGCCTTCAGGGGCTGCAGAAATGACAACCCGTGGTCGAGATGCTGAAGATGAAGATGGGTTATCATAGTGTTGGGTTCTAGTGGCGATATGGATTGTGTCAATTTGAGAAGGTGGAAGATCAAGTGGAGTGGAACCACTAGAGGTCTGAGTGGATCGTTGGGGCTCAGATGGGGCTAAGGTGACAGGAGGTACTTGTTCCTCCTCCTCCAGCAAAAGATCACTTTCTTCCAAAAGGTTGTTCACAACAGCTTGAAGAGCTTTACATCCCTCAGTATCATGACCCGGGGTACGGTGGTAAGCACAAATCAAATCAGAGTTAAACCAGGTAGGTTTCACTCCTTTAGGGTTATAAGGTTTAATCGGAGGAAGGGTTATGGATGAAGATTGGATAAGTTGATGAAGGATTTCGGTGTAGAATCCGGTAGACGAAGATGAGGATAGAGATGATGAAGGTGGTTCTTTTACATTAACCGACTGCCGAGGTAAAAGAACTTGCATGTTAGGTTTAACAGTCTTTTTAGGGATCCTCTTATTTGTTTGGACATTTGGAGGAGCAGTCTTGGGCACTTGAGATGGGAGTAAGTGAGACATGATTGACTTTGGTGGAGGAGGAGCCCCTAAAATAGATTTTGAAGATGATGGAGATGTGACAAATTTTGCGGTCTTTGGAGACAAAGGGGGTTGCTTGGTCGAATTTACTGATGATTTAGATAATGTCGATTTAGATGAGGAAGAAGCTCCCAAAGTAGGTGTAATCGGAGGAACATAGAGTGCCTTGGTTTTTGGTAATGAAGATGATGATCCTGATAGAAGAGGTGACGTCTTTTTAGTAGGTAAGTCTACTTTTCGGGGTATTGGTGAAGAATGTGTTGTAGAAGAAGATGATGGCTTTGATAAGTGTGTAGAAGAAGACGCCTTCTCAGCGGGCAAATCCAATCGTTTATGAGGCGTAGAGAGAGATTTTTGTGGAAGAGCACCAAGAGTCTTGATGGTCCGAAATATGGGCTTTCCTTTTTCAGGGATGGTGACAACTTCAACGGCATAAGGTGATTGTAACCTTTTCGGGGGAAGCAAATGGGAAGATACTGATGGTGTAACGTTAGATTTTGGTTGTCTCGGTTTAGGTTCAGGAACCGAGTGTATAGGTGTTGGTGCTACTTCTTTTGATTTTTCTTAAATAGGCAAAGTAACATTAGTGATGGAAGAAGGGGGTGATGAAGAAGCAGTTCCTTGCGAAGGGACTACTTCTGATGCAGTAATCATGGGTGAAACTACTGTAGGAAAAGAGATAGGAAGGGTCAAAATCGAAGACGCTTCCGTCGAAGTCGGCACAATTATAGGTACGTTCACCAAGGGCATAGTTGCAGCGGGAATGGGAGCAACAGAAGTAGATGTGTCTGCAGTGGAAACTCGAAGGGATGTAATTGCCTCGAGTATTGAAAGAATGTCTGACGATGAGACAGATGAGGATGACACTGTCTCGGGTATGGATGGAAGGTCAGACAAAGGAGCGGAGAGAGATGACTCCGTGCTTAGTAATGTAGGAATATTCAAAGACGGGCTATCTGAAGATGGTGGAGTTCCAGTGATTGATGAAGTGGAAGGAGGTTCTGATTCGATTGATGTGTTCGCAGATGGCTTGGTTTCAGAAGAAGATTCTTCAGTAGAGATGAAGTTGATAGTGTGGGTGTTTGGTTTTTGAGACTCTGAAGCATTATGGTTCGGGGCATGATTGGGAAAAGGTTGTTTAAAAACATCGAGTGCCTGATTTGGGGGAGCATTTGGGTTATCCAGAATGAGCTCGCCTTTATCAATGAATTTCTGGACAAGATTTTTGAAAGTCTGACATCGTTCAATGTCATGACCTTTGGTTCTATGATAAGGACAGAAATCATTTTCCCTATACCAGAATGGGCGTTCTCGGCTTTCATCAATATCCCTAATGGGGGGAAGTTCGATCATGCGAACTTCCAACATTTTTTCTAAGATAGAGGCATATGATTCCCCCAATGGAGCGAAGGATCGAGATGATGAAGTCCCTTTTCGAGAAGATGAGGAGTCTCTTCGTGGTGTTTGATTAGGAGTGTTATCGGCTCGTGATGCTTTTAATACGATAGCGTTGGTGGATCCTTGATTTTTGTCTTTAGAAGGGGAAGAATTTGGTTTGGTAAACCGAGAAAAATCTGGTTTAGATTTAGAGCGAAGTTTTAGCTTCCCTTGCTCAATGGCGCGAGATTCAAGTTTGCGTGCCATCGTGAAGGCTTCTTCAAAGGTATGAAAAGTTTGGATCCTTAAAGTGGAAGAAATGTGATTAGCACAAGATCGAGTAAACAACTCGATTTGTTGGGATTGAGGAAGGGAGAAAGACAATTGGTTGATTATCCCTCTCCAACGAGCGACAAAGTCTGCAATAGACTCATCATCGAATTGGCGAATGTTATAAAGATCTGTGATCGAGATCTTATGCGCGATATTTATTGAAAAGTTTTCAACAAACATCTGGGCCAATTGAGAGAAAGAAAACAAGGAATGTTGAGGAATGTTATTGTACCAGTCTAAAGCAGGACCTGCTAGAGACATAGGAAAGGTACGGAGCATAAGCTCCTGATCCTGGACTATGAGGTAGCAAGCATGTTTGAATGCTCGCAAATGTTGTTGAGGGTCTTCCCGACTATGAAATTTTGAAAATTTAGGAAGTTCCCATTGGGGAGGATAAGCCTTGAAAGCTACTGAGGGGTGAATGGGTTCATTACACACTTCTTCAAAGGAGTATGAAGGACGAACCCCTTTTGTGGAGGCTTCCAAGTCTGCGATTTTCTTGAAGAGAATTTGAACCACGTCAGATTGAGGAGGAGGTACATTGGTATGTCCTACATAAGAAGCAAGTGGTGGATGTTGTTGAGGTGTCAATGGGGGATTCATCTGTTGATGGATAGGATGATAAGAGGAATAACCAGGTGTTCTGGGTGACACCGGGTGGGGTATTTGCTGTGAGGTAGCTTGCGTATAGGCAGGCTGTGAGATAATAAGTGATTGAGAAAATGAAGGTTGGATGACGGATGGAGCCTGTGATTGGTGGACTCCTATGTTTGTTGATTGGATCGGGACAGATTGAGGAACATGAGTGCCGACTTGATTGGACATATTGGGGAACAAGACCTGAAAGGGGCCTTCTACTGCCGGATTAGGTATTAAGGGTGCCGATGTTAGAGGATGGGCGAAGGTCACAGTTGCTGGAACATTGGAAGAAAGACCCCCTAGAGGACGAGAAGTAGGAGCCAACTGACTATTCGGAGGGGGTTGGCTCATGAAGAGGTACTGACCTTGGGACACGATGGAGGGCATAGATGAATTAACAGCAATATGCGGGTGTGCAGACGCATTCATTATAGCCAGGGCAGAAGGCCTCTCAGAAGTAGGTTGTGGAATATTCGAGGTAACTGCGGTGTTAGGAATAGGTAAGACTATTTGAGAACTAGTCGATATGGTAGGTGGAAGAGAAAAGGGAGGCATAGGGGCCTCGCCCTTCTCCGTGACTCGAGGCAAGAGAGATGATGCAAACTGCTCTACAAAGGCCTGGGGTGATCCACGAGGATAATCGTACACTTGTTGGATTGGTGGTCCTTGATCAGATATTTGAATAGACTTGTGTACTAGGTAGTCCATGAGGGCTATCGGATTGCGGTCGAGGAATGCCTGGAATTCAGGATCCCCGCGGGGAACATACTCCGAGCCAGATGATATTTCCGAAGGACTAGGGGAAGCTGGACGTGATGGGATTGCTTTGGCTTGATAGAAAGGATTATATGACCAGGATGGGGAACCAACTAACAGCGGTCCCGAGGAAGATTGGGGGGGTGCCGAAACCTCCACACTAGTGGTGATCTCGGAGGAAGAAGGAACCAGTTGAGCCATTCTTCTAGATTGTGACCGAGTGATAACCGTCATAAACACGCAGAAAAGAAGATTGACCTAACTAATGCACAGACAATTCAAGCAGCGCAAGTGATTATCTCCTTTAAATTTTGATGCTTTTAAGAAAAGAAAATGTTAGGGAAGGCTTTTTAGAACAGGAACTACTCAGATAGCCAAACTAAGGATGGTTTGGGTAATGTTTGGTGAGGAGTCCCGAAGGCACTTCAGTAAAAGACCGGTACGTGGCTTGATATAGGGGCCTACCCCCGCACTTCACACACCGCTGCGATAAGGGAGTCGGGTGCTTTGCCAATATATACCAAAATCTTCCGTGAATTTATAGCGCGGCCCGAGTACCGCGTAGGCTCTTCCTCTTGGATATCACTTCCAAGTAGGCGAGGCCAGGGAAGGAATTTTTGTTTAAATGCTTTATACCTAGTGATTTTGGCTTTGTGTGCAAGGGTGAAAAATAAAAATCAAATAGTGTCACTACCGATTTTGATCAATTTTCCAGCCTAATTAAAACTAGATGAAAAACATGCAGCAATGACAAAGGAAAAGTTCTTTTTAAGCACTTAAAAACGAAGTGTTTGATTTCGATGAAGACAAGTCAAACAGATTCTTTCCCAAATGCGATTAAGTTCTTTTTAAGCACCAAAAATTGAAGTGTTTGGATGTGATATGCAACCGACAAAGAAATCCTAAAAAGGAGAAAACACCGTAAAAGAGGAATACCTGTAGATTTAGCTCTCCAAGGTGTGTGGACTTCAAAAAGCGCGTTGTTGAGCTCTTCCCCTCGAACAATCCCACGAACAAGCAAAGTGCTCCGCAAGAAGAGGTTAAGCAAACACCAAACAAAAATCCAGAAAGATATATCCGGATAATGGTGAAACGAAAAATTTCTATTCTAAGGAAATAGAAAAATTTCGAAGAATAACGATTTCGCATAAAAAGCAAGATTGGAATGATGAAAAGAAATGCTCAAAGCAGAACTGATAGAAATCAGTGAAGAAAAAGAACAAAGCTCAAAACTAAAAAAGAAATGAACTTACCAATAAGGGACTTTGGTTGGGTCCCACCGGGCGTGCCAGAATGTAGATCAAGGATTTCACGCTTGTTACCTGTCCAAGTTAATGCACCAAACTAAACACAAAAACCCTGAAAAACTCCAATGAAATCGATACCTGATGGATAAGATGTAGATGGAATGAGGAAGCCGATGTAGATAAGACGGGCGCACACGAGCAATTCGCACAATAGATCCGAGTAACCTGCAAAACACCGATGCTTGACAGAAAAAGACCACGTTAAAAGATATTTAGGTGGACTGCCCGAGAAGCGGGTCCGGGAAGCGATAAGCTTCCTCGGCGGATGTCAGTCCACGTTTTCAATTAAGAAAAGAAGCATACATGATAAAAGATGTAAGTAAAAAGCTAGATTTTCTGATTGCAGTAATAAGACAGAATCTAAACAGCAGACAGAAAGTACAGAAAACAGGGAACTATGAAATAATGCCGGATTTGTGTTACCTGTGTCCTTTTACCTGTCTGCAGGGAAATCGGCGTCGACTGGGTAGAATCGGCGTCGACTGATGTGGTCGGCGTCGATTGAGACGAATCGGCGTCGACTGGGTAAGATCGGCGTCGACTAAAGGCAGATCGATCAATCAGGGACTGTGCGATAAGATTCGGGAATTGGAAGGTGAATGTGGTCTGCTGGATGTGCCGAAGTTGGCGAGACACTGGAACAGAGTCACCAGATGATAGATGGTTGTGTGCGATGTTGATGTGATGTGGACAGAGTAACGGTGCTCCTCTCAGGGATTGATTCGGACAGGATCTGCCCTAATTTGATACAATTGATGCTAAAAAGATCTCTCTTTCTCACAACCTGTATCTCTCTCGCTCTCTGTTCATGCGTAAGTGCTTCCTTTTTTCATCTGTTCACTTTTTCGCTCGTTCGTGGTCTCTTTTTCGGTCCCTAGAACTGAGTTCTGGACTTGCTTTTATAATCGGCGCCGCTCCTAGAAAATCGGCGCCGACCATATGGGTCGGCGCCGATCGCGGAATAGACTCCCGAGATGGCCAAAATGAGCGATTTCAAGAAAGATAAGACTTACCCCGAATACGGGAAATATCCCGCTTAGGGAAGAGGAAAAATAGATGTGATACATAGATAGAATAAATTTGGGGTAGATAAGTGATTAAGATGCATGGGAAGAAGCGTAATTAAATATTTAATATTTAATCACTCATGGGTAAGATATGATGGGGTGAATTAAATTTAGAGTAAGTGATTAAATCACAAATTGGATAATATCCCAAGGGGATAGTTGGTGACGTAAAACGTGCCCCAGGTTACCTAAGCAAGTAAATGGATGAGAGGGACACTAAATTGAGTAACCAATTTTAAGTGTCTACACAGTTAAAAAAATATATCAAAGAATTTTGCACATATAAAAAATAAATAAAAATAATTTTAAGAAATCAGTAAAGAATCATCACTAGTAAGAAATTAAACGTAATTGCAAATATGATAGGGTTTAACTTACCTCTTGTGTATTAGGTTGCTGTTCAATCATCAATGGTAATGTGCTAGATCTTTGTTTTAGAAAAAACTCAACACGAGAAATGGATTAGTAGATAGAGGGGTGAGTTTCTTGACATTGTCAGTCCGAAGAAGTACCAACTTCCTCGGATGGATGTCAACCCACATTTTCTAAAAAAATAAAAGATTTTATTTGAATAAATGTAAATATATAGACCTGTAACATCTTTAATGATAACAAGAGCTGAAAAAATGTAAAGTAACGAACGATAAGATTAAGTTGAAGAAGATACCTATTCAAATTTGAAATCATCACTGGTAATGTGCTAAATCTTTGTTTTAAAAATTCAACACAAGAAATGGATTAGTAGATAGATGTGTGAGTTTCCTGACATTGTCAGTCCTGAGAAGTAACAGCTTCCTCGGATGGATGTCAACCCATGTTTACAATAATAAATGTAAACATATAGACCTATAACATCTTTAATGAAAACAAGAGGTGAAAAAATGAATAGTAACAAACAATGAGATTAAGCTGAAGAAGATATACCTCTTTAAAGTTGAAATCATCACTGCCACTGGTAATGTGCTAGATCTTTGTTTTAAGAAAACCCAACACGAAAAATTGATTAGTAGATAGATGGGTGAATTGCCTGACATTTTCAGTCCCGAGAAGTAACATTTTTAATGATAAAAAGAGATGAAAAAAATGTAATGTGAAAAACAATAAGATTAAGATAAAGATAAAGAAGATACCTATTTAAAGTTGAAACAATCCGTTATCAATAGCTTCATCAAACTCGATGTTTTCTTCTGTAGAATGTGACGATGAGCCAGTTACACTCTCAAGGTTGGGAATATTTGTACTTGTAGCTGTATTATTCACACCTCTTCTTTCGCAAAGGGAATTCCAATGCACTATTGCTCTGTCGAACGGAAAGGTTTCGATGGAGTATCGAGAAACATAAACCCTCATGCAACTTTCCAGATTTTTATCCAACCTGTTTCTCAGTTTTGATTTTATAAATGATAATGCACTGAAAACCCTTTCGTCCTCCACAGACCCCAAAATCATTGTTTGGCATAACTCGTATAATCTGAAATACTCACTGATATCTTCTTGTAAGATAAAACTTTGATAGATTCCTCGCCACAACCTTGTAATAGCACCACTCTCAGAAGGTTCGTCTAAATTCTTATATTGGTTCCTCATTTTTGTTGCAAAATTTGTTGATTGAAACTTTAATATATCGGCATTCAGTATACCTTTGATTTCCATACCCTTGAGCTTTGAAGTCTTTGTAAATTGTTCCATTATTGTACCCATTGATTTATGGAAATGCTTTTTGACAAAGTCTGTAGGGTCACCTTCAGTATTCCAAAAAATAGGATTCATCACACCCATGGCTTCTAGAATTTTATCCTTACAGAAACGTTCCCTAATTTCTGATGACAAGGTTTCTGAAAATTTTTAAAGCTTTATTCTTGTTTCAACTATAACAGACTCAAACAGATTATGTGTCACGGGAACATCTTCTCGTTCCGATTCTGTAATATCTTTACGTTTTTGCACAATGTGCAGTGGTATTTCCCTCCCATTAACAATGATGCAGAGGTGATCGTGAATATTAAATTCAAAAAGGTGTTAGGAATTTTAAGATCTAATAAATATTTCCAATTCTCAAAAACAGGTGCATCAAAACTATCTTGGGAACAATAAAATATATCAAGACTTTGACATACCATTTTTCTCATCCGTATAAAATCCACAATATAGATTAATCTACCATGTGCATGCTTCATCAGTGTATTTATCTCCTTTAACATTGGAAGAATACCAACCAATGTAAGCAATGTCTCCAAATCAGTTAAACGGATTGAACAAGTCCCTCACCCTATCAACTTCATGACGGTATTTGTGCATGAAACCAACCAATGAAGGATACTCCTCACGAACTCTACATGCAGGTTCATATAAAGAGATCCATCTAGTTTCCACATCCTTGAGAAGTTTTTTGCCATCTGTAATTGCAATTGCAATTTTTTGGAACTCGAGAAATCTCTTTGGGCTACTTGACATATAGGCATGAATTTCTCTTATAAGGTCTTCTAATTTAGCAACATTTTCATGGTTGCTTACCATGTTATACGCTAAATTCATTCAGTGAGCCATATAGTGAATTGGTAGCATATATGAGGCCACTGTTGTTTGTAATCTAACACACAATCCTATTTAGTGACCCTACATGACAGATGCACCACTGCTCCAATGCATACCAACTTCGTAGAAATTTCATAATCAGTCATTCCAACAATATCTTTCAAATGAGAAACAACTATTTTATGTAGGTTTTTGGCATTGTAGTTTTCAACCATTTTTATAACACCCAACAGATGAGGTGTCCTTATATTAATTTCTGAAGTATAGACGTGGATACATACCCATGCAGTGTTGTCGATTACTGTCACTTCCTCAATTGAAAGAGAATAAAGTTTGCTTTTTTTACATTCTCTTTCAAATCTTCCTTCTCTATCATCGAGAGGCATTTTGCCATTTCCCATCCACTACTTTCAGACCAATGAGACTGAGGTACATTCAGCATTTCGTTAAATTGATACAAAAATTTGAAATCGAGGAAATCCGAAATAGCTCTTCCTTTTTTTAGAATGTGAAAAAGAGTAGAGAATTGTATGAATTTTGCATGTAGATTTGTTTCTTTCATCTTACCAATATGCGATGTGATCGTTCCTCCCTTTTCCAAGAGATGTCTGTGTTTTTTCTACTCTGCCTCATATTCCGCTGCGTATCTAACATGCATGCATTATTTTTCAGTTTTCCACCTGTGTGTTTTGATTTTTTGGCCATCCGACCCTGTTACAGTCAAATATTGTTTTCCACAATGTTTTTCTATAGTGTCCAGCTTCAGTTGCATTTTTTGTTGCTTTCCCAATTTCCATGTACATATTGTACATGTACATTCATATGGGATATCTTCAGAATTAGATGATTGTATAGGTTCAATAAACGAAAATTTAGCTGCCCAATCAAACTTGTATGTCCTACCAATGGTCCACATATTCTTGTTCATTTTCAATGCTTTACTTTTTTGAGTAGAATTTTGAGCAATATCACGATCACCTTGTTTCCTCTTTCTTGGACCGGAGTTTGAATTTGATTTATGTGTTCCATTTTGCTGAGTATTTGTATGTGTGATATCTTGATGCACTTTTGGTTACACCCCAACAAGAACAATATCTTCAAGATCTGGCCTATTATTGTAGGTTTCATTTATTTGACTTTGATACTGTGTAGAATGCATATCCACCTCAATAATACCTTCCACACAGTCAGTATTCTGATTCTTTGTGGTGGCATCTATATAGTTGGCATTTTCAATATCTGTATACGCAGAGTTTCCAAAATACTTGAAGAGTGATTTATGAGATTTATTACTTACTTTCAGGTTATTGACATTCTTTGAGCTAGCACCTTCCATTATTATGAAGAGACTCCTGCGTCAACAAAAGAACCAATTAGCGACTCTGTCCACTTTCTGAGGTCTTTGTCGCACATCTCCTGTCTGAGGTTTTTGTCACGCATCAACTTTGCACTTGTTGCGCGTCAACAACCTATTCCCTATCACGTGTCCACTGTCTGAAGTTATTGTCGCGCGTCAAGATTGCCCTTGTCGCGCGTCAACTGCGATGCCCAAGTCACGTCAACACTGCCCTTGTCGCGCGTTAACTTTGTTCTTGTCACACGTCAACACTTCCCTGGTTGCGCATCTGCAATATCTCTTTGTCGCGCGTTTACAATAACTCTTTGTTACGCGTCAACAATATCCCTGTCACGTGTCAACAACGAACCCTCCCAGGCTAACAGGAATCTCTGGTGCTTAAGGGTATGCGAGTTCAAATTTCATAGTATTGGTAATTTGGTAAGCTACTTGAGGTATACTACTCGGCGAATCACCTAGGTTTTTATAGGAGATGTTTTCAAATGAAGGTGAAGCTGACCCCCCCAAAAAAAATATACTATAAATTTTAGGCGAACATGACACTGACCTGCTCTGAATAATTCACCTTTTCAAATTTTCCTAAAATGAAATTTTTGCCATATTACGAATATTTGCCGCTAAAATTATCCCTGGTTCTCACCAAATGCAAAAGATTCTTAAAAAGGGGTCTGAAGGTTTTATAGCATGATTATTCTCCATGGAAGTTCAACTGCCAATGAAGGTAGTGCATCATGATCTTCATAAGGTTATTGATCAACATGCAGTTATCTTCAAGGATCCTAGAGGATTGCCTCCTCAAAGAGAGCATGATCATGCCATTCAGTTGATTCCAGGAAGCCAACTCCCCAACATCAGGCCTTATAGATACCCATATGTGCAAAAGAGTGAGATCGAGAAGATGGTGGAGGAAGTGTTGGGAATGGGTATTATTCATTATAGAGTGCTTATTCTTCTCTAGTGGTGATGGTGTGCCGTAAGGATGGAAGATGGCACATATGTCTAGACTATTGAGAGCTTAACAAGTACACTATCAAAGATAAGTTTCCTATTCCTGTCATTGATGATTTATTAGATGAGTTGCATGGTGAAATTTATTTTACAAAACTAGATCTGATCCCAGGGTATCACCAAATTAGAGTAAAGAAAGAAGATATTCATAAGAAAACCTTCAGAACTCATTAAGGGAATTATAAATTCCTAGTGGTGCCTTTTTGTCTTACCAATGCTCCCTCCGCATTTCAGAGTTTGATGAATTCAATATTTAGACCATTCTTAAGGAAGTTTGTCTTACTATAATTTGATGATATCCTCATCTATAATAACTAATGGGAGAAACATTTACAACATGTCAATAAAGTCTTAGAAGTCTTAGAGAAACATTAAATATATTTCAATCCTTCAAAGTGTTCTTTTGGGGTTTAGGAAGTGGAATACTTGGGCCATATTGTTTCTTATGAAGGTATTAAGGCAGACCCTCACAAGATCCATGACATGGTGGAATGGGAAGTCCCAAGAACCCTCAAGAAATTACAAGGTTTCTTAGGTATCACAGGGTTTTATCGTAAATTTGTCAAAAAATATGGGAGTATAACAGCACCACTTACAAAATTATTGAAGAAAGACTCCTTTCAGTGGAATGAGAAAGATTCTAGGGAATTTGAAAAATTGAAGGTGGCAATGTGCATCACTCTGGTCTTGGCAATTCTAGATTTCTCCAAGACTTTCATAGTTGAATGTGATGCTTCAGGAAATGGGATCAAAGTATTACTTATATAAGAAGGAAATCCCATAGCATTTGAGATTCGATAACTAAAAGGAAAGAATTTTTTGAAGCCCACCTATGAGAAGGAAATGATGGCAATACTACATGCAGTCAAACAATGGAGACCATACTTGATGGGTAGACATTTTAAGGTAAAAAATGATCATGATAGTTTGAAATACTTCTTAGAGAAACAACTATCTTCAGAAGAACAATAAAAATGGGTCACTAAGATGTTAGGGTATGACTTTGAGATTGTTTATAAGAAAGGGAAGGAAAATTTGGTCGTTGATGCTCTATCTAGGAGGGACGAGTCCGTAAAAGCATTGTTATGTGCCATATCTATACTAAAGGAAGATTGGGTAGATCAAGCAAGGGAAGAATGACAAAAATATGTAACAACATATACTCTCATTTAGATTCTCCAGATAGATCCATCCATATCAGAGCAATTTATATGGAAGGAGGATACATTGTGGTACAAATATAGGTTATATCTATGTAAGAACTCTACACTTAAACACCATATTCTTTCAGAGCTCCATTCTTCTCCATTAGGTGTCCATTCTGGGTTCTTGAAAACTTATCATAGAGTTAAACATGATTTCTTTTAGGAGGGGTTGAAAGGAGATGTTCAAAAATTTGTGGCAGAATGTTTGGTGTGTCAACAAAATAAGGGCAAGACCATTAAGACACCAAGTCTCCTCCAACCTTTGTCTATTCCTAGCGAGAGATAGGTAGAGGTATCAATGGATTTCATAGTAGGATTACCTAAATCAGAAGGGAAAAGCGTCATCATGGTCCTAATGGATAGACTTACCAAGTATGCTCATTTTTATGCCCTGGCTCATCCTTTCACAGCTAGTATAGTTGTCATCTCATTTATGGACATAGTTTAAAAGCAC
Organism: Taxus chinensis; assembly: GCA_019776745.2. Classification (NCBI taxonomy): domain Eukaryota; kingdom Viridiplantae; phylum Streptophyta; class Pinopsida; order Cupressales; family Taxaceae; genus Taxus; species Taxus chinensis. Next base: position 223,326,076 of record CM034157.1, read on the forward strand.
CATGTCACACCCAAAATTATAGTAAGTGATTGTGATCCAATATTTACAAGAAATTTTTGGACTGATTTTTTCTCTTGTTTGGGTACCCAGCTGGCCCAAAGTTCCTTTTATCATCATCTATAAGATGGGAAAACTTAGGTGGTAAATAAATGTTTAGAGGGATATCTTCGATGTTTTACTTCACATAAACAAGAATGTTGGGTGCAATGGTTTCCACTTGCAAAATGGTGGTAGAATACTTCATTTCATACCTCCTCAAAAATGTCTCCATTTATGGCACTTTCTAGGTTCCATCCTCCATCACTCATATCTAGCTTAAAGGTCAAACCAAAGGTGAGAGCAATCAAAGATCACATTCAACACCAACATGAGGTACTCTCTAGTCTTAGAGAGAATTTGGAAAGGGCACAAAACCACATGAAGCAACAAGATGATCAACATCGTAGTGAGTGACACTTTGAAGAGGGTGACTTTGTTTTTATACGGTTGCATCCATATAAGAAATTATCATTAAAACAACATAAAAAGGATAATAAGCTTACTTCTAAATACTATGGTCCTTACCGAGTGTTGCAAAGAATTGGTAGTGTGGCATATAAGATGGAGCTCCCTCAAGGAAGTAAAATACATCCAGTCTTCCATGTTTCTTGCTTGAATAAAGTTATTGGGAAACACATTTCCACCTAGTTAGTGCTTTTGGAACTTGATGAGGAAGGAAGGATCATATTGGAACCTAAAGGTATTCTTTAGACACACACCAAAATACTGAGGACGAGAGTCATTACCGAGTACCTGATCAAGTGGAAGAATATGAATATTGAGGATGCATCATGGGAGGACGAAGCATTTGTGAAGCAAAATCCAGGGCTTTTCAACATTAGGGACAATGTTTCTTTGAAGGGAAGGGGCATGTTACACCCTTAATCTTATATCTTACATTGGATGTATATAGCCTACTTGTGGCTATCATAACTTCTTATCATGATGTATCTCTTTCACATATGTTATATTATCATTAGTGGGTTGGCCTTGGTGATGGCCATAGTGTAGAAATAGTATAAATAGGGGTTAGTAGGTAGTAGTTGATCATCATATTGAGCATTCGAGTCTTATTGTATAGTTTAGAGGTTTCCCCCTCAAAGTGGCTAAGATAATATACTTGCATATTGAGATCTTTTATATGCAATCTTGTGTTCTTTGGTGTTATATTACTGGTGATAATCAGATTTATACAAGTAATCTCATTACAACTAATATGATGGGGCGATGTGTTAGATGTTATTCCCCCCAAGTGTGTAGTGAGAAATACAGTCCATCTAATATCGGTAGTGAGATCATCACACCTACCAATTTTTTCCTAATGGAGTGACATTAGAAACTTGTATCAAACATTAGAATAATGGGTCATATTGAACATTGCGATGCAATAAGTTATAGTCATGTTTTACTCTTTTCATCAGTGAATTCGGCTACATAGTGGTGCAATTTGTGGCATTTGTGCAACGAGTTATTTATATTTACAAGCATAAGATTGGAAATAGTTTTAGTTCGTTATCTATGAGATTTATGCCAAATTTGGCTGCATATTGAAATGTGAGGGATAAATGTGACCTTGCATCCAATATAGTGCCATTAACCAAGCATCAAGTATTGGGCCTAAGTGTAAAAAGGAGAACTCCAGGAGAACAAGATAAGGATGAGATCATTAGTTGAAGTTACATGAAGGGCCATAAAGAGTCCTCAGGGTTATGTGACTTCAATAGCCATGATAAAGATCTTGAGGTAGAGTTACGAAATCGAAGGGGTGAGCAAAGATATGTATTTTAAATTGTCATAAACATTGGAGGATTTCATTCAACAATTTAGCTACAAGTATGGGTCACATCATAGTATTCCTAATGAAGTGATAATCAAGTATACTCATATTAATCACAATGGTGGAGTCCTGTTGATGAAAGTAATAAACAAAAGTCAAGGTGGATCATGCAGTACACATGACCATCACATGAGGAGGTACAAACAGTCACAAGCCCATAACATGTTCCAAAATCCTTATAAATATTCATAACATTGACGGAGTATAGGGTCTTCAACAAATATTCACCCAGGCCATCGGCCACAAATGTGTCTTTGATCTTAAGAATCATCAAAATGTTACCTGGCATCGTTAAATCTTGAAGTTGACCTCAATGCATCATCGGTTATGTGATGATAGCATCAAATTTGTCATCAATGTTACATGGACATAATTCTGAGGTGTTACAAATCACTCATGTTGTAGTTTTATCAAGTAATTATAGGTCATGCAATTAGCAAAGAGACATAAAAGGTGTCAGTCAATAGATTAGAGAATCAATGCCTATAGGAACATGATCCTGTAGGTGAAATAATAGTTTAGTGTGAGTATAATTATGAAGTATTTCTTAGCGGTATCTAAAGAAAAGATTGACTGAAGTGCTGTATTGATTAAATTCATAATGTGTCAAATCTACTGATATGGAATACATTGGGAAGGTGGAATGGACATTTCAAGTAATAGGTCTATGCGATAAAATCATCTTAATGGATTATGATTAAGGTAATAGTATGTTCATAGCCATATGTGCCTTTTGACACATTGGTCAATAGTAGATCTCCACTGCTTATTCATTGCGTGAATCCAAGGTCTAGACATAGGAGATTAAATTGAAACCTTTTTATGACATTAAACTCAATGAGAATAGTCTCTAGGCCCTCACCCAGATATCTACCTAATATTTTCCTCTAATATGGATGAATGGTCTAAGACTGTCATAGCCTCAGAGTTGAGAGTAGAATTCCTAGAAATGAGAGTATGGCTAATACCTTAGCATGCTTTCCAAATTTAGAGTTCCTCACATAAGTTCATAGCCTTGATCCATTATCTATAGCTACACATTTAATTCAATTAGTGATAATGGCTATATGTATACAAAAGTGCATGATAAACATAGTGACTTTTCCACAATCCACTTTGATTATTTGATATTCAAAAGCCGTATATATCCTTGTCAATGAACAGATATATCTATGTAGGCATGATTATCTAGAAACTGTGTTTCTGTGTAAAGGCCACTAAGAGTTGTCACTGTCAAAATGAATAACATGGAAGGGAAGCCTCTGGTGTGTTACCGAGTATGGGGTGAGTTACATAATAAATCATAAAGGAGATTATGGTGGGCAATATTCATTTTAAGTTGCTTCAATGGTCATTGGCTAGAATTTAGTGGGAAGATGATACCAAAGTAATGAGGTGTTTATGGTTGAGGTGGAACTGTATGTGGATGAAGAGGAGTACTCATAGGGGTAAGCAATGTAACAACCAAAATAATGAGGTAGTGTTTCATTCCTAGGCACATGAAAAATTGAGGAGGATGTTGAGTACACACACACATGAAATCAACAACAGTAGTAGTTATACCAGAAACCTTAGTAGGTGCAAATGTAGACACAAAAATTTGGTATCATTACCCTTGTTGTTCACGTTTTCTTCTTTCACCATGGATCTGACTAACCACCTTATTTTGAATTCATGTGAATCTTTTAATTAGAGACAGGTGGTCCTATCTAATAACCTATGGGACTGTCAGAAGCAATTAATCGATCATTTAACCATTTTTAGGAACCCTGGATTTCATTGCTAATTACCTCTAACTAAGTAGTTTATGATCCCTAACTGACTCAGTTCCATATCACAATGAACTACATTTGATAGTGTTTATTTAAACATATTTAGATCCCACCTACCCATGGCACTTTGAATACCCTAACCCTCCTACATGCTTGAAGAACACTCATCCCAATCATATCAAATCCCTATCCCTTAGAATAAATCTTCCTTCTAGGCTTCCAAATTGTTATAGTAACTTGAATTTTCCTATTCTTTTCAAGGCACTTCGGGACGATGTGATTAACTAAAATTTATAACTCACCTGGGTCGTCAGTCCAACCTATAATCCAGGAACATTTATCATCATGAAGGGGCCCACCTATAACACTATAAATCACTTCCACTTTTGGGAAGTTATCCCTTGAGTTTGAATATCTGCAATTGAGTGAATCCAAGAGGTTGGTTTGGAGAAGAATCTAAGTAGCTCAATTTTTGATGATGTGGACTCTTTGACCGAACAATCTACATTTGGGGAAAATAAGAATTACTCTCAAGATTGCATCTTTCACATACATGGGGTCTAATATTGCAATGGGCCATCATTAATAGCACCTTAAGGGATATCAACAAGATCTAGTATGTATGGGTTGCTATCATCTGAAAAAAGTTAAGTGTACTTGTGGTCCCTCCAATCATGGTTTCTAGTTCATCCATGGATTTAATCCCAAATATCCTCAATGTCAGGGACTATGAAACGTTACAGTGCTTTGTAGATCCTCCAATATTCCACAATAATGTAATTCAAGCATTGGAAGAGATACTTTTTTATTACTTCCTGCATTTTAGATGGAAACAACATTATGTGAATTGCATGTTACATTACCACAAAGTGTTCAAGTGTAACGACCAATTAGTAATTCCATTTCGACTTATTATTAATTTGTTAAAAATTGTGGTCAGGTCCCAACTGTTGCAGGTTGATATAATACATTACAAAGCTTTGTCACTTTTAGATCTTTGTAAGAGATATCAGGACCAAATTAGAATGAAATCCTACCATTTGTTCAGGTATCGTGAACCTACCCTCTGCAACTGTAGGATAGAGATCCCCAATGAGGTAAACTACGTTCAAATTCTAGATCAGATTTGCATTGGTGCCTTAAATATCTACATTTTCAACCTACAAATGATGTTGCCTTAGAAGAAGGCATAATTAACATTTCCATTATCATTGCTTTGGATTATGTTTCTAGACATATTTGGTTGACATTTGTAAGGAAGTTAATGATTCTTAGATCCCTATAGTGGTCAATCAATAGGATATGTTCCATTCTTCAACCATGTTTGAAATTTTCATCATTAATTACCTTTCATAATTTTTTGTAGGCTCATTCAGATTTGTCTGTCTATAGTATCATTGATATATTACCCCATCTTTTGATCACTAATTTTTCAATCCCTTAAACCCTTGATAGTTATGAGTTTATATATCCATCTTTGGTACTCCTTCACTTCTAAAATGACAAAGAATATTTGATTTAATACATGTCTAGATAAGCATGTTTCAAGCCATGAAATGACTCCAAGGTGAAGACATTCAGGAGAAGGGGTCTGGATCACTGTTGGCTTGATAGTTTTTGATTATGCTAATATGTGGAAATATTAGCCTAATCTAAAATGGAAGTTTGCAGTAAATAATGAATGCAATAAATAAAATGAAAATAACCCAAGCAAACTAAGTAATGAAATGTAGAAAATATGTAAAGAGGGTTAGAAGAGCCTTAACTGATTTCAATGAGTTGCTGGACTGTTTCGCAGTGATGGACTGAATAGGAAAGGGAGAAATCACACAGAAGTATAGGAAACTTATAAATCTAGGAATGATTTGAGCTGGATTACGGCACTTGGGAGAGGATCAGGGCACCTGTGGGAGCCCTAGTCTAAGTTCTGGGTGCCCTGGTCTATGGAAATAACCGAAAACCCTCCTCTGAGGTGTTGTTGTATATTCTCCTTTTTTCTCTCTTTGTTGCAACACAAATTCTAAACTACGTTAGATGTCGCTGTAATACCTGCACTAAGGAATCACCTGCGAAACCCCAAAACAAACATCAAAACCCTAAAAAAAGAAAGATGCAAATGAAGGGGTTAAACTATCCTCAACAACTACAATGACAAACTTACTAACTAAGCGCCTCACTACTTCTCAGACCTGATGTAGTTCTATGTGAATGTGTGTGCAATCATGCCTTAGGTGCTCTTGTGTCAGTTGCACTTTGTGAAAGCAACGAGTAATAACTATGTGTAGAAAATGTAATAGAATAGTGGATGGAATAGAATAAACTTCCCTCTTATGATGTGTGATGTAGATGAACCATTATTTTCCTTTTTGATGGAGCTAGATGGATGCAAATGAGCTCCATATGGATGTAACCTTATATGATGATAGTAGTGCCTCATGCTTGGTCCCTCATTATGGTATCATAACTTTGTATTTATAGGGTTATATTGTTCTAATTTTGTAATTAACCCTGAAGAGACTGACCACCAAAAATATAGAATGTTCAAATGGCTAAAAAGTTCCCAAAAGTGGTAGGAAAGTGTAAAAAGGATCAGGGTGCCTTGACTGGGACCAGGGCACCTGTTGGCACCCCAATACTATCCTGGGTGCCCCAGTCAAATGAAAAATAATAGAGAATGACAAAAAATGATTGGGCAAGTATGTGGTGAAGTTCAGGAATGATGACAGATAACAGAATAAAATGGCCAAAAGACGAGGGTTAATTAGTACTTTCTTCACTAGAAAACCATATGAATAATAGTATGATACCGAGACTAAATAATACCCAATGCGTGTGATTTAGTGTCTACACAAATATACCTTGTTTTCCAAATTTATTTTCTCTCTTTAGAAACCCAAAAGTTACATTTTAATTGCTACAATGGGATGAGATTTTAAATACTCATATTTAAAAATTTGAACTTTAGATTTCTTACAATGGTCAATGATGTTAAAAGGTGAAGAAGTGGTAAGTAAATCGGGAACTATGACAACCTTAACATGAGTAGGATTTGAATTCTTAGGATCAATAGAAGCAGAAATTGATTTATCATGAGGAGAGGAAAAAGACTTACTCAAAGAAGTAGATGAAGTCTTAACTGAGGTAGTCTATGGATTCTTCTTGGCTGACCCCGTGGAAGTGGATAATGATGATCCTCTTTTTGTTGTTGTTGTTTATAGAGATTCCATTTGAGGATTCAAATGTTTTGTTTGGGTAGTGGAAGAATAGGATTATTTATCCATTTATGAGCGAGTGAACATTGCACAAGAATATCTATTCATATCAGCCATGGATTCTTCAAAAACATTTGTTTAGTGATTATTTAAATTATCCAATCCCGTCACATTCTTCTTCTTCTTCTTCATTTTTTGATTCAACAATTTCTTCTCCTTCATCTTCACAGGTCCCACATATTGTATTAACCAATGGAGCTTCTAAGGAAAGCCTTCATGACACTCCCAAAATTTGAATCTCATTTTGGCTTTGGTATGAAGCATGTTGAGAAATTTCCTTCTTCAATGTAGTCAATTCATTAACTAATATTTGTAGCAACGGATTAGCTCTTTCATCTTTAGAACTCTTGTCCTTATTATTCGTTGAATAGTTCTTGATCTTCCCTGACATAAGAAGATCATCTTCTACTTCAATGGAAATTTCTTGAGCATTGTTTATAGTATTTGGTTGAGCTCTATGTAGTATGAAAACAACTTCAAGAAACTGAGAATTCACAAAGAACCTTTGTTTATTATCCGCAAGAGGACGAACATTAGTAGGAATATTATTGATAAACTTATTGAACTTTGCTACAAATTATCGCATGGGCTATTGTTGTTCTTTCTTCATCTGAGCCAATTGAGCAAGGAGAGCATGTGTATCTTCCACAGTCTTGAATATTTCTTCAAATTTGGTTTTCATATCACCTCAACACGTAATTAAATGTTATGGCAAGTGGAAAAACTATTCCGTAATGACATCTTACAATGACTCCATGAATAGTCGAACAACAAAATCTTCATGTCCTACTCCAAGAATTCCAGAGGTTGTGATGAAAGATGTAATATGATCATTCACATGTTGTTTTTCATCTCCATAGAATTTGGGAAATTTATTCCTTGATCATAGTGGTAATTCATGAAGTAGAGGAGCCAATGCTAGTAGATCGGTGTTTTGTCCCCATGACACAGATGTAACCATTCTATTTTATGTTTCCTCTGCTTCTTCTTCTTAAGGAGGAATGAGATCAAGTGGTTTTGCAACCACTCCATCAGTGGGATCTTTAAGCAGATTTCAGGAACTTGTATTGTTACTTGGGCAATAGGAAGTTTGAAATCCGCTCATTGTTGTTCTTCAAATGTGGGATAAAAAATGCCACTTGCTTCATCAGATCGAGTGTATCTTTTTTATGCCATTTTGTAAACTATTTTCCAGTATGTAAAGGGAAATTTGCAATCGGGAAACAACATGTTTATAACAGGAATCAACAGTGAAATTTCAACAACGAGTTTCTAGATTTATGATTTTTTATGATTTTCAAATATCTGATTTTTTAGCAATGGGTTGCTAAAGTGGCCAATATGATATTGCTACAAGCTTTTAAAAATTTCATTTATAGTTACCAAAAGAATAACTTTTATTTGCAATGCATAATGTCCCCTTATTGATAACACAATACATGAACTTGACTCGTGCAACTATATCAACTTGCACTCCTCCATCTCATATTGTAAACTAAGGGTTTATTCTTTACCCACTACAATGTTTGATTCTTATTGGTCACTGCTTACTGTTATTGATCCATGTAGAGTATTTACAGAGGACACACGTTAAAGGGAAAAGGATTTGTCTCCTCAAATATCTGGGATGTTTTCCCTCTAATTAAGTATATTAAAAAATTGGCTGGTGCATATACTTGGCTGTAGTTGTACGAGAATTCCTAATATATTTTCTACCACACTTTTATTCTATTGCAAGATGGATTGTTGAGTGATATAACTAGAATTCCAAATTATAGATGTTTGAGTTTGATTACATGAACATCCATTCAGTTCTGAAACAAAAATATTAGAATTGGGGATCAAATGTATGCATAAAGTGATAGATTTCTTGCCTTAGTTTAATGTAGACATTTTTCAGAGAAGGAACCCATGGTTTATAATTTATGTAAGGGAAACCATCCCAGCTATGAAAAATAAAATCCCAATAGTCTCACCCTTGCACACAAGGCACTCAAAATATTTGACAAAATACATGATAACATATTTCATCTTGGTGATTGAAATGGTTATAGGGTATACACAAAATGAGAGCCCCAATGCAAATGTAAAAAAATAGATAAAAAATAGGACTTTGTTGGGCTCTTATAATAGAAAAATGTTTGGGACTTTTGTTGTACTCGCTGCATATTGTATGTGCCAAAAAATGTAGAGGTCATGGGTATTTTGCATAGGGTTTTTCTAGGAGTCAAGAGCCCAACATGCCAAATTACAAGAAAAACATTATAAAATCTAAAAGATTCCAAAAACAAAAGCACCATCCTAAAAATGAATCTCTGAAATAAAAAATATACATATAAAATCACTGCATAAATGACACATATGTTTTTACACAACTCAACAACAAACAACAAGAAATAAGGATACCCGCAAGCCCACAATGGTTGACTCTACTTTGCATATGGCTTCTTCACATGCAAACACCCAAAGATTGGTTTTGTATAATCTTAAAACCCTAAAACTCTACTCCTACTCAAAGTTAGATGACATCACAATTAAATGCAACACGGGATAAAGATATTTCTTTAGCGCTTAGCACCATTGGGAGGAGACAGGAAATTTAAAACCGTCAAGTATAGTAAATAATATGATCCAAACGAAAATTCCCTTGCTCATGAATGCATCAGACTTTGGATACGTCTGTGGTGGCATAGTGAACATTGATTAAAAATGAAAACCCTTTCAATAGTGAACGCCAACCACCTCACTTACCTCAAAACTATTAAGGTGCTTTCAAAATTCTTTTGCATAGTGAAACAATCAATTAACGGTGCACATCATCCCCATGGTCTTACAAGACGCATCATCATATATATGTCATTGATGTAAACAGTGTAACAAAATCCCGAAGTTGTAAAAGAACTCTTATCGGTGTAATTATCGTCTTACAAATAGATGATAAGAAAAATGAATAACAATGATATTATATTGTCTTGATTCGATAAACTATGTAGTCTAGTTTCTTAATCACTTTTAAGGCAACATTTAAGCTAGCCCTAGGCATACCTTTTCCAAGCTAAAAAATAAAAAATATTGTATTCAACCAACAAATAACTATAATCTAAGCATTACTTATTAATTTATGTATTAAAATAGATGGAATCCATAATATACAAAACAATAGATTTAAATTTTTTGAATAAGACATAACCTTAGCTTTTCGGGATGGTAAACTCTAATACCATATATAATACGTTCATTTTATAAGAAGAACATTTACTAATTATATAGGAAATTCAAAAATTTAATTATAGATAATTTGATTTCGAATAAATAAATTATATATTTTATTCATAGGAAAAATCATATGAAATAAAAGTAATGATAGTAAAAGATACCTAGTCTATTAGATGTATGCTTAAAACAAGATCATATTAAAATACAAGCGTAACATGTAAAAAATATCAAATGAAACATAATAAATTTATATAATAAGATGTACGATTTAGATTGTATATCTTTTGGAAGAATCTACTAAGTGACCAAAGTAATAACCACAATCACAATTTGTGGAGAAAATCCAATACACACAACCTCAAAGAATGTGAACCCTATCTCAATCGTAATGTTTATCTCCATCTTCCCACTTGTGGTTGTCCTATACAAACAATAACACCTTTGCTCCTATTAACAAGCCTATAAACCTATTAAAAAATATTACAAATAATTTAAATATTAAAATACTTGGCCTCTTAAATATTAAATATATTTTAATTATTTCTATTATGAATTTTAATTAAATATTTATTCTTTATTATTATAATTACTGAAAATTATAATTATAACATAAAAATGATGATATTATTATTATTATTAATATTAGTATTATTATTAGAAATTAAAAAAAACATTAATTATATCATAGTAAAATAATAATTTATTTATTATAAATATTATTATTAACATTAATATACACATTATTATTGCCATTGTGATTATTATTGTCATGTTCATGGTTATCATTGTCATTGTTTTCGTTATCGTTGTCATCATCATCATCATCATCATCATTGTCATTGTCATCGTCATCTCAATCAGTTTCGTTGTCCTCATCATCATGATCGTCATCATCATTGTCTTCATCGTCGTCGTCATTGTCATTTTCACCATCATCGTCACCAACACCATTATCATCATCCCTATTATAATGATTATTATAATTATAATTATAATATCATTTTACGTAATATTAATAATTAATTAATATATTTCAACTATAAAATTTAATGTGATCATATTTAGAATTTTTAAGAAAACTTAAATCTGATTTACAATTAAACAATAAATTTAAAACCTCAAAGCTAAAATTTAATTATCATAAAATAGAGATTTATTAAACTTTAAAATATATTATTATTAAAATGTTATAACTAATATTAATATCTATATTAATGACATTACTAATATTAATAATAATATTATTATTTTATTAAAACTTTTAGTAATATAATCATCGTCATCATTATCGCCATTGTCATTTCATGGTTAGAGTCATTGTCATCGTCATTGCCATCGACATTATCATCTTCATGGTCGTACGAGTTTAAGGTTTAAGGTTTACGAATCGGGGTTTT